>OY755243.1:37619242-38819242 GCA_963576725.1 Azorinus chamasolen
AACAGAGCAGACCCAGATCAGACGTCTCAGATAGAAGCCGTCTGATCTGGGTCTACTCTGTCTGCAAATGCATGAAAATGCGTTTATATGAGAGAAAGGGTTAAGAAAGGGTTAATGATATAATAAATATTCATGGGGTAAAGGGTTAATTCTTCTTTACTAATAGTTCGGATGAGCAAGGTTTCATTGTACATATATTTCACTCATCATATCCGTGAAGTTACAATAATTAATACAGTAAAACCTCTCTATAACGACCACTAGATTACATCAAGTTTTTTTGTGTTGAAGGCAGGTGGCTGCTTACAGCAAGGTGAAAGAAAAATAGAACGATCCTATAGGAGCGTTCTGTTTTACTTTCACCTTGCTTTAAGCAGCCACCTGTCCTAAATACCAACTAATTAACACAATTTAGTGGCCGTTATAGAGAGTTTTATTGTACTTATCTGATTTTGATAATCTATCTGAAACTACTTTTTTTCTACACATAAATTATTTTAGGATAAATCTTTGACGCAAATCGTATTTCCTTGAAAATCTTCCAGAGGTACATTAACCCTTTCAACGCTGGTTTTTCAAATGGACTATTCCAAAATTCAAACTTACCCTGAATACTCAGAGATTCTTTTAAAAGATAAAAACGTAACTTGATAAAAAAAAAAAAAAGGTGCAGAATCTGGTGGGAGGGCTCCTCTATGAACCCTCTCATCTGGGTCTACACATTTTGCAAATAACATTAGCGATTCGTTTGCCGCACTTAAAAGGTTAATACTAATCTTAGCTGCGATAGGCGATCAAGTAGAAATACATATAGGTGTTAATGAATTGTGTGTTACTTTACCTTAAGCATGCTGGATTGCTGGGTAAATGTTTTCTTACTCAAAGTTTTCGATAACTTCATTTTCAAAACACAATGTATATACACTGTTTCTACAAAAATGAAACCAGCATGTCAAACAGTATGCATCCTGTTAAAAGTCATTCGATGTCAAATCTGGATCCACTAATCTGGATCCACTAATCTGGAAGATAATAATCGGTTCGACATTCTACAAATTATATCTTGAAATACTCGCATGTATATATAAATTTAAAAGATATATATTTCATATCAAAATATACAGTAGAACCTGCCAGTAACTATCTCACAGTAAAACCCCTCTAATGCGACCACTTAATGAATAAGCATGGCTGTCTTTATAAGCAGGTGGTTGCTTAATGCAGGACGAAAGTTATGCAGAAAGCTTTCTGCATAACTTTCGTCCTGCATTAAGCTTCCACCTGCCTTTGCCACTGTGAATTATGCCCTTTTTTGCTGGTCGCATTAGAGTGGTTTTTACTGTATAATGAATACACATGGAAGTTTATAACAGCAGGTGGTTGCTTAATGCAGGGCAAAAGTAATGCAGAAAGCTCTTTGAGTAACATTTCCCCGTTAAATATTCATGAAAGAAATAATGACATATTTATTAACTGAATTTTATAATATAAACTTTTCAAGGACACTTTTTGCCTTAACAAAATCAGATCTATATACCTATATCATGTCAATAACAAACAGAGCAGGCCCTGATCAGACGGCTCCTCTAGGGGTCATCTGATTTGGGTCTACTTTGTTTTTCAATTACGTAAAAAGGAGTTTATATGAAGGGGATGGTTAAGTTACCGTTTGTCAGAAATTCCCAGAATTTAGAATTGCATTGGGTGGTCTTAATGTACTCACAAAACCGCAAACTCTTATTTATGGTAACAGAATACCCAGTGTTTATTACCTTTTACTGGAATACAGTCAAACCTCTTTACAACGAATGCTCAAAAGAAGATTAGACCTATGTCTTTCTGACAGGTGCAATCGGAACCCCTCGACGATGTCGGTCAAGACAAGCCTGGAATGAGAGGTTTCATATTGAGGTATGTAGTGACTATATTCCTTTACTCCATGAATAGTTTCTGTAAGAAATATTGAAATCATGAATATATATTAGCTGAAGTTTTATAATAACTTTTACCATGCCAGAAACTGTAGAATCATATCTATATTATGTCATAGCAAATAGAGCAGACCGTGATCAGACGGCTCCTACAGGAGCGGTTTGATCTGGGTGTACTCTGTTTGCAAATGTGTTAAAACGTGTGAATGATGTAAAGGGTTTTAAGGTTTTCTAAACTCCATAGTCAAAATAAACATGTAAAACATAACATCCCACTTGTGTCTTTTGTACGAAAAACTTTAAAGCAATATAGCATATCAAGAGGATATAAACTGGCTTGAATGTAACACAAGATAAGAGCATAACGAGAATAAGATGGACGACTTGAAGACTGGATAGTGCGGTATATTACAGAAATATTCCACAACTGCTAAATGTCGTATTGAGAAGCCCTGCTTGCAAAAGTTGATATGTGTAAATTGGTTGAAAAAATATTCTGATGACATTTTCTGATTTATATTAATCTTGAGCAAGTTGAGAAGTTTTCGTCATAATAAACACATACATGTAACTGTAAAACCTCTCTAATGCGACCAAAAGGGGCATAATTCACAGTGACAAAGGCAGGTGGTAGCTTGATGCAGGACGAAAGTTATGCAGAAAGCTCCTATATAGGAGCTTTCTGCATAACTTTCGTCCTGCTTTAAGCTACCACCTGCTTATAAAGACATACATGTTTATTCATTAAATGATCGCATTAGAGGGGTTCTACTGTAACTGTAAACCCTCGTTTAACTATTTACCTGATATGTATACACACTTTATCACGTCATTGCAAACAGGGTAGACCCAGATTATACAGCTGTTCAGGAACCATCTTATCAGAGTGTGCTTTGTTTGTTTATTGAACAAAATCAATTTTACACTTTTTCTGCTATTGTTAAGATATCACGTGTTCATATGCTATTATAGTAAACCCTCTCTATAGCGGCTACTAAATTACATCAAATAGTTTGTTTTAAAGTCAGGTGGCTGCTTAAAGCAAGGTGAAAATAAAAAAACCTATAGGAGCGTTCTGTTTTATTTTCACCTTGCTTTAAACAGCCACCTGCCCTAAATACCAACTACATTTGTAATTAACAAAATTAAGTGGCCGTTATAGAAAGGTTTTACTGTATGAAAAAATGACCTAATAAATAATCTCCGTGTAACTATCTCTTACAGGAATGCTCCTCAGATAATGGGTTAAGCGACATCATCGACCAATTGAGCGAAAGCGTCTTGAAAAACAGATGGTTGCTAAATGAATAGCCAAAGTAATGCAGAAAGCTCCTTTGCCGTCTTATGAGTTTCGTTTAACAAACTCCTTTGGGAACTTTCTGCATAACTTTCATACAACATTAAACAACCACCTGTCATAAATACTTGAATTCTTCTTTATCAAATTCCCAAGTATAGGGGTTTTAAGTATGTTTTATCAGCTATTTCATTATACAAAATGTTTGGTAAAGTGAGACTATAAATTAATCGATATTGTTTGCATACTTTCAGTTTTATTTATGTTTATTACAGGAAGGCACGTGGTGTATGTCCCACAATTCCTCACCATTGTTCTGTTTGTGAGTCAGAGCTAACTAAATCCGTACCTCGCTGTGAAAAATAGCGTCTGCTTAAATTTGGACATGCATCTTGTATCGAATTTGTATCGTGTATCTTTCGTACTTTTGAACATACGAATGTGTCTGCATGGTGTGTATGTGTATGTGGGTATGGTATATGTTTGTGCGCGGACTCTTCATTGGCTTTGACTCGGTGCTTGTGGAGTTCCTTTATAGATATATTCATTGTCCTTTGGCGTCTAGTGATCAAGAGTCGCAGTGCCCTAAACTCCAAAACCATACATTTCAGTGCCGCAGTGCCCTAAACTCCAAGCAATACAATTCAGTGTCGCAGTGCCATAAACTCCAAACCTTACAATTCAGTATCGCAGTGCCCTTAAATTCCAAACCATGCAATTTCAGTGTCGCAGTGCCCTAAACCCCAAACCATCCAATTCAGTGTCGCAGTGCCCTTAAATTCCTAATCATACAATTTCAGTGTCGCAGTGCCATATAACAAGCCCAACAAATACACTACCTTTTTACTTTAGTAAGGCGTTTTGTGACGTTATGTCTGTTGTCTTACTCTAGTGTAAGTTATGGTGTCACGTCTTGTGTTTTGTTTTCGATTATTTTAAGTTATCTTATCTTATCTTTAACACTTGTTGGTCATAAAGCGCAGATACACGTTCGGCGGTGAGCAGTCAAAAGGACAGTTCTGTGAAGATTGTTCATTTATGTTTCTGGGGCTTCTGTAACATCTCCTGCCTGACTCCTGTTCTGCTTTTGGGACAATTTTTACTTGATCTATATTTCGATAAACTATTGAACGGATGTCAAACAGCATAGAATCTAATGGCACGCCGAGTGACGAGAGTCTTATCTAGACACAGACTGTTGACGAATATAAGTCGGGTCACGAGTAGAGGGATAAGGATCAAGAAATCAAGTTTCACGTCTTCTTGAATTCAATTTCAAAGAGTTTAGACATTGTTGAGACACTAAGTTACCCGGTGCCTCATCTGGGGCCAAACTGTTCACTTGTCGAGTGTTGCTGTAGTTTTGACTTAGTTTATTGGTTTTATTTGTAATAAAACCTCTATACCGCGATCACTCAAATGAAAATCTGAGATTTTAAGACAGGTGTTAGCTTAACTCTTTAGTCCATAAATATATATGTCAGAAATAATGACACCGTGCATATTTATCATTTATCTAAATGTGATATTTTATATAATGGCACATGAACACAGTAATATTTGGTCATGTCAGATAATGTAGAACCAGGTTTAATAAAACTATGAGCCGTCTGATCTGGGTCTTCTCTGTTTACAAAGGCGTTCAAATGCTTATCAATGGAGTAAAGGTTTAACCCTTTCCCTCACTATGAACATCTGAATGTTTTACCATGGCGCAAACTGTAGAATCATATCTTTATTATTTCATAAGCAAACAGAAGAGGCCGCAACAAGAGGGCTCCCCTTGGTCTACTCTGTTTGCAAAGGCCGTTAAAAGGCGTCTCTGTCAGGTAAAGGCCGTTAAAAGGAGGTTTCTGTATTACAGTAACGTCCCTCTAATATGACCTCTCAAAAGAAATCTAGGTCCGGGTATTAAAACTCTAGAGCATAGACACACAAAATCGGTAATTAAAATCTAAAATCCGTGAACAAATAAAAGCCAAAAACTTTTTATAGGTGTCAATCTGATTTTAAGTGCAGTTGTTTTACGAATGAGTCAGCTATGGTTAACATTTGACATAATGGAGATAAAAGGTAATTATTGGAAAATAAAACCCACAATCTTTTATCAAATTTAAAACTACCCATTTTGCATTTATATTGATATACGCATCACCACCTCAGATCATCTATAGATTGATTTATATTCTTAACCCTGCACTCCATAAATGTGTCTTTCTATCCTGATCAGAAGACTGCTGTAGGTCTGCTGTTTTTGTCTTTGATACAGTTTCCATCATGGCCAAACATTTACGTGTCCATGTGCTATAACAATGTGTTCTAATTAATATTCATGATGGCATTAGTTCTACATGAATATTCAAACAATTTGTAACATTGGGAACGGTCATGCAATTTATGCTATCATTGATAAAGATTAATAGTTGGAGGACGGAGTATATTAACAGCAAAAATTCTCTAAAGCGACTACTTAATTAATACGAGCACTTCTTGAAATACTGTTTAATACAGAAATAAAAAAAAATGCAGAAAGCTCCTAGATACGTTTTCTAAATATCTTTCGTTCTGCAGTTAGCTACATCCTGTCTTAAAATCTAGATTTTTAACTACTTTAACCCTTTCCTTTTCACAAACTTGTTTTCACGCATTTGCAAACAGAGTAGACCCAGATCAGACGGCTCCTATAGGAGCCGTCTGATCAGGGTCTGCTCCGTTTGCTAATGTAATTTGAAAGATATGTTTCTTCACTTTTCAAAATGGCTACAGTGTTCTACCTTCCATAATTTGTTGTAACTCTTCTTTTCATGAATATTCAGCAGGTATTGAAATTTGGAATAAATGCAGAATAGGGAAAGGGTTAACCCTTTCCTCCATAAATACGCATTTCTACGCCTTTGCAAACAGAGTAGACCCAGATCAGACGGCGCCTATATAGGCGCCGACTGATCAGGGTCTACTCTGTTTGCTTATGATATAATATAGATGTGATTCTCAAGTTTCTGGCATGGCCAAAACATTCTGTGTCCATGTGTTATTATAACAAATTAATCTAATTGATATGCATGACGTCATTATTTCTTACATGAATATTCATGGGGCAAAGTGTTAAGGGGTCGTTATGGATAAGTTTAACTGTATTATACATAATTATTGTATATATTGGCTAATGTAATAACTGTTATCGCTAATGGAGCAATGAAGCGTTGCCCACTGACTGGTGTGACCACGATGAAGCTGACTGACTCATACAAGTTCAGGGGCACTCTACTTTTTACAAAGTAGCTGAACCTTTAGCATGTGAATAAATGTTTGCCCATTTACCCTTATCGTGCTGAAAATATATGTCTGCCAAAAACTCTGATCGGTTGCATTTTAACTTGCTTCTGATTTGTGGAAGCGTTTAACCCATTACCTCATAAGCTATTTTTAGATACAACCTCTTTGAATAAATCTACCGAAAAGGAGCATTAAGTAGGGGAAATAATTTTTTTAGAATTTTGTAGTTTGAAACCATTGTGATAATAACGTGAAATATTATATAGATTGTAAGAAATACTCAAACGCCATGGTTTTTATACGTTTGGAAATCGTGACTTTATTTAAAGCTGTACCTGCGTGTGTCTATACAAATGAACAGTCAGTCAGTTTTAATCCTTAATTTATAAAATCTAATTGCTTTTAACATTTCTTGGTGAAAAAAAATAGAAGAATATAAAAAAAAATGAAACGAAATAACTTTGAAATACTTCAAAGGATATTTACGCACCCGCGCCATGCGCTGAGAAAGAGCAGGGACAGACAGAGGAACAATTAACCCTTTCCTTCATAAAAACGCTTTTTACGCCCTTTGCAAATAGAGTATACCCAGATCAAACGGCTCCTGTAGAAGCCATCTGATCAGGGTCTGCTCTGATTACTTATGCAATTAAAAAAACTGACCACGGTTTCTATCAATACTAAACGTTCATGTGTACATTTGCTAATAAATATTCACGGTGCCATTATTTCTTACATGGCTATTGAACAGAGAAAGGTATAAGAGAAAATAAAGGGAAACTTAAGTGTACTTTAAATTAATCTCAACCATTTATAACCCTTCCGAGGGCAGATAAATATCGTCTGCTAAGATTATCTTCTGATTAAGGTTTACATAATCAGTGTGTCAAACAGTTTGAGTCCTGATGAGACACCGGGTTACTCTGCACAGTGGATTGAAACGGTTTGCAACAGTTATCACGGATTAGCTTTTGGTGGTAAACTTATCTGTCTGTCTGTCTGTCTGTGCATGTCTGTTTGTCTGTGTGTCTGTCTGGTCTGTGTCTCTGTATTTGTGTGTTGTATGTTTGTCTGTGTGTCTCTCTCTCTTTCTACCTCTCTCATGCTATCTATTTTCCTTCTCTGTGTTTCTGTGCGTGTCTCTCTGTCGCTGTCGGGTTACTCTGCAGCACATGTAGATTCAAACGGTTTGCAAAGGTTATCATGGATTAGCATTTGGTGGCAAACTTCACAGTCTGTCTGTGTCTGTCTGTTTGTCTGTGTGTATGTCTGGTCTGTGTCTCTGTATGTGTGTTTGTATGTGTGTCTGTGTGTGTTTGTGTGTGTGTGTGTGTCTCTCTCTCTCTCTCTCTCTCTCTCGATCTCTCTCTCTCTCTCTCTCTCTCTCTCTCTCTCTCTCTCATGAACACGTTTAGAAATTTCTCCACTTTCTCTCATGAAAACTGTTAAAAAGTGCAATGATTGGGTTCATCAGTTTAATTTTTGCCAAGGTCGAATTTTATGGCGTTTGACTTTGTTCTAGGACTCAGATATAAGCTTAGTCAACCAACGTGTGGTTTGCACTCATTTAGCATGAGACTTGGAGTAGATTTATGGAGAATAAAAGCTTATCGTGTGTGTCAGTGTGCCAGTTGTCACAGACATACTTGAGGTTATGAAACCACAACTGATCACACATCTGCTGTCTTTATGCTGCTGTGGTGTTTTCGTACGCTTCAAACAGTGTCGCGCCTGTCTTAACCCACCACTCCATACATATGCCCTTATCTTATAAAGATGCATTTTTTCCTCTTTGCAGACATGGTAGACCCAGGTCAGACACCTCTCATAGAGGCCGTCTAACAGGGTCTGCTCTGTTTGCTTATTCAGTAATATATATCTGATGTTACAGTTTCTGCCAGTTCGTGTCTTCATATTTCATTAGAAAAAAAACACAACTAATATTCAGCATGGCATTATTCTTACTTGAATATTCATAAGGTACATGTATTTGGTTTAATACTGTCGGCTGCTTAAGTTCGTCTGCTTCGATTGGAAACTAAAAGTGTGGCATGTCTAAGAGAGTTATGTCATTTATTCAACAATTCGTTTGTTGATGCCCAAGGAAAAATCAACAGTTTCAGACAAGGTCAGCTGTTTCATTAACCTTTATCCTGCTGTAATAACGATGCCAATGCTCAAATTCTTATATGGAGATATTTTTCTCCGTTTCGTTTAGGCTTTTGAGAAGGTACTTAACAAGTATCAAACAGTGTGGATACTAATGATATGTCAAATGGACAAATTGTTTGTAAATGCAACTTTGGTTGTGGCTTAGCAGGATAAGGGCTAAAACACGTGTCTTTATAGTCCGTGCTTAGACTGCATGTGGCCCCCTTTTATTGACATCAAACATTATTGACAAATAAATTTTTGAACTTTAAATTTTTCAGATTACCTGGTTTTACCCCATACATGCATACTAAATAAAAAAAAAAAGGTATTAAGGCAGAGTTAAACAATTTGTCCGCTGAAAAATAAATATGTATGTAAGCATTATTTCCTTTATTTTCGATTCGTTAAAAATTGTGCGAATTTGTCGACCGAATGTCAAACAGCTTGGATCCTGACGAGAGTGTAATCTGGATCCAAGCTGTTTGGGAATGCAAGTCAGGCTGAACTTAGCAGGCAAATGCGTTAAGATGGCCGTGGTTATCGGTTCTTTACTTAACCACACGAGGCATTTGCCACTTAAACCCTTCGCGTGCTGAAAAAAAAAAGTCGGCTAAAACTATGATTTATTAGAACGGTCACTTAGTTCCGTTTCAATCAAATTTCAAAGAAACTATTGTCCATATGTCAACAGCTTGTATCTTTGGGAGCCGCCGAATTACTCGACATTTCATCTGGATCCGAACTGTTTGCAAACGTCAGTCAGTTCAATCGCGTTTAGTATGAGGATTAAAGCCAATATATTAAATCTCTAATAAGTTACACTTGGCATAATATAGTTAAACCACATCTCAGTGTGATATCTTCCAACGCTTGTTCGGAACAGTTATCCGTAAATCATTTATGCATAATTTTGCAAATCCTACCATAAAAATCTTTAAAAACGCCTTACTTGGATATGTACATGTATATGAAATACAAACATGAATATGTAGATAAAAATAAATTACAATAAAACATCGCCATGGTTACCAATTCATGAATAACCATTAAGGACTATAAAGGAGGTTGTTGCTTAATGCTGAACGAAAGTAATGCAGAAAAGTTAAGCTTTTATCATAACTTTCGTCCTGCATAGGCTATTTTTAGACCCAGCCTCTTTGAATAAATCTACCGAAAAGGAGCATTTACTAGAGAAAAGGATTTTTTTAGAAGAATGCAGTTCTGAAACCATTGTGATAAATAGAGCATTTGCTCCTATGGAGCTAATGCTCTATTCATCACAATGGTTTCCAAAAGTGACTTTTAAAGAGGCGTAGATAGGCGTATTTATGGAGGAAAGGGTTAAATTACCAGTCTTACTTCTTTTCAGTACTCGCTTTAGATAGAGTTCACTGTTCTACAGTAAAACCTCGCTAATCCGAAGTTTTAGTAAAGAAACACCGAGCACTGAGGCAGGTGGATGCTTAATGCAGGGTAGCAGTAATGCAAAAGCTCACCCTTTCTATATTGAGTGTGTACTGTGTTTTGTACAGATATTAATGTTGAGAAGAACAGCTCCCTATATCGAACACTTAATCTACAGTAAAATCTCGATACTACGAAATTTTAATAATGAAGAATTTCTGTTTTTGTAGCCAGGTGTCTGTTTAATGCAGTGTGAAAGTCGTGCAGAAAGCTCCTCTAGGAGCTGTCTGCACGACTTTTACCCTGCATTAAGCTGCCACCCGTGTTAAAGATCGATAATGATACGTATTTGAGTATTCGTAGAATCGAGATATTTCTATTTGTGTAAATTAACCACCCATTACCTGTAGAATATCCATGCTAGAAATAATGACATCATAATTAGAAACATTAATTAGCTAAAAGTTCTTAACAGCGTTATTAATGTTGGTATTGTCAGAAACTGTAGAATCAGGTTTATAGTAGTCTATAAGCCAACAGAGCATATATTGATCAGGCGGCTTCCTCGTGATCTGATCTGGGTCTACTCTGTTTGAAAAGGTGTTATAGACATCTCTATCAGGTCAAAGGTTTAAAGCAGATTCGCAATACAAGCTTAACCCTTCGCTTGCTAATCGCGTCAATATACCTACCTGTAAATAGTGAAGACCCAGATGAGACAGTTCCTGCAGGAGCTGTCTCATCAGGGTCTGCACTATTTACAAGTTGATTGTGCAACCAGTGCACTCCACAGCAATGATTGCACAGCGAAAATACGTGTACACAGAGAAGATGTATGTCATTATACAGCAGGGCATGGGTAAAGAAGGAGAAAGGTATTTTAAAATTCAGCAAGCGAAGGGTTAAGAAGTTTAGACATCGTTTCTATAATATGCTAATGAAACAGATGAGTCACTCAGGTTGACAAGTGACTCTGTAAGTAGGTAATAAATGACATGTGAATGAAAAAACTTCATAAATGTAATAAAATCATTTGACAACTGAAGTGCAAGAAAATGATCTAACCACTATAATTTCCTGTCTGCCATTTTGTGGCCTATCATCACGTCTGAATGCTGTATATCGATCATCATTATTAGTAAATCAATCGAAATAAAGTCGAAAGTGGTGATGTGGTTAGGGACCTAGACTTATTTTTCATTTATCTTGCTATACAAGATCCAAAAGCATTTTGAATGGGACCTTATGTAGTAATGAGCGAAATTCATTTTGATGAATACAGTAAAACCCCTCTAATTCGACCACTCCATGAATAAACATGGCTGTCTTCACAAGCAGGTGGTTGCTTAATGCAGGACGAAAGTTATGCAGAAAGCTCCTATAGGAGCTTTCTGTATAACATTCGCCCTGCATTAAGCTACCACCTGCCGTTGCCACTGTGACCTATGCCCCTTTTTGGTGGTCGCATTAGAGGGGTTTTACTGTACTGATTCAAAAGCCGCACACTTCGGCATGAGATCCCATTAACCCTTTGAATACGGGAAACGAGTGCATTGTCATTTGCAAACAGTGTAGACCCAGATCATAGATCTCCTTGAGAAGCTCTCTGATCAGGGTCTTCACTGCTTTGTTAATCAAATTCTTCTCGCAAATAACCTTTCATACTGTAAGGACTCTACCAATTAACAATGATGGACTATTCCACTTTGAAAATTCAGCTTAGAACCGGTTAATTAATATACTATTACGTGGTTTGCATACTGTATGTATAAGTTAAACTTGTTTTCTACGTCCACTCAAAAGAACTAGAGAAACGGACGTTCATCAACATAAACAAACAAACAAATCAAACGAAACATAACTATGGGGCCTAGGTATTTAACCCAGTACCTGTTAAATGTTTATTTACTTTCTTCTATTGTTACCGGTATATAAAGCATGTGATATTTCTATAATAATAATAATAATGATAATAATAAAGACTATATTTAACGGGAGGACTCATTTGATAAAATCAATCTTCCATGAGGCCCTCAACAGTAACATATATACAAGCACATTAAAAACAATCTACATGCATCTTTAAAGATACATATATAAAAACTAATCTTATTATTATAGAATGAAAGTTTTAACTTAATGGTTAGCATAGGGTCTATAAGATTTCAAGATTGTTGAGGAGTTTTACCCAGATCCAATAGGACGTCAGCGCGAAGTTGGCCGCATATCGCAATGACATTGGGTCCAACCACGATCAGACGCTGTGTGATAACGTATATTCATCAGCTATTGTACACATGCATGGAATCGAAAAGAAAGGCTATTTAAAAACGTTAGGTGTTACTTGGCGGATATACCATGCAAACAGTTGCTTTTAAGATGAAGCACCAAAGCCACTGGCGTCTCATCCAGATTGAAGCTGGTTGATACTCTCTGATTTTCTGCATTAATGGAGACAAATAATGTCTAGCATACAAACAAACATTTAAAAGCAAACTAAAAATGAGTACAACAATAAAACTAAGCGAATGAAATGAATTAATGAAATACTTTATTTAACGAGGGTAGCTCAATTAGTTATAATGACTAACCTACATTGAGGCCCTCCAACAAAAGCATTTCATACAGTATACAAAACAGTAAAACACAGATCTATATGCACACGAAATCAATGTTCAGAAATTCAGCAATGTTGTGTCTGGAAAATTAATAATTGTTGTCCGCTTCAATTTGTAGATTTATTCTTTAAGGATACGCAGTTGGATCCTGATAAAACTCCGAGTAACTTGGCAAATAGAATGGAATCAGATCTAAGATATGCTACATGTATAAGCAAACATACTTTGATTAGGCGGCTCCTACATAAGCCGTCTGAACTGGGTCTTGTCTGTTTGCACTGACGTCAAAAGACGTCTCTATCAAGTTACGAATGCTGTTACATGTAGCTTAATTAAGGTCGAATGTAATTAGGGAGCTCCTACATTACCTTATAGTGACACATGTCCATGTACATACCAACAGAATACTGTAAACTGTAAACTGTTTTATTTGATTAAACGCCTATTTCTATGATAGATACATATTCAATGGCGTTGTACATATAATATATAACATATAAACACAAATTGAAATATTTATGATAACTAAAATGTCCTAAATGACCCAGATTTCTGTTAAACATGTATATGGTACACCTCATAATACACAAACAGAAACTTAAATATCTACATAATTTCTAAGATTACATGCAATATTTTGAAATATACATCGATCAATTAAGATATATATTATACAACTTAAATATTAAAACCTAACCTAAAATGTAAAAGCAATATAAATTATGTATAGTACCACGCTAAATTAAAACAGTGTGTAAAACTCTCTAAAATAGTGGGTTTTCAGTTGTTTTTTAAACAAGTCCAAGGAAGCCGATTGTCTGATGGTCAGCGGAAGCTTATTCCATAGATTTGGTCCTACGGTACTGAAACTTCTGTCACAAAATGTTTTCCGTTTGTTAAATGGAACGACAAATAACAATTCTGCAGTGTCTGAAGAGCGCAAACCCGCTCTCCTTGGAGTTTGTTTATTTAAAAGTTCTCTAAGATATACCGGGGCATTACCTACAGAGCAATTATACATAAAACACAGAATCTTAAAGTTTATGCGGGCTTTGATTGGTAACCAGTGAAGATCAAAGAGAGCCTCCTTGGAACTTTCATACTTTCCACGTAGTAAGACAAGTTTGGCACACATGTTCTGAATACGTTGCATTTTGTTTAAGTCAGCATCTGCGGTTCCAAACAATATGGCATTGCAATAATCGAGATGAGACATAACTAAAGAAAGAACCAGAATCTTAGTAGCGTCTTCAGTAAGGTATTTACGGATATTTTTTATTCTAAGATAGTTCAACATAGCAGTTCTACACTTTGTTTTGATATGTTCTTTTAATTTCAGTGATTCATCCAGGTACGCACCTAAGTATCTAATAGTACCAACAGATTTAATTTTATCACCTGCAATGTCAATTTCTTTTGTACAGCATTTATTCAATTGTGATTTACTGCCAAACAGTATGAACTCCGTTTTATCTGTATTCATTTTGAGCTTATTCGCATTCATCCAATTATTAATAATAACTGCACACTGTTCAAGATCTGTAATAGCATTAACTTCATTTGGCACTGAAGTTTGTCGAAAACGTCTTAGTGCGTTGTGATCGTCAGCGAATGCATACACTGATATAGTTGGTGGAATTACATCAAATAAAGTTCCGGCATAGGTAAGATAGAGCCAAGGTCCCAGACAACTGCCTTGAGGTACACTGCATTCAAGAGGACGTGGAGATGACTCAGCCGAATTTACACTTACACGACAATTACGTGGTCGAAGATATGAATTAACCCAGGCTAATGCTGTACCGCACACTCCATACTGGCTTCGCAACACATCTAATAAAATATCATGGTCGACAGTGTCAAAAGCAGCACTGAGATCAATCGCAATCAGTGCTGTAACTTCTTGTTTCTCCATACCCTCCAGTAAGTCATTTACAAGTCTAAGGAGTGCAGTTTCACATGAATGGAAACGCCTATATGCAGACTGGTTTATGGGTAGCAGATTATTGTTATCGACATGATTATTAAGTCTGAATAGAGCAGCTTTCTCAACTAACTTTGAGAGAAAAGATAGATTGCTTACAGGTCTGTAGTTAGAAAACTGAAGGTCAAGTCCAGCTTTTTTAAGTAAGGGTCTAACGATAGATTGTTTCCAATGTGAAGGAAACACACCTTGTATTAGTGAAAGATTGACTAATTTCGTAATTGCAGGCGTTAATTCACATAAGTATGACTTTAGGATATGGGTGGGTAGTAAATCCAGCTCACATGATTTTGTGCTAAGTTTATTGATAAGGTGTCTGACTTCTGACTCTGTGAGATCCTCAAAGTTGTCAAAACATTGAACTAGTTTCACCTGAGGTTGAAAACTTCGAAAATTTACAAGCGATTGACGAATTTTAGAAATTTTGTCCATAAAGAAATCAGCGAACTTATCTGCAAGTTCACCATTACTTTGCAATTGAGGCATAGGATTTTCAGTTTTAGTACCAGTAAGTTCCGATATTAAACTATAAAGTTTTTTTGAATCACCTATGGCATTGGTTACTTTATCTCTAATCACGCGTTTCTTTTCACATTCAATTTCATTACAATACCTGTTCCGCGCTTCTTTGAAATCTCTAAATTGCTTTGGTTGTCTGTATTTTCTCCAAAGTCTTTCGTTTTTCCGTACAGTACGTTTAAGTTGCAAAATATTGTTATTAATCCAGGGTTTCGGAACTCTACATATTTTAGTGTGTTCTTTTACGGGAGCATGAGTATCAACAATAGACTGTATTTCTGTTTCAAACAATTTTACAAAAGTATCAACATCTTCGCTATCAACTGATATTCCGGCCAAGTCGTTCGAAAAGTCTGAGTGAGATATATTCTTCCAGTTACGAAATTTTACAGTTTTGCTCGTAATGTTTTCTTTTTTGACATTGATTACAACTTTCACAACAAATGGTGTAAGAATACACTCAGATCAGAAGCTCCTTGCAGAATATATATGTTTGCTAATGAAATAATAAAGATCTATTTGTCAGAAAATCTCCCGTTGATAATGCCATTACAAAAATTTATCTATTTGATATTCATATTGTCATTATTTCCTACATGAATATTTATTAGGTACGGGTTTATAAATGACATTGACCATGGCCAAGTTCTGTGGACAACGCATATTTTCCATTGTATTCTGCAATTATGCAAACCCCTATACTTATTCCGTTGAGAAAACAAAAAGGTCTGCTTAAAGTTTGATCTTATGCATTTTTTTTTTATTTTTTCCGATTCCATCAAGATTCTAATAAACTATTGACTGAGTGTCAAACCGCTTGGATCCTGATGAGACAATGAACCACTCTCTGTCTCGTTTTTTATACAAACGGTTTGCCAATGCCTGTCAGGTCACGGATAGGGCAGGGTAAGAGTTAACAATAAGAATATGATTGAAACACCACTGAACTGGCGGACAAACAAAATGTCTTACACCATCTGAACTGGCGGACAAACAAACTGTCTAACACCATCTGAACTGGCGGACAAACAAACTGTCTTACACCATCTGAACTGGCGGATAAACAAACTGTCTAACACAATCTGAACTGGCGGACAAACAAACTGTCTAACACAATCTGAACTGGCGGACAAACAAACTGTCTAACACAATCTGAACTGGCGGACAAACAAACTGTCTTACACCATCTGAACTGGCGGACAAACAAACTGTCTAACACAATCTGAACTGGCGGACAAACAAACTGCCTTACACCATCTGAACTGGCGGATAAACAAACTGCCTTACACCATCTGAACTGGCGGATAAACAAACTGCCTTACACCATCTGAACTGGCGGACAAACAAACTGTCTTACACACTCTCAACTGGCGGACAAACAAACTGTCTTACACCATCTGAACTGGCGGATAAACAAACAGTCTTACACCATCTGAACTGGCGGACAATCAAAATGTCTAACACCATCTGAATTGGGGGACAAACAAACTGCCTTACACCATCTGAACTGGCGGACAAACAAACTGTCTAACACCATCTGAACTGGCGGACAAACAAACTGTCTTACACCATCTGAACTGGCGGACAAACAAACTGTCTAACACCATCTGAACTGGCGGACAAACAAACTGTCTTACACCATCTGAACTGGCGGACAAACAAACTGTCTAACACCATCTGAACTGGCGGACAAACAAACTGTCTTACACCATCTGAACTGGCGGACAAACAAACTGTCTAATGCCATCTGAACTGGCGGACAAACAAACTGCCTGACACCATCTGAACTGGCGGACAAACAAACTGTCTGACACCATCTGAACTGGCGGACGAACACATGTCTAACACCATCTGAACTGGTGAACTAACAAACTGTCTAACACCATCTGAACTGGTGGACTAACAAACTGTCTAACACCATCTGAACTGGCGGACAAACAAACTGTCTGGCACCATCTGAACTGGCGGACAAACAAACTGTCTAACACAATCTGAACTGGCGGACAAACAAACTGTCTAACACAATCTGAACTGGCGGACAAACAAACTGTCTTACACCATCTGAACTGGCGGACAAACAAACTGTCTAACACAATCTGAACTGGCGGACAAACAAACTGCCTTACACCATCTGAACTGGCGGATAAACAAACTGCCTTACACCATCTGAACTGGCGGATAAACAAACTGCCTTACACCATCTGAACTGGCGGACAAACAAACTGTCTTACACACTCTCAACTGGCGGACAAACAAACTGTCTTACACCATCTGAACTGGCGGATAAACAAACAGTCTTACACCATCTGAACTGGCGGACAATCAAAATGTCTAACACCATCTGAATTGGGGGACAAACAAACTGCCTTACACCATCTGAACTGGCGGACAAACAAACTGTCTAACACCATCTGAACTGGCGGACAAACAAACTGTCTTACACCATCTGAACTGGCGGACAAACAAACTGTCTAACACCATCTGAACTGGCGGACAAACAAACTGTCTTACACCATCTGAACTGGCGGACAAACAAACTGTCTAACACCATCTGAACTGGCGGACAAACAAACTGTCTTACACCATCTGAACTGGCGGACAAACAAACTGTCTAATGCCATCTGAACTGGCGGACAAACAAACTGCCTGACACCATCTGAACTGGCGGACAAACAAACTGTCTGACACCATCTGAACTGGCGGACGAACACATGTCTAACACCATCTGAACTGGTGAACTAACAAACTGTCTAACACCATCTGAACTGGTGGACTAACAAACTGTCTAACACCATCTGAACTGGCGGACAAACAAACTGTCTGGCACCATCTGAACTGGCGGACAAACAAACTGTCTTACACCATCTGAACTGGCGGACAAACAAACTGTCTAACACCATCTGAACTGGCGAACAAACAAACTGCTCACATCATCTGAACTGGCAGACAAACAAAATGTCTAACAGCATCTGAACTGGCGAACGAATAAACGGTCTAGGCAATACAGTCTCTATTTGCAACGCGTTTTAAAAATGCCTAAGAATTACATTAATCATTTTTATATCGCAAGAAAACCAATCGAATAAACGCTGGAGAAGATAAAACGTTCATGTGTTTGATGTCGAAGACCCGATGCTATTCGCCAATGCTATTTGCTAACTACAGCAAAACCTCTCTATAACGGCCACTAAATGATGTTAATTAGTTGATATTTAGGACATGTGGTTGCTTAAAGCAAGGTGAAAGTAAAACAGAACGCTCCTATAGGAGCGTTCTGTTTTACTTTCACATTGCTTTAAGCAGCCACCTGCCTTTAACACAAAATATTTGATGTAATTTAGTGGCCGTTATAGAGAGGTTTTACTGTACTAAGTTTGTCGGGTTGTGTTTTACTTTCATAACTCTTCGTCATAGGCCGATAACATTTTGTTGCAGAACTTTTGTTTATAAGTATCGACGAAAACGGTTTATTTTGTATAACAGGAGCCTCTTTTGATATATGTTCAAATTGACAATCTTCACCATAATAATTGAACATAACAAATACCAAATTTTATGATGTAGAGTTGCCTCCCTTACTTAGCGTTATGATTTTAAAAACCGGACGATAAAAATAAGAAAAACACTCAAATTTACTTCTCGGGAGGTAACTTCTTGTTACCTGCTTTATAGTAGTCAAATGGTCTGCCGGGCACCAGTCGCTTCTTCGCTTCAAGCATTTCCGGGTCACGAAAAATCATGGCTGGCCGAATGTTGACAGCCGCGGGTTGTTTCGAAAACTCTTCAGTTTCGTAGAACCGGTAGTAACTTTGAGGTTGACATCGACAGTAAGTTGAATAGTTATGTTAGTTTTATTGAATGAGAGTGGAAAACGGACCATATTATGAGATCTAGTGTGACTTTCGATGTCATCAGTGGTGAAAATGTGCATGTATGTGTCGGTAGTGACTCGGTCGACTAAATCTAAGCTGGAGTTTATCTTCTCAAAACAGTAATTTTTCGGCTTATGATCGGCAATCAATGGTGTATATTTGAAAGACTGGACATTTCTGCGTGCATTGACTCATATTTGATTGAAATCGAGCGGAAATTGACGTCGTAACAAGACGCGGAATGTAGTTGGTGCATTTTTTCTGCCACTTTGGACCATTTAGTTACATACCTTTATATAGTAATATATTATACGAAAAAAAAAATTTTTTTTCATTTTTTTTTCTTTTTTTTATAATGTCAAGTTATGATGTCTAAACGTATTTGAAGGTATTTATAAGCAGTATTTGTGAAATGGCCACACGCCTAGCACCTGTGAGTACACCCAGGACCTGGAATCAACATAAGAATCAAGAGTGTACTGTACCAATTGCTAAGGAACTGTTTAAATCTTGTGACGCAAGCCAGGAGATAAATAACACAAACGATGATGATATTACTCTTGTCAAGCAGCGTTTCAGATCAAACGATGACAAAGATAAGTCTCTTTGCAAAACAGCGATTGAAGATAAATCTATCACAAATGATGAGTATGATGTAAGATTAAACGAAATGAGGAGAGAAAACAAAGAACTCCAAGAATCGCTGAAAGATTTATTCTCACAGACAAAACTGTTAAAAAATGAAAATGAGTCTCTACTGAAATTAGTTGAAAGTAAAGATAATGAAAACAAAATACTAAGATCAAAATTCAGAGTCATTTCTTCTGAAAAAGAGAAAACAGATAGTGCACTGTCTAGAGTGAAAGGGGAACTTTCTGAGTCAAATGCTCAGTTATTAATTTATGAACAAGACATTACAAAACTGAGGAAAGTCAATGAAACGGTTACGAAAGAAAAAACAAAGATGCTAGAACAACTGATGAAAAACACAGGTGTTTCAGATAGTGTCGAGAATAAGATAGAAAAGTCTACCGAAGCGTTGGAAAACAAAGTAGCTTGTGAGTTGCACGATTTAAAGAAAGTGTTATTAAAGGAACTGGATGATGTTAAGAGCCAAATACAAAAGTCCCAGTCCGTTAGATCAACATCAATCAAAAGCAATCAGAAATCAACGGAAAAAGAACGTAATGTGATTGAAACACCAAGACAAATTCCAACTGTTGTCTCTGGCCGTCATAATCATAACAACAAACCACAGGCTCAGATCAAACAAAAATCTGCATTCATAGCAGGTGATTCTATCACAAAAATCCTGAGTTCGGCTAAAATGTCAGACAATGAAGTGAGTGTCAAAATCAAGAGTCACCCAGGAGGAAGGATAAAAACTATAGAGCACACTATAGAATCCATGATGAATGTAGACCCAGCTAACTTCAATACATTAGATGCAATAATACTCCATGTAGGAACGAATAACATTTCCGATGCAGTCAGTAGTGAGAGCATAACGGAGGAATTCAAAGACGCTATTCATACTATCAAAACAGCGAATTCAAATGTGAAAATTATTGTGTCATCTGTTTTGCCACGTAAGAAAGACAGGCTATTGAATGACATGATCCAGGAAACTAACACGTCTCTACTAACAATGTGTGAGGAAAATGGTCACTACTTTCTCAACAACTCTACAACATTTATGCATCAAGGATCAGTCGATGCTTCATTTTATCGTGACAATATTCATTTAAATACTAAAGGAGGAAAAGCACTTGGCACTAGTATGCGTGTGGCTTTGAACAAAGTGCTTGGCATTAAACAGTCGCCGATGACGGCCGAAACTAGTCCGAGTTTTCACAATGGGAGGTACCCTGGGAGGAGGAAATTCAACAACAACAGGAGCAAGGTGTTCATGCCAGTACCTCAGTACTTGCTGAACAACCAGAATCCCTGGTTTGTTCCAAATCTTTACTGGAACTAGATAATTCAAAGACATGTAATACTTCATCGCCTGCTTGGGTAACCTTAAATTGTGACTCGGCCTATATGGATACTCAAGAACGTTCCTTTCATTCAGATGTTCAACAAAAATACTATCAATATTCATGTGACTTTTCCAATTCTGATGTTACTGGTGTTGGTATGAATTGTTTGAACCATGAGGCCCAGTTGATTTCTGAAAATTCGAATGAATGCTCTATACATAATCATAGCACAGTTAATAACTTTTCATGTACTTATAAAGAATGTGTAACAGAAAGCCCAAACAGTTCCAAGCCATGGTTTAGAAACAAAGGATTAAAAATAGTTCATTTAAATATTCACTACCTGTATCCAAAATTAGATGAAATCAAACTACTTTTATCAAAACAAGATATTGATATTCTTTGTGTATGTGAAACCTTTTTAAACGACACTTTTTCAAATAATGAATTAAATATCAGCAACTACAAAATATTTCGTAAAGATAGAAATACTATAGGTGGGGGACTGGTTATTTACATTAGAGATGAAATTCCATGTGACCAAAGACACGACCTCGAAACCAATTTTGTTGAATCAATATGTATTGAAATTAAGCAGTCTAATTCAAAACCATTTATATTATCATACCTTTACAGGCCACCCTCGTCCAAAGTCCAATGGATCAAAGACTTTACCTTTATAACTGAAAAAGCACTATTAGATGAAAAGGAATGTATAGTCATTGGAGACTTTAATTTTGATCTGATGAAAACAGATTACAATTCTAAATCCTGGCTTGAACTGATGGAATCAATGAATTTTAATCAGTTAGTTCATGATCCCACAAGAGTAACATTGCATTCTGCTACATTGATAGATCATGTTTTTTCTACAATTCCTCTTAATATTTCTGATATCATAGTACCATGTTATGCAATAAGTGATCACTATCCTGTTTGTATTACTCGCAAACTATCGTCAAATCATATGAAAGGTCCTGTACATAAGACAATAACCTACAGATCTATGAAGCATTTTAATGAAAATCAATTTCTAGAAGATCTATCAGGCCAACCTTGGTTTCTCTTGGATACATATGATGATCCTGACGATTCAACTGAATTATTCTTAGATATGTTTAAATCGATTTTAGATAAACATACTCCACAAAGAAAAAGACGAGTCAAAAGAATTAACCAACCAAGCTGGATGAACCCCGACATATTACAAGCAATAAAAATAAGAGATCACTTTCATAAGAAGAAGGACAGTATTAATTACAAAATTTGGAGACAAAATGTTAAAAATCTCATAACTGAATCAAAGCGGCAATTTTACAACAACAAGATTTCATTGAAAAACCGTAATACAAAAGATCTTTGGAATAGTCTTCACGACCTAACTGGCTTTAAAACACAGATACACACGAATTATATTGATGATGCAAACGGAATACCTATTACAGATCCATCAATTTCAGCCAATGTTTTAAATGATCATTTTTGCTCGGTGTTTCAAACAGTACAAAGAAATAGTCAGATCCATGATATCAATAACACAACTAGAATTCTTTCAGATAGTATCGAGGAGAAACTTAAGAATACACCCTATTTCGTCATTCCCAAAGTTAGTGTATCTTTTGTTGAAAAGCAATTAAAATTACTTGATACTAGTAAGGCTACAGGCTCTGATGGCCTGAGTGCCAGATTTCTTAAGATGTCTGCATCCGTTATTGCTCCTGTGCTTACAAAAATTTATAACAACAGCTTACAAACCGGCATTTATCCACAAAAATTCAAAAATGCAAAAGTCGTAGCTATTCACAAAAAGGGGAAAAAGACTGATAAAGCAAATTACAGGCCAATCTCTATTTTACCAATTATTTCTTTAATTTTTGAACGACATGTAAGTGTTCATTTAAAAGAATATTTTGAAACTAATAATTTGTTTTACTCTAGGCAGTCCGGTTTTAGAAAGAACCACTCTTGTCAAACTGCTCTAATCAAACTATTAGACGACTGGATTGCTGCCATTGACAAAAATGAAATTGTAGGTACAATATTTCTTGATCTTTCGAAAGCGTTTGATTTGGTTGATCATGGTATACTATTAAAAAAGTTAAAGCAATATAAAGTAGACCGGGGTGCTCATTCTTGGTTTTCTTCTTATTTGGAAAATAGACTCCAACAAACTCAAGTATCTGGGGTGAGCTCAGACCAAAAACCAGTTGTATCAGGAGTTCCTCAAGGCTCAATTCTAGGGCCATTGTTATTTTTGATCTTCATAAATGATCTACCACTTACAACCACTTATTCTACACCTGATATCTTTGCTGATGACACCACACTTTCTTTTCATAGTTCATCTGTTAATCAAGTTGTTGAATCTCTAACTCAAGATCTATTTAATGTTAACTCCTGGTGTGTTTCAAATCGCATGTCTATCAATGTAGCAAAAACCAAAACGATGATAATTGCATCTAAACCCACTGCTAAACGCATTCAAAACTGGTTGCCTTGTATAGAACTTAGCAATGAAATAATAAATTATAGTTCCGAGGAAAGGTTGTTAGGAATTGTAATTGACAAAACTCTTACTTGGGACAAACAAGTCGACGTTGTTCTGAAAAAATGCAATTCGTTGTTACATTTGTTATCTAGAATTAAATCATTCATTTCTATTCCAATACGAAAATTATTTTTCAACATATATATTTTACCCCATCTTGATTACTGTTGTGTTATATGGGGAAACTGTAACAATTCACAAGTGGATAAACTCATAAGATTTCAAAAAAGAGCCGCACGACTTATACTTGACAAAGATTTTTCCACCCCATCTAAAGACCTATTCAATGAACTTAACTGGTTAACGTTTCCTGAAAGAGTAAAATTTCAAAAAGCTGTTTTATTATATAAAATATTCAATGACCTTTCTCCAGATTACCTGAGAAATATGTTCACTCATACTTCTAACATCCATGATAGAACGCTGAGATCATCTTCTAACTTTCAACTCTACTCACCTAGACCTAAAACTGAATTGTTTAGAAAATCATTTATTTATTCCGCATCATCTATTTGGAACAGCCTGCCTTATCATGTGAAAAATGCCAGTTCGGTTATTCAATTCAAAAAATTGTATTTACAGTCGACAAAGCTAAACGATTAATACATCTTCAGTATAATAGTTATTTCACAAAACAGACATGTGTTTCAATTTCACCCCTATTCTTGACATTTATTCACAAGTTAACTGTTATTTAGAAGTTCCTCTGAAGGCTATTCACTGTTTGTCTTTGTTCTTATTCTGCAAAAGGTGTGGATCCTGATTTATGGAGAAGTGATTGCCAAATCTTTATAGTCAGGGTCTTTACTGTTTGTGGCACATCTTCTGGTTTTTAAATAGCCTCCCTTGATGTGATTTATAACAAATTGCCTGTTTTGTGTGAGATATGACATATTGTAGCAAACCGGGTGGTCTCTGACCGGAGTGCTCCAATCTGGGTCCTATTAACAGGGCCTACAATGTTTGCTGTATTCTACTGTTGTTAATGGTCTTGTTGCCAGTGTTTTATGTTAAGACACAGATCTATTATACCGTTATAATATCTCTTCAATCGTACTATGAGTTTGGTGTTGATTTCATTTATGTATATCTATATGATTTTGCTAATGTACCAATCTTGCACTCTTTTATTATCGCAAAATTCTATAAAAAATCTCTTAATTCGTAAACTCGGCAAAGTAGTTCGGGGCATAAGTTTATATTGCTTCTCCTCCGATGAATATTTACTAGCCAAATTCTTGTATATACAGAGGATGAGAAACAAACTAGTTTTAGTGCAACATTCGACCTGTATTTGGATATTACTTGTCTTACATATCCGTGTATCTGTAATTCTGTGCAGCATTCTACGCATGGATCTGGTATTTAAGGTATTTCGTCCATTATTGCTTTTTGGATTTCCGCCGACTTCCGTGGGTGTACGGGGACGGTGTTTGGGACGTGTTCGGTTGTTTTCGTGGAATTTTCGCGGCCGCGAGAATGCCCGAGGACGTCCGGGGTCGGCCCGGGCACTTGCTCATGGCGAAATCAGTTATGGTTGTTAAGCATCTTTTGACGGCGTCTGATTTGCGTCATCTGATTACGTAATTTATTCACGTCATGGATGACGTTTACATTCGCGTCATAAGCACTAAGCCTTGGCAATGGTATACTATTAATAAAATTAATGGAATTCCCAGAGTTTAAAATAGTCCTGAAAATTCATGACGTCATTTATCCATGTCATCTTTTGCTGACACAGTCTATGTACATGATGCAGTTTGTCACTGATATCGTGAGTTCTAATCGATCTAAATCGTCAACTCGGTGAAATGGGGTTGCATTTACCTATGAATTCCACATGCAGCCTTTTTGCACCAGAGCCAACGATTTTTGAATTTCAATTTCTCTTTCCCATTGCAAGCAATGCAGATCCTGATGAGAGGGATCCTACAGGAACTCACTCATCCGGGTCTACACTGTGTGTGGTAAAAATTGTGCTTAGCAAATAATGGATTACACTCAGATCTGTTTATCACCAGTGCAAGGTTGGTGCCTATGCAAAATTATTATGAAAGCATTACAAATTGTATATATGTAATTGTATATATGTTTTCTCTCTGTTTGAGGGCCTCATGGAAGATTGGTCATAACCAAATGAGTACTCTCGTTAAATAAAGTCTTTATTATTATTATTATTATTATTATTATTATTGAAAATATGCGTTTGTTATAGGTACTATAACTTTTAAGGCTATGGGTAAAAAAGCGGCGCTTTTCAGAAGTCTGTGAAAAAAGAATAAAGTTGAAGGTTGTTTGAGGAAAAGTAATAGAGTGTGAAAATAACTCGCGAAATAATCATTTAAAATTGCGAAAGTTCTATGTAAATGTATCGATGTCGCCGTAGTCAGTCGCCCGCGTTTTACACGATATTCGTGTGCGTTTTAAACCCGCACCAATCGTAAATACTCGGCGGTGTTCCGATTTGTTCTCCGATGTTTATCACTACATCACGAACACATGCGGAACCAACTGAAACACACTGGGAAACCATTCCAAAACAACCGAGTAAGCATGACTGGTATGGAACGAAACGCATACGAATTTTTGTAAAACGCGGTCTAACAATATCGGCGGCATAGATTTCACAATTGTGATTATTCGTAAGTTATATCCCACACCCTACAAACTGTTTGACACAGTCCCGGATTAGTCCCGGAGCCTCTCAGCGATGTCGTCTAGCCACACCTGTACATGATCGGCTTGTCGGAATTATACGAAGACTCCCGATTGTGTTTGACACTTGGATTATAGTTTTGTATAGAAGGAGTGTATACTTGAACTAAAGCGGACAAGACGCTGACAAGACAATTTGTCTCGGTGCATTAATGATTAAAGAATGGTTTATACCGTTAACTGGGTAAGGCTTAAACAAGGTCAAACAAGATGATTCAAACTTGTGACTCACAAATATCCCATTGATGCTAGTGTGTATATTTTGTCCCATGCTGTCAATAGACCCCATCGGCCTTGGTGACATATACAACAAAACCCATCTAAACTGAAATGCTGGTAGAGAAGAATTTAGATACATGTACTTTTAGGCATGTGGCTGCTAAATGCAGAGTGAAAGTCATGTAGAAAATGCATTGATACGTTCTCTGCATGACTTTCATCCTGCATTAAACTGCCACCTGTCTCCAAGATCGATATTTACACTAAATTGAACGTCCGGTTTAGAGGGATTTTACTGTATGTATAATTAGAAAGACGTATATCTCCCTACCTGTATCAGGTATTTATTAGTTTGACCGATATAAAATCTTACATGTGTATAGATGTTTTTGGTCGGGCTTTCTTGTTCATATTAATTATATTTTAATGTGGCGAGTCTAGACTTTTGAAAAGAGCATTGAAAGAAGAAGGCAATTTTAGCTTATTTAACCATTCTGTTAAGCACGACCTCACATGTATTTACAAGCTGATTGAATCCATGTGTTTCTCGGTGACTCATTAGGATTCATGCTGTTTGGTACTCGTTCAATAGTTTCTCGAAAGTTTAAATGACCCGGATGTAAGTAAAATTTATAACAGGTTAGGGGTTTAGCAGACCATTTTTCAGCATGAAAAAAGTTCATTAGTTTTGCCCTAACACCCTGTAACAACATCTGCTCAGATGTGGATCTGGTTCAATTTAGACTGAGAAGCTAGTATCCGAGTGTCAAACAGCTTGACTCCAGATGAGACGCCGAGTTACTCGGCGTCTCATCTGGAGCCATGCTGTTTGCCAATGAAGTTTAAGTCGCGACTAGCAGGTACATGGTTACAAGTGAAGATAAGCCTATGTTCGATATACTAATGAGGTGTTTTACAAAGGCTCCCTTGGCGCGGCTCATCCTAGTCTCGTCCTAACACTTTAGCAAGCTGGACGAATTATAACCCGCGAAATATTTTGTCTGCATCTTTCATTGAAATAAAAACTAATATACACCTATTTAAAAGAAATACTGTCTACATTATAAGCAGTTTTGATTCTAATGAGATATCCAGTGACTGGTTATCTGATTTGAATCCAAACTGTTTACAAAAAATAATACCGATTTCGTCGATAGCATTCTTAAGTTCAACAACTGATTAGACAGCAAGGCTTGTCGTCTGCCTCTAATGTATGTCGAAATCAATATACTGACATACATTTTAAATAGGACACACACTAATTACACCAAGTATTCGGACGGACACAGTTTGGCAAATAATGCTGACCCAGATAAAACAGCTTCTGAAGGAACCCTTTAATCAGGGTATATAATATTTATATATACAGCGACGTCTCACTTATAAATCCACTAAAACATGTATAATTCTGGATTTTTAAAATAGATGGAAGCTTAATGCAGGACAAGCGTTATACAGTAAACCCCCTCTAATGCGACCACCAAAAAGGGGCATAATTCACAGTGGCAAAGGCAGGTGGTAGCTTAATGCAGGACGAAAGTTATGCAGAAAACTCCTATATGAGCTTTCTGCATAACTTTCGTCCTGCATTAAGCAACCACCTGCTTATGCAGACAGTCATGTTTGTTCATTAAGTGGTCGCATTAGAGGTGTTTTACATGTATAGAAAGTCCTTATAAGAGCTTTCTGTATTACTTTTGCCCTGTATTAAGCAACAATCTGTTTTTATAGAATGTTATGTTAATAAATTATGTACCCGGGTTGCATTAGTGAAGCTTTATTGTAATTTAGTGGACATGCTAAGTGACATTTCACTTCAAATCATGATGCAAATGTTTCCTTTGGTATAGAGTTTACTTGGCATCAAAGAAAAAGAAATATCCAAAGACACACGCTATATCTCAAAATCCAAGATGGCTGCCGTCGGCCATTTTGTCGGCCATATTGAAAATCAAAGTTGTCCCATGACAGAAAATGTCTTGCCCTGGAACATAGTGTGATACATGATTTCTAGCTGATGTTTGGTCCATGAACTCATTTCTGTCATTTAAAATGCTTTTAGACTCTGTTGGTTTGGTTAAATAAGAGAAATATAGCAACTGTCTACTATATTGCACTGAATAAACGAAACAAATTCCCATATATAATGTCGTTACACCATCCCTTTAAATTTTTATGTTAAGCGAAAGGGATAGTCCTTTGCTGATTTGACGGCATCCAATGCTTTGCAAGTTGCGATTTTAAGACTTGCTAAAAAAACATGCTGGTGTCATTGAAAATCTAGATGGCCACGCAGTTCTCTGAGAACAGGTCATTCGCCCAGAAATGGCAAGTCTAGTTAGAGAATTTGAAGGCATAAAAGATTCAGATGAGCATATGCACCATGAACAGTACCCTAAATTCCAAGCCGATTATAATTCAGATGTGATGGCGCTGGTATATGCCATTGAAGAGCTTGGAAATCCCTTTATAGAAGACAGTGGTGAGCTGTTGGGGTGGCTGTTGTGAAAGACCAGCAGGCTAAAGTTACCCAAATATTACTTGCAACCAATTCTAGACGAAGCATCAAGGAACATGTCTTTTCTCGTGAAGGTTCCACCTATCCACCTTTACTTGTCCGAAAAGGGTGTATGCATCACGGAGAAATCTTGGACTGATTTGTCCAAATAGTTCTCCGGTGTCCTCGATGGTGCTGTGCTTGTTCAAATGCTTCGTCCAGTAAATTCTGTGACCATAAAAAACTATTTCACGGCTGTGTTTGTGCCATACATTCTGTCCTAGAATGTAACAAATGATCGGGTTGACATTGTGTATGATGTTTACTCAAAGAAGAATCCGGGGAAGAAAGAGGGTGTATATCACTGTGGAACCAGCAGGCGAGTTACCTTGGCAACCAAGGTTACTGGCAATTGGGCCGCCTTTCTTTGTGTAGACCACAACCAATAACCAGAAGTTTGTAGAATTCGCTAAAAACCTAACGCAAATGCCACTTCCAGAGGGAAACAAAATCTTCACCACCATTCTCCAAGATTAATTAAGCTCACCTGCTGATGCTGATTTTAGTGCAGTGACACCCTGTACAAACAAGGAAGCTGATACTACGGTAGTTTTGCATGTTGCTGCAGCTGCCTCATCTGGTCATCTCCAAGTGGTTGTTAGAACAAGTTCTATGTTTGTGACCTTAGAACAGTAGATGGACGAACTCCGGATTGTCTTTGGAATGCGACGCCACTACAGATACATTCCAGTGCATGTTATTGTAGACCAACTAGGAAAATCGCAGCTAAGGCACTGCCAGCTTTTCATGCATTGACTTGGGGCGACACGAACTCTTCATTCTTTCATGAAGGCAAGAAGTCAGCATGGACAGTGTGGCAATCCCTTCCTAAACTAACAGCTCCTTTCCTGTCCCACTCCTAGCTTGGAGATGGTCAAGACTCACACACCATATTCGTCATAAAGCTCTATGGTGTTGATGAAGATGACCTCACTAATGTTGATGCCGCCAGACAATAATTCTTGTTCCTTCACAAAGGAAACAAAATGACTGAATGCCCCTAAGAAGCGATGCTCTACATCAGCATCTTCTACGAGTTTCCTATCTGAGTGGGCATGTGTGTGGAAATATACTTAGCAAAGCACAGTGTCACTCCAACGGAATGAGGATGGCAGCAAGATTTTACCACCAACACACCGTCTCTATTCTACACCACATTCACAATTATTTCACAGAATTTGCCAGAGCTCATTATTTGCAAATGTAAGAGTGAGTGTAAGCCTCTTTGCAAGTGTTGCACGCACGGACAGCTTTGTATGGTCCTCTGTAAATGTAAAAGATTGTCCCCACATTGTTAATATAAGTGTGACATAGATCTTGGGCTAAAGTAATTTTGAATAGTCTGATATTTGAAATAACATTAAAGGTACAAAGGCTAATGAAGGACAAGATATTTTTGTGATGGGTGGAATCAGATTATAATTAGAAAAAATATAACGGACCTGCTTTACAGTGCAAACAAATTTCTTCAATCCTATACCTCATAAATATGTATAATAAAATTATGTACAGTTTTGCAAGCAGTGAATACCCAGTTCATACAGCTCATGAAGAACTAGTCTGATCAGCGTTTAAACGGTTTGCCATTTCAAACTTTGTACTGTAGACAGATATAAGTTGTATAATATTTTTGCAATATATTCATTTAAAAAACTCATAGTAGGTGGAGTTAAATATGACTTTCATGGGGAGGATGGGGTTAAAGGAGAGTATTATTGATTAGCCTAAACTTTAGTATCTGAAAAAATGAATAGGTTCAGAAACTAGTGAAAGAATACAGTAAAACCTCTCTATAACGGACACTAAATTACATCATGTATTTTGTGTTAAAGGCAGGCAGTTGCTTAAAGCAAGGCGAAAGTAGAACAGAACGTTCCTATAGGAGCCACCTGCCCTAAATACCAACTAATTAACACAATTTATTGGCCGTTATAGAGAGGCTTTACTGTAGTTACTATTAAAGTGCGGTCTTACCACATGGTGTGTTACGTCATGTGTTTTGTTGAAAGACGGTCAAAAAAGGTTAACAAATACATGTATTTTGATTCAAAATTTGAAACCAGTTAAGTGCCTTTATTTTCAAGCTGAAGTATGGCGCATTGGTTTTGTTCACTTCTAGGAATACCAAAATTGACATAACGATTCACATGGTATGGCCGTAGTGCTATTGGCTGTATCAAATTAATATTAATCTAAATATTACGGACATGTGTCCCTTTATGTAAGAACAAAAATTAAAATGGTGAAAAAGTAGTAAATCGACTGGGACTCGAACCCAGGGCCTCTGGCTGACCATGCCAACACTCTACCGACTGAGTTACCAAGCAACACAGTAAAGCCTATCAACTTATTTCACCACAATCTCTACCCGGCTTTACACAAACACCCTCTACAAAAGAATACGTCCCGAATTCTTACTCAAAGACTCAACAAGTTTATTTTTATTACAAATTATCTTCATTTAATCTTCATATCATCGTCATATAAATCACCCAGTGGGTTATTTACGTTGGGAGCTAAATGTAACATGATGAACAAGTTGTGACTCGACTGGGACTCGAACCCAGGGCCTCTGACTTACCATGCCAACACTCTACCGACTGAGCTCCCAAGCAACACAGTAAAGCCTATCGACTTATTTCACCACCATCTCTACCCGGCTACAATTGCTTTGTTCGTTTGGAGTAAAGTTTTGGAGAAATCAAGATGTGTTTGTGAAACACTATGCCCCGGCTAATTTGACCTATGACCATGAGGGATGACCTTGACCTTGGCATGTCATCCCTCAAAATGTGCAGCTGTATGAGATGCAACTGCATGCCAAATATCAACTCTTTATCTCTACTGGTTCAAAAGTTATGGCCAATGTTTAAGTCGATGATTTGACCTATATATTTGACCTCTGACCTTGACCTTGACATGTCACCCCTCAAAATGTGTGGCTTTATTATACATAATTTATGCCAAATATCAAGTCTCTATCTGTACTGGCTAAAAAGTTATGATCAATATTAAAGTTGTCCTCAAACAGACAGACAGACAGGGAAAAACAACATCCGACCCCGATCTGACCTGGGGTAGAGAGGGGGGGGGGCATAACAAATCATTTTACCATATTTTCCAGATATTATACTATTTACTAACTCCAATACAAACATACCAGCAGAAATGAGTTCAGTGACCTTAAATTATTCCAGAAAACATGTGCCACACTTAGGTTATTGAATAAAGGTTTATAAACTGCATGTCGGTATTGTTTTCCAAGATGGCCGACGGCAGCCATCTTGGATTTTGATATAGAGGTTGTGTCTTTGGATAATTCATTTCCTATGGCCCTAAGGAGCATCTATACCAATCAGGACCTTTGCATCATGATTTGAAGTCAAACACCATTTTTTTTGCACTTAACATGTCCACTAATTCAGTTTAATTCAAAGTTATAAAATGTGTGCCAAATTAAATCACTTAACGTTATAAACCCGTAGAGAGAGAAGATTGGGTATTCCAATACTTATATAGCTCTTGGTCCTAACGAAATGTGTTAAGCTGACAGGCCTGAATATTTAGCCATACGACAAAGTGGCCAAGTTGTGAGTACATTTGCAAACGCGACTAGGAGTAATTACTGCTTGGAATGACTTTCATAATCCTGGAATAAATCATCAATACAGTAAAACATCTCTATAGCAACCACTAAATGAATAAATGCAGGGTTTATGAGAGCCAGCTGTTGCTTAATGCAGAACGAGAGTAATGCAGAAAGCTCCCCAGGATGGGTACCTGAGAGAGAATTTGCTGTACTCTAGGAAGAAGCCATTACATATTTATATACAGCCTACCCGGTAGACTAGGCAGACTGGGACCTGTTTTGACAATTTTGCTGTCAATTATTGTCGACTGTACAAAGTATATTCTGCTACAAGGTTCGTTTCTTTACCCCCTCCCCTTTTTTCTTTCAAAACCAACACTGTAGCAGACGGAATTGATCCTGATGAGATGCCGGGTTACTCTGCGTCTCATCCGGATCCAAACTGTTTGTATATGTAGCCACATATACAACATTGACAGCGAAATATTAATGGAGGTGAACACAATTTGGTTATTTCATTGCTTGCCAATAGCGAACATGTGATCTTCTTTGCAGACAGCTTAGATCCAGATAAAACGTCAAGTAACTCGGCGTCTCATCAGCATAGGAACCGCTTTTACTCTTATTTAACTTCTGGAGCTAAAAGGAAAGCAAAAGAAAAATGAAACTTGAAACAGACGACACATTTTGCACGTGGCAGTTAAAGAACTTAAATGTTCACATAAACACTTAATACTGATATCAAACCTAAAACCATATATAAAATATGTGGTAGGTAAAATCTTAAATAGCTCATTAAATTTTACAAGCAGACGTGTTGCATTCTTGTTAGTCAGCTCCCCGATATATGCACGCAAGATTACAGTAAAACCCCTTTAATGCGACCACCAAAAAGGTGCATAATTCTGGGTTGCAGAGACAGGTGGTAGCTTAATGCAGGTCGAAAGTTATGCAGAAAGCTCCTTGAGGAGCTTTCTGCATTACTTTCGTGCTGCATTAAGCAGTCACCTGTCTTATAAAGAAGCTATGTTTCTTCATTAAGTGGTCGCATTAGAGGGGTTCTACTGTATTTGGCATTGGTAGAAACTGTGGAATCAGATCTTCAACAGAACACACTCTGATCCTACTAGAGTCGTCTGATCTGGATCTACTGATTTTGGTGTGAAAAGGCGAATATACGAAGGGATTGGATAACTAGTAAGCATAAGATATTTGTAAAGCAGGTGGTTGATTATTGCAGGGCGAAAACAATGCAGAAAGCACTTACGGGAACTTTCTGCATTACTTTCGTCTTGCATTAAGCTAAAATCGGTCTTTAAGGAACAGACATTTTTATTTTATTCTATTCAAGACTTATACATAATGTATATCGTTTAGTTTACATAGTACACCATATTAATAGCACGTGAATAATTACAGGCAACAGAAAATGTACAAAATAAAACTATCAGTTTTGTTTTACGATGGTATTTAAAGTTGGAATTCAGATAACGAGGATGAACATATTATACATGTATATAGAAATTCAACGGGAATTTAAAATAACATTTCGTAAGCACATAGCTTCTTTCACAAAGAGTGATATTTTTAATCAGATTCGAAGTAGTTCTAATGCCCAGATTTATATTTTATTAGAGAAAGTTTATGGTACTTCAATATTTTCACTATACTAAACAACTTAATGAACACCAGCTGAAACTACGGTTAGTCACACTCTGGTATATATATACATTTAAACCCCTCTAAAGCCGCTACTATAAGCCAAGTCTGTAAGACAGATGGTAGCTTAACTATTACATGTAAGAAATATTGATATCGATATATTATTTAGCTGATTTTTTTTCATAATATGAGCACAGTTTACTTGACTTTGGTGGAACCTATAGAATCAGATCTGTATACTTCCATAAACAAGCAGAATATACCCAGTTCAGATTATTCACACAGGAACAGTCTGATCGGGGTCTTCTCTGTTTGCAAACGAATGAAATGGAGCCTCTAAAGGGTTAACGCAGAGGTCCATATAAGAGGCATAAATTTAAACATTTTCAAGAATAGCTCCTTTATAACTCCACCAAACCCTATACTGTGTTCACTCTTTAGAATGGTCTCTTCGTGACGATTCTAAAGAGTGGTCACAATATAAGGTTTGGTGGAGAAATGGCGATTTTAGTATTTGTATATGCACCGTTATCTGTAGCTCTGTTAAATATTTCTTCATTCCTTCGCTCTGTATTACATTACGATCTGTTTCAGATACTTCTGTGTTTGTTATAAGCTGTAGCTGTTTGAGATTTTTCTGTATTTTATCAATGAACCAGTCTACCTCTCTTTGGGGACAAGCGTAATTGGGATTTAAACATCACTTAACCATTTCGCTGCTAATGGCGAATATTTGGTCCCCTGTGTAAACAGTTTGGGCCCAGATGAGATACCGAGGAACTCGTAGACTTATCAGGATCCAAACTGTTTGGTGTTCTGATTGTAATTTTGAAACAGAAAGGAAGATAAATAATAACTGAGACAGACGACGATATTTGCAGACAACTGTTACAGTACATTATGTACAACGAACGTGTTAATTGTTCAGTAAAAAATATTAAATCCGAATGAACCCAGTGATCTTAACCACACTGCGGGAAGCTAACCGTATTATTTTCTCTCTTCATTTTGGTTGTTTGAACCTGATATGAACCAGAGTTAGTCACTATAAGTATCTATTGGACTACAAACTACCAGCAATGGCCCAGTGACCCATTGTCTATGTCTTCTCACCTTGACATTGGGAAAGAAGCACTTGAAGTTCGTAACAGAACAACGTGTTTAGAAATGTTATTTGAACTTATTTCTTAACCCCATAGCTACGTATTCGTGCGCATTTGCTAACAGAGTAGATCCAGACTGTAGTAGCCGTCTGATCAGGGTCTGTGTATTTTCTTATGAAACAATATTTTTCGTATATCTGATTCTTCAGACTCTTCCATAGTCTGTCTATCACAACTGTCTGTCTGCCAGACAAACCTGTCTATAAATCTGCCTTCCTGACTGTATGATTGTGTGTCTGTCTGTCTTTAACTCTTCATTTCCCATTCCATCTCCTTGTATTTCTAGACCTGCCGACATCCCCTTCGGTATATATTGTCCATATACTTGATGTGCAATGGAAATCATGGTAGACATTTTTCTAGAGTCAATGAAGTTCCACTCCACGTGAGACTCATGGACAGACAGGTCTGTTGAAGAGAAAACATTAAATGGACTACTGAAGTATAGTTAATCTCTCTAATACGACCACTGAACATTAATGGAGTCTAAATATTGATTAATAAAGCAGGCGGAACCTTAATGCAGGATAAAAGTTATGATAAAGTTCCTATAGGAGATTTCTGCATTACTTTTGCCCTGCATTAAGAAATCACATGCTTCTGAATACTGCTAAGTTAACCGGTTCTCTCTGTATAAATGCGTTTTCACGCAAGCCCCAGATCAGAATGCTCCAGTAGAAACCGTCTGATCAGAGTCTGCTCTGTTTGCTAATGGAATTTTATATATCTGTTTCTAAAATGACTACAATGTTCCACCTTCTTTATTTCATTATAACTATATTGTCTATGAATATTCAGTAGGTACTGAAATTCGGAATAAACATAGAACAGGGAAGGGTTGATACATTATGTGTTCGGTTAGCGAGACTTTTGCACTAACTACAAGTTCTCTTTACTTCATAAAGCATGCCCTCTATCTGTCAACGTCCTGAAACCATTGATTAAAAAACAGTTTGGATCATTATAACGATTGTAAGAAGACTGAGAAGTGAGCGGGAGTTACAGACATATCCTTTTTCCTGAAGAAGAGGTATTAACCCTTTCCTCCACGAATACGCCTCTGTAAAAGTCACTTTATGAAACCATTGTGATAAATATTTATCACAATGATTTCAAACTACAAATTCTAAAATTTTCCTTTTCTCTAGTTAATGCTCCTTTCGGTAGATTTATTCAAAATGGCTGGCTCTAAAAATAGCCTATGAGGTAATGGGTTAAGGTATTATAAAACTTAGTACCCTGTCTGCAACGGTTGTTTTTAATTTTCTGTCTCAAACAATAACCACAGAATCAAACAGTCTGGACCCTGATGGGACTCCGAGTCATTCGACTTATCTTGTATCTATTAAACAGTTTGGATCCTGATTAGAATACAGTGCTCCCTCCCTACAACGACCCTCTCAATAACGATTCCCTCCTTACAACAACGCATGCCACTGTTTCCAGAAACAACCTTTTTCCATCGTATTTTCTTTATGCCTCCATCAAACCCTATGTTGTGACCACTCTTTAGAATCGTCACAAAGGGTTTGATGGAGGCATAACGGATTTAGTTCTCGAAAAACACCTTATCTGGGGATCTGCAAACAAGCTAGTTATTTTTGATTTCCCCTCCCTATAACAACTCCCTCTGAACAACACATACAATCTTCGTATCCCAAAGGGTGTCGTTGTAGAGAGGGAGCACTGTATGCGTGTCATCTAGATCAAAGCTGTTCGCCAATGTGGTCACAGAATTGCGGTGGTCAGCAAAAAGAGCTCGAAAAGAACGGATATCTTTGAAACGTATTTAGTTGGGGATAACATGATTTTATCTTTTGCTGCATTCAAATAAAGTGAAAAAAAACAAGTTACGACGTGTATTATTTTGGAGAGCTATTTTTAGATATTATATCATTACATCCAATTATGTCAGGTAGCTCGTACTTTAAAGCCTGAATCAAATTCTCTCTTTGCTATCATTGCCTACTAAATTATTGTCGTCTGCAAATAGTGCCATCTGCTATAAGTACGTAAAGTTGATCTTTAAAAAAAAGTACGATCTGGATGCCAAACCGTTTGTATCCTGATGTGATGCCGAGTTACTCGGCATCTCATCTGGATCCAAACTGTTTGCATAGTTGGTAATAGATTCCTTACTAACAAGCGCAGAGTTTACATATTAACTACAGATATAACGTGTCAGATAGCGTTAGGATATATCATATCATTGAACTTTTTACTTATATTTACATATATTTACATATATTTAGCTATTTATATCTCGGGATGTATAAAACAAATTTCACGAATTTAACCCTTCTCTTGCTGAGCGCCTACCGACTTGCATTTACAAACATGCCTAGTAGCAGGGCGTCTCATCAGGATCCAAGCTGTTTGACACTCGGTCAATAATTTCTCTGAACGAATCGTGTGTAATCGAAACAGGGTCCAGAATTTAGCAGACAATATTTTTTCAGCGAGAGAATAGTTAACCCTTCGCTTGCTATTCACGTCAATATACCTACCTGTACATAGTGTAGACCCAGATGAGACAGCTCCTGCAGGAGCTGTCTCATCAGGGTCTGCACTATTTACAAATTGATTGTGCAACCAATGCACTCCACAGCAGTGATTGCACAGCGAAATACTTGTACACAGTGAATATATATGTAATTATACAACAGGGCATGGGTAAAGAAGGAGAAATGGGTTTTATTAAATTCAGCAAGCGAAGGGTTAATAATTATAGTGTAAAAGACTATCGTGTCTCTAGAGCATGAGTTACATCATATGATATGGTATCTATGTTACTATCAAAACACGTAGTTCGTAGTTGAACCAGGGGTGGGGGGCATGTACAGTCATTTGCAAAACAGTGTAGACCCAGATAAGAGGGTTCCTAGAGGAACCCTCAGATCAGGATCTGCACTGTTTTTCATTAAAAATCCTTTAGCAAGTTTAACCCATTTGCTCCCAGTGGATTCTTCCATGCTTATATAATGGAGTAGTCTATCTTTTATCTAAGGGATGTCTGGTCTAAATTTTCATTTTTGTTTTGTTTTGTATTGAATTTCCTATCAGCAAACAGTGTAGACTCTGATCAGACGCCGCATTATGCGGCGTCTGATCAGAGTCTACACTGTTTGCCTACGTCCCATATATGGGATCGTGGGAGCAAATGGGTTAAGCCTTTCATACTGAGTGGACTCTATAGATAAGCACTTATGGACTATTCCACTTTCATTATTCAGGGTGGAAGGGGTTCATTAATGTTCAGTGTTCACAATGGATGGATAAAAATAAAGTGTTAAAATCCAACATGATAGGGCGAATCGGTAATGTCAGTTGCAAATACTTTGATCCTGATGAGACGACTAGTAATTTTGACCTCGTATTGTTATGTTATTTTAAATATACTACTAATTAATATGCATGATACCATTACTTCTTATATGAATATTTATGGAATGAAGGGTTAAGAAAGATAACCGTCTTTGTCTCGTTAAAATTAAGACAGCTGAGACTAATATGCATGACCTTGACCCTGAGTGTAGCATGACCCTGATTGTAGCAATTCTAGACAGAACATTTGCCATTTTCACCATATGGGTTAACCAGTAACCTCATGAATATTCATATTAAGAAATAATGACACCATGAGTATTAATTAGATGATTTGTAAAGTGTCACATGAACACACATACACATACTTTGGCTATGGTAGACACTGTATAATCGTATCTATATGCAAACAGAACAGATATATAAATGTTGGTCTAAGGTACTCCGAGACGATTCTAAAAAGTGGTCACAGTAAAGGGTTTGGTGGAGAAATAAAGGAGATATTCTAGAAAAACAATGTTTAAAATTACGTATCTTATCTGGGCCTCTGCCTTTACTTCATGAATATTTAAATAAGAAAAATGATACAGTAAAACTCCTCTAATGCGACCACAAAAAAGGGGCATAATTCTGGGTGCCAGGGCAGGTGGTAGCTTAATGCAGGACGAAAGTTATGCAGAAGCTCCTCTAGGAGCTTTCTGCATAACTTTCGTCCAGCATTAAGCAACCATCTGCTTATAAAGACAGTCGTGTTTATTCATTAAGTGGTCGCATCAGAGGGGTTTTACTGTATAACGAATATTACTTGCCTGAACATTTATAATGACATATGAACGCACATGGCAGAATCAGATCTACATGTATATTATTCCACAAGCAAACAGAGTAGACCCTGGTCCTACTGGAGCAATCCGATCTTGGTCTAATCTGGTTACAAATGCGTTAAGCGTCGTATCTAGGAGTAAAGGTTAACATGCTCGTTGTAGCAGACAGATCAGACCAAGAGCCCTCTGATCTGGATCTTCACTGTTTGCCTATGTACTATGTATGGGATCACGTGATTTTCTGCATTTTCATTCATTGCCTGATGGCGGCTAAACGTGATTGGCTATGTAAACACTTTGGATCCAGATGAGACCGCATAATCAGGATGATCAGGATCCAAACTGTTTGACACGTTAACCATATTTCTGCAAAGAAACAAAAAAACGCTCTTTAAAGAATTGAAGCAAAAGGTAATTGTTGTAGATGAAAAACTACTTAGCTTGCATGAAGTTAAGGCGAACATTGTGATATCCACAAGAAACAAGGACAAATTGGTGCGAAATGATTATGTTGTGCAATACATGACTGTGATGCAATGCAGTGATATATGTATATGTACGCACTTAAATATTAGCCAGCTCAGCAACTTGTTCACAAACTACATTTTCAAAATTCGAGCTAAAAACAGTTTGTCTACCAAACTGCTATCAGGGCATCAAACAGTTTGGATTCTGATGAGACATTTGTTTACTCGGGGCCTTATCTGGATCTAAACTGTTTGCAAAGTTAATCATGGATCCACCGGCAGCAGACTAGAGGTCAAAACTGATACCAGTAGCTTACATGACACGAAACGATAATTGTCTGCAAGAGGGTACATGTGAACTCGGAGTAGGAATTTCCAGAGAAATTGTTTTTCTTTTTCTCCTTTTTGTGAGGTTCGTTGTAAAATGAAGCATCTACCGCAAACAGATAATTTAATGTCCATGTAGAATTGTCGAGTGCTGAAAACTATCATTTGTTGTTTTTTTAGAGTAGAGTTTTTATGTTAAAGATCTGAAGCACCGCGGAGGAATGGCGCTCTGGGGAGAGGTCGTTATAAAGAGGTGTTACTGTACTTAAACCGTGAACTGTATTGGTTATGCGTATGATTATTATTCACTGTACTTAGATCTGAACTGCATTGGCTATGCGTCTGATCATTATTCACTGTACTTAGATCGTGAACTGCATTTGCTATACTTCTGATAATTATTCACTGTACTTAGATCGTGAACTGCATTGGCTATACGTCTGATCATTATTCACTGTACTAAGATCGTGAACTGCATTGGCCATGCGTCTGATCATTATTCATTGTACTTAGATCGTGAACTGCACTGGCCATGCGTCTGATCATTATTCATTGTACTTAGATCGTAAACTGTACTGGCTATGCGGCTGATCTTTTTCAGTGAGGATAGTGTGGGGTATTTTTGACAATGAACATTGTACACAACGCCTGTGTAGTGCTTTGTTCAATACCCCAATCTTACTTGCTTGTTCTATTAATGCTTTCGCGGCCAATGTTGCATCTATTAGTATCTTTGAAAATAGTCTCGATCCAGATGAGATGCCGAGTGACTCGACATATAATCAGGATCTAAACTGTTTGATACATAGGCAATGGTAGCTAATTTTCATGTCTTTGATAATTTTTAACAAGACACATATCATTAAGATTATATACCGCACAGTCTTTACAAGAAGTTTGTTTAGTTTAAACATATTTTATTACATAAATCCACATATCACTAAATTATATTAAGGATTGGATCGGAAGCAACATGCTTATTAGATACTCTCATTGACGCATTGTAACTACACGTGTGGACATTGTTTAACATATCATAACACAATTATGATGAGTGCAACTCAAATAACTATAGGAGAAAAACATAAGAAAATGGTACATGAATATGTCTACAACAAAACAGTTTCTTGGTAGACGTACAGTAGGGAATGCTATATACATTGAATGATACTTCTGTTACATGCACGTTTGAAGAACACAGTGGACGTAGAACATCATTCATGACTACTGTCTTAGAAATAGCTGGAAAGAAAAATAGAGAATGGAAATAATGGTGGTCAACATGATGGAGACCAAGAGCCGACGAGACACAGGAGTGCATGTGACAATGGTCACCCCTACTAATAACAAGCCAAATAACGGAACTTAACTGAATCTTTTAGTTTCTAAAATGAATTTCTGCACCGCTTGAAATATAATACAAAAATGTAGTGTTACTATGTGTATCAAGTGATGGGTCACCATAAAGAACTAGAAGCACTGTAACAGACCGTAAATTGCTAATTGTATATACAGTAAAACTTCGATTATCCGAACACTAAAATACGTATTATTATCGATCTTTAAGACAGGTGGCAGCTTAATGCATGGTGAAAGTCATGCAGAAAGCTCCTCTAGGAGCTTTCTGCATGACTTTCACCATGCATTAAGCAGCCACCTGCCTAAAAGGGTCTAAATTCTTCTATACCGAAAATTCGAATAATCGAGGTTTTACTGTATTAGATGAGTACGCTGAACGTGGTTAAGCGGCATATAAGACAGAAATGTTCAATACTTTCGATACCACCACAAGATCATAACGGAGAGACAACAATGTTTCTTTAATGTGCTACAATTTGTTCTTAATCGGGTGTGGAATATTTTACCCTGTCTTGTGCCAGTATATAATTATATAAGGGAACACGGGTGGTATTATTGTCGTCAATCGCATATTTGAAGGATGACTTTGAAACAGAGCGTCTGACTACTAAGGGGAGAGAGTTCCATTCACGAACAACAGAGGGTAAGAAAGAATCCGAATATAGTTTTGTCTTGGAGTGCACAGACTGCACGTTGTCATGGTGTCTTAAAGGATAATGACTTTGGTAGTCAACAAGTGGGGGAACAAGTGAAGATAGGTAGTCGGGTGTTTCTTTGTGGATCATTTTGTAAAAGAGAAGTAGTTCGTGTTTGCTGATAGGAATTTCAATATAAAACACAAGAAACACAAGTCGGTATGTCGGTATGGCCGGATTGCCAATTAAAGTGATATAGATGAGCAGTCAATCATTATACATTTCTGCATCTTTGATCTAGTGACCTCAACTATAGAGGTCATCTACTGGTCATGACTAATCACCACAGCAACTTTGATTATCCTAAGCCAAACCACTAATCATTTATTGGCCTGAAAAAAATTCACAAGTTAAGGTCATGGTGACCTTGACCTTTGACCTAGTGACCTCAACAACTATAGGGGTCATCTAGTGGTCACGACCAACCACCACAGCAAGTTTGAAGATCCCCAATCAAACCATTGAGCAATTATTAATCAGAATCCATTTCATCAGTTAATGTCATGGAGAACTTAATCTTTGACCTAGTGACCTAAAAAACAATAGGGGTCATCTAGTTGTCATGACCAACCACCACAGCAAGTTTGAAGATCCTAAGCCAAACCCTTGAACAGTTATTGATTGGAAACCATTTCACCAGTTAATGTCATGGTGACCTTGACCTTTGACCAAGTGACCTAAAAACATTAGTGGTCATCTATTGGTCATGACCAACCACCATAGCAAGTTTGAAGATCCTAAGCCAAACCCTTGAGCAGTTATTGATTGAAAACCATTTCACCAGTTAATGTCATGGTGACCTTGACCTTTGACCAAGTGACCTAAAAACATTAGGGCTCATCTAGTTGTCACGACCAACCACCACAGCAAATTTGAAGATCCTAAGCCAAACCCTTGAGCAGTTATTGACCAGAAACCATTTTACCAGTTAAGGTCATGGTGGCCTTGACCTTTGACCTAGTGACCTCAAAAACAATAGGAGTCATTCAGTGGTCATGACCAACTACCACAACAAGTTTAAAGATTCTAAGTCAAACCCTTGAGCAGTTATTGATCGGAAACCATTTCACCAGTTAAGGTCATGGTGACCTTGACCTTTGACCTAGTGACCTCAAAAACATTAGTGATCATCTAGTGGTCATGACCAACCACCACATCAAGTTTGAAGATCCTAAGCCAAACCCTTGAGCAGTTATTGATCGGAAACCATTTCACCAGTTAAGGTCATGGTGACCTTGACCTTTGACCTAGTGACCTCAAAAAAATAAGTGGTCATCTAGTTGTCATGACCAACCACCACAGCAAATTTGAAGATCCTAAGCCAAACCCTTGAGCAGTTATTGACCATTTTACAAGTTAAGGTCATGGTGACCTTGACCTTTGACCTAAAAAACAATAGGGGTTATCTAGTGGTCATGACGAATCACCGCAGCAAGTTTGAAGATCCCAAACCAAACCCTTGACCAGTTATTGATCGGAAACTATTTCACCAGTTAAGGTCATTGTGACCTTGACCTTTGACCTAGTGACTTCAAAAACAATAGGGGTTATCTAGTTGTTATGACCAACCACCACAGCAAGTTTGAAGATTCTAGGCTAAGTCGTTTATTAGTTATCGATCGGAAACAAAAAGGTCAACCTGGAAATTCTCTAAGTCACTGAAGCGTAAAACTAGGTCACAAAGGGTTCATAATAACCTACTAACCTATGACATGTAATGTGACCCTCATTATGAACCCATATGCCAGGTTTGGTTACTGTAGGTGTTATACTTTGGCTATAACTAACACAAACAAAAAGGTCAACCTGGAAATTCTCGAAGTCAATGAAGCGTAAAAACTAGGTCACAAAGGGGTCATAGTAACTGCTAACCTATGACATGTAATGTGACCCTCATTCTGAACCCACATGCCAAGTTTGGTTACTGTAGGTGTTATACTTCGGCTATAACTAACACAAACAAAAAGGTCAACCTGGAAATTCTCGAAGTCAATGAAGCGTAAAAACTAGGTCACAAAGGGATCATAGTAATCTGCTAACCTATGACATGTAATGTGACACTCATTCGGAATCCACAGGCCAAGTTTGGTTACTGTAGGTATTATACTTTGGCTATAACTAACACAAACAAAAAGGTCAACCTGGAAATTCTCCAAGTCATTGAAGCGTAAAAACTAGGTCACAAAGGGTTCATAATAACCTACTAACCTATGACTTGTAATGTGACCTTCATTATGAACCCACATGCCAAGTTTGGTTACTGTAGGTGTTATACTTTGGCTATAACTCACTCAAACAAAAAGGTCAACCGGACGGGCGGCCGGTCGGACGGACGGACGGCATTCGCCAATCTATAAGCCTGGATTGCGAGCAAACCGGCCAAAAACGAAATTGAAACATTAGACCAGGCACCCCTTAGATAAAAAAGGTCTAATCCAATATATAAACATGGAAGAATCCACTGGGCGCAAATGGGTTAAGTAAAGTTTGTTTACATACATCATTATCCATTTACTCACTGAGTAATCATGCCATTCATCACGAACATTTATTAACTAATTATTTTATATTGTTATACCGGTATAAAACAAGTGGATACATAAATATGCCAGATATTATAGAATCAGATCTAAGATAATTTATAAGCAACCAGAGTAGACCCTGAGCAGATGGATCATACATGAGCCGTCTGATCTGTGTCTACACTGTTTGTAAATGTTTCAAAATATGTCTTTATGGAGAAAAGGACTAAACTTCCAAGTTGAAACACAGACGGTCTATACATGTATATGTCTCCTGGTTATACTGACCCGACAAATACCGATCCCTTGGCCTAGAGGATAAGGCACCCGCTTTAAGACAGGGAGGTCGAATGTTCGATCCCCATCAAGGACTCGTTCTGATACGGTCCGTTGGTGAGTCGCCAGCTAGTTAAAGGCTAGTCTGCCGAGTATCTACTTATCGGCTGGCAGTCAGGTGAGGCATTGAAGGTTATTGTGCCTCATATGCAAAACTGACTTTCTCGGCTGGGATGAAACTATAATAAACAAACGCTACCTGTATACAAAATACTTGAAAATGCCATTACATGAAGTAAGAATTTTAAAAAAATGTCCCTGGCATGTTTACAACTGGGTCCATATTTTCGTTGATATAAATGCACCACGGGCAGTATTAACCCACTCACTACCTCAAAGATACGCCTTTCAACGCATTTGCAGACAGAATAGACCCGGATCAGACGGCTCCTGTAGGAAAGGTTTGATCAGGACCTTCTTTGTTTGCATACGTATAATTATATAGATATGATTCTACAAATTCTAGAAAATCCTGTGTTCAATAAAATTATAAAAATATTCATGCAATTATTATGTCATACATGAATTAATACGAGGCAAGGTGTTAAACATTACAAATGCTGTAAGTTATGACTTTCAATCATTGTAATTCTATGTTTTCAATTTCATTTTTACAAATACCGAAGAGCCTGAAACTGATTTGTTCATGGAACAGTTTGGAAAAAACATAAACTGCTTGCATCAGCCAGTAAGCTACATTTTCTTTTCTTTAACCCATTCCCTCATATTGACGACTTTTGACGACTCTGTAAAAGTCACTTTGTGAAACCATAGTGAAATAGAACATTTGCTCCTATAGGAGCAAATGCTCTATTTATCACAATGGTTTCAAACTACAAAATTCTAAATTTTTTCTTTTCTCTAGTTAATGCTCCTTTTCGGTAGATTTATTCAAAGAGGTTGTATCTAAAAATAGCCTATGGGGTGATGAGTTAATATTACCCGACATAGACGCCTTTTAACGTATTTGCAAACAAAGTAGACCACGATCAGACGGCTCCATTCCAGGGGCTGTTCTGTTTGAATATGAAATTATCTGATTCCACAGTTTCTGCCCATGGACAGCATATCCTGTTTGGACAGAATATCCTGTTAGTACACCATTATAAAAACAGCTAGTAAATATTTATGATGTCATTATTTCTTACATGAAAACTCGTAGGATTAAATATATCCCACGAAATAAAAAGTGTGGTATTTGCATGTTTGTTCGTCTACATGCACCTGTGTATTATAATGACTGATTTGAGATTATTTTCAAAAAATTAACAAACCTTGAAATGTCATGGACTTCATTGGCTGTACGTTAACCAGGTAGTGCCCACAGTATTTCTGGCCACACTTTGATGACGGTGTCCAGTAAACAATGACTACCTTTCATAACTATTGTTGCAAGTAATTTCTTTATATGCCACGTGATTTCATGTTATTTTGACATTTTCTCGAATAAAAAGGAGATATTTTTTATCACACAACTGTAAAATAGTCTCACTGATGACTTTCTGTCCTTACGAGTTGAATAAATGAAAACCAAAGCCAAAGTTTATTGCTGCGATAAATCTATATACAGTAGAACCTGTCTTAAGTAATCTTATATTGACTGGACACACGAGTCTTAAAAGGCAGGTGTCTGCTTAATGCAGGGCAACAGTAATGCAGAAAACTCCTATAGGAGCTTTCTGCATTACTTTTGACCTGCATTAAGCTACCACCTGCCTTACAGACCCTTAATTAGACCCCTTTTTAATGGTCGCTTAAGACAGGTTCTACTGAACATATAAACTCTTATTCCGCTATCCACCGACTGACTCACAATTGCAAACTGCTCGGATCCAGTTACGGAACCGAGTAACTCGGCATCTCATCATGATCCAAGCTGTTTGAAACTTGGACAGAAATTTCTGAAAAGTGTGATTAAATAGGAAGTAGTCACAATGACCAGATACAACAATTGAGCAGATGTAATGTTTTTTACACAGCGGTGAAGGCGAAACATGTTTGTTAGTACAAGAAATGAAACACAAGCACAAAAATTAAGATACCAAGTCATTTTACAACAGATACCTACATATCTTATTAAGGCCATTGTCTATAAGTCTCAGACTCAGTATTAATCTAACGGTAACCTCGTAGAAATCTGAGACGCAATATCAGATGCAATATCAAACTAACCACGGTATCCCTAGAATTCTTAAACACAATATCAAACTAGCCACGGTGTCCCTAGAATTCTTAGACACAATATCAAACTAACGACGGCGCCCCTAGAAACCCTAGATGCAATATCAAACTAACCACGGTGTCCTTAGAATTCTTAGACACAATATCAAACTAACGACGGTGTCCCTAGAATTCTTAGACACAATATCAAACTAACGACGGTGTCCCTAGAATTCTTAGACACAATATCAAACTAACGACGGCGTCCCTAGAATTCTTAGACACAATATCAAACTCACGACGATGTCCCTAGAATTCTTAGACACAATATCAAACTAACGACGGCTTCCCTAGAATTCTTAGACACAATATCAAACTGACGACGGTGTCCCTAGAAACCCTAGATGCAATATCAAATAAACGACGGTGTCCCCAGAATTCTTAGACACAATATCAAACTAACGACGGCGTCCCTAGAATTCTTAGACACAATATCAAACTGATGATGGTGTCCCTAGAATTCTTAGACACAATATCAAACTAACGACGGCGTCCCTAGAATTCTTAGACACAATATCAAACTAACTACGGTGTCCCTAGAAACCCTATATGCAATATCAAATTAACGACGGCGTCCCTAGAATTCTTAGACACAATATCAAACTAACTACGGTGTCCCTAGAAATCCTAGATGCAATATCAAATAAACGACTGTGACCCTAGAATTCTTAGACACAATATCAAACTAACGACGGTGTCCCTAGCAATCCTAGATTCAATATCAAAATAACGACGGCTTCCCTAGAATTCTTATACACAATATCAAACTAACGACGGTGTCCCTAGACACCCTAGAGGCAATATCAAATAAACGACGACGTCCCTATAATTCTTAGACACAATATCAAACTAACGACAGTGTCCCTAGAAATCCTAGATGCAATATCAAAACTAACGACGGCGTCCCTAAAATAACGACGCTGACCCTAGAAATCTTAGACACACTATCAAATTAACGACGGTGTCCCTAGACATCCTAGATGCAATATCAAATTAACGCATTTATAATTTGTTCTAGAAATCTTAGACCCATTATCAAACTAACAATGACGTCCTAGAAATAACAGATGCAATACGTAACTAACGCTGTCGTCCTAGAAAAGTTGTTCAGACAATCAGCGAATACCCCAGTGCCTGCAGCGCGGTGATAATGTATATTGCGTAATCACGGATCTAATAAATCAGACAAGTGATTTTATTGTACAGCAAAACCTCTCTATAACGGCCACTAAATAACATCAAGTATTTTGTGTTAACGGCAGGTGACTGCTTAAAGCAAGGTGAACGTAAAACAGAACGCTCCTATAGGATCGTTCTGTTTTACTTTCACCTTGCTTTAAACAGCCACCTGCCCTAAATACCAACTAATTAACACAATTTAGTGGCCGTTATAGAGAGGTTTTACTGTAATAGCATTTGTTTTAACTCTTATCCCGCTATGAAAAATGGCGTCTCTCCAACACTGATCTGCTGCGAATTAAATGAATTTCGACTCATTCAAGCTTTTGAGACACTATCAAATGTTCGTCAAACCACTCGGATCCCAGTGAGACGCCGTGTTAATTAACATATCCTGTGGATCCAAGATGTCTTCCAAATGCTGATTAGCTCGCACAGCAGAATAAGGATTAGTATTGATTCATTAGCCGCATTTAACCAGGTGTGTTTAAATAATCATTGAACGTTAATCCCACGCGATATAACCACAACTTCCCTTTTTCCGGCAGTCGATGAATTAAAAAATGTCAGTGTGTATTTTTTAGGAGTTTTCAACAAAATCATCCTTCTGTAAACGTCTGGAAAAATGGAAGGCTAAAATACTTGTGGTTACATTTGTAATGGTATAACTACGTTTGCAGCTTGTAATGAACCTCGTGTGCTCATTAGTAGATTTTCTAATAAGCACTGCAGACAGTTTGAATCCAGATGAGAAACCGAGTAACTCGTCTACTCATCAAAGTCGAAACTGATTGAGACATGTATCGTGTGCTGGAAACGATTTTGAGGAAATTTACAGTTTACGAAGGAAAACAGACAACACTATTTACAGACCGACACTTTATTGAGCCTGTTCAAGGTTACGTGAGATGTGTGCTGTCAGATGAATTCGGCATTTGTTCCTCACACCGCACGTTTCCTTTGCCATAAATTCGTTTTCCCAATGAACAGTTTCCAACAAAAGAAGATGAACAACAACAACAACAACGCCTATATGGATGTCTTTTGACCCGTGTTATGCTTGATGACACATGCGGACAGCTTGATATACAGATGAGACGTATCCAAGCTACATGATTATATTTGGTACTATTGTCCAGTAGTTTCTGAAATCTTAAACGATTAGAAAGTAAAATCTTACAGCAGATAAAGGTTTTAACAGACATACATTTCTTCAGTAGCATAATGGTTACATAACAGTGGTGACAGTGGTGGCACTATATTGAATGCACCACGAAACAAAAATAACAGTGGTGACAGTGGTGGCACTAAGTTGAATGCATCGCGAAACAAAAATAACAGTGGTGACAGTTGTGGCACTACATTGAATGCATCACGAAACACAAATATAAAACAACCACTACAGTAATGTCTCATTAATGTGACAACATAATTCATTAACACAGGCATCTGTAAATGCAGGAGGTTGCTTAATGCTCCTATAGGAGCTTTCTGCATTACTTTTGCCCCGCATTGAGCTACCACTTGCATTACAGGTCCATTATTAGACCTCGTATTGATGGTCACTTCAGACATGATCTACTGTAAGGTAAACGCAATTTAATTTCAACCCATATGTTCATTGTTTGAGGGGGTTCTTGCAAAACTAATGAATGCTGGTGAAATCCTTTGGTATAGTACACAGTACAGATTTCTGATTGGAGGGGATCTGATCTTGGTCTACACTGTTTGCCCATGTCCCGTGTATGGGTTCAACTTTGCATCTTGTCATTTCCTTTGATTTAGCATTGACTAAGAAACACCGTTAAACTGCTAAATACCGTTTAAACTGCTGCTAGAAACTTAATGCACGACAAAAGTAATACCAGAAGTTCCAATAGGAGCTTTCTGTATTACATTCGTCATATGGTAAGACATCACCTGTTTTAAACCCCTTCCCTGTTCTAGTTTTATTCCAAATTACAATACCTACTGAATGCTCCAAAGCAAAATACATGTAGTTATAATGGAATCTAGAAGGTGGAAGCTTGTAGTGATTTATTAAACAAAAGAAACAGGTCTATCAAAATATATAAGCAAACAGAACATACCCTGATCAGACGGCTTCTAAGGGACAACACGTTTATATGAATGAAAGGGTTAAAACACATACATGTATGTTTATTTATAAAGTGGTTGTATTAAAGGGCGTGGTTGTATTTTTTACGAACATTTCGAATTCCCTGCACACCTTTTCACATTCTGTCCAAATGTAGGATCGAACCAGGGCTGCATTGGTGAATAATCTAACCTTAACTCTTAACCCGCGGTGAAACAAAAATAAAATCTGCTCAAATACGGACCTGTGGCAATTTTGGTTATGTCCGATTCGACTAAGAATTGGGGAAACTTTTGACGGAGTGTCAAACAGCTTGGATCCTTATGAGACGAGTTACTTGGCATGTTCAGTAAAACCTCTCCATAACTGCCACTACATTATATCAAGTATTTTGTGTTAAAAGCAGGTGGTTGCGTAAAGCAAGGTGTGCCCCAAATACTAACTAATTAACACAATTTAGTGGCCGTTATAGGGAGGTTTACGTGTAGTTTTATCAGAGACGCCTTTTCACGTGGAAACGGTTTAGGAGCCAGTGATTGGGTAGGGGTTTTCAACCTTTTACCTTATTTATATTTGTATAAGAAATAATAAAATCATAAATATCTATTAGCTGATTTTTTTTTATGATTTTATGTTTTGACTTCAGCAGAAAATATAAAATTCCAACAGCAAACAGAGAGGAGTCTGATCAAAGGACTCCTGTATGACCTGTCTGATCAGGGTATGTTTGCATTTAGCGTTACACGGCGTTTCTATCATGTAAAAGGTAAAATTATATGAATATCAACCCTAAGCCCGCCACATATTTTTAGCACTCTATCCTCTTTGAATATTAATTAGGCAAATCTTTACAAAAATATACAGGATATGTTGAAATGATTTTCCCAGGCAAAAACATAGAGCGCACAGTCATGGATTTTCCATGGCAAACAGTGCAGACCCAGACGAGAGAGCGCCTATAGGTACTCTCTCATCTGGGTGTACACTGTTTGCAAATGCAACTATTGTTGTGACTTGATTGGTGGGCTATGAGTTAACAGGACTTACTAAGACGGGTACATGTCGGAAGGACAATGTTTCGTTGATATTTGTGTTTAGCACACGTAACATCATGCATTTCGAATGAAGCATATCCTATTTTGGTCGTGAATCACGCAAAGTTTATCCTTGATTTATCTTATGTAAACTTCCTGTAACATACACTTTGTATCTTGGGTAGTGAATGTTTATATCAATAGAAAGGAATCTCGATTAACCTTTATCCCGCTATCTACCGCCTGACTAGAGTGTTCAAACAGCTTGGATCCAGATCAGATGTCGAGTAACTCGGCGTCTCATCAGCATCAGAGCTCTTTGTCACTCGGTCAATGGTTTCTCAAAGGTTTAAAGTCAAAATTGCACCAGATCCACATTCGATCAGACCTTGTATTTTTACAAGGCGGGGGTAAGTGTTTATAGGCTATTGGAACATTCCTTTCGATTTGCGTTGTAATGATTAATTAGACTTAACACATCTCATGATTAAACAAATTTAATCTGTTTAAACCATGATATGTTACAATATTTACTTATACTAGATTCGTTTAAAAACAAATTCAGAAACTATTCAACTATTATCAAACAGTTTGGATCCTGACGAGCAGCTGACTTATTCGGTTTCTCATCTGGATCAAGACTATTTGCAAATTCCAGTCAGAACGCAGTTAGCATGAGAAGGGTTAAATGATTCATTACACGTGCATTGGTCGGTTAGTCGTTGTCTGTCCAACAATACATGATTATCTTGAAGAACAATAAGGCATTCACTCTCATCCTGCATGGCACCACCTGATGTGACCTGACGCGACCTGACGCGTTAGCAACAGATTGCATCCACGTGAGACGCTGAGTAACTTGTCGTCTCATCTGAATACAGCCAGTTTGGCATGAGTTCACTTATGTCTCAAATGCTTAACTGAATAAGAAGTAAGTAAACCTGTACTCCATAGATGCGCATTTTAACAGAGTTCCGTACAGAGCAGACTCAGATCAGACGGATTCCTAGGGAACTGTCTGATCAGAGTCAACACTTTTTTGTTTATTAAATTATATAGATCTGATTTTAAAGTTTCCATGGTTTCACCGATTGTAAAATGGCATGTAATCATACGCCATAAAAATGGTTCAATTAATATTCATGATATCGATCATTATTTCTTACATTATATAAACGCCTTTGCAAACAAAGCAGACCTTGATTAGACGGCCCCTGTAGGGTCCGTCTGATCAGGGTCTGTTCTGTTTATTGATGAATTATATATATATCTGAGTCTATAGTTTCTACGAATACAAAATAAGCCCGTGTACATATGCCATTATCAAGAAATCAGCTGATAAATATTCATGATACCGTTACTTCTTACATGAATATGCCTATTCAAAAGGGAAATGGGTAAAGGGTTAAACAACAGGTTGGAGTTAAGAAAATGAAATACTACAGCAGGCCAAAAGTAAATCCTGTTAATTTCAACGAAATGTCTACGTTGTTGAAGGTCAATATGGGCTGCGTCATGAGAACATGTGCATTTGTGGCTTCCGGCCCAATGCAAACATGACCAAGGCCAGTCGCATCCTCTGACATAGTGTTTCATTATGGCTTAATGGATTGTTATAATGACACTATGAACGTAGAATGTTTTACCATGGCACAAACTGTAGACTCATATCATTATTTTTTCCAAAAGTAAATTGAGGAACATCTATCAGACGACAATGCGAATAATTCAATACATTCTAACCATGAGATGGCCGAAAAAAAGGGGGAAAAATTAAAGGGTCGTATATTGAGTCCTGTGCTAAATGGACATACAATGGTAAAAAGCTTACTAAATGTTTGTGGGTTTTTTTCAATCTTGACAAATCTAAACAAATCGACGGATAAACTAGAAACAGTGAAGATCGAATTAAAACTGATCATAAAGAGTTTTTTAATATACCTATTATAAACAGCTATATTCGAAACGATGAAAACGAACAAACAATAAATTTGAACACGGACTTTAAATGAAGCAAGTGACAGAGTCAACAATTGGACGGGTTCATTTCTTATTTTGAAGTCAGTGAAACGCTTGAAAATATGAAACAATTTAAAAGTCCATGAACTGACGGCTAAATTGCATTTTTTAAAAAACGTTTTTGGGAAGATTTTGGACATTTTTATCAGGCCCTTTAAACGATGCATTCAACACAGGGAATTTTATCAGTGACACAACATGTAACCATTATGTACACACCGAAGGAATATAAATCACGTCAATTATTAAACATTGGAGATCCATTATATTGTAAACTATAATATATAAAATTGCCCTAGTTTCAGTGGCAAAAAGACTTAAAGAAGTACTACCAAGCTATATTAATAGCGAACGAACTGGATACAGAATAGATATAATGGAGATAATATATGGCGACTAATGTATGACATTAGTCATAATATGCAGTACACAAAGGGATATCTCAGGACTTTAACTGTTGATTGAAAAAACGTTCGATTCCTTAGCATGGAGATTCTTATTTAAGCCATCCACTGGTGATTCATTCAAACTTGGATAAAAATTCTTTCATAATTGAATTGAATCTAGTTGCATTAAAACGCTTATTAAACTGACTTGTTCAAGGTCGAAAGAGGTTGCGAACAAGATGATCAACTATTGCTGCATATCTTCATAATTTGTGCAGAAAAAAAAGAAAAAAAAAGCAACCCATTCGAACAAAACTATCAAAAGCATTAATGTAAATGGAATAGAATGTATTCTGTCACAATTTGCTGATGATAGCTAAATTATCCTGGACGAATCAGAATGGTCTCTGAATGAAACAATACATGAATTTACAAAAAATCGCAAATATATCAGGTTAAGCATAAATGTTGAAAAAAATCACGTCATATTGATAGGTTAAAAATAGATCAACTTCAATTAAAATTAAATTCAAAATGCGACCTCACGCTATTGGGTATCCGTTTTAACGTTGATCTTGACAAGTGGTGAAAATTAATGTTGACGAAAATATAACTGAAAAGAAAATATCTAAAACAAATAGGAAAAATTGCAGTGATTACTATGTTGATAAGTTCATGTTCAAATGCATCAATTGTTCCATGGTTATGAATCTACTTGTTTTAATCGTGAATTTGAGGTAACTTTTAAATTATATTAGCTTTATATCTTGCAAATAGTTGAAGATGTAGAGCGGGGTGGTTCCCTGACCTGTATGCACCTATTACGGGGGATATAGAACATTCACAAAATAATATTATTCCATGAGCAAACAGAGCAGACTCTGATTAGACTGTCCCTAAATGAGTTGTTACAAAACTCCAGGTCACACCCAGTTGTCTGCTTCACCCGAATATATATCAACAACATCTAGACCAACAGATTAACCATATCCATATGAGGGTACTTAGTACTAGTCAATATTTAGAGCCAGTTCCAGATCCAGATCGATGTCAAACACTGAATTTTAATTCCGATTGATGTACAGGTTATGATGAAGATCTTGAATACATGTACCCTTCATGATTTTGATCTGGATATTGTTTAAGATCCCGGTTTATTTATTGTCCTGAACCCTTGTTATACCACTATCTGAAACTGAACCTGAATCATTATTATGGTACTAATATAGGCCGGGGTTCAGAAATTGGCCCAGTCTATACAAACAAAATCAAATGTTAATGGGAAAACATGTTCCTATGTAAACCTTTATAATGGAGTTTAACTTATAAACTATAATATCGGATTATATTTTCTGGTCCTTCGGGATAATTAGTTTTGAGGTTATTAGTTTTAAAAATTGAATACAGATTAAGCTGGTGCTATGAGGCGTGAGTGGTGTTGCACTTTTAATTACTACTCATGAACAGAACCGAGTCTGCAATTTTCTCTGTTTGCATTGCTTTCGAAGGATCTCCCACTTTCGGAATATATTAGCTAAACACCCAAGCTCGAATCTTTCTTTATATGAAAACAAATTTCGATGGTCGGGCTAGACTTTTCAGCTCCCATTCACTTTCACTATAATTATGAAGACGAATGTCAATGGGCGGGCTATACATTCCAGATCTCTTTTCGATTTCTTTATTAAAAACGAATGTCGATGGACGAGCTTAACATTCTAGCTCGACATTCGTGTTCCTTATGTAAAATCGAATGTCGTTTGGCGAACTCAAAAGTACAGCTCGACGTTCAGGTTTCCGTATATTAGTGCGAACGTCGATAGGCGAGCTAAATATTACAGCTGAGCATTTGGTTTTCACTATATGAAGACAAATGTCGATTGGCCAGCTAAATAGTCCAGCTCGACATTCTGTTTCCTTGTAGGAAAGAGAATGTTGCTGCGCTAGCTGAAAATTTCAGCTCGAAATTTCGTATACAAGCGCGAATGCCGATGGGCGATGGGCGATGGGCGGTGGGCGCTCTTTGAGCAAGCTTCACACATATACATATCGCTATGTTAATTTATTTGTTTTGCGACTGGTGACCTTAACGCGAGTGTTTCAAAATCAAATGTGTTTTGTTCGACATTCACATTTACCACTGGACGTTTGAAAGCTCGACATCGTTTGAAAGCTCGACATCCGACATAAAACATTTGAACTTCGAGTCAGCTCGACATTCCAAGTGACATTTAAGATAAGAACAGGTCCTGCATGGCATACTGGCATATTTATTACTGACATATTACTTTTGAATGTAATGTCGATATTGGCATTTTTTCTATTTTTCTATTAAAGTCAGAATGATCTCAAGCCATAAAGATGTCTAAAAACGCATTTCTTCAACATATTTTACTGGGAGATTACCAGGACAATTACCAGTCATGATGACTGCTGCCTTAGCCACAGGGTATCGATCCTGCCACTCTCTTGCGACTGTCGGGACATTTTCGAAACCCCCTTTCGAACATTTGCTACTTGCAAACTATTGGTTGGGGAATATCCTGTCAGTTTAATTGGGCACTGTTTATAGACGCTTGATGTATGTGTCGCATTGTGCTTGTTGGTGGATCTTGTTTGTAGGGATAGACCCTGGTCTTTTTTAACCCCCTGGGTTGCGGTTCGGGACAGTGACAGTAGATCTGATATTACGTCATTCCTTCGCCAAGTTTGTATTTTGGGTGTGTATATGATTGGTTTGCATGTAATGCTTTATTGCATTGTGTATTTTATATGCATTAGCTACAAAATTGACCTATTCCGTTAACCATTGTCCTACATATGTAAGGCAATGTTTTATGTATAATGTTTTATGCCATATATAAGCCCAAACCAGGTGGGTCTGGTTTATAACTATATGACGTATTGACACGGTACATAAATTATAATGTTACATTTGAGTTTTGGTGATATGAGTGGGTCGAAACAATATAGTCACAGTATGCGTCTATTTCCCTTGATTTATGGACATATAAAAATAATAAACTTACATCATCTTGACGGGGATGTTCCCCGTGCTCCATCTTACGGGGTTTATATATCTCAACTTATGCGTTTTGCTAGAGCTTGTTCATCTATTGACGATTTTAACAGTCGAAATCTCATTTTAACTGATAAACTGCTTAAACAAGGATATAGATACCATAAACTAAGAAAAACTTTCTCTAAATTTTACTATCGAAATCTCTCGCTTATTGGCAAGTACAAATGTAATCTCAAGGTACTTTTGCGACACGGTATTTCACATCCGGAATTTTATGGTGATGTGATTTACAAACTTCGTAAAATTATTGGACATACCCATTTTCTCACTTTGTTCATCAAATATATAAAACAATTCATTAAAAAGGGATATGATCCTGTATTACTACAACATACTGCATGTTTGGTTGTGAACCCTTTTACAGTTGGCAATCACGCTGGCCTCTTTGCATGTACGCCGACAAGAAAGGTTTAGTACTCTATGAAGGCGACCTCTTAAATCCAGAAATGGAAGGAGAACGTCGGATATCTGTACTATTTCATTTTTGTCGTACCCTTTATTACTTTTCTACAGTTACTCTGTTTGCAGCTCAATCATTGAGTACAATAGCGATAGGTGGATACAGTATTTTCAATAAAATGTTTTTTTGTTATACATGCACTTTACCACTGTATTTGCTGTCGCGGTTGTTGTAGATTAGTCGGAGAGGGGATACGTTTATTTACACTGTTTGTCTTTTAGGATGGGGATGGAATAAGGGTGAGGTTGGGCGCCCATAAACCGGTTTAAACCCCCGGTGACTTTTGTCACTGACCGTTCCAAGGCGGTACTTCCATCTTCCTCCTATTGTATGTTTGTTTTGTCTTTGTGCGTCTCTTGTTGTTTTTTCTACCTATGTACATTTGCTGTTTCCTTGTGTTGCTGTTCGGGCGAGTGTTTGTTCTGTATGTGGTGTTTCCTGCATGACTCATTTTTGTACTTACAGAAAAGGGTGATTTTGTTTTATCTATGATTCTTAGATGTATTCCTTTTTTAAAATTCTTATCGATACCTCTTTCTAAAAAATCATTTGTTTTAAATATTCTATATGCATTATATATACTCAGTTTTGTACATGCAATTTATTCATGTGAAGCGCTTTTGAGCGCACTTATCCGGTGTGAAAAGAGCGCTATATAAATTTGGTATCAGTGTTGTTGTAAAGTCATATTGATAGGTTAAAAATAGATCATAAAGTTTGATGTTATTAGTTTTGAAAATTGAATACTGCTTAAGCCGGTGCTAGGGGCGTGAGTAGTGTTGCATATTTAATTTGATTCAGTAAAACCGAGTCTACAATTATCTCTTTTCGCTTTGCTGCCTTTGCTTTCGAAGTATCTCCCACTTTCAGAATATATAATTTTAATAAATAATAATAACCCTGAGTACTATTAGTACAGACTTTGATCAGACAGCTCCTCTGTTTGCAAAAAGGCATAAAAAGCGTATAAATGGAGTAAAGATTAATCATAGCTCTATAAGCTAAATTCGGGGTGAAAGAAAATAAAGTTATTTAACATTCATAAAGGGTGTAGTCTGTCACATTCATCAGGTAAAGGATTAAAGAACAGTGTGCAATGTGTCGCTTTGTATTTGTAAATTGGGCTTAACATCTTTCTATATATAACCCTTGGTCGGCTGTAAATATGACAATTACTTACAATTATATCAGTTTCAAATTGAGAAGCATTTGACAGATTTTCAAACAGTGTGGATCCTGATTAGTCACCGAGTTACTCGGCGTCTCATCGTAATCCAAGCCGTTTGAATATACTGGCCAGACTGCGCTTAGCAGATAAACGGTTATGCTTTTTCTTTTTTACTTTTGCGGCTTTTGATATCGCTAATGATCAAAGTGCGCCACCAGGTGAGCTACCGCAAAGCAATTAATGCTGTCAAGGCGGAAATGGAAAACATAAAAGAACGAGAACATCTGGCCTCGTCCGTGTAATTTCGAGCCTGGATTCAATTCATAGTATCCGTAAACAGCGGTATCGAAATGTTTATACATCTGGAAAATCATACTGACCCATGCTGAACTGAAAAATACATTTTGGATGTTTTCAAAAAAAAAAAACGAAACAACAAAAGGTCTCATTTTTTATTCGCTATTTCTTAATACTTAATTGTTATTAGTTATTAACGGAATAGAAACGATGTTGCACTTAACATGGTGTTTAACAATGTTTGCGCAATAATGCTAAAATTTAAATGTCCGCAAAGCGGAAAATATTAGTTATTTATTAGTAGTTATTAATACACATTACAGTAAAACCTCTCTATAACGACCACTAAATTATGTTAATTAGTTGGTATTAAGGACGGGTGGCTGCCTAAAGCAAGGTGAAAGTAAAACAGAATGCTCCTATAAAGGTCATCTGCCTTTAACACAAAATATTTTATGTAATTTAGTGGCCGTTATGGGGAGGTTTTACTGTAGTTATTTGTGTCTAGTTCATATTTATTGGTTATTTGTTGTTAGTTAATACTTAATTGGTAATTAGTTATCAATTTAAAACAGCGGCAAATAAGCAACAACATGGCAACACCGGGGATTGTTACAGAAAGGAGACAATGGACATTAGGGTAAGCATTTGACATCTTTGCTACGAAAATGTGAAAACTGTCCAGCTGACTAAAACGACTTTTTCATCGATAGATTTATTTCCACTAAATGCTATGAGAGATTTTGCCTACCTTTTGATTCACTCTATTCAGTTAAGCGTTTGTCGCACCTTACCGTATAGCATTAACAGACGTTCGAGGGAAAACAGAATTTGTAACCCGTTCGTCTCCGTCCGCATCTGTTCCTTGTCCGTTTCTCATTCGACGTACACGTGCGCTTCTTGTCAGGCAAGGTCCATTCAGTCCGACGGAAAGTTTTGAACATGCACAAAAAGGCGCCCGCTGGATGTGCGGTATCAATGCACTGGCATGCGGTTTGTTCGGAACTCGTGCGTTCCTTCTCCTGGACTTGTTCAGTTCGCATCATTTGATGTCCGTGGACCTGATTCACGGCCGGATTACTACATTATATGCAACGGGTCAACTGGAGGTGTTCCGGACACCGACCGCATGTTCAGTTGATGATTACTGACAAGAAACGCATAGAAACTGACGAATAACGATTGTGAAACGGTGGTGCACGGAACCAATGGACTTTTTGACCCTCCAGAAATCCCTCCAGATCCAGATAGGGTTTTTCCCTGTGAATCATGTTTTTTAGAACGTCTTGTTCTTTGGATTCGGTTCTTCTCCAGCGTCGCCACTGGCAGTGGTAGAAGATGGAGATCGTGCAACCTTCATCTGTGCCCTGGCATTACCCTTCCCAGCATTCCTAGACATTTTTAGTGGCATCTCGGAATTAGTTTAGCAAATAGGACTGAAGTTGTATGCCAGATTTTCGATTCATCAGACTGTTTACACCCGTGTTGTCACAATTATTCAATGCAGACCCAAAGTGCTTGCTACTCGTACACTCATCCATTGCACAAATATTTTCCTATGTCTGTGCTGTATGGTGTGGCTCATATATATAACCTTCATCGCTAGCCGATCTCCGTGGTGTAATCAGAACTATAGTCCCGCATTTCTAGTATAAGTGCATGTATTAACATAAAAAGCCATGGGCATTACGACGTCTTCTATGTTCTCTGATAAGGTTATAAAAACATTACTCGTGGTAAGTATGTCGAGGTAGATTCTGTATGTTCTTCCAGTTGTTGTTGAAATGCTGGGCTCTCCATTAAATGTGTTTCCATTGACGCAATCGTTCTATTATCTTGGGAATCTCCTCCAGAGCTTTCCTATCTGTTTGGTTGTAATGCTTAGCATCTGATAGCTGAACTCTACACTTCGATGCTATATGCCAGATATACCGGTTTTCTGTTACGGCACTGCCATGGTAAAATGTTAACCCTTCGCTTGCTGAATTTTAAAATACATTTCTCCTTCTTTACCCATGCCCTGTTGTATAATTACATACATCTTCACTGTGTACAAGTATTTCGATGTGCAATCACTGCTGTGGAGTGCACTGGTTGCACAATCAACTTGTAAATAGTGCAGACCCTGATGAGACAGCTCCTGCAGGAGCTGTCTCATCTGGGTCTTCACTATTTATAGGTAGGTATATTGACGTGAATAGCAAGCGAAGGGTTAATAGCCAATTTCTCTTTTAGCAACGTCTTATTAACCATGTATTTGGACATAGTCCTACAATAGTCAATTTCTTCTGAAAAACTGGTTTATGTGTTATTGTTGTTTGTGTCTAGCAAAACTTCTTTTGGAGAGTTTAATGATCAAGGAAATGACAGAGAATGACATCCTTATTCGAATTGCATTGTTGTTCTAGAACTATAATGTGACCATGCACATATTTGTCTCTCTGCCCATTTGTAGTACACGTATCATCTGATCTGATCATACAACATGATTTAATTGTTTTTTACGCCTTCAGTCTTTGTTTCCATCGGATCACAGACATGGTTTTTGGATGTTATTCTTGCATGTTGATCTTAAAGATTCCATCAGATAATACAAACTAATAGTATGCACTATATCAAGCAAATACAATCTCTGTAGATCTTAAGCTTCTTGTAACCAGAATACAATTGCCTCACCCAGACTCTGCCTTACTTGCTGTTTTTTAATATAGACCCACAGCGCTGCCTTTGGCTGCAGTCCACATTTATGAACTCTACCTGAGCAAGGGTAATTAAGTTATTGACCTTTGGTTGGACATCATGGGCTAACAGATGTACTGAAAGTGGAATCAGATACAGAAATTATTTAATGTGCCAAGTAATTAGTACCAATAGCTGGTTGGATTTTAACCCATACCCTGTGTAACATTTTGCTGAAAGCGGACCAGTTTTAGAACCAATTTTAAAGTATTTGGTTAGACCAGGCCTGGAAATTCTTGCCCCAAAAGCGAACGATGTACTGACTTTGATAATTGGGCGGCTGAAAGTCTTTGTATGACCCGGACTGGGATCAAACTTCCAGCTACGAAAGCGAAATATGTACTGAGTATGCTAACTAGGCAGTCGTTACATGTACAAATGGACATACAAGTGGACGGACAAACAATGACATTACTAAAAGAACTTTGCTTGTATCAGTATGCTGGATGAAGCTGGATGAAGCTGTTTGCAAATGACAGCCAGGTCGCGCTCAACAGATAAATTGGTTAACATTTTACTTATAACAACATCACACCCAGTCAGTTACGCTATAAGTATTGGTACTTTTCTCATACTGTGGAGTGCTAGTAATCGATATCGGCCCGTCGGAAATCTATCCCACGACCTATCGCATCGGAAGCAACCACCAGACAGAGTTATCGAAGCGATGTCCTGTTTTATATAAGAAACAGAAATTTCCCTCTAGTGTTCCTTATCATGTGTCAAAAACTTTGACATAGATAATAAAACACTGACTAAAGTTTGTACCTTATCATTTTGTTTAACTCTTATAATAAAAATGATAACAAATAAGCTAAGATGTAAGAGTTGCTTAAATAGGACCCATCCTTCTTTGTGTGTGCGTGTGTGTTCTTTCACTAAACGGAAGCGAAATAAATCAGTACGAGGAAATGTCTTGTCATACAAATGATATATATCAAGACATGGTAGTATACAGGAAAACCTTTCTAAAACGACAACTTAATAAAACAAAATAAATATGAGGGTCTTTAGAAACAGGTGACTGCTTAACCCTTTCGCTGCCAATACCGGATCTGTGATTACCTATGCAAACAGTTTGGATCCAGATGAGACGCCGAGTAACTCGGCGTCTCATCAGGATCCAAACTGTTTGTTACTGTTACTATTTTTTTGAAACAAAAATGAAGAAAATAAAAAAAAATGAAAATTTATAGCAGACGATAAAGTTAGCAGACGACAGAGTTTGGCAGCGAAAGGGTTAATCTAGAAGGAAGGTATGCAGACTTGTTCTAATTAATCCTTTATTCCATAGATACGCACTTTAACGCCTGTGCAAACAGTGGATGTAGTTTTGATTGTATAGTTTTTGCCATGAGCAAAATTTCCTGTGTTCTTTCACTTAATTAACATACATCCAGTCATTATTTCTGACATGTATATTAATTGAGTAAAGGGTCAAAACTACTAGAGAGGACTTATATAGGCTATGCCTGTTGTCCAATCCTTTTCTTCATTGAATAAAATACTGTTGAAGTCAAAACTACTGAACTAGTATTGTTTAAGTTACGGCTGTGGGAAGTATTCACTACATTCGCAATGAATAAGATAAGGCAACTATAAGCAACTCAAATCTGATTCCGTTTGACGTTATGGGTGAATTGTGAGACCGGTGTCTTCTCCTGCTGTAAAAATGATTACTTACAGGCTCTGAGAAAGTCTTATTGGGTGACAAACAAATTGGATCCTGATGAGGATGTGTGTGTGTGTCATTTGCAAATGAGCGTCTCTATACAAAACGTGACGAAAGTCAACCTATATGCTATGCAATCAGTTTAGAGCATGGCGTCTGGCAGGGCTCTACACTGTTAACAATATACAACAGGCTGAGATAGGTGTCAACTAGTATGCAACCAGACGCCATTTTACCTGTTCACTACCTGTGGGATATTCTTCTAAGAAATAATGACAGAATAAATATTTATTCGCTGGGTGTTTGTTGTTTGTGCAGTAAAACCTCTCTATAACGACCACTAAATTTTATCAAGTATTTTGCGTTATAGGCAGGTGGCTGCTTAAAGTAAGGTTAAAGTAAAACAAAACGCTCCTATAGAAGCGTTCTATTTTACTTTCACTTTGCTTTAAGCAGCCACCTATCCTAAATACTGTTGTGTTTTTTGACATAGGGTTTAGACAACTCTTGAGCCTTTATGTAAGAATTCTGTTTAATTCTGGTCACCATAGGTTTGCAATATGGTTGACCCATTGAACAAAGGGGAGAGGTATTATATCTGGAAATGTTAAACAGAGGGCTAGTGGAGATTGTCAGTCATCGGTTTAGCCGAGACCTGTCATCATGTAGTCCCATAAATTGTAATTACTTTAGCCCAAATGGCTAGTAAGGGACGCTGGCACTGATCAGTGGAGGTGCTATAGTTCAGCATGCTGCTCCCCATATTTGGAGCTAGCTTTGATAAGATTTAGCAAATCAGTTTAGCCTACGTAGCCCTTGTCTGTTGAACATCTTATATAAACCAGGGTTCCTTTGTTCACGGGAGAAAAGAGGAAATTCAAAATTTAGTTACTGAGAATAGGGAGAACTTTGATGTTAGATCACTTTTAGGCCTTTTTGGAAAGCAAAGAAGTTGACAGTTGAACGAAAGGGATTTACAGAAGTAAACTTGAACATTGTGTAGACTTTAGAAATTAAATGTTGTCAAGAAGAATTAAGACTTGAGTTTTTGTCAACCACAGCAGCAGCAGCAGAGTTTTTCCCCGGTAAAACTTAACACTGGTGGCAGCGTCGGGATAAGGACTTTAACACGTCGAGATAAGGACATTAACACGTTACCTGGGATATTGGTGACTACTGTGGTTTTACTAAAAATTCAAGAAGAAAATTAACAATATTCCAGTATACAAGGGAAGCAATAAGTATGTGGTATTGCTTTATACAAGTAGCTCTTTTAATTGGAATGCACAACCCAAAAACAACTGATCATGCGTGGGAATTGCTGCAAAACGACACAAGAATCAAGGATGACATTAAATGTGTTCGAGTGAGGAACTTTGATTCCTCAAGGAGGGAGCCATATGTCACTGAAGTGCAGCTTCAAGAATTTGGACGTGACATAAAGTCAAGTATTGGGAAGAAGATTGACAACCTTGTGACCCAGCTGAGCTCAAAGCGAAACACTGAAGGGCAGCAAAAGTCATATGGCCTGAGCTTAGGACTGTTGATCCCTCTATCAGATTGGGAGTGGCCGATGATGGATTATTGTAAATTGACGGACAGTGTCAAATTCAATTTAAATCTACAGGGCAGAAATTTGAATATGATGTTTTTGTAGTTCCGATTCTTGAAAATGGATTAATTGGACTTGATTTCCTTTATGAAAATGATTTTGAATTAGGAGTAGAAACTGGATTACGATTTAATGGCAAGAAATGTACTACAGTTGGGGAAAGGGTTCCCTTGAGGGCAGTTCCTGTAACAACCAAATCTAAGATCAGCTTTGGAATGCATCATACCTGGTCAAGCCATAAATCTCAGGCCAATTACCAAGACACTTGGAATTACATGCAACTCGCCTGATAAACAACCGGGTAATCATATTACCTTAGGGATTGTGCTCCTTTCCCTGGAGACTATTAAGAACGGTCAGATTTCTATAGGGCTAATAAGTACCTCTAACAGGACCGTTAAGCTGTCAAAGGGTGCTACTTTGGGATTTATACAAGACGTAAGTGATGATGAACTTTTACAACAAACTGTGAAATGGAACGTAAAATGCTTTACAACATCCAGAGAACTGTGCAGTGTAATATGGACTTGTAAGTAATGGATTTATCTGACAGATCAGATGGCCAGGTGGCTTGAAGTTCTTTCACAATATCATTTCGACATAGAACACTGAAGAGGTATAAAACATAAAAATGCGGACAGCCTGTCGCGCATACTTTGAGACCCAGAAACTTGTGAATCTAACTTAGGAGATCTATCTTGGGCAAGTTACCGTGTAGGGAATGCAACTCGTGCTTGAAAAAGCATTGGGAGTGGTTGGATTTTTCACGTTTTGATGATGTTGTACCTTTATTTGGGAAGGATGCCGCAAATGAGTTGGAAAATGGTTTTCCATGGCCAGGTATAAACCGGACAAGGATACAGAGTACATGTAGTCAGTTCTGGACCTGGATATTACTGTGTTTGCAATTGCAGATTGTAAACATGCGGGACATACTCGTCAACCCTTTGATGCATGGATATAGCAGGATATGGAAATATTGCCGCTCACGGTTGGACCGCTTGCGCTTTCATAAAAATGCTAGTGTTAATGGGCTTACGAAGGAGTGTGGTCTCAGTTATGGTGACAGTGACAGTGGGGTGCTAAAGATGGACATAAATTCCATATTGGATAACAGTACTACTGGAAACAATAGTCAACCATCCTCCTTGGGTGTCTACGGAAATTTAGCATGGTCAATTGTTCACCAGAGGAAATGGCAAGATTACAACAAGAAGATCCGGATATAGGTGTTGTAGTTAAGTGGTTAAAATCTGACACTCAAAGACCCTCACGTGACTATGTTGCAGGATATTCTTCAGGTGTAAGACATTACTGGCTTCAATGGGATTTAGTAACAATTGTTGATGGCATTTTGTTCAAAAAGTATATGTTCAATATCCAGCAGGAAATATTACAACTTATGATTTCAAGAAGGGGACCAGTAGCCAAGCCCTTGATTGTACAGCATGACAGACTTAAACCATACTACGGACACAGCGTTCAAGATTGGGCCATTAGCTATAAGTCTGTCAAGATTGCTGATCCCAAGCACAACAAGAGCAAACCGAGGAATGTCCCCAAGGGGCAACATATCAACAACTTTCAGCCAAGAAGGAGCCACAGGCAGCGAAAACCATACAGACCCTTCCAGTATTAACAAACAGCCAATATTTTAAGTGGGAACATAACAATTAATGTAGGCCTTGCAAGCAAATTTGCTTCGACTTGGCATTGCATCTGCAGAGTATCTGTCACTAACCCTTTCAACAAGGAATACTTAAAAACTTCTGCAGGAATATTATGGTGTGAAATTTTGTGAAAAGTTTTTATTTGTCCTTATGAATGGAAGTATGAATTGCATTATTACGTTAAATATGTGTTCCATAAGGATTGTTATTCAATCCGTCTGGAATGTATGTTCAAAGTTGTTGCTAGGGAACATTGGTATTTCTTTTTTCAAAGAATTTATAATTTCAAATGTCTAGAGTTTATAGGTGGTTTTATGAAAAGGAAGATAGTGTTCAAATGGAATTTAGTGTGTCAGTTGAGGATTATTACAATTCAGATTGTTGGAATATTATCAAGAATTTGTGCATTGGTGAATTATCACTAATGACTATTCAGCCAGGAATTTTAATTTTAAAAGCTATAATAATGTAGCTTTGTGTTCAAACAGATATATTAATAGTAATTCGTTTAGTGTCAACTGTGGAAGTTAAAGTGGTAAGAATAACCCCACTCAACTTCATATTCTACTTGGATTTAGAATGTGTCTTTATTTTATTACAGGCTCAATATAAGCGCCACATTTTTTCTTTTAATATTTAGATTAATATTAATTAATGGCGCATAGGACACTTTATGGTAGAGACGACTACCAAACACCAATTTCAAAAAGTGCCTCTTTTCAGTACACCAATGTTAATGTAAAAATTAAGCAAAAGGCACAATAAGACAGTGAATGAGTGTTATAGACATAGTGTGAGTGTTTTAGGACTTCTCAGAGATATTCATATACAGTTATCGCAGCACAATGGACAATACTGGACATAATTCTCGTGCTGGATATTATATAGTGTAACAGTTACTTAACATCAAAAACTGTTTAACACAAGTACCAAAGCTAATACATTTAATTATTTGTTAACACCTGAGTATCAATTAAGATGTGATTGTTAATCACAATTCATATACCAATTTCTTGTTTGGTATTAATTATATTCTAGTAGGGTTAGTTAAGAATACGTTTTATATTTCATGTACTTTCTTTGAGAGTGAGATAACTGCTAAACTTCCTTGCTTTCCTTGGATTTCAAATTGAAGGTGTAAAACATTAATGGGGACCATTAATGCTAAGGGGAGGGGAGTGTTGTGTTTTTTGACATAGGGTTTAGACAACTCTTGAGCCTTTATGTAAGAATTCTGTTTAATTCTGGTCACCATAGGTTTGCAATATGGTTGACCCATTGAACAAAGGGGAGAGGTATTATATCTGGAAATGTTAAACAGAGGGCTAGTGGAGATTGTCAGTCATCGGTTTAGCCGAGACCTGTCATCATGTAGTCCCATAAATTGTAATTACTTTAGCCCAAATGGCTAGTAAGGGACGCTGGCACTGATCAGTGGAGGTGCTATAGTTCAGCATGCTGCTCCCCATATTTGGAGCTAGCTTTGATAAGATTTAGCAAATCAGTTTAGCCTACGTAGCCCTTGTCTGTTGAACATCTTATATAAACCAGGGTTCCTTTGTTCACGGGAGAAAAGAGGAAATTCAAAATTTAGTTACTAAGAAGAGGGAGAACTTTGATGTTAGATCACTTTTAGGCCTTTTTGGAAAGCAAAGAAGTTGACAGTTGAACGAAAGGGATTTACAGAAGTAAACTTGAACATTGTGTAGACTTTAGAAATTAAATGTTGTCAAGAAGAATTAAGACTTGAGTTTTTGTCAACCACAGCAGCAGCAGCAGAGTTTTTTCCCCGGTAAAACTTAACAATACCAACTAATTAACACAATTTAGTGGGCGTTATAGAGAGGTTTTACTGTAATGGCATTATGAACAATGGATTTTTGGTCACGGCAAACAATGTAGAATAATGAATAAGGAATGAGAGCAAACCATGATCAGACGGCTCCAACAGAAACCGTCTGATCTGAGTCTACTCTGTTTGCAAAGGCGTCAAAATGTGTCACTTTTAGTAAAGGATTAATTGTGGGGATATATGAGGTCCAAAACCTAAATGTTGGTTTTCGTATAGCTGAACTCAAATTACAGCAATGTTGTACTGAGCAAACAAAGGATTACGTTTAACAACATATGAAATTGCGAAAGCTCAAATTTTTCCAGAGGTAGGACATGTCGTCAGTCTTGTAATATGTCAAATATAATGTTTTGTGGTGACACATTCAGAGACAAATTATGTAAACTTAACGTTGTAACCCGTAAGCATGTACAGTAAAACTACCCAATCCGAACATTTAAATAGGTATCATGATTGATCTTTAAGACTAGTGCCAGTTTAATGCATGATGAAAGTCGTGCGAAACAGTTCCTTTATGAGCTTTCTTCATTACTTTCAACTTCCATTAAACAGCCATCTGCTTAAAATGTCTTATTTCTTCTTTATTAAAAGCTGGGATTAGTACTATCTCACTGCACTTCTTTGTGAAAACCCAGCTAAAATGTTACTGTTACACCTCTATTAAACGAACATATTCAAATAAACACGAGTTCTTTAAGAGCAGGTGGTTACTTCATACAGAAGAAAACATAATCCAGAAATAGGGACTTACTGCATACGGCTTCAGTCGTGCATTAAGCTGCCACCTGCCAATGCCCAATAGGCATATGCTTAGATTTTGAATGGCCGTTGAGGAGAGGTTTTACTGTATAGCCAAGCAAATAAAGGAAGACATTTTATAACGGTAAAACATGCAACAATTAACGGGAATTAGACGTAACAGTTACAAGAATGCAAACCACACTTACGTATTTGGTCTAATTCAGCTGTTCCTCGTCACGTAAATAATGACTTGACCTTGAAATTTAGCTCTTTTTACACTAATGTCGCATCCGATTAAGTTTGCAAACAGTTTGGATCCAAATCAGACGCCGAGTAACTCGGCGTCTCATCTGAATCCAGACTATTTGTTATTGTGACTATTCTTTTTAAACAAAAAATGCAGTAAAATATATAAGGAAATAGTAGCAGACGACAAAGTTTGTAGACAACACAATTTAGCAGCGAAAGAGTTAAAATACATTTCTCCTTCTTTACCCATGCCCTGTTGTATAATTACATATATCTTCACTGTGTACAAGTATTTCGCTGTGTAAACACTGCTGTGGAGTGCACTGGTTGCACAATCAATTTGTAAATAGTGCAGGAGCTGTCTCATCTGGGTCTTCACTATTTACAGGTAGATATATTGACGTGAATAGCAAGCGAAGGGTTAACTCTTTGAACAGAATTAATTTTTGATTACTTATACAGCAGTGATCTAGAAGAATTGTCGAGTAACTCGGCGTCTCATCAAAATATAAAATAGTTGGTACTCTTCTTGTATTATTGAAGAGGAAATGAAAGAAAACATAAATGCAGCAGACGACATTTTTTATAATCCTGCAATTACTTAGCGTACATAGTGATACCGGGTTAACGACCTGAAAGGTGTGGACTTAACGCCCACTTAACCCTGTATTCCACGAATATTCATATAAGAAATAAAGACAGTATGAATATCTATTTGCTGTAATTTTATAAAGGTACATGAACACAGGATATTTGGCCATTACATTAACTGTACAATGTACAAGATATGTCTGGTCTAGGTCTACCCTGTTTGCAAAAAGGGCCAGAAGATATATCGATGAGGTAAATGGTTAATCTGTCTTTAGTGTAGAAAGTTTTTGGGGAGAATGTTTGCATTACATTTATCATACATTAACTTATCACTTTAATAAAGTAAAACCTCTCTATAACGACCACTAAATTGTGTTAATTAGTTGGTAGTTTGGGCAAGTGGTTGCTTAAAGCAATGTGAGAGTAAAACAGAACGCTCCTATAGGATCGTTCTGTTTTACTTTTACATTGCTTTAAGCATCCACCTGCCTTTAAGACAAAATACTTGATGTAAGTTAGTGGCCGATATGGAGAGGTTTTACTGTACTAAAAATGGTTATTGAGTGACTGTAAAGTGATTATAAAGCTAATGGCAAGAGCAGAGTTCCCGTGTTTCTTTTCCCTAGTTATCCCAGGTATTCAAAGATAGTATGACTGCGCATTATTTAATCGTTTACGTGAATGACAAACTAAATCCATCCTGAAACGACCAAAGAAGTCTATTCTGGGTATCCAGGGCAGGTGGTAGCTTAATGTACGTAGAAAGTCGAGTGAGACGCTCCCATATCAGCCAAGTGTATTCATTAAATTACCGTTTTAGAAGGCTCTATTGTGTTTGACAGGCGTAATGGAGAATAGGACAATACGACACATTTAAATGTTGTAGACTCAGTTCAGACATCCCAGATCAAGGTGTCTGATTTAGTAGAACAGTAAAACCTCTATATAACGACCTAAGCAACTATGTGGAAAGGAAGGTGGTAGTTAAATGCATGGCGAACGTTATGCAATAAAGCTTCCATCGGAGCTGTCAGTGTTACTTTCATTCTGCATCAAGCAGCCCACTGACAGTACCCATGTTTATTCATTTAGTAGTTGGTTTAACCCTTCGCTTGCTGAATTTTAAAATACATGTCTCCTTCTTTTCCCATGCCCAGTTGTATAATAACATATATCTTCACTGTGTACAAGTATTTCGCTGTGAACTCACTGCTGTGGAGTGCACTGGTTGCACAAGCAATTTGTAAATAGTGCAGACCCTGATGAGACAGCTCCTGCAGGAGCTGGCTCATCTGGGTCTTCACTATTTACAGGTAGGTATATTGACGCGAATAGCAAGCGAAGGGTTAAAGACCGTGTCAGTATTTGTACACCACCTCAAACATCATATTGTTCTATTCGAAGTCTGGTTTGAACCTTTGCTGCCCATAAAACCGACCGAGATTCGAGTCTAAAACATTCCACCACTGATATAAACGCTCTATCAGGTGAGGTATCGGTTAGTATAAATTTCCACAGTTTGCTAATCGTAAAAGCATCCTTTTCTCGTTTTCTAAGTGTACCTGCCGAAATAAGTATTATTAACCAATTTTCATTTGAAGGTAAGAAGTCTGCTGGATACATTTGCGTCTTTTTCAAGTTTTTGAGTGGACGCTTTTTCAGTTTATTTATGAAATAACAATAAACCTAGTATCCAACAGTTTGGATCCTGATGAGATGCAGAGTTACTCAGGGCCTCATCTGGCTCCAAACTGTTTGCATGTGATACCACTGACCCATATTCGTGGAATTGATTGGAACTTCGTGGAACTGAATTTGCATCTATAATATTTGCCAAAAATGGTGTGAAACAACTAGTGGCAGACCTTGATCAGAGAGTACTTTCAGCAACCTTCTGATGTTGGTCTATATAGTTTGCCTGTGTCTCTTTAAGGAGACATATATGGTTATTGTAAAAATACAGCACGTTTCAACGTGACTTTGACCTTACCAGATATGCCCTCGTCTGTCTTTCTTCACAATGAATTAGAATAGATTTGCCTTTGCTACACCTATGACTACAACTATGACTAATATATAAATGTCTAATTAACCCTACTAATGCTGTAAAAAAGGAATCTGCTAAAAGTCTGCTGAAACACTAACCTCTTACATTATTTTCTTATTTCCGGTTCGTTGAATCTTTTAAAGAAACTATTGATCGAGTATCAAACAGCATGGATCCTGATCAGACGCCGAGCAAATGCTAGCTAGGTCACGTTTAGCAAGAGAAGGGCTAAATTAAATTTTCCTCGTGTTGAGTTACAAAAGTTCAACGCCATAGTGTGCTTATTGTCACGTACCGGTATTGCGAATACTTTAGAACTAGTGTAGAACTAGTGTATTGACTTTCACCTCTATTATTTCATTCATTTTTCCTTTACGTGTATTCTAAATATTTATTAAGCCTGGGTTATCACTGGCGAGGATTTACAAACATCTTGTATCCAAAATGAGGCACTCATAGTTTGGGTTTCTTACACGCAACATTCACTATAGACACAGACCAGTAAAAGAAGTTTTCACAAAGTCGACCAACGTGACTGTGATGATAAAACAGTTTGGACTTGTGCAGTCGTAATAACTCGGCTCATTCCGACAATTTCGAAAAAAGGGTTTTGTTACAAAATAGCCGAGCAGCCACGACTTTCATCCACTGATACTTCTATTACGAGAAGGAGAATTTGCACATGCTGTACAAATGATGAAACTCCAATCAGTTTCATTTTTTACTGTTTACAGATTTGTTCATGCTTGATATAAGGGAAACTATTAAAATGACTGTCTTTACTTGCAACGCGATTCAAAAATGCCTAAAATTACACAAATCATTCGTTGGTATGTTGGAATGAAGTATATTGCAAGAAAACCACCAATCGAATAAACACCGAAGAAGAAAAAACGTTCATGTGTTTGATATCGAAGACCCTATGTTATTCGCCAATGTATTAGTATTAACCCATTTGCGCCCAGTGGATTCTTCCATGTTTATATATTGGATTAGTCCATTTTTTTTATCTAAGGGATGCATGGCTTAAATTTTCAATTTCGTTTTGTTTTATATTGATTTTCCTATCAGCAAACAGTGTAGACTGATCAGACGCCGCATTATGCGGCGTCTGATCAGAGTCTACATTGTTTGCCTACATCCCATATATGGGATCGTGGGAGCAAATGGGTTAATTCGGGCTGCTATAACTGCTCTACATAGGCCGGTAATTACAAAAAATTACAATCATTGTCGAAAACGGGTTATTTTGTATTACATGAGCATTTTTGGCATAAGTTCATTCGGGCAATCATCATAATAATAATTGAACATAACAAATAAGTTTTATTGAAATATGCGTTTGATTGTAGGGACTGAATGACAAACAGCTTGGAGCCCTATAAGGCATCGAGTTAGTTGACATTTTATCTGGGTACAAGCTAATGGCAATAACGAGTCAAGTCGCACTTGACAGGATAAAGATTAAAGCAAAATGCGAGAATTTCGTAATAGTTACAGTAAACTCCATCTAAACCGAACGTTCTTGTTAGTATAAGATATCGGTCTTGGAGACAGATGACCGCTTAATGCAGGGTGAAAGACATGCATAAAGATCCTCTATGGTATTTCTGAATAACCTCCACCCCGCAATAAACAGTCACCTGCCTAAAAGTATCTAAATTCCGGTTAAGAGGGACTGCACTGTATTGATTAAGCTTTATAGGCCAGTGATGTGATCAAGCTGTTAAGTTTAACCTAATAAACATGCTTAGCAAATATACTTTTGCAAAGATGGCATCCACCTCATTTCCAAAATACTATGCACACAATCAATAATTCTACAAAAATGAAACCAGGGTGTGGTTTATCGGCGTCAACTCTGGACACAAACTGATTGCTATTAAAGCTGAAAGGTTTTCCGTGGAAATTTTTACTACTTACCCACTTATCATTTAAGACCACCTGTGTATTTTGCAATCGCAGTTTGAAGCCTTAGTCACTCTACATGACATGTGTCAATTCATCAAACGAATAAACTACAGTAGAACCCCGCTAATGCGACCACTTAATGAATAAACATGGATGTCTTTATAAGCAGGTGGTTGCTTAATGCAGGACAAAAGTAATATAGAAAGATCCTCTAGGAGCTTTCTGTATTACTTTTATCCTGCATTAAGCTACCACCTGCATCTAGCACCCAGAAGTATACCTCTTTTAGGTGGTCGCATTAGCGGGTTTTTATAACGGAATCATTTCTGTTATAGGTGGTCGCATTAGCGGGGGTTTATAACAGAATCATTTGTATAACAAGCACTTAACTCTTCCCCTGTTCAATATTCATGTAACGGATTATGATATCATGAATATTTATCAGCTGATTATTTATATACAGAATATATTGAATCATGCAGAATCTGTAGAATCAGATCTGTATTATACCATAAGCAAACTGAGCAGACACTGGTCAGACGGTTCCTATAGAAGACATCTGATCTGGGTCTACTATGTTTGCAAATGCGTAAATGGGCATTTATATGAGGGGAAGGACTAATGCATTTAGATGGCTGCTTAATGCAAAACGAAATATGTTATGGGAGATTAATGCATAACTTTACTCTTGCCTTAAGCTACCACCTGCCTGTACGACCTCAAGTTATACTTCTTTTTAGTAGTCGTTTTAGAGGGGTATCACTGTACAGCTCAGCTTGGTCAAACACATTACTTCACAAGTACAGCTGTACTCACTGGTAACACTGCTCTGGTCTTATGCATACCCGAGTATTCGATCTAATTTGATGCGCCTATAACTGGTCAGATCGAGTACACTGTAAGATATACATTAACCCGGTGCCTGTTCAATATTCATGTTTATGAATATTTATTAGGTGAATTTTAATAATAATACTACATGACCACATAATTTGCTTACCTTGGCAGTAACAGTAAAATTATATCTACATAATTCCATAGGCATACAGAGCAGAAGGAGATCTGGTTCTAATCTGTTTGCAAAGGCATAAGATAGCGTTGATACGAATTAATGTGTTAAGTATCCTATACTCTTTGGAAATGATGGATGGGTGTCTCTATGCTTGCTCATGACGAGTATGGCTGTATCTGAAACAGGACAAGTACTTCCGTAAGTTCAACAAATATAGCTATCGCGATGTGTCTTGCTAGAAGAATAAATGCATACCCACTGTTAGAGCTTATATATATAGTCAGGACAAGTGCAGTCGTACCTAGTTAGGACAAGTGCGTATGTGTGTATGTGGGCGTGTATGCTATGCCTGATGAGAAGAAGTACAAATGTGCTTCTTTATGACAATGTCGCATATTTATATGTCTATAGTCATAACATCGCGTGATTAGAACAGTGTAACAATAGTTTAACCTTTTATCCCATAAATACACCTTTCTATTCCTTTGCAAACAGAGTAGACCCAGATCAAACATCTCCCCTGGGTGCCGTCTGATCAGGGTCTGTTCAGTTTGCTTATGATGGTTATAGATATGATTCTATAGTTTATGCTATGTCCAAAAGTTTCTATGTTCAAGTGCCATTATAAAACATAATTAATATTCATGATGTGAGTATTTCTCACATGAATATTCATGGATCTTATCACGCTATGAAATAACTACTCGAAATTGGATCTGAAGAAAATGACTACTTCCGATTCGATGTAGATTTTGAGAAAACAATTGACTGAGTATCAAACAGCTTGGATTCGGATGAGACACCGAGTTACTCGACGTCTCATCTGGATCCACTATGTTTGCAAATACGAGACAAGTCGTAGATAGCGGAATAAGGGTTAAGATTGTATGACCATTTTATCTCAACTCATTCCCTCCTAGACTATATTTAGACCCAACCTTTTAATTAATCTACCGATAAACATTAAATATAGAAAATGAGAACTTTAGAATTGTCTAGTTTTGAAACTATTGTGATAAGAGCATTTGCGCCTATGGAGCAAAATATCTATTTATGACAATGGTTTCATAAAAAATAGTTTTACAGGTGTGTAAAAAGGCGTCAGTAGGAGAGAATGGGTTAATGCATGCACTATCCTGTTCTTGGCACAACTTTTAACCCATGTCCAAGAACTTATTGATGTAAGTCAGATCTGTCAGATATGTCCCTTGTTTATTTGTCAAGCAAACTGATACGTAAAATAAAATGACTGAATTAAAAGTTTATACGTATACGATATTTTGGTTTTTAATTCTATATACAGACAATTCATCTTTAGCATGCTAAACGATTTATTTGTTTTTTTCCACTTTATTGCCAAGCTACAATGTAAACACAAATGCAAAGTGTCGAATAGTTTGGATCCTGATGAGATGTCGACTTACTTGGAGTCTCATTCTGGATTCTAACTGTTTGCATATGTAATCACCAGTTCGTACACTGCATGTCAAAGGTTCAAGTTCAAATAGATTTCAGACAGATTTACTTCCGAAAACAAACACGCTCGATCGGTTATATACGCAATCAGTTCAGTCTGATTTCAAAATGTCTTTTACAGGATTATTTGTTTCATAAATGTTATTATGTGTTGGCCTAATATATTTTGATAGCTTTGCAGTCTACCTTTGGTCCATTTTAGTGTTTGTCTGACTAGTTAATACACTTATTGATACTATCCTAAGCAGGATTAGCTCAAGAAAATTAACCCTTAGACTGATAAGCGCGACCTAACTGACAATTGCCAACAGCTTGGATCCAGAGGAGACGCCGAGTAACCCGGCGTCTAATCAGGATCCAAACTGTTTGTCACTCTGTCAATAGTATCTCAAAAACTTGAACGAATCAGAAGTAAGTGATAACGACAACAGTTTGGAGCTTAACCCTTCGCTTGCTATTCGCGTAAATATACCTACCTGCAAATAGTGAAGACCCTGATGAGACAGCTCCTGCAGGAGCTGTCTCATCAGGGTCTGCACTATTTACAAGTTGATTGTGCAACCAGTGCACTCCACAGCAGTTATTGCACAGCGAAATATTTGTACACAGTGAAGATATATGTTATTATACAACAGGGCATGGGTAATGAAGGAGAAATGTATTTTAAAATTCAGCAAGAGAAGTGTTAAGACCTCATTTTCATAGCAGGATAAGGGTTAAAAGATTAATCCTTTCCACCTTTCTACGCCTTGTAAACAGAGTAGACCCAAATCAGACGGCTCCTATAGGAGCCGTCTGATCAGGGTCTGCTCTGTTTGCTTATGGAATTAATAGGTCAGGCTCTATAGTTTCCACTTTGGCAAAACTGTCATGTCAAAACTAATATGCCGTTTTAAATATTATTCTAATTGATATTCATGACGTCATCATTTCTTACGTGAATATTCATGGAGTAAAGGGTTAACCCTTTCAACGTTACATTTTCTGAGTGGCCTAGTCCATCACTGTTTATTGGAGTCCATACAGTATAGGAGTGTAATGACAGACAGTGCAGATCATAATCACAATGCAGATTCTAGGAGTACTCTGATCTGGATCTACATTGTTTGCAAACGACAGTGCACTCGTTGTCCTGCATTCCATGTGGTGGGGGTTGCTGTCGACGACACAGATTATAGTCTTATTACAAGAAAACCTTGACTAAATTGGTATATTTTAAAAAAAATGTTGAAAAAAATAATACTTTATAATATCTAATTCTGATCGAATAAAGAGATTTGGAATCAGGTCGATTAGATATGCCAGAATCGTTCTGTACATCCCTTTAGGGATATATTCGGTCTGTCCTGCGGTATCCACTTTCGTCAATATCATAATAGCCAACATATTAGCCTAGTGTTCAACAGAAAGTACAATTTATTGATTTCTTGGCTATTTTTTTTCAAATGAAATTAAAGCAGAGCCTGTCTAAAGCGGTCTTTTAAAGAATACATATAGGCGTCTTTAAAAGCAGGTGGTTGTTTAATGCAGCACGACATTAATATAAAGCTCCTATAGGAGCTTTCTGGATAACTTTCGTCCTGCACTTGGCTACTACCACTTGACTTTAAGACCTATAATAAGGCCTCATTTTTGGTGGTTTTATCGTACAGTAAAATAAACGACCGTCCCAACGAAGTCTTATTCAGAGTTAAGTCAGGGGAGTGTTTAATGCAGGGCGAAAACAATGCAGAAAACTCTTGTATAAATGTTCTCGCTTTACAGTAAAACTTCGTTTATTCAAAAACTCAAATAAGTATCAGTATTGTTGTTTTATTCTGCATTAAACAGCCACTCGTTTGCTTTTACATCCAACTATGTTTGTTCATTTAGTTACTGCCAATTATGTATTTGATTATTTAAAATGACCCCCAAATTATAAACATTTTATCGCCCTAAACAGAGTAGATCCAGATCAGACGTGTCCTGTATAGTAACGATTTGATCAGGACATGTGTTTAGCTATGGTATGCTATAAACCTGATTCTTCAAGTTTTGCTAGGACCAAAAATCCCTTGTTTACATGCCATTATAATAAAAAATAACTAAGTTATAGTCATGGTGTCTTTATTTTTACATGAATATTCACGGTTAAAGGATTAACTTGCAGTTTGAACCAAAACTAAATAACTTTAGCAAACATTGACTTTATAAGTACAATGTACATACGGTAAACCCCCACTAATGCGACCACCTAAAAGAGGTATAGTTCTGAGTTGTAGTGGCAGGTGGTAGCTTAATGCAGGTAAAAAAGTAATGCAGAAAGCTCCTGGTGGAGCTTTCTGCATTACTGTTGTCCTGCATTAAGCAACCACCTGCTTATAATGACACCCATGTTTATTCATTAAGTGGTCGCATTAGAGAGGTTCTACTGTAGTATTATTATGCGTAAACATGCGAACTTTTATAGCTAATCTAACATAATCTAAAATAATACGGGAGACGATGTTGAGAGCTGTCACTACAAGATAGTGGCACAGATTAGAATGTTGTTCATGACTAGGCTACTATGGTTATCCAATTTTTTGCCAAGTTTGATAGATACATATTGGTGGGCAGACACATAAATGGACAGACGAAAGAAGCGATGGAAGAACATTCAATGTCAAACTGAATGAATAAAGTACTGCGTTGCCTTACGTGTTTGGTCTTTAAACCATTTTCTGTTGTACTATTATGTACGATCGGTCCTTTCTCAAACATTTCATTTTCCAGGTACACATTATCATGGGATGTTAGCGTATGTTCTAGCACTTTGTATTTGAGCGTCTGCAGATTTTCTGGTGAACTGTCTTGTTGTTTTGCAGAATTTATTGTGTCATATAGCGTTCGCAGATTTTCTGGTGTTTTTCCAGAAGTGCCGTAGGCTTTCTAGTGTTTGTCAATGTGTCCGATTCCTTTCTAATGTTTTTACCAAAGTGGTACGGAGCCTTTCTACTGTTTTGCTATACAGTACAGCCTCTCTATAACGGCCACTAAATTGTGTTAATTAGTTGGTATTTAGGACAGGTGGTTGCTTAAAGCAAGTCGAAAGTAAAACAGAACGCTCCTATAGGGGCGTTCTGTTTTACTTTCGACTTGCTTTAAGCAACCACCTGCCCTAAATAAAAAAACAAAAAACTTGATGTAATTTAGTGGCTGTTATAGAGAGGTTTTACTGTATATCATTCGCAGAATTTCTAGTGATTGTCCTTATATATTGTCCACAGACTTTCCAGTGATTTTCAATACATGTATATTGTTCTTAGATTTTCTAGTATTTTACCATTTTAGCAGCAAATTGTCCCTATTTAATTTCTTAGTTCTTCTGTACGTTAGTTGTGTTGCAATACTCAGACTGATTTTGCAATAGTTTTATATCGTTTACGGCATTGTTGTCAAGCTGATATCACAATTGACCCAGAGTCGGAACGTGACTGGGTTTGTTATTAAAATGTGACCTTATTCTTCTTATCAGAAAAAGCGACTGATGGCGTCATTGTAGGAAGGACTTGTCCTTGACATGTGTGCATTGTGTGTGTATTAGACTCTCCCTCTGGTGTTTTTGACCTACGTGTGCAAACTGTGTTTATAAAGTTGACATTCGATCTCTCGAATCAGAATCAGAACTGTTCTTAAATATATCACTGCGTATATCTAGAACCGCTTAATGAAGGTCGAAAATACTGGTGAAAGCTCCTACAGGAACATCAGTATTACTTTAGATCTGCATTAAGCTGTTAAATTGAGAAACTGTTCAGATTAGAAATCGGATGGCTCGAACCTCGGTTATCTTGAAGTAATTTAAATCGTCCTCTGAAGTTTGAGATATCGAATTTCAACTGTATCTTCTAATATTGCAAGTCATTGAATGCCTGATTCACCCGTTATCATGTATAACCTTAACTATATCAAATACATATGTGAAAAGCGCAATCTCATTAAGGCCACGTTGCCAAACACTTTTATGAATAGTTACGAGTTAAGCCGGTGCTAAGGGACGTGAGTAGTGTTGCACTTTTAATTACTACTCATGAACAGACACAGTAAAACCGAGTCTGCAATTTTCTCATTTTACATTGCTACTTTTGCTTTCGAAGGATCACCCATTTTCAGAATAAAAATACTTATCCTTAAAAGTTTTGAACATTTTCCTGTAATCAAAATAGAATTAGCAAGCATTTTGTGTATATCACCGATCACATTATTCAATACATACAGAAACCATCTTTGATATATGAATTTAGTTGATTTTTGTTTTTATTACCGTGGACAATATTTATTTTGTGACGGGAGTTGAGCTGGAAAGTTCGATTGTATAATTAGTCACGATAACTAAAACAGTATTACAGTATTCTTCAACCCCAGTGTCGGTCAGTATTATCTATCCATGCCGTTCCTAGTTGTAAGATGCTACAATGACAGACGACACAAGAGAAAATTTCATAATGTAGCCACTCTATAACAATATAACATTTGGCGATAAATAAAAGAGATAGCATTTGTTTGTTGTTCAATACCAAAAACTTAATTAACATGAACAGCTGTAAATACCAAATCGTATCGTAGGGATTTTAGTCACATCACCATATCATCATAGGCGCTTTGAGTCGAGATGTTTCCAAACAATCAGTTTTAATTCCATTATTACTGGTCATACTATAATAACAGTTCCTTTAACCCTTTACCTGATGCAAATAATGGTTCACACCTTTGAAAACAGAGAGACCCAGATCAGGGTTTGCTGATTTTGCTTATATGATTATACATGTATATCTATATATCTGAGTCCGTCATTGACAATAATCTCTGTGTTCGTATGCAATAATAAAACCTTTAGCTAATAAATATTCCAGGGTCCATGCTTATAAAACTTTTAGTTGAGTCTGAGTTCGTTCTCAAGTTTTTGATTGGTCAGATTTGAGCCTCTGGCTCAAATCGGACCAATCAAAAGCTTGAGAACTCAAATCTGACCAATCAAAAGCTTGAGAACGAACTCAGACTCAACTAAAAAGCTTTATAAGCATGGACCATGATATTATTTTTTACATAAATATTCATCAGGTAGATGATAATAGAACGTACTGATATAAATCATGTTACTGTAGCACTTATTTTATGCCCCCATTTCTCTCCGCAGTTGGTGTGTTTCAATGTCTTCCTTCGGCTGGTGTATTTGGTCCCATTCGTTGGCCCGTTTTGTCCGCATTGAGCGGGTCCCCATCGCCCGTCGTTTCACACAAAGGGTGTGTTTTCATGCTAATATGTTTCGGGACGAAAAGAAAATGCAACGAGATTACAGTAATGCATCGGCAGTATAAGCATTGAGCGGGTCCCCATCGCCCCGTCATTTCACACACACAGTGTGTTTTCATGCAAATATGTTTCGGGATGAAGAGAAAATGCAACGGGATTACAGTAATGCATTGGCAGTATAAGCAGTGAAACAAAACATCAACACGGATATCTCCTTGTCATTCCCCTACATTCATGAGAGATTTGGACACTTTTGTGTGTCAGTGGTAGATGAGGCTTCAAGACAGACGCATGCCAACGCCAAGTTCCGGGCAATGATAATATGTTAAGACGTTTTTGATTATATACCAATTGTAAAAGTAAATGACGCAAAAGGCTCAAATCTGACCAATCAAAAACTTGAGAACGAACTCAGACTCAACTAAAAAGTTTTATAAGCATGGATACTGGATGTGTTATGTGTGCTTATGGTATTGAATGGAAGATTCTGTAATTTGTGTCATGGGCAGAACATCGGACGTTAATACTTCTCTTATGAATATTTATCAGACAAAGGGTTAACAAAACTTAGAAGTTTGTACCATCCAGTGGAAAAGGTAACATTATATCCATTATTGTGTGTTGGTTTACGACGTGTCGATAATTTTCGGGCTATTGCGTTTTTAGAATGACTCATTCACTGCCCAACAGTCTACATCACTTCGTCTTCTATATTCTGGTAGAAAGTGTTTGAACATCCAATCAAGATAAGCGGTATCTGTACTCTTTTGATGGCCATCGAATAATACTGTATACTTGCGTCATTTACTTTTATAATTGGTATTATCAAAAACGTCTTAACATATTATCAAGTGATACAAGATAAAAGAAAATAAACAATATTCAAACTCACAGCAAAGTTAGAGAACATAAATATCGGTCAATGACGGATGGGAGAGGATATTACGAAAGTCCATGACCGGCCAGCACCGTCCTGTAAGCTTTTACCCAGGCCTGGTTCACAGCATGTCCGGATTTGATCTAATTGTGGTAAACCAACTGGCTAATCTCAAATAATCTCATAGAGTATCATACTTAAAAAGTAGGTCTAAACATATACTAGATCTATTGGCTGATAGTACGGATTTTCGCACGGACTGCTAATAGCACGACTTGTTTTTTAATTCATAAAATACGGGCGATATAACGAAAACTTTAGCCACTTTTTGTGGTTTCTCGTAACACCTACTTCAAACGAGGAAGGATCTTCCCAAAATTTAATGCTCGAAAACACAACACCGTCTGACCGGTCCGTACCTTGAGGATTATATTTTATGGAATTGAGTTATTAACTAATGCTCAATTGGATAAACTGCAGGAAACAATGCACACACTATATAATGAGATATGCTTCTTACAACTTAAAAAATAATGTTTAACCCTTGCCCCGTTGTGAACAAATAATGTCTGCTCAATTTGGATATATTCAAATTTGACTACGTCCTATTCGATCAAGCTTTGTGAGAAAGATTGGCCAAGTGTCATGCCACAACTTTTTGAGAAACTATTGACTAAGCCTGGTGAGATGCCGAGTTTGAGACGACGGGTTACTCGGTTTATCATCTGGATCCAAGCTGTTGCAAATACGAGTTAGATCGCAATTAGGGGGAGAAGTGTTAAACTACAGTAAATCCCTCTAAACTGGACGTTCAATTTAGTATAAATACCGGTCTTGGTGGCAGGTGGCAGCTTAATGTAGGGTGAAGGTCATGCAGAAAGCTCCTCTAAGGATGCAAATGTACAGTCGGCTGAGCGGTGGCTTAGGACTGAAAGTAGACTATAACTAGGTACTTTACTTTTTACTTTCACCCTGCGTTAAGCAGTCACCTGCCTAACAGTATCCAATTTCTTATCTACTAGAATTCCGGCTTGGAGAGGTTTTACTGTATATGCAAAATAGGTAAAAATGAGTTGTCACGTTCTGATGACATTACCGTTTTATACAAAAAATAGATAACACATACCACCAAAAACCTTTACAGAAATAAACAAGTAAAAATTTGCTAAAAACATACATGTACAGCAAAGTGAGTAAGTGCTGCAACAAAACAAAGCTTACCATTATGTAAACCTTAGTATTTGCTTAATAAGTATTAAATTATGTTTTGACCGAAGTGTATAGTGTTTATTACTGAGCATTGAAAGCTAAGTAATTTTTAACAGTACAGTCACTGGTAAAATGCCATTTTTGTTTCAAGTATACTAGTATATGAAATGCTAGTCTTCTGATGCTGATATGAATTAATTATACTAGGATGTAATAAGAAGAGCAAAAGTCGGGTATTGAAAAGGGACAGCAAAGTTAATAATTAGTTATCTTTATTTTTTTTAAAAAACTTCCAATAGTATGAAAAGGAACACTTTTGGTGTTGATAGCATAATTAAAACTACTAGGCAAATGACAGGCCAAGATGAGATGGCTCCTAGAGAAGTCCTCTGACCAGGCCTTGTACTTTTTGTCATCCAAAGTCTTCTCTCACATTATACTCTTTCATACTGAATGACAATCAATGATATATCATTCCACTTTAAATTATATACCGTAATTCAATGAGCCATTGAGGTTATATAGTTTGAGTATACATTCATGTAATATGTATATAATTTGACTGCAACATGAACAATAAAAATTGTTTTTACAGTGTTTGACCTTGACCCCGAAGACGCTAAACTGATTAGGGAGCGACACAGTATCCTGGATGGAAAACAAAATGGCCACGATAAGAATGTAATAACGAACATAACAAATTACAAGCGAGTTCTCAACTGTCCTGATTGCAATCTAATGAACCAATGGTGACCTTTACATACAATTTCGATCCAAATGAGACGAAGAGACGAGTTGTAACTTGTCATGATTAAGACTGTTTGACACTCTGGTGGAGTTTTGGTTCAATAGAAATGAAAGAAAAATAAAATCTTAAGAAACAACTATTTCAAATAAAAGGGGAAGTTACTGCAGTCTTGTCCCCATTCGTCGAAATAAGGTCATCACCAAGGTTGCTTTCCGACCATTCCTTGGATGACCTAATTTGTTTAAGTTCACAAAGAAGAGCCGATTCCATTGTTTGACATCAATTGAGAATTTATTGGGGCAAGTATGTACAAGAAAACCTGTCTTTAATGACCACTACCTATATACCTGATTATAGCTCTTTAAGCAAGCTGATAGCTTAATACAGGACGAAAATTATGCAGAAAGCTCCTATGGGAGCTTTCTGCACAATTGTTTGTTCTGCATTAAGCAACCACCTGCTCGTATACACAGGGAATATTTATTAATTAATGACTTATTATGTCACCATACAGAGGTTTCACTGTACTGACGCAGTTCCATACTGGGGTTCTACGTGTGCAGTAGAGACGCACGAGATAAGTAATTGACGTCAATACGCCCAACTTTTAGCATAGAAGAATTAATAATTTGTATCGGGAGTTGGCTGCTTATTGCGAGGGTGAAAGTCATGCAGGAAGCTCCAAGAGGAATTTTCTGCACGACATTTGCCCTGCGTTAATAAAAGGACGATAATGATACTAACATGAGTGTTCGGATGGGCGTGGTTTTAAAAACAGACAAACTGTTACCTCCCATATTACATAAGGTAAACACGCCCTAATCCAATTTGACTCTTCCATTTTTCATGTTAGGGGTTCCTGCAAAATAAATGCACAATGCTGAAAACCGTTGACATTTATTGGTTTATCAAACGGTGCATACCTTGTTAAGATCCATATGAAGCTCTCTGATCTGGGACTACACCGTTTGCCAATGTCCCATGTATGAAATCGTAGGACTTGATGGGTGAAAACGTTATTTTTCAGAACATATAGTATTATTATAGTTGATAAGCACAATCTTCAATCCAACTGTTATGAGACTCATGGATTATGTGTTGTAAATAAAATAACATCAACGCCTGTTTAACCATTTCCTTCATATAAACGCATTTTCACGCATTCGCAAACATATTAGACCCGGGTCAGACGACTCCTATAGAGCCGTCTGATCAGGGTCTGCTCTGTTTGTCAATGGACTTTGATAAATCTGTTTCTATACTTTCTAAAATGGCTACAATGCTCCACCTTCCATATTTCATTATAACTAGTTTGTCCATGAATATTGATAGATTGATACATATTGTGCTGTATAATTTATGTAACATACTTTGTATAGGACGTTGAGCTTTAACTCAACTGAACTAAACTAAATGTATCTTAAAACACTGCCAGACGCTGACGTAGTTGGACAGCAATAACTACCAGTAGATGCACATTAAACTTTAATTGTCGCGATACAACATGTTAACGCATCTCGTGCTGACAAAATAAAACCGCATCTCATGCTAACCATGTATTTTACTGCATATCATTCAGTCCACGATTGTTTGTTTATTGAATTTTTGCATGCATGTTTATGAAATGTATATTACCGTTATACGCATGCTGCTCTATCATAATTTAAAGTTGTATACTGCATGGTGAATAAGTGCATGTCAGCTACGGAAACCGGTCTAAAATAACAAGGTATTCATACCTCTCAAACAAATGAAAAGTATAGTATACACAATACAACTTTATACTCAATGCTCATTGGTTTAAGAAATGAATGACGTGCTTCCGGTGTTCATGAGGTTATGCAACGCATAGCTTTACGAGCAAAGTTAGTGAAGCCCGAAGGGCTTCACGTGAATCTTTGCTCGTAAAGCTATGCGTTGCATAACCCATGAACACCGGGAGCACGTCATTTATTTCTTATATTTATATTCCATTGTATTTCTTATATTTAAGAAATGAATGACGTGCTTCCGGTGTTCATGAGGTTATGCAACTTTCTTTTTAGAATAAGGTTATATAAGGACGTTGCAGGGCGAATGTAAATATTTATGTATAGTCCGCCATTTATGATAGTGTATGTATGTATGGCAATAAACACTGTATGTCTATGCCCAATAAAACATCTGTTTTGTTATGCTAACAAAATAAAAACCCAGTCTGTTACAAACTTTTCCTACATACGATTTATGTAAGATTTTAACAAACTACTGGCAGAAAGTCAAACAGCTTTGACCTACTGTTGATTTATTCGCGCTTCGCCTGAGAATGGACACAGGGAATATATTTAAACCCTTATCCCGCCTTTCGCGATCTGACTCGCATTTGCAAACATATTTCAGTCCAAATGAGACTACGAGTAAATCGGCGTCTCATCAGGATCCATGCTGTTTGATGTTTGGTCAATAGTGTTCACAAAAGCTTGACACAATTTGGATAAGAGTAGTTTTGTTTCTTTATACAAGATGATTGTAAAACCAAAATCTAATACAGCAATAGTTTAGACACCATTTATGAATGAAACAGTCTTTCCATTGCTTGTTGTCGTTGTTATTTTACTAAGAATGCTACAGTTCGTAGACTTGCTTCTATTTTCAGAACTGTATACATACGCTTTTTTCGCATAACGTTCTTTATCCCGTCACTACAGCCGCTAGTGACGTAATAAAGGGGTAGCATAATAAAGTTTATACGTACAGTAGAGGTTTATTTGTATAGTAGGTGTAGGAATTTCTTCTTACAACAGGAACTATTTTTATTTTTTCTTCAAAATTGTTTTACCAAAAATAACGTATTAAATTGGAAGAAAAAACACTTAATATGGATATTTATCATTAAGTATCCAAGTAAAAACCCAAACCGTCATTTAAAAAAAAAAGAAAGGAAAAAGAGAGAAAAAAAGATTCGTCAATAGTGAGAATCGAACCGGGGCTGACTGCACCATAAGCGACCTTCGTAACCACTACGCTATCAGGCCAAGTATACCGTTAGCGAAATTGAAGATGTATATAAAGTTATCATGCTACCATATTGATGATTTTTTTTAATAAAATTAAATAATACAATAAAGCTTCATTAAAACATTTATCACTCTCATGATAAGTTAATCGATAAACTCTTACAAGGGCGGTGATGGTCATAGACCTAAATATAGCCTGTTCAGTTCCATTGACGAGTGACGTTAGCCCTATCTAAAAATAGAAACCGAGACGACGGAACTCGAAGCCTCCGGTAGAATAATAACCATGTCTGTTTGAATTAACATATCGACTCTCGATTCAAACGATCTTATTTTTCAAATTCAAGCACGTTTTTCCGTTAATCGATAAACTCTTACAAGGGCGGTGATGGTCATAGACCTGAATATAGCCTGTTCAGTTCCATTGACGAGTGACGTTAGCCCTATCTAAAAATAGATACCGAGACGACGGAACTCGAATTTGACAACGTAGAGCCTCCGGTAGAATAATAACCATGTCTGTTTGAATTAACATATCGACTCTCGATTCAAACGATCTTACTTTTCAAATTCAAGCACGTTTTCCCGTCTTGTAATGTAAGTATCCAAACTATTTTCCTCTGTCGTAGCTCATTATTAACGTCTTTAGAACGGAAATGAAAAGGGAGGTCCGTTGATCGAAAAACCGCATTTTCAATGCAAATTATTTCAATATTCGTATGTTTTATGAGTCTATGAAAAAAGATATAACTAAATTGACTGGATAAATAGAATAATAGGTTAGTGCCGTAGATGGGACGCCTTTATCCGACTCGGAGAGAAAACAGTTGAGGCTCGGCAAGCCTCGCCTCAACGTTTTCTCCCCTCGTCGGATAAAGGCGTCCCATCTACGGCACTAACCTAAATATTCTCTATAAGTACTTCAACGTTGAACAAATGGGTTCTCTGATATCCGGTTCACATGTCGTGTGTCAAAGACTGCACCAGTTTAAACTCTTTGATACAGTAATACCTGTCTACAGTGACCATTCAAATGATGTCTACAGTAAAACCTCTCTATAACGGCCACTAAACTGTGTTAATTAGTTGGTATTATGCACAGATGGCTTCTTAAAGCAAGGTGAAAGTAAAACAGTACGCTCCTATAGGAGCGTTCTGTTTTACTTTCACCTTGTGTCTAAGCAGCCATCTGCCTTTAACACAAAATACTTGATGTAATTTAGTTGCCATTATAGAAAGGTTTTACTGTATATCTAGCTTTTTAAGACAGTCTGTAGCTTAATACATGAGGCATTTAACGCAGAAAAACAGTTAAGTTTTATGCATCATTTTGCACTGCATGAAGCAGTCACCTGATGTTAAGATTCGTGTGTTGTCCCCTTTATCTCATAAAATTCCAAGTTAGAAATATTGAGAGTATAAATATTAATTAGGAGACATTGTGGGAATGGAATGGTTTGTCATAAACTGTAGGATTATATCTAAATTTTATCATAATCAAACAGAGCAGATCCAGTTACTAATGAGGGCATGTGCTGTTTGCTCATTCAAATATATGTATATATCCCATTTAACCTTAACCATGCTATGGACAGCATTTGTGATAACCTTTTTAACACTTATCCCGCTATTTCACAATCTTACTCGCATTGTCAAACAGCATGGATCCAGATGAGACGCCGAGTAAATCGGCTTCTCGTCAGGGTCCAAGCTGTTTGACAACCCGGTTAATAGTTTAAAAAAAACTTGGTCAAATCGGGGAAAAAATACACCAGATCCCAAATTGATCAGACATTTTTGTCACAGCGGAGTAAGGGTTTAAATAATTTCGTTACATATTAGACGAATAAAAACTAAACGATTCATTATTAACCAAGCCATTTAATATTCAGATCACTTTTTTTTAAAACAAATAAACAAAATTTGTTTCAGATGTAGACTGCACATTCAGCTGATGGGGATTTGTTTAGCAAGCTCATGGTTAGATAAAAGCCTCAAGGTTTACTTATCCAACTGGCCTATCTGTAAAAGTCATTTAAAATCTCACCAACCTTTAAATATAGCATAGGTGTGACGAACATAGTGCATGCGTGCAAATACAGTCGAGCCTCTCCAAAGTGACCACAAAAACAGGTCTAAGTCTATATTAGATAAACAGGCGGTAGCTTAATGGTAGCTTAATGCAGGACGACAGTTATGCAGAAAGTTTCTATAGGAACTTTCTGCATTACGTTCGCCTTGCATTAAGCAATCATCTGCTTTTAAAGACATCCATGGTTATTGATTAAATGGTCGTTTTAGAGGGATTCTACTGTAAGCAATAAAACAGATATAGTAATGACTTTTTGTCAAATGAATAAACAATTTTAATATTGTAGACCGTTTTGTGACGATCTTTGCAAAACAGTTTATAACCTGATGAGAATCTGAGTTATCTGGTATCTGATCAGGATCCAAACTGTATCACACTCGCTTAAATGTTGGAAAAAAATAGAAGAAATATGTACAGTAGAACCCTTCTAATGCGATCACTTAATGAATAAATATGGGTATCTTTATCAGCAGGTGGTTGCTTAATGCAGGACTAAAATAATACAGAAATCTCCTAGAGGAGCTTTCTGCATTACTTTTGCCATGTATTAAGCTATCACCTGCCTCTACCACCCAGAATTGTACTTTTTAGGTGGTCGCATTAGAGGGAGTTTACTGTATATATTATAGCAGGTGTAAGATTTCGCATTTGAATGTTACTTAGTGTAGAAAGCGATTATAAGTATCGTGCGTAATTCACCCTTATCATGCCCAGCACGACATCACTGATATTTGCAGACAGTTTGGATCCAGATGAGACGCCGAATAACTCGGCGTCTCATCAGGATCCAAACTGTTTGCCACTTTGTCAGTTGTTTCTTCAATGAATTAAGTCAGCAGGACAATTTATAAAATCTGACTGCAAGGAAATTTTCAACGGACATCATTTTTTGATAGCACAAGAAGGGCCAATGTCTCTATACAAGCTGCACTTGAGTGATGTAACTTTATTCGAATATTTATTGTATTGAACTATGAATACGCCCCTAATAGGGTTTGCCCCTTCCCGTCATAGATACGTCTGTAACGCTTTTGCAAATAGAGTAGTTCCAGATCAGACGGTTCCTCCTGTATTTGCTTATGGTAATGATATAGATCTGAACCTACAGCGTCTGCCATGGTGTAAATCCCCTTGTTCATATCGCCATTATAAGTAACATATATGTGTCTTCTTCGTTAACGAACTCCTTGAAATGTTAGAAAACTGGATTTTTGCTGTTTTTTTAAGCCAGTCAAGGGAGGTAACCCTTCGTTCTAAAATTACTCTAACTGCTCCACCTACAGAAACAGGTCGACATATACATTATCCTTTTGTCAGCAATGGAAAAATTGGGATTAACGTGGAAAAATCAAACGTCGTAGTTTTTTCTAAGAAAAGATCAACACCACAAGTCTTAACTGAAAGAGACAATTATTCAAACCATTGGGGTATTAATCAAAGAATACAAGAACGATGTCAGAAAGCAAAGAACAAGTTCTACGAAATGACAACCCAGGGCTTAAATATGTATACACGGTGTGATCAGTGCAGTTTTTATAAGAGTACCAGTAGGAATATGCTCATGCGTAAATACATGTTTTATATATCAAATGGACATTATGTGTATTTTAGCTTCATACAAAATATTTGTAATATTTTGTCTAAATATAAACTACAGTCATTCATAACCAATGTTATTGTAAACCCATACTCGTTACCGACGATAATCAGCATAGAAGAAAACTGTCAAAACACTGGTAGTCGACAGGGAAAATGAATTATATACTCATGGAATTGTAATTGATGACGAATTAGCTTGTCCAGGATGTTCATCCAACAATATGTGATGCGATTGTATAAAAAGTATGTAACGACTCTTCTTTAGGACAGATAATGCTAGCATTTGTAGCGAAAACATGGTACAGACAGATTAACATAGCATCACAAGAGTGTACATTACTATGTACATGTAGTGCATTATATGTTGATAAACTCCTGCACATAATCTCGGATTGTTCGATCACGTGAACCTTACGTTGGCAGTACATTTGTGACGTTGCTTGCTACTGCACCTACTTTGAGTAAACCTGTTGATGATGGATCCGGTATCTCTAGTTCTTAAACTGTTGGGCGCACCCATTGTCGATGACATATACGACCTGCGTAGAACACTTGTGCCACGTTTACACACATCTTGCTCCACGCTCTGCAAGATTGGTTTCACACTTTTCGTGATCTCAGGTTCGAAGATTCTGCCAAGAATGGCCAGGTTGCCCCAATCTCTCTGCCCACCATCACAATTAGCAAATGAAGAAGCTCCAGCAGAAGTCCTTGTGGAGCCGGCGGAAACCACCCCAACTCCACCAACTCCACCAGAAGAACTCCCACATCAGCCACCCCTTGCTTAGCCATGGCATAACCCAGCAGGTCCTATATATGCCCTCTCGTCCGTCTTCTCGGAACGTGACAAAACGTGATAACATATTATGGTAAGTATGCGTTTACACCCAGTCACGACATCTTCGATGTCCACCAATTAGAAAAAAAACATAGAACGTCACGATTCATTGCCTTAAATTTCTTTCACTATGCTTTTCCACGCCTTCTTTCGTTCTCTGTGTGTTTTTACCTCCTGAGGCGTTTAGTTACGAAACCAACACGATTCTTGTGAAGATCTGTCACGATTTCCATCACGTTCTCTCAAGTTACCTTATGAATACCGCGATATATCATCACGTTTTTTGTCATGTTATATGTTAAGCTCTCCTACGTTTTATGACAAAGATTTGAAGAAGATTGTCGCGATTTTAGCACGATTGAAGCATGGAAAGAATGCAAAGGTCATCCGTCTCTCATGAGATTCCAAAGAGGAACGAGCTACAAGTATCCAAGATATGAAGAATATGCTGAACTGACAGTTGCTATCTATGCATATATATAGTTGCTCGAAGAAAGGAATGTCGACAGCAGCAACTAGGAACAGAGAAGAACAAAATAGAAATAGGAAGAAGGAGAAGGCGGAAGAGAATGCATAGGACCTGTGAGTTAGGCCATGGTTAAGCCAGGGTGATGAGGAGCTGGAGCTTCTTCAGTCGCTGGTTGTGATGGAGGGAGAGGGGTGGCCATTCTTGACAGAACATTTCCTTCCTTTCTTGCAGGCATCTTCAAACCTAAGATCATGAAGAGTGTGAAACAAATCTTGCAGAGGGTGGAACCAACATGTAAAAACCGCGCCGGAACTTATCCAAACTTATCAGCGCGCCACAGAGCACGGGAGCCAACTGTGATTATTTTAACAGAAAGTTCGATGCGCTATGCTATGCTTCGTTTACACTCAGCCACGATATCCACGATGTCCACGAATTAGAAAAAGTGCAGAGGCGTCACGATTTATTGAATTAATTTTCTTTTACTATGCGTTTCAAATCTTTCTTACGCCCTCTGTGCGTTTTGCTACCTCATATAGCGTTTTGTTACGAAACCAACACGATTCTTGTGAAGATCTACCACTAGCGATAGGTAGGTACAGTTTGTTTCACATAAATGTTTTCGTTTTACATGCACTTTACCACTGTATTTGCCATCGCGGTTGTTGTAGATTAGTCGGAGAGGGGATACGTTTATTTACACCGTTTGTCTTGTAGAGTGGGGATGGAATAAGTGTGAGCTTGGGCGCCCCTAAACGGGTTTAACACCCCCAGTGACTTTTGCTGTGTTTTATTATGTTGCTGTTCGGGCGGCTGTTTGTTCTGTATGTGGTGTTTCCTGCAATACTCATATTTGTACTTTTCTTATGATTACCACGATATACTATCACGTTTTTTCTACGTTCTATTTAGATCTATTAAGTTATGTTAAGCTTTCCAACGATTTGTTCAGGATTGTTGCGTTTTGAGCACGATTGGAGTACAGAAAGGAAGCATGGGCCATCATCTCATTCTCTCATGCGATCCCAAAGAGAAACGAGCTACCGTTATGAATCTTATGAATCCAAGTTATGAAAGGGATGCTGAATTGGCAGTTGTTATTTGTGCATATATAGTTGCTCATAGAAAGAAGAATCTACAGCAGCAACAAGGGACGGAGCATGACAAGATAGAAGAGAGGAAAAGAGGACAGAAGAGAAGGCATAAGACCTACTGGATTAGCCCATGCTTAAGCCATGGCTGGCTGATGTGGGAATTCTTCTTATCAGATACGGTAGGTTCTGTCCCCCTGCTCCACAGGGACTTCTCTTGGAGTTTCTTCCGTTGCTGGCTATGATGGTGGGGAAGAGTCAGGCAACCTGACCATTCTTGGCAGAACCTTTCTGGCCTCTTTTCGTAGGCATCTTCAAACCTGATATCATGAAGAGTGTGACACAAAGCTTGCAGAGCGTGGAATCAACATGTAGCGGAACTTATCAGAGCGTAACTGAGTGCGGGAGCCAATCGGGATGATTGTAACAGGGCGTGTCGCAGCGTGATCGAACTACCAATAGGACTCAATATAGCTTGACGAATCGTAAAAGAGAGTGATAAAGCGTTAAATAAACGTGATATAATCTTAGTGGAACTTAAAGAATCGTGTTTTTTCCAAATTCACACAGATCCCCTATGATGGAGTGTCAAGGTTCGGTGCGCTATGTTACGGTCTGTTAAGCTGTACTACGCTCTGCTAAGATTTTTACGTTTTATTGCGCTCTCTCAAGATATAATACCCAATCGGGATAACCTTGGCTAAATTCTTGACCGTTAAAAATTTTGCGCCGATAGTTGCGGTCATCACGATTCCTCCAAGCTCCCTCAAGATCACCAAGATTCGGCCCACGGACCCGACGCTCAACAAGCTTCTCTCAAATCGTGGAGATCGTAGACATCGTGGCTAAGTGTAAACGCAGCATAAAGGTCGGTTAAGCTGTACAACGCTTTGCTAAGATTTCCACGTATTACCACGCTCTCTTAATTTAGAACAACCAATCGGGATAATCATGGGAAACAAATACCGTTAAATATTTGTCACGATTATTGCGATCATCACGATTCCTCCAAGCTCCCTTAAGATCACCAAGATTCGACCCCACCATCCCATGCTCATCACTCTTCTCTCAAATCGTGGAGATCGTAGACATTTCGGCTACGTGTAAACCCAACATACTCATAAGAGAACTTGAGAGGACGTGATGGAAATCGTGGCAGATCTTTAGAATCTTGTTGGTTTCATACCGAAATGCTACTACATGTAGTAACAAAACAAAACGAAAAGACAGAGTAAGAAAGCGTGGGAAAGCGTATTAAGGAAACCTAATGCAATAAATCATGACGATCTGCATTTTTTCTAATTCATGGACATCGTGGATATAACGCAGCATTACTAAAAGTTCGGATAAGCGAGTTTTTACTTTACAGCTAGCATACCTTATATTCGTAAACGTCATCCATTCACAGCTTACTTCATGTCACACTGTAGCGTATTTTGAGCGCATGAACCCGAAAGTTTCCACAACTATCTTCGATGAACGTATTAACTGGATGGATAGCGTATGCGTACCATATATCTGGCGTATATGCAGCGTATGAGAAACATATAGAAGCATGTTTCAACTTATATCAGCGTCAGTGTAGCGAATACCAGCGTATAAGTAGCGTATGCAAACATATGAGTGACGTATTCTTAGCGCATGTGAGCGTAAGAGTAGCGTATGAATACCCAGAAATACGTTTAATACGTTAGTCATTCGTCAGACATACGTTACTGATACGCTATCCATATACTGATAGCTTTACTGGCCGCCTTCATGCCACCGTATGTTAAGCGTATTTTACCAATAAGTAAAGTACCTTTTTACTGCTTTTTTAACACTCCTATATGACTGGGTGACCGCTTAGGACAGGTTCTACTGTATAATATTCATGACTTAATTAACCCTTCGCTTGCTGAATTTTAAAATACATTTCTCCTTCTTAACCCATGCCCTGTTGTATAATTACATATATCTTCACTGTGTACAAGTATTTCGCTGTGCAATCACTGCCGTGGAGTGCACTGGTTGCACAATCAACTTGTAAATAGTGCAGACCCTGATGAGACAGCTCCTGCAGGAGCTGTCTCATCTGGGTCTTCACTATTTACAGGTATGTATATTGACGTGAATAGCAAGCGAAGGGTTAATATTTTCATATCAATATTTGACACCTTAATGTTTGTCAAGGCCAAGGATTCAAGGGCGGGGGAATTTTGTAGGGGAAGTTAGCGCATTGCCTAGATAATCAACTGCGAGTTCACTGTCAGATTTTCCTCTAGATTGAGTTTATGGACGAGACAAAAATTAAAGAGCCAAGTATTCATAAAGATAGTGTTATAAACCTCACATGTTATAATAACAATCCATGGATTAATAGTAAAGTTTTAGCATAGTTCGGTGATTCGTGAATGTTCTTTAACCCATTTCCTGTCCAGTATCCATGTAAGAAATAATGACATCATGAATATTTGTTATTTGAAGTTTTACATACATGTATAATGTAAACTTTCACTGGAATATTTTGGCTTTGACAAAAACTCTACAATCATGTCTCTATCATGTAAAAAGCAAACAGAGCAGACCCTGATCAGAAGGATCCCACAGGAACTGTCTGATCTGGGTCTACTCTATTTCCAAATGCGTGAAATGAAGGTAAGGGTTGGACAGTAATATTACAATATCAAACACGGATGTCTGTGTTTAATCTATGCGCTGTATTTCTGTATTTTATCATCTTCCCGAAATAGACATTAAAACGGAGAAAATAACATAATGTTATGTACAGGGTGTAATATATGGTACAATTTCAAACCTATCAGAATATATTGTTGCTAAAGATAACACACCATTTTTTACCATGCAAAATGTCAAAGAATACAGTTTTGTAACATGTACTGTATTTAAGGTTACATTAAACAACAAATATGTAGATGACATTAAATATCTTAACCCTTTCGCTGCCAATGTCGCATCTGTCAATATCTATGCAAACAGTTTGGATCCAGATGAGACGCCGAGTAACTCGGCGTCTCATCAGGATCCAAACTGTTTGTTACTGTTACTATTTTATGAAAAAAAAGAAGAAAAGTTGAAAATTGAAAATTGTAGCAGACGACAAAGTTTGCAGACGACAAACGTTGGCAGCGAAAGGGTTAAATTAATAACTCATGTCCATATACTTCGGTGTTTCATCAGAATCCAGACTGTTTGACATTCTGATTGTACTTTCGAAAAGACATGGAGAAATTATTAACTTTTCAAATAATGGCAGACGACAGTTTTTGCAGACGACAGTTACTGGTTGTGCTAAGAGCTCAATTAAGCATTTACCTTATAGATATAGAGCTGTTTTTCACGTCTTTGGAAACAGAAAAGACCAAGACCAAACGATTCCCATGGGAACGGTCTGATCTGGATCTGACTGTATGCTAATGACATACTATAGAGCTGGTCCTAAGGTTTCTTCACACACGCACGCACGCACGCACACACACACATACACACACACACACACACCTGCCATTGTAAATATTCTGCCAACTGATATTCATACATCATTATTTTCACATGAATATTCATCAGTTAAAGGGTTAAGGTAATATAAGACACACTAACCCTTCCCCCGTTATCCGCGACCTGACGTGTATTTGCAAATAGCTTGGATCAAGATGAGACGCCGAGTCACTCGGCATCTGATCAGGATCCAAGCTGTTTGACACTCGGCCAATAGTTTCATTAACGTTTGATAGAATCGGAAGTCAGTGAAAAGTTCAGCAAATCATAGATTGGGTAGACATTGGTTTTACAGCATGAGAAGGTTTAATAAAGCAAGGGAGTGTAAGGAATACGCCCAGGTATGCATTGGTTCATTGGACCAAGGTGAGAACCGTTCAGTAATGGCCATTAATATTGAGCATGGTGAGCAAAATGCAATTTGCATAAATGTTTGTCGACCTCATTTTCATAATTCAAGGTATAATTCAATGTCTTACAAAAATGCAATATAATTGTCACACAGGCTGGATCCTGATCAGACACTCTGTTACTTAACGTCTCATCTGGATCAAAACTGTTTGTTAATGGAAACACGGTTTTACTCGTTCAATGCTAAATTTCAAACGGCTTGCAGTTATTCTAATTACTATACTCTTTGACGAAAATATGATAATCATGTAAACAGTCCATATCCAGATTAGTTACTCGCCATCTCATCAGAATGCAAACTGACTGACACCCTGGTTGTAATTTTGAAAGGGTACGGAACTTTTGTTATATGTGGAAAAATTTGCATTGACGTTAAGTTTGATTCTTCAGATAACAGTAACTATAAACGCTAAGCGTTATTACGCAAATGGGCGGTTTTGATTGTGTTGCCAGTTCATCCGAAGAATGTAAAATGGTTCACAGACTGGTCTGAATTTTATTGTAATCAGCGACAAACAAATCTACTTTGCAAAATTTTGCACCTGCGTTAAGTTAACCGGCACTGTGCTAAGCATGGCCTGGCATGTATTTGAAACAACATATGTATGGTTAAGATGCATGGCGTCTCATCAAAATCCAACTTGTATGATGCTCGGACAATAGTTCTTCAATACATACTTCTATCCCAAATAAGTACAGTAGAACCCCTCTAATGCGACCACTGAATGATTAAACAAAGGTGTCTTTATAAGCAGGTGGTTGCTTAATGCAGGACAAAAGTAATGCAGGGGCTTTCATTTAGGTGGTCGCATAAAGGGGTTTTAATGTAAAACGTTTTAACAGGTCAGAGACTGAGCAAATATCATTATGTTCACCAGGATAAGGTTTCACAGTGTTGTGCAATTGCAATGATTTTAACGCTTAACTCCACACTTTCACCTTTCTTGGCTTTTGCAAACAGTGTAGACTCAGATCAGACGGCCCCTGTTCTAATATAGATATAATTCTGCAGTTTCTGCCATGTTCAAATATTATTCCTGTACTAAAATGCCCTTATAAAAACGAATCTTATTTAATATTCTTGATGTCATTATTTCTTGCATTAATGTTTGTTTGGTAAATGTTTTCAACTCGCGTTTTATTAAAGGCACAATAACACCTCTCTCTACAGAACTTTTAGAAAAATGAAATTAAGATTTCAAGGAAGGTAACTATTCAATGCACGGTGAAAATTATGCAGAAAGCTACAAGGTGGATCTTTCTTTACGACTTAAGCTACAGCCTGTCTTAACCCTTTCCCTGTTCTATATTTAAGCCAATTTTCAGTACCTACTGAATATTCATTAATAAAATAGTTATAAAGAATTCTTGAAGGTGGAACATTGTAGACATTTTAGAAAGTAAAGAAACAGATCTATCAAATTCTAATAGCAAACAGAGTAGAACCTGATCAGACGGCTCCTCTAGGAGCCGTCTGATCTGGGTCTACTCTGTTTGCAAATGCGTGAAAACACGTTTGTATAAGGGAAAGGGTTAAAGACCAACACTGATACAGTCAACAATTAGCGTGGTCGGTTTCGAGATGTGTTTGACTGTATTGAACTCTTTGTACGCTTGGCATACGTTTGCCATACACATTCTACATCTGTTTGATTTGTCACAACAACTATTTTCTATCATTTTAAAACGCTATATTATCCGTTGTCTTTCGAGTAGTCCAAATGCATCAAATTACCCTAGGCGGCACACGTTTACAAGAAATGACATGTTATTTATAACATTACACAACGAAAAAAACATATGCTCACTAAAAACCAAAATGCAGTCTGATCTGGTTCAGTGTCCCTCTGCTCAATATATAAATGCGTCTTTGCAAACAGAGTAGGACCAGTCTGATTAGGGTCTACACTGCTTGCTTTGCAATAAGGACCTGCTTATTTATACAATGCCTGTGATAGAATGTCTTTTGTTCGTAGTGTTATTATATTTTTAAAAATTCATTTACTTGATACATAAATAGACACGGAGTAGAGGTTATATTCAAGTTTCTGAATGCTTAAAAACGTGCAACTCTATAAAGACACCATCCATCAAAAGATGGCGCAATGGACATTTTGTTTTAAATACACGATTGACTATTCTATAGTTATGAATGGACTAATAGTGTCTTATTTTGTTTAGATCAATTTATTATACCTTAAAGTAACCATAATATGCTTATAAAAAGTACCACCATTTAGTTCGACAGATAAAAGACCTTTAAATTTCCACTATGTGTTTTGTTTCTATTGCGTTCCATTTCTCCATTGCGTGTTCTCCTTCCGCCTCATCCTTCACCAAGTGTACACACTTACTATGGTATTATTCCAGACCTGATCGAATCCGTTTGCCGTCCTTCGTCACCATTTGAATACCGACCGACTTCACATTGCACCCTCATTACCAGACGAAAAAAGAGAACGGACAAGGAAAAGAAAAACGAAGAAGTCAAACAAACATAGCTGCATACCCGTCACAGTAGTGGAGAGACTCGGTCATTGCGCGCTAAGCACAGACCGTTGTAAGCAAGTTGGTCGTGGACCCGAAGTGCCTATTTTCTAAATCGGAACGAGTAATAATCCCAGGTGAAGCTACGGACATTTTAATGCAAGACTTGCCAGCTGACACAACAAGTGAACCACTCCAAAGACCACACGGATGCTAATAAAGTTTACTTTCTTTCTGATTCTGGTAACGACGAAAGGAAACAAGACTGGAAATCAGACGGCTATGCATGGAGGGACAATGGAAGAACAACATACACAGTGATGGGAAAGATAATCATTACAACAAATATTTTATAAAATAAGTAATAGCGGCGTAACTGTAAGCGCTTTTCAAAAACATATGTATTTCTTTAAAGATGAACATTACAATGGTAAAACGTTGCTCGTCTATATTGGTGATGAATCAAAATATGAAACTGCTCCCCATGGTAATAGTAAAAATAAATAAACGCATAAACGAACCATGCCGTCTGTTTTCAGGGAAATAATTTTTAAAAATAGTGCCCTAACAGATAAACCAGAACGATTACATTATAAAATAATGTCAGAAGCTTCACCAGAAGCAACATTAAAGAGGTTTAAAGTTCCACGTAATACTAAACAGATTCGGAACATTCAGGCAAACCTTCGCAATGAAGCAAAGCTTTCTCATGATGCGCTATATGGTTTACACCTTCTAGTGGATCAGTTAGATAGTTTTGTGTTAAGTATCAAAACAACACCTGACTTAGAAGTACAATGTAGTGGCGGTGGTCTAGTGGTAACGAGCTTGATTATCAGAGACGCTTTTCCGTGTCTCCCACCCGCACATCCTCTCCACCCAGCGGTTAAAATGGGTACCTGTGAGGGTCACTCGCCGGTAGGTTCTGCAGCTGCATGATTGCGCCATATGTTAGCAGTGCTCAATATTGTAGACCAATGACTCAATGACCAGGGGAGTAAATGTACAGTCGGCTGAGTGGTCATTCGGACTGAAGGTAGACTATAACTAGGTACTTTTTTTTACTTTAATACAGATACAATGGATGAATTAAACAAACTGTTGCAATTCAACAATATACATGTTGAACTGTAGTATGATTCCACGTTCAATTTAGGTGATTTTTATGTTTCAACACTGGTATGTCGACATCCAGTGTTTAATGAAAGACATGTCATGACGACTTTATTCAAGTTTTGAAAACGAAAATTCACAAATTAAAGGAAAAAGAAATATGCGTTATTATCGACAGAGAACTTGGTATCATTAATGCACTTGAACATCGACTTCCTAATTGTAATATCCTGCTTTGTTGGACATTAAATTCTGACTTAATAAGCATGGTGGTAAGAGTGATGATAAAAAAGATCTTACGATGCAAATGTTAGAGCTAGATTTGTTACATTGTAATACTCTTCAAGACTTTGAAGAAAAATACTGTCAAATGAAACTTAAATGGAGCGAATCTTTTGTAAACTGTTTTGATGAAAATGTTTACGAAACCATTGTCATATACTCTGGTAGGTGGGTATTGGAAGCATCTTGATTGTATTTTGTTAAGTCACGGGAATTAACTTATATTTCAATAAGTTTGTACCTTGTACGTGTTACTTCCCTTTGACAGTCATAATGTCAAACTTTCTAGATTTTTTTCTTTTTTCTCAATGCAAATCGCATGCAAGTTCTCTGTGATGAGATGGGCTCAGTGCATTTTCCTGTAATTAGATATATTTTCCGATATAATGAAACTGTGTGTGATATACTTTTATTTACACAGACTTTCTATTTTTACAGGTTTCTTTTTTATAGGTTGTTTGTTTGTATTATTTATATGTTACTGGACAATTTGATTATGTTGGACAATAGCTTCAAAGCTAGTGTTTATTTGTTGATGTAAACCGACTATAAATAAAGATTATCTTATCTTATGCATATTCATAGTCAACATCACTCGTGAAATCATTTCACCATGCTAACAATTAGAGTTTGAATAAAATATACAAATACATTTCTACATATTTATATTTCGATATCCTATCATAATAAAAAAAATCTTACACTAAAAAGCATGTGCCTGGATAGCAGTCATACAAGCGAAACCGTTTCCCTTATTTGTTCTATGTCGTCCGCATTTTCCGATCTCCTTCTTTATTCTTTATCGTCCGCATTTTCCAATAATGTCAATATCGTCCGTAAAGCACGTCCGCGTTTTAGACACACTCCGTTTTGAGACACCTTTAGGGAAATCGGGTATTCGCAACAGTGATCGAATGGAGTAGGATCTTTACCGTAGACAGCACTATTTTAACGTATTGAATTAAGATATTTATATCAATCTAGCCGCTTTATAATCTTCCAAAAGCTAATGTAAATGACATACTTAATTTTAGAACTAGTGCTAAAATTTCCCTTATATGTAACCCCATATTCATGCTGTCGCTTCTTTGACGTCATAGGGAATGATGTCACGCCATGTTGTTATCATGGAGTGAGAAAAGTGCAAATTTAATACACATGTAAGTTATATTATTACCGTAGCTCAATCATGGTTAGTTATACGGGACCGTTATACCATTCAATATGCACATCACAGAACTTTAAAACCCGGCGTGCTTTCCAAATGTTTATTTATCACAGATGTCAGGATGTTCCTTTCTTTACTGTATAAACTGGGTTATGAACACGGACCTGGGACGTTTCGCACCTTGGTCTTTCCATACGGGTACCGTTCCATACTCTATATCGTCTTTCGTAAAAATCAGGGCTATAATTGGATTTGTTTGCTTATAAATTGAAAATAAATCTGATTCGTTACACAGTTTCTGCGTTGGCGAAATGGCATTCTACCTCTCAGTCTCTTGTTTCTCTGTCTGTCCAGTCTGTCTCTCTCTCTCTGTCACTCTCTCTCTGACTCTCTCTCTCTCTCTCTCTCTCTCTCTCTCTCTCTCTCTCTGTGTGTGTCTCTATCTCAGTATATCTGTCTCTGTCTGTCTGTCTGTCTATCTGTCTTTCTCTATGTCCTCCCTCTATCTCTCTCTCTCTCCACCTAATGAATATTAATTAGATTTGGTTTTATAATTGCCTATAAACACATTATATTTTGGTCGTAGCAGAAACTAGAATCAGATCTTATCTATATAATATTATATATGTGAACAGTAGATCCAGATCAGACAACTCCTCTAGGAGCCATCTGATCTGGGTCTGCTCTGTTTGCAAAGGAAGGGTTTTCGATAGGACTTTCAGGTTGAGGGTCCCCAGTACCCTCTGACTCCTCAATAATTTCATGAGAGTCCCACTTCAAGCGAAAACAAGAGCTGTCCGCAGACAGCGCGCTCCACTTTCTTTAGTGCTGGATTGTGTAGTGGAAGTCAGAAATGGGAGATTACAACAGCAAAATTAATTTAAGAGTTACATGCCCTTGTGAAATGGGTCCCCCTTGTAATAGTTAATATGTATACCAAAGATGAACCAAATATCTTGGACAGTTTCTGAGACATGGACCTGAACATAAAACTTAACCAACAATGAAAATTCAGTCGAAAAAGGGGCATAACTATAGCAAATTTAATTTTAGGGTTACCTACCCTTGTGAAATGGGTCCCCCTTGTGATAGTAAATATACATACCAAATATGAACCAAATATCTTTGATGGTTTCTGAGAAAAGGACCTTAACAAAAAGGTTAACCGACACCGACAAGAGGGTCATGACAATAGCTCCACTTTTTGAAAAAGTGGAGCTAAAAAAGAAATTACCGGTAGCTATCCAATGCTAAAACATCAGTAAAATGACTGCAAACCTTAATTTACTAAAGACATTGTCTGCAACTGAATTTCAATACATTTTATCAGACTAAACTCAAAAACAAACTATCAAAATTGAATTACATAAAACATTGGGAGTGCATCTTCTTAGACGCAGCTGTTCATAATTTGAGGGTCCCAGAGCTTCAGAAGCTTCAGTAATCAGTATTGCTTCAGGGATGCAGGATCCTGCTTTAACGGAAACACTGCAAAGGCATAGAAAGGCGTATTAATGGAGTAAAGGGTTAATATTTTACTATTGTCATTATTACAGGTGTTTCGAAATCATTTTTCATTACTTTTGGTGGATTTCGGTCAAAGCTAATCCTTCTAATGAGAAAATACACAACAATGCAACCTTTGGAATAGAACATATGGTAATTGTTTTGTTTAGTTCTCTATTTCATGATGGGTAAACTGAAAACATTTTTATTAGCTCACCACAGCACAAAGTGCTCAGGGTGAGCTTTTGTGATTGCCTGATGTCCGTCGTCCATCGGCGTGTTTCGTCCATCATCAGTAATTTGAACCTTTAAAAATCTTCTCCTCTGAATCTACAGGCTTCTCAACTTTCACCATTGGCACATAATATCATGTTCAGGTCCTCTACAAAAGTTATATAAATTAGGGCCCTGGGGTCAAAATTGGCCGCCCCAGGGATTCCTTGTTTTCAATAGAAACATTTAGTAAAAACTTTGAAAATCTTCTCTGAAACTTGAAGGTTCTCCCCATTTATATTTGGCACATAGCATCATGTTCACATCCTCTACTAAAGGTATATAAATTAAGCCCCTGGGGTCAAAATTTGTTGCCATGGTAACTGAATGGTGGGCTCTGATTGATCAAGACTGGATATTGTTTGATTTTGCAGAAAATTGGCATTTAGGGGTATTTGGGTACCCCAAACTCAAAGTTGTTTTGATAGACTTTGTTGCCATGGTAATGGTGGGGTGGCCTTCGATTAGGCACAATTTAGATATTTTTCTATTTTGTGGATTATTGGAAAGTAGGGGTATATGGGTAGTTGGGTACCTCAAACTTAATGGCAGGTGTTTCAAAAGTGTTAGTTACCATGGTAACCCAGGGATAGCCTGTCATATTGGTTGAAATTTAGATATTCTGCTCATCAATAGATTCAATACCTGTTACAAGTCTATTCTTATACTAGCTTGTACGTGTATTGGTTAAACTGTATGTAAAAATGTAATTCTTTTTCATATTATTTCAAGCTTTATACTAACATCTTCAATTCTTGTATTATACATTTTCAGTGTGCACTGTGACAACGTCAACTTGCAGAACAGTAAAGCTTACCAAAATGGCTAATCCAGTCATCATTGAGGGGTATCAGGTTTTCAAGGAATCTGAAAGTAATTTAAATGTTTTTTCTACAGTCAATATGAAATTTGTTATTACAGACATATTTTGCACAAAACCTTTAGCAATCTACTAGAGGCATTACGGTAACCTGTGCAAAGAGATTGAGTGCAGATGAAATGGAAAGTAACTCATTGTTTCATCAGGGTCCAATCCATCTGACACTGTTTCTTAATTCTTTCCTCCATAGGTTATTTTAGACTCAACCTCTTTCAATGAATCTACCCAAAAGGAGCATTTACTAGAGAAAAGGAAAATTTCGTAATTGCGTAGTATAGAAACCATTGTGATAAATAGAGCAGTTGCTCCTATGGAGCAAATGCTCTATTTATCACAATGGTTTCAAGAAGTGACTATTACAGAGGTGTAGAAAGGCGTATTTATGGAGGAAAGGGTTAAGATAAATTGCAGAACATTAATGCAAACAGAATTATTGTAGACAACATTTTTTAACCCTTTCCCTCATATAAATGCTTTTTTTTATGTCCATCCGTCTGTCCTTCCATCCGTCCCAAATTTCATGTCCCTTCTTTAACTTTTTTATCTGTGAATGGATTTCAAAATAACTTGGAACAAATGTTCACCACACAAAGACGATGTGTCGTGTTCAACTCCCTGTTTCATGGGTCAAAGGTCAAGGTCACAGGGTACAATTAGTTTGTGATATCCTTTTGGGGCATTTGTCACATGACTGTGACAGCTCTTGTTATGTCAGTATATCAACGCAGGATTATTTTTACCTTGGCAGAAACTAGAATGAGATCTATGTAATTACATATAAGCAAACAGGGCAGACCTTGATCTGATAACTCCTGTTTCTGCCCAGGGTCTACTGTATTTGCAAGGGCATTAAAAGGTGTCTCTGTGAGTTAAGAAGTAATGACCTGGTCACTTGGATCAGCCAATCAGTTTAGAAATGTTTATTGAGACTTTTGTTCATGTTATGCACTCAATGAGAATCTAAGAAAAAAAATGTATTAAAAGGGGCCTGAGCTTAAAAATGATCATTTTGGTGTACAATGTATTTCTATCTAGATTTGTTCAAGCCATTGTTATTCTTAACCCTTTACTCCATAAATGCATATTTCTATGCCTTTGTAAACAGAGTAGGCCCAGATCATATTGCTCCTTTAGGAACAGTCTAATCAGGGGCTGCTCTATTTGCTGAAAGTATAAAATAGATATCATTCTATAGTTTCTGTCATGGCCAAAACTTCCTGTGTTCATATGCCATTACAATTTTTTTATGCCCCAGCCTTTAGGTGATGGGGGCAGTAAGTTTTATCCATGTCCTTATGTATGTCCGTACGTCTGTCCTGTAAAATTGTCATCAAAGATTTCTTGGCTTTTGTATGCTGGAATGATTTGATATTGGGTCTGAAACATAATCATAGTGAGTTCAGAGTTGTACCGTGTCTCCCCTTTCAGGTCTGTTGTTCATCTACTTCTTATTTGCCAGCAGGGGCATCCGTCTCCCATGGACACATTTTCTTTTATTATCTATTTAATGTTCATGATATTTCTTTATGAATATTCATGAAGTAAAGGGTTAAAAACAACCTATACAACTGCCAGAGGTAGGACTAGTTTTCCTTTCTTCTAGTTGTGATTTTAGTGAAAATTTCAATAATCGTCTATGAAACTACAGGGATCTTCTATAAAACTTTCAGGGTTGTCCCTGAGATAGCCCTCTGTTAACAGGTGCAGAGGATATACTCACCTTGTTTGAAACTGTTTTCTGAACAATTTTGGCAAAATATTCAGTACAAATCTGTACTAGTCTGTCACTAAATATAAAACACATATGCTACAAGTTCAAATCAATTGTGATAAATGTTTTCTGATTTTGTTTGTTTAGATCATTCAGGACAGGAAATGATCAAAGAAGAGCCAGTGGACCCGGAATATGGGAGCATTGCACAAATGGTAAGAACTCACAGTTGACATTGGATGAGACTTTATAAACCAAAGTCTGATGTATCTGGATCCATGCTTATAAAACTTTTAGTTGAGTCTGAGTTCGTTCTCAAGTTTTTGATTGGTCAGATTTGAGCCTTTGGCATGGACCCTGGTATCTATAGTTGGCAGAAATGGATGTTAACCCTTTACGTCTTAATACACCATTTTACGGCTTTTCAAACAGAGAAAAGCTCCTGCATGAGCCCTCTGATCAGGGTCTGCTCTATTTGCTTACAAATTGATATAAATGTGACTCTAAAGTTTTTGCCATCATAAAAAATTAATTAATTTCCTGGTGTTGTTATTTCTTACACAAACGTTCATGGAATAATGGGTTAATGAATACAAACAATCAAACATTGGCAATGGTAAGTTATTGGGCAGTGGGGTTATATTAGTGGTGTAACAATACATCAAACTATCGCACTATCGTGATAGTTCTCCTATCCCAGTTACACTATCGATAGTTATTTCCAATTGACTATAGACTATTGCAATAGTTGCTCTGACTATCGATAGTTTCAATAGTTTTTTCATATAATTGGCACTGTGTTTTCAAGATAGCATCAACCATCGCAGAGATCGAGTTTTTTAAAAACAAAAGCGGTAAAACACAAGTGGCAAAGCCCAATTCATTTTAAATCATTTCCACAAACATTTTTAGTAAGAATTTACAGCAAAGTTATATCAGACACTGTACAAATTTGCATTTACAAGTTTTCAAATCTTGGCAATAACTATTGCAATAGTTTCCTGCAATAGCAACAGTATTGCAATAGTACTTTCAGCAATAGCAATAGTTTTATGTTGCAACACGAGTTGTAATTTGCTACCAGATTGCCAGGGTTTGGAAATGTCCACACAAGACCATGACTACTTTTAAAATTTAATTTGTTCTTCCAACAATTATCTTCGTTAACAAAATCACACAGAGTAGCAGATCAAAAGTTTATCAGTTCACACAGTGTCTAATATTTCAGTTTCTAAAGTCACACAGTAGCAGACAAACAGTTTGCTAAAATTGCTTATAAAAGATACTTATTGCTTCTAGTTTCCTAATTTCCTGACTTACTCCTGCCTTGCTTTTATAGCATTAGGCTTAAGAATTGACAGGTGCTCAAGTAACATAGCTTTATGTCAAGCTACAGAAAGTGTGAAAATATATAATTGAAGACAATCAAAATATCAAGGTAATATATGATTTTAAGACACAGAGCAACCTGTTTCAACTGTCAGAGTATGTAGCTTTCTGAAAGCCATGCAAAAATGTGTAAATAACAAAGTGTGCTCAGAGTTTGACTGCACAAGATTAGGATCAAAACTAAAAATGAAATGAAATGCACAAGTATAAGATTGAATATCAGACACATCAAGGAATTATAAAATCTGTCAAATTTGCCAAATTGTGCATCATAATAATTCCCCTGAACTCCATTTACTTTGGACCCCAAAGTTAAACTGCATTGTCACAGAGAGTTGTAAGCACAATTTGGCAAATTTGACAGATTTTGTAATCATAATAATAGTATTGCAATAGTCAAAACTGGCCCCAATGGTCAGCCCTAGGTTATATAGTGGTCACCGTGTTGGTCAGTCAGTTAGTCAGTCCTTCAGTCGGTAAGTATTTCTTGTTGAAGCTGTTTCTCAGCAACTATTGGCAGGATTTCAGTGAAACTCTGTGGCAGGCTTTATATTCTAATTAACCCTTTATTGTATGAATATTTGATGAAAGAAATGATGATGACATAAATATTACATTAATTTTTAAAATGGCATATAAATATATTAATTTTTGGCTCACCTGGCACGAAGTACCAAGGTAAGCTTTTGAGATTGCCCTGTGTTCGGCGTTGTCCATCGTCCACAATTTTTAGCTCACCAGAGCACAAAGTGCTCAGGGTGAGCTTTTGTGATTGCCTTATGTCCGTCCGCGTCCGTCGTCTGTCGTCCGTTAAAATTTTTTCCGTAAAAAATTGGCCCGCCCCGTCCCAGGGTTGGGCAGTTTTAAATAGAAACAAATAGTGAAATCTTTGAAAACTTTCTTCTCTGAAACTGGAAGGCTCTCAGCTTTCATATTTGGCACAGAGCATCATGTTCCATGTTCAGGTCCTCTACAAAGTTATATAAATTATGACCCTGGGGTCAAAATCTGCCCCACCCCAGGGTTGGACAGTTCGCTATAAAAACAAATAGTGAAAACTTTGAAAACCTTCACCTCTAAAAACTTGAAGGTTCTTAGCTTTCATATTTGGCACATAGCATCATGTTCAGGTCCTCTACAAAAGTTACATAAATTATGGCCCCGGGGTCAAAATTTGCCCTGCCCCAGGGGTTGGCAGTTTCCAATAGAAACAAATAGTGAAATCTTTGAAAATCTTCCTCTCTGAAACTGGAAGGTTCTCAGCTTTCATATTTTGCACATAGCATCATGTTCAGGTCTTCTACAAAAGTTGTATAAATTATGGCCCTGGGGTCAAAATTGGCCCCGCCCCAGAGGTAGCCAGTTTTCAATAGGAACATTTAGTGAAAACTTTGAAAATCTTCTCGTCTGGAACTGGAAGGTTCTCAGCTTTCATATTTGGCACATAATATCATGTTCAGGTCCTCTACAAAAGTTATATAAATTGTGCTTCTTGGATCAAAATTAACCCCGCCCCAGGGCAAGCTAGTTTTCTATAGAAACATATATAGTGAAAACTTTGAAATCTCCTCTGATTGTCTGGTGAGCGCTTCAGGGCCATTCTGGCCCTCTTGTTTTAAATGGCTTCTCCTCCTAAACCACTGGGAGGATTTAAACTAAATTTCACAGAAATGTACCTTGGGTGGTCCTCTATCAAGTTTGTTCAAATCATGACCCCGAGCAATAAATGGCACCACCCTGTGGCTTATCAGTTGTTTTTATAAAAAGCTTGAAAATCTTCTTCTCTGAAACCACAAATCCTAGAGCTTTGATATTTGGTATGTAACATCATCTAATGATCCTCTATCAAAGTTGTTCAAATTATGACCCCCCCCCCCCCCCCCCCGGGCTGAAAATGGCCCTGCCCTGGGCTTATCAATTTTACATAGACTTATATAGGAAAACCTTTAAAAATCATCTTCTCTGAAACCACATACCCTAAAGCTTAGATATGTGGTATGAAGCATCATCTAATGGTCCTTTACAAAGATTGTTCAAATTATGACCCCCGGGCTAAAAATGGCCCCGCCCCGGGGCTGACCAGTTGTTTTTGTAAAAATCTTTAAAAATCTTCTTCTCTGAAACCTAGACCTTTGATATTTGGTATGTTTCATCATCTAATGGTCATCTTCAAAGATTGTTCAAATTATGACCCCCGGGCCAGAAATGGTCCCGCCCCGGGCTTATCAGTTTTTCATAGGAAAATCTTTAAAAATCTTCTTCTCTGAAACCGTAAGGCCTAGACCTTTGATATTTTGTATGTAGCATAATCTAATGTTCCTCTACAAAGATTGTTCAAATTATGACCCCTGGCCAAAAATGGCCCTGCCCAGGGGCTTATCATTTTTTCATAGGAAAATCTTTAAAAAACTTTTTCTCTGGAACAGTGAAGCCAAGACCTTTTTCGTGCATCGTCCGTCGTCCCGCGTCAACAATTTGAACCTTTAAAAATCTTCTCCTCTGAATCTATAGGGTTCTCAGCTTTCATATTTGGCACATAGCATCATGTGTAGGTCCTCTACACAAGTTATATAAATTATGCCCCTGGGGTCAAAATTGGCCCCACCCCAGGGGTGCATTGTTTTCAATAGAAACGTATAGTGAAATCTTTGAAAATCTTCTTCTCTGAAACTGGAAATATTACAGCTTTCATATTTGGCACATAGCATCATGTTCAGGTCCTATACAAAAGTTATATAAATTATGCCCCTTTGGTCAAAATTGTCCCCACCCAAGAGGTAACCAGTTTCTTAGAGCAGGCTGCTGTTTCAGCTAATTCAAACTGACCATTATTTACTGGGAAACCACTAGTACACACTCCAATACCCTCTGCACTCTGAGCAATTACTGTCTGCAAATAATGTTATCTGCTGCAAAAGTTGTTTCCTTCCATATCTTTTCAAAAACAAATGTCAGAGTGAAAGACAGTTTGGACACTAATGAGATGCCAAGTTACTTTGTATCTCATCTGGATCTAAACTTGATCCAGACTGCTTGAAAGGTTATTATAAATGCAAATCAAAGTACTGACAGTACTGAAGGTTTCGGACGTAACATATATTATATTGATTGTTTGCTGTGGATTTTTCTGAAAATCATGTCAGTAGTTTGGAAGACATTTAAAGAATTGTTTTATGAACATGTCACACACAGGACGATTCCAATAGCTCAACTTGCCACTTTCTGCCAATAGAGCCAACATTGATGTTTAATGTAGTATAGAGCCATCCCTCCTTTATTTGAAAGTAAGGGTCATACTTCTGCTACTATCTGGTGGACCATAACAGTAATTAGCATGCATCATTCACTTATCCATATATACACTTCCACCAATTTTAAACATATGTTTCCTTGTGATTCTAAATACCCTACAAATAATTGCCAAATATACTGTGGGGTGATATTAACAATATGACAAATTATAAAGTAACAAATATATTTCAACTTAGCATGGCAGGATACAACAGGGAAAATAAAATTAACTTGAAAATTGGTTCCAAGTCACTGATGCACCCCTCCCGCTAACAATAATGCCTCTATATCAAGCACTTTTGGCTATGTGTTATACAGTGAAGAAAATTTCAGAGTCCCATAACTCTGGTAAAATGATCAGAGCATAAATTACATTCTTTAAGAAAATCTTCACATCAAGGTTGACAGATTATCATGGGTGAAATTTTGAAGTAAAACCTCCTATTGGTATATGGGTTGTTAGACACATAATATTGTTTCACTTTATATTATATAGTGAAGACGATTTCAGGGTTCCATATCGGGTACAATTGGTTTGAGCAAAAATAAGCCTATCTATGCTTTTGCAAACAGAAAAGACCATGAAGTTCATAGAATAGTTTATCCATGCCTATACTTTGTCTTTGCGTGTGATTGCATTGTATTTTCTTACTTTTTCCTGAGGAGACTGCGAGTGTGAGTCTGTTCAGGGCCAGTTTGTGAGTCTGTGCTGCAAACAATACATACCCCGATCAGTTACCACAACTGGCCAGGGTCTTTGCTATTTGCAGCATCATACATGTAACAAGTATATCAATAAATGATATAATTAAAAATAAATTATAGTCATACATGCAAATAACAGTTAGTGTTGTAGTAAACACTACAGACCCTGAACCGTAACCGGCGTCATAGAAATAAATGATATGAATAAGAAATAAATTACATACATTACTATAAGATACTATACGACACTATAAGATACTATACGCCTGACACGTAAATCAATAAATGATGAAATGTATATAAATTAAAAGATAAGAAAGTGCTTTGTCTCATTTTGTTTGCCTTTCTGTCTTTTTGCTGTTAATGATTTTTATACGCCCGTTTGAAAAAACGGGACGTATTATGGAATGGCGCTGTCTGTCCGTCTGGTTGTCTGTCCGTCTGTAACATCTCTAACTCAAGTTCCGCTGGGTGGATCCTTCTCAAATTTAGTCACAATGTTTATCTAGACATGCTACAGTAGCCTGCCAAGTCCCCGTTAGTTTATCCAAGGTCAAGGTCACACAATTGGACTTAGAATTTGCGTTTAGCAAAAATGTTAACCGGTCTGTCTGTCTGTCTGTAACATCTCTAACTCAAGTTCCGCTTGGTGGATCCTTCCCAAATTTAACCAAAATGTATATCTAGACATGCTACAGTAGCCTGCAAAGTCCCGGCTCATTTATCCAAGGTCAAGGTCGCTTAATTGGACTTAGAATTTGTGTTTAGCATTTGCGTTAAGCAAAAATGTTTACCTCAATTTATATGGAACAAGTCCACTTATTTACATAACACTTTGTGATAAAGCTTTGAAACTTGGAACACTTGTTCACCGTCACAACCTACTAGGGCTGACTATTGGGTCCAGTTTTGACTATTGCAATACTATTGCTATTGCTGAAAGTACTATTGCAATAGTTATTGCCAAGATTTGAAAACTTGTAAATGCAAATTTGCACAGTGTATGATACAACTTTGCTGTAAATTCTTACTAAAAAATGTTTGTGGAAATGATTTAAAATGAATTGGGCTTTGCCACTTGTGTTTTACCGCTTTTGTTTTTAACAAACTCGATCTCTGCGATGGTTGACGCCATCTTGAAAACACAGTGCCAATTATATGAAAGAACTATTGAAACTATCGATAGTCAGAGCAACTATTGCAATAGTCTATCGTCAATTGGAAATAACTATCGATAGTGTAACTGGGATAGAGAACTATCACAATAGTGCGATAGTTTGATGTATTGTTACACCACTACAACCTACACCTGTAGGCAAGAGTAAATAACTCTGTCAAGCATTTTGACTGAATTATGCCCCTTTTTAACTTAGAAGTTTTGGTTAAGGCTTTGTTAAAGTCCATTTATTTATATAACCCCTTTGAGATAAAGTTTTTAACTTAGAACACTTGTTCACCGTCACAACCATCACCCTGTTTGGATTCAGATCTAATACCAAGTAACTGTTTGACCTAAGTCTAAACTGTTTACAACTTGTGACAATTTTGCCTTAGGTCAAAATGCCTAAATCTGATCTTTTAGAAATTCAAATGATGACAAACCTGAAGCAGACGATATTACAGATATCTACAGCTTGCATAATCCTTACAATGCTGAGTGATTTTTCGTTTGCAACAATTGCCGTCTGCTTCAATTCTTCAATAAACTTTCTTTCATTTTATGCAAAAATATTATCAAGATGACAAACAGTTTGGATCCTGATGAGACGCAGAAATATGTGGCCTCTCATCTGGATCCAATCTGTTTGCAAAGGTAATCACAGATTCGCCGCTAGCGTGCAAAGAGTTAAGCGTATGTCCTCGAGAGATTTTAGCATGATGTAACAATTGCCCTGCACTACTGACCACCAGTGCTCTAACCTTTATACTGTAGCTTTTGATGTGAAGAACAGAAGAAGTCTATTTAACCCTTAATTTCCCTCATATAAACTTGTTTTCATGCCTCTGCAAACAGATTCGACCCAAATAAGACAGCTCGCTCCCATATGATCAGGGTCTGCTCTGTTTGCTAATGGATCCAACTTCCATATCTCATTATAAATATTTGGTAAGATTCCGGAACCGGATTGTAAGCCATGCACTGCACATGCGCGTATTCTCTTAGGGGGATTCCCGCTAGGTAGAGCTCGTGCAATAGGGTTTCCCGCCATAGTTTGAGTCGCAATCCATTTTATAAGGATTTCGGCAAAAGCCGAAACCCTAAAAACCAAAGCAAGAAGCTGGTGTAATATTAGCAGGCTAAAGGTATAGGGCCTTTTAAAGAGTGAGTGATCAGCCATAAGCATATTGACTAGGGATAATTTCAGGTCACTTATGCATATGGATGGGTTTTCCTGGTTCACTAAACTTGTATATATATAACCAGGGCTAAATGCTAGCTAACCGAAACCGAAATCGCATGCTTATTTTGGCTAGGATTTAGTTTGCAACAAGCTTGCAGTTGCAAGCCAATTAAAGGAGACTGGCTTGAGTCTGGGGTTTGAAGTCTTAGTATGCACCAGATTCTCATATCTCTAGTATGTTTTCTTTGGCTAAAGTGTCAGTTGTGGTGATGAGTGACTCAGCATTACATCTGGATTGAAACTGTTTAAAAGTTCATCATGTATTCACTAAAGCATGCTAAGACCCATTCAATTCACCATTACATGCTAGTGACAAATTTTTGATTACCTTAGCCTTAGGCTATACAGACAGCTGGGATCCAGATGAGATGCAATGTAACTTGGGAGCCAAACTAACACACTATGGTCTCCATTATTGTTAAAAGAGAAAAGTAGAAGAATAAAATTTACTTTAACAAAGAAGTGTAGCAGACATATTTTTGCAGAGGGGCGACCAGTTTTCAATAGAAACATTATTGTAGTGGAAACTTTGAAATTCTTCTCCTCTTAAACTGGAAAATTTCTTAGCTTTCATATTTGACAGATCGCATCATGTTCAGGTCCTCTACAAAAGTTGTATAAATTGTGCCCCTGTGGTCAAAGTTGGCCCTGCCCCAGGGCCTGCTAGTTTTCTATAGAAACATATTGTGGAAACTTTGAAAATCTTCTCCTCTGATTGTCTGGTGAGCGATGTCAGGGCCATTTTGGCCCTCTTGTTGGTATGTAGCATCATCTTGTGGTCCTCTACAAAGATTTTCAAATTATGACCCCGGGCAAAAAATGGCCCCGTCCAAGGGCTTATCAGTTTTTCATCGGAAAATATTTAAAATTCTTCTACTCGGAAACTGTAAATCCTAGACCTTTGATATTTGGTATGTAGCATCATCTAATGATTTTCTACCAAGGTTGTTCAAATTGTGACCCCAGGGCCAAAAGTGGCCCTGCTCCATGGCTTATCATTTTTTTTTATAGGTAAGTCTTTAAAAATCTTCTTCTCCGAAACTGTAAGGCCTAGACCTTTAAAATTTATATGAAGCATCACCTAATGTTCCTTTATTAAGATTGTTCAAATTTTAACCTCCAGGCCTAAAATTATGGCCCTTGGTTTCATATTAGCCTCAATCTGAAGCTGACATATATTTACATAGAAATACAGTGTATGCATAAGTCTATAGTAACCAGGTGAGCGATTTAGGGCCATCATGGCCCTCTTGTTTGCCAAAGCAGAAACTGTAGAATCAGATCTACATTGTATATTATTCCGTAAGCAAACAGACTTTTTGTAAAGGTAACAATAGGCATATTAATGGAGTAAAGGGTTAAGGGGAGATGTGCACATTTTGAGCTCACCAGAGCACAAAGTGCTCAGGGTGAGCTTTTGTGATCGCCTGAAATATCGTCTGTTGGTGTGCATCGTCTGTCGTCAGGCGTCAACAATTTCAACCTTTAAAAATCTTCTCCTCTGAATCTACAGGGTTCTCAGCTTTCATCTTTGGCACATAGCATCATGTTCAGGTCCTCTACAAAAGTTATATAAATTATGGCCCTGGGATCAAAATTGGCCCCGCCCCAGGGGTGCCTTGTTTTAAAAAGAAACAAATATTAAAACTTTGAAAATCTTCTTCTCTGAAACTGGAAGGTTCTCAGCTTTCATGTTTGGCACAGAGCATCATGTTCATGTCCTCTACAAAAGTTATATAAATTATGGCCCCGGGGTCAAACATGGCCCCGCCCCAGGGGTGGGCAGTTTTCAATGGAAACAAATAGTGAAATCTTTGAAAATCTTCTCTGAAACTGGAAGGCTCTCAGCTATCATATTTGACACAGAGCATCATGTTCAGGTCCTCTACAAAAGTTATATAAATTATGGCCCCGGGGTCAAAGTTGGCCCCGCCCCAGGGGTGGGCAGTTTTCAATGGAAACAAATAGTGAAATCTTTGAAAATCTTCTTCTCTGAAACTGGAAGGTTCTCAGCTTTCATATTTGGCACAGGGCATCATGTTCAGGTCATCTACAAAAGTTCTACAAATTATGGCCCCGGGGTCAAAATTGGCCCCTCCCCAGGGGTGGGCAGTTTTCAATAGAAACAAATAGTGAAATCTTTGAAAATCTTCTTCTCTGAAACTGGAAGGTTCTCAGCTTTCATATTTGGCACAGGGCATCATGTTCAGGTCATCTACAAAAGTTGTATAAATTATGGCCCTGGGGTCAAAATTGGCCCCGCCCCAGGGGTGGGCAGTTTTCAATAGAAACAAATAGTGAAAACTTTGATAACCTTCACCTCTAAAAGCTTGAAGGTTCTCAGCTTTCATATTTGGCACATAGCATCATGTTCAGGTCATCTACAAAAGTTGTATAAATTATGGCCCTGGGTCAAAATTGGCCCTGCCCAATGGTTGGGCAGTTTTCAATAGAAACAAATAGTGAAATCTTCGAAAATCTTCTTCTCTGAAACTGGAAGGCTCTCAGCTTTCATATTTGGCACAGAGCATCATGTCTAGGTCCTCTACAAAAGTTCTACAAATTATGGCCCCGGGGTCAAAATTGGCCCTGCTGCAGGGTGGGCAGTTTTCAATAGAAACAAATAGGGAAATCTTTGAAAATCTTCTTCTCTGAAACTGGAAGGCTCTCAGCTTTCATATTTGGCACATAGCATCATGTTCAGGTCCTCTACAAAAGTTATATAAATTATGGCCCCGGGGTCAAAATTGGCCCCGCCCCAGGGGTTGGGCAGTTTCCAATAGAAACAAATAGTGAAATCTTTGAAAATCTTCCTCTCTGAAACTGGAAGGTACTCAGCTTTCATATTTTGCACATAGTATCATGTTCAGGTCTTCTACAAAAGTTATATAAGTTATGGCCCGGGGGTCAAAGTTGGCCCCGCCCCAGGGATGGGCAGTTTTTAATAGAAACATATAGTGAAAACTTTGAAAATCTTCTTGTCTGAAACTGGAATGTTCTCAGCTTTCATATTTGGCATATAGCATCATGTTCAGGTCCTCTACAAAAGTTGTATAAATTGTGCCTCTTGGGTCAAAATTAGCCCCGCCCCAGGGGATGCTAGTTTTCTATAGAAACATATAATGAAAACTTTGAAAATCTTCTCCTCTGATTGTCTGGTGAGCGCTTCAGGGCCATTCTGGCCCTCTTGTTGCAGTGTTTCAGTCAGGTAGTTCTTTTGCAGATAATCCCTTTGATTAATCAGCAATTAGCTTTTCTGTTTGGTTTTCTTGTTTGCACTGTTTCTGAATAATTATTGAATTTTTATTTGGTACACATAATGACCATGAATGGTAGATGTGCAAGAAGCAATTTTCACGTCCTTGCTGCTTCAATCTGAAACTTATTCAGTTTATATTTGGTATACATAATAACCATGAATGTCAGATGTGCAAGCCACAACTTTCGTGAGTTTAGCACTGGGCATTGAAGAATTATCTCCCCTTGAGCTTTGAGAATTTTTGTCATTTTTACATGAAGCATGGGGACATGGTGTCACAAACTCTACCTTCAATTTGAAAGTTACTGAATAGATACTTGCCATACATACTAAACATGAATAGAATATGTGCAAGACACAGTTTTCCTTTGTTTAGTGATAGGCATAAAACATCCACTTGAACTTTGAGTATTTTGTCTCTTGGTCCTGGTACATGGGTAGTTCAAAAGTGTCACAAACTTGGATTTGCAATCAAGACTGCTGTGCGGGGGTATTGGTCACCTTTAGTGATAGATCTAGTTTTGCCTATATAAAAGAGTGGATTAGAACCAGATAAGACATTTCCTGTAGGAGCCATCTGATCAGTCTGCACTAGTTTCTTTTGTAATACAAATTTGTATATATAGATCTGATTCTGCTATTGCCAAAGAGTGCTCTTTTTGTATGCCATTATAAAAAGTCATGTACTGATGTTTTACAGAGTGGATTGGGATCAATGGAGACAAGGTCTTGTCCACCATTTACTGATAGCTCTGAGAATGTAAGGCAGCATCTTAATCAAATGGTAGAAAACAGGGGCAAGGAACAGACAGTCATCAGTGTGGTGGAAGACTTACTACGGAAAAATGAGTTCATTCTTGCCCAGAGTGATGCCCAGCAATTTAAACCTCGTCCAAAGCCTATCAAGCCTAAGGTGCCAGATGGAGCGAACCAACTACTAGGGTCTGTGCTTCAGCCAAAAGACCCCACTGCATTCTGTTCAAGAGAAGATGTGTGTAACATAAATGAGGCTCTAGTAGAAATTGCTGTGACTGAAAAAGAGTCACACACTGACACAGATCTGGTGTGTGCAGTGAGTTCAAAAACTGTCCTCATAACGCAATCAGGCCAATCTCTTCAGATGGACTTAACTTTTTACTGGTGTAATTTTTGCAGATTTAAGACAGACAAGAAAGAGAAACTTTTTAAGCATATTACAGAGCATAGATTTCACTGTAAATACTGTAAGTACAAGTCTTTTTCACAAATAGCTGTCATCCAGCACAGTGTTGAGGAACACCCATCCTTTGCAGAAACAGGAAGCAATCTTAAGTACTGCAGTTTTCTCCAAGACATTCTTCAAAGACATGAGATTAAAAAACGCAAGATGTCAGACATCCATTTGGATGTGACTTACCCAATCACAAAAAGATCTTGTATGGACTCTGATCAAAGTTTGAAAATGAATGTTGAAGAAGTAGATAGAAATAAGCAAACCTTATTTTCAACTGCCAAAGTCAATTACTCAAAGCCCATAAATGATGCATCATCACAAAACTCTCTACCTGCCTCTAACCAGACTGAATGTTTTCAAAAGCAACTTCTTAAGCCCGGTGAAAGATATGAAGAGAGTGCAGTCCCGTCTGGTATAATCAATGCTATGAGTGGCAAGAAAGCAGATACAGCAGCCAGGGGGATAACAGTCCATCAGCAGAGTCTGGCACCAGCACCAAGCCTGATTACACATCCAACTGCAACAGCACCCAGTTGGACTCCAAGGTCTCCTGAATCCATTGATTCCTCTGGTGTTTGCTGGAATTGTAATTACTGTGGATTTGTCACCCACACTCAGTCCATTTTGAAACACCACCTTAATTCCAAGCACCAGGGTCAGACACACAAGTATGTTGCTATGTTAGTGTCTTCAGATAAAGAAATGGAGAAAATCAAAGAATCAGATCACCAGATCAACCAAACTGAAAACAATGATAGGACAGAGAGTGGTCTCTCTTGTTCCACAGATATTATGAGCAATACAGACACCAAAAATTCAAACTCTATACAAGGTCCAAGTAAGATATTTGGCACTGGCCTTAGTTGTTCTGACGTTGACAATTTGTTAGTGACAAATGAAGCAGAAATGATACCATCGTCATACAAATGTGCCCATTGCAATTTTGATTCACCAGATTTAGCGATAGTGAAACTACATTTGTTCCAAGTGCACAAAGGTTGTGTAATGTATGCTCTTGATATGAAAGCTGTTAAACTGCGTAAAAAAAGATATGTTTTCTTCTGTATTAGATCTAACTGCTTTTTTGAAACAAAAGAGGTGTCAGATTTTATAGAGCACTCCAGTAATTGCATTCTATATGGAGATGGAAAAGAACAGCCAGAAATGTTTCTTATCAAATCTCTAGAAGCTACAAAACAGTTTATACTTAAGGTTCAAGAAAATACGAGTAAACAGGTGAAAGAGTATGGACCAGAAAGAGCTGCAACTGAGTATGCTTGTGTCTACTGCTTGTTTGTTTCATGTAATAACACTAGAATGAAGAGGCATGTCATGACTGTCCATACTAACAAAAAGTGTGTAATCAGAGATCTTGCAGAGAATAATAAGCATAAACCCTTGGTCTACTTTTGTACACACTGTCTGTGGGAGACCAGAGAAGAGGGAGAGCTTAAGACCCACATGACTCATGAGCATAACATATCAACCTCTGCATCTGCAATGACAAGAACAATGACAACAAACCCAGAAAAGTCCAATACCGCCCAGGCAATAATTAGACCCAGTGAAGATAGAATGGAATTTGTAGACCAACAGACTACTGCAGCTGAGAAGGCAACAAGTAAGTCAGCTAGCATCATATGATTTGATATCTGATAATGATTAGTATCTATACCATAATTAAGACATTTTGGACTAGCCTCTTCAAACCTCACATACATGTACTTGTTTATCAATCCATTACATGGGCACTCTCGTAGGTATAACCCTGTAATGCATAATGGGGGCATACATGCATTGCACGTTGAATTATTTCCCTTTGAAAACTTAATGAAAAATGTAGACTTTTCATAGATGCGCAATCAAAATGCTGGGACTTTGGGATTTTGCCTTGGATAGTATGGACAATTAATGCTTTTGATTAAATTGGTCATTCCCTCATAATGCCTTTTGATGGCTCTGAAAATGTCACCATTGTAATAAATAATTATCACAATGGTTTCAAAACTACACAATTATAAAATTTCCCATTTTTAGCTCACCAGAGCACAAAGTGCTCAGGGTGAGCTTTTGTGATTGCCTGATGTCCGTCGTCCGTCGGCGTGCGTCATCAGTCGTCAACAATTTGAACCTTTAAAAATCTTCTCCTCTGAATCTACAGGGTTCTCAGCTTTCATCTTTGGCACATAGCATCATCTGTTGGTCCTCTACAAAAGTTATATAAACTATACCCCTGGGGTCAAAATTGGCCCTGCCCCAGATGTTTTCAGTTTTCAATAGAAACATATAGTGAAAACTTTGAACATCATCTCCTCTAAAACTAGAAGGTCCTCAGCTTTCATATTTGGCACATAGCTTCAACTTCAGGGCTTCTACAAAAGTTATATAAATTATGCCCCTAGGGTAAAAATTTGTCCCACCCCAGGGATTGCCAGTTTTTTTAAGCTGACTACTTAAACAGCCCATAGGATCACTAGTTATGCATAGGAAAAACTTTAAAAGTATTCTTGTCAGAAACTACATGTCCCAGAGCTTAGATATTTGGTGTATAGATTTACTTAGCATAACTTTATTGGTTTTATAAGTATCATAGTTCTTGGGTTAAAATTAGCCCTGCCCTGTGTATACAGTCGTCTTCACGTCAGAAACGACAGCCTAAAGGTTTCTTCTTAATATATCAGCCTGCAGAGCTCAGACCAGTCAGAGTGAGTTCTTATATAATCACCCTTAGCCTGATCATTAGAGTAGAAATTGTGTTTAGACAAATAACACACTCTCATTTAAGATTGAGAAAACTGTGGATATTTCTTAATATGCAGAACACTCTTAAAGCTTTTTGTCATACCTATGCCCTGCATTAAGCTACCAGATATCAATATAGAGCATATCTGTTGTGAATTTCAGCTTAACTCTTTGCATGCTGGGTAATTTTGTCATCTGCTAAATGGTTGTCTGCAACATATTCATAAGTTATCCGTACTACACACTTTCTTTCTAAGTTTTTCAGAAGTTCAGTCTCACTGACAAACAGTTTGGATATCAGATCAGGCCCCACATTATATTGGCCCTGATCTGGATCCAAACTGTTTGCATAGGTCATTAGTGGTGGGAGAATCCCACTACACACTTTCTTTCTAAGTTTTTCAGAAGTTCAGTCTCATTTACAAACAATTTGGATATCAGATCAGGCCCCACATTATGTGGGCCCTGATCTGGATCCAAACTGTTTGCATAGGTCATTAGTGGTGGGAGAATCTGCCTCTAGCATCCAAAGAATTAATACAAGTTCCAGTGGTCTATGCTCTATTCATTCTTTCACTACATTCTTTCAGCATCATGTTCAGGTCCTCTACAAAAGTTATATAAATTGTGTCCCTGGGGTCAAAATTGGCACCGCCCCTGGGGTGTTAAGTTTTCAATAGAAACATATGTGAAAACTTTAAAAATCTTCTCCTCTGATTGTCTGGTGAGCGATGTCAGGGCCATTCTGGCCCTCTTGTTTCTAGTAAATGCTCCTTTTTGGTAGATTTATTAAATGAGGTTGGGTCTAAAAATAGCCTATGAGTCAATGGGCTAAGAACAATGTTTGCTTAACCCTTTCCCTCATATAAACGTGTTTTCACGCATTTGCAAACAGAGTAGACCCAGATCAGACGGCTCCTAGAGGAGCCGTCTGATCAGGGTCTACTCTGTTTGCTAATAGAATTTGATAGATCTGTTTCTTTACTTCCTAAAATGTCTACAATGTTCCACCTTCCAGAATTCTTTATCATTATTTTGTTAATGAATTTCAGTAGGTATTTAAATTTGGCCTAAATACAGAACAGGGAAAGGGTTAAATTTTGGATACCTGTGCCCTATAGACACAGCTGTAGTTTAATTTGAGTTCATGAAATATGCAGTCAGTATATTTCAAGGGTGGATTTTCTTTTGTTTTCTGATGGTATATGTTTGAAATACTCTTCATGTCATCATGAATTTGTCTCAAAACTTCATACACTTGTTTGTCATCACAAAGGCAACTGTTTGACAAAGAGTCATAGTCTATTGTGCATACATTGTATTTGCTATGATGTCTTGTTAGCATTTAGAATTTAAGACTTTTATCTGAGACACAAATTTTATCAGTTTGTGGTGCCAGGTACTGGTAGACATTGTTATTGCCAAGTTGTCTATATGTCCAGCTGGCTGGCTGTTTGTCACAAATTGTCATCTAAGCAGCTTGAAGGTTGTTTTTTTATCAAACTCAAATGTTCATCTTCTTAAAGGGGATGTCCCTACATTTGACGCGTTTCATAAACACTTAAAATGTACAAAACTCATTTGTTTATATGCTGAAAAGTAGTATATCACAAAAAGTCCCATTTAATTACCGTTTATAATGACAAAACATCCAATTGTTTGATATCGCCGATCCCGGTTTTACTCCCCGATGTTTCAGTTTTATTCGGGTTGAGTTTTAGTTTCGTAACTGTTCGCCCCATTCGCGATTCTCCAACCACTTCCGAGAGAGCTAATACGTAAACAATGGAGGGATCGGGTGATCATCGGCAAAACGCGGAAGAATTTACGGAAAAGGCCGATAATATTGTGTTGTAGAACAAAAATTGTCAGTTATTGATGAAATCTCTTTTTTTGTATCACATGGGCATTTTTCGATATAAGTTCAAATTGGAAACCTTCATAATAATGGTAGAGCATAACAAATACCAAGTTTTATGATATTATTGAAAATATGCGATCATTGTAGGGACCTCCTCTTAAAGACAAAAGAGGAAAGGCATTATTCTATACCAAAGGTCAATGTCACAATTTAACCCTTTCCTTCATTAGAGCTGGGTATCACCCTGAAAAATGTATCATGATATATCGCGATATTCAGTGCCATATCACAATATTTTTAATGAGATTTTCTGTATGCTATTTCTGGTTAAGAATGCAATTATATCTTTATAATGCAATAAAGGGTTGCTACTGTGTTTTCGTTTACTTAAATGTGACCAAGGGATGAAAGATAACACAAAGCAGTTGTTTGAATATATATATATATGGAAAAACTTCCATAGAATCAATAAATCAAAGCATGAATGTAATACATGTATCAGAGAAAAACAATAACTATGTGGTATTAAAGTCAGGTGTTGGCTTTCAGAACTGAGAAGAATGAAAAAAGCTGACTGTATTTCTTTGTTCCTGCTTTAAGCAACTTACTGCATTATTATCACTAGGTTTGTAGGGAATTTGCACTGTAACAAATCATGTCTGCTCCGTACCTGCCTAATGACTTTAAAGATTATGTCAAAATGATACCAAATGTTCATCTTCTCAAGGCATGAGTATTCATGCACGAAATACTGAAATTATGAATATGAATTACATTTACATATTTTTTTATAACGGCTCATGAATACATGAAGTTTAATTTAATTTATGTACACTCCCTATCTCCTTTATGCCTGTATGCAATTCACCAAACTTTTAGTCAATATTCATTCTTGAATTATGAAAATGTGCAGAACTCAGGTTTCAGATACTCACATTCAAGGACATAGAGAGCAGGTTTTTAACTTTATGCCTTTAACCCTTTCCTCCATAAATATGCCTTTCTAGGCCTCTGTAATAGTCAGTTTATGAAACCATTGTGATAAATAGAGCATTTGCTCCTACAGGTTTCAACGGTTTCAAACTACAGAATTCTAAAAAAAATCTTTTATCAAATAAATGCTACTTTTGGGTAGATGCATTCAAAGAGGTTGGGTCTAAAAATATCCCGTGAAGGAAAAGGTTAATTGTGTGTGTGTGCTCATGTGAGGAAGCCCTCCAGCTGGCTTGTGGTAGGTTGGTGGTTCTACCTGAGTGTGACCGACTGCATGGCTTAGTGGTAGAGCGTCCGCCTGCGGTACGGAAGGTCGTGGGTTCGATCCCCGGCAGCGACAGACCAAAAGTCGTTAAAAGTTGGTACTAGTAGCTCCCTTGTCTGCGCTCGACATTAAAAGGTGTAGTTCTAGGACTGGTCGGCCCGGTGTCAGGATAATGTGACTGGGTGGGATGCCCTTGCCATGTGCCCGCGGCAGGGGTATTTCAGTGAGGCAGCACTATAACTTGTCTCATGCGGGTGCCGTCTGCAAATAACTGAAATACTGTTGGTCGGACGTCAAACCCAACTCACTCACTCACTACCTGAGTGTTCTGTGCACCCAGAACATTTGCAATTTGTAACAAATCATGTCTGCTCCGTACCTGCCTAATGGCTTTAAAGATTATGTCAAAATGATACCAAATGTTCATCTTCTCAAGGCATGAGTATTCATGCACGAAATACTGAAATTATGAATATGAATTACATGTACATAATTTTTTATAACAGCTCATGAATACATGAAGTTTTGGCTCTGGTAAAAACTGTAGAATCATATCTTTATTACTTCATGTAAGCAAACAGAGCAGACCCTGATAAGGCGGCTCCTATAGGAGCCATCTGATCTGTGTCTACTCAGTTTGCAAAGGCGTTTTTATCGAGTAAAGGGTTAGTTTTCATTTTCGAATATCATAAACCAAAATTTCACATCTACGTGACCTAGTGTTAAGCTTTTAACTGAAGTAAATAGATGTAGAAATAATCAGACAGAGGGCTGATGTTTTGAAGACACATGACAATTAATGTTATGTTATGATACTTTTTCTTCCAGGTTTGTGGTTAAAGCCCAAAGTAGAGCCTGTCATTATGTCAGCACCGCTCAGTTCTACCAACTTTCTTTCAAATGATGAGATAGCCCCAGAAAGGTAAACATTTTAAACCAGACTGGTGTATGTTGTTAGTCGGGCAGGTGGCTGGGTAAGGGGGTGGGCAGGTGGACAAGCATCAAATTTGGTTCCCAGAAATAACTAAATAATGAGATATTCCTATGAGACTTGGTATGTATATAGCCTGCATGGAGACAAAACATTTGATTGCATTTGAGGCCAGTCCAATGTAGGTCAATGTCACTGTTACTAAGAATAGAAAATTGGTTTCTGGATAACAAATATATTCCAATGAAACTTGGTATGTAGATAGCTTTCATGGAAATAAGTTAAAAAAACACTTGAGAATGCATTTTGGTTTGGACTGGTCAAGTTCAAGGTCAAGCACTGAACACATACATGTATAGTCATGCACGAGAAACATATACATTGTAGTGAAAACTTTTAAAATAATCTCCTGAAACTGGAAGGTTCTCAACTTTCATATTTGGCACATAGCATCATGTTCAGGTCCTCTACAAAAGTTTTATAAATTATGGCCCTGGGGTAAAAATTGGCCCCACCCAGGGGTGGCCAGTTTTCTATAGAAACATATAGCAAAATCTTCTCTTCTGATTGTCTGGTGAGCGATATCATGACCATATAAACCCTCTTGTTTATTTGATAAGACATTCACTTCAATTTTTGGCTGCCCAGAGCACAAAGTGCTCAGGGTGAGCTTTTGTGATCGCCTGATGTCCGGCGTGCATCGTCAGTCGTCAACAATTTGAACCTTTAAAAATCTTCTCCTCTGAATCTACAGGGTTTTCAGCTTTCATCTTTGGCACATAGCATCATCTGTAGGTCATCTACAAAAGATATATAAGTTATGTCCCTGGGGTCAAATTTGCCACACCCATGGGGTGCATTGTTTTCTATAGGAACATATAGTGAAAACTGAGAAAATCTTCTCCTGAAACTGGAAGGTTCTCAGCTTTCATATTTGGCACATAGCATTATGTTCAGGTCCTCTACAAAAAATGTATAAATTATGCCCCTGAAGTCAAAATTGGCCCCGCCCCAGGGGTGGCCAGTTTTCTATAGAAACATATAGTGAAAAATATAGTGAAATTTTCAAAAATCTTCTCCTGATTGTCTGGTGAGCGATGTCAGGGCCATTCTGGCCCTCATATTTTGTTCAGAATTTTGAAAGGCAATTGTAGAATTGATTTGGGGGTTTTTTTTCCAGAAAAAAAGACCCTCATAGATTTTGGTGTGCTTATATTTTCCAGAAATGATAAAGCAACTTAAATGAGCAATATTCTCAGGGTAATGGGTAATGATTTGTACCCAGATACTGCCGTTCTTCTACTCTACCTGTGGGTACTAGTACTTGAGTACCTGTTTCAGTTGTAGTAGATAGTAAATCGTATTACGTTGTCTGGGTCTGCTCTCATTTTGTTCAACCCTTTCCCTATTTGAATATGCATAATAGAAATAATGACATCATGAATATTCATTAGCTGAATTTTTATGCCCCCCAGATCAGATCTGGGGGGCATATTGTTTTTGCCCTGTCTGTTTGTTTGTTTGTCACCAACTTTAACATTGGCCATAACTTTGAGCCAGTACAGATAGAGACTTGATATTTTGTATACAGCTGTATTTCATGAAGCTGGACAGTTTGAGGGGTGACATGTCAAGGTCAAGGTCATCCTTCAAGGTCAGAGGTCAAATATATATGGGTCAAATCACTAACTTTAACATTGGCCATAACTTTTGGACCAGTAGAGATAGAGACTTGATATTTGGCATGCTTGTGTATCTCATGAAGCTGCACAGTTTGAGTAGTGACATGTAAAGGTCAAGGTCATCATTCAGGATCGAAGGTCACCAACTTTAACATTGGCCATACTTTTTGAACCAGTAGAGATAGACTTGATATTTGGTATGCATCTGTATCTCATGAAGCTGGACAGTTTGAGGGGTGACATGAACAGGTCAAGGTCATCCTTCAGGGTCAAAGGTCGACGACTTTAACATTGGCCGTAACTTTTGAACCAGTAGAGATACAGACTTGATATTTGGTATGCATCTGTATCTCTTGAAGCTGCACAGTTTGAGGGGTGAAACATCAAGGTCAATGTCATCCTTCAGGGTCAAAGGTCATATAGAGGGGGACACAGTGTTTCACAAACACATCTTGTTATAATGGCATATATACAAAGGATTGTTTTGGTATTGATAGAAACTAGTCAGATGCATTATGATTATGTAAGCCAACAGAGCAGATCCTGATCAGACGACTCCTATAGGAGCCATCTGATCTTGGTCTTCTCTGTTGGCAAATGTGTGAAAAGGTGTTTATATGAAGGAAAGGGTTATGTACCTACTGGTTATTAGTCACCCTCTGAAGAATGCTTATCTGCACTGTAGCATAGTCTGCATATAGTGAATGGATGCAGTGCATTTGATAGGGAGTAATCAAATTCCGTATTATTCTTCAAATTAAAAAAAAAGCCATGCTTTTTGTGGAATTTGCAGGAGACTGCACATTTAACCCTTCTTTTGCTGAATTTTAGAATACATTTCTCCTTCTTTACCCATGCCCTGTTGTATCTTAATCTTCACTGTGTACACGTATTTCTCTGTGCAATCACTGCTGCGGAGTGCTGCGGTTGCACAATCAACTTGTAAGTAGTGCAGACCCTGATGAGACAGCTCCTGCAGGAGCTGTTTCATCTGGGTCTTCACTATTTACAGGTAGGTATATTGACGTGATTAGCAAGCCAAGGGTTAAATTAATCTTTTCCTTCATACAAATGCTTTTTCATGTCATTGCAAACAGTATGTCCAGATCAGATGGCAGATCAAGGTCTGCTATGTTGCTTATGTAAGTATAACAGGTCAAACTACAGAGTCTGCCAAAAATCCTGTGTACATATGGCATTACAAAAAATGAGCTGATAAATATTCATGATGTCATTATTTCTTACATTAACATTGAACAGGGAAAGGGTTAAAGTATGGAAAGAAATGTTTCAGTTAACAATGACTTATAAAGACAGACTTTTTTAAATATTTGTTCCTGTTAAATTAATTATCCCCTAATGTAAGCAAAGGAATATAATTGTGAGTGACAGTGGATGGCCTGACCGTGTTTTACCCTTTACCTGTCCTATATTCATGTAAGAGGTAATGACATCATAGATATTTCTTAGTGGAAGTTCTGTAATGTAAAAATTTCAAGGGAATGTTTTGCTTTGACAAAAACTGTAGAATCGGATAAATATTGTCTTGAGCAAACAGAGCAGACCCTGACCAGATGGCTCCTACAGGAGCTGTAAGATCTTGGTCTTTTCTGTTTGCAAAGGCATGAAAAAGTGTTTAAACTTTATATATGGGAAAAGGTTAACCCTTTACATCATAAATATGCTTTCTAAGCCTTTGCAAACACAGTAGACGCAGATCAGACGACTCCTGTAGGAGCCATCTGATCAGGATCTACTCTGACTTTGTACGAGACAATATACATGTAGCCATAATTCTACAATTTCTTCTATGGCCAAACATTCCCATGTCACTGTACCATTATAAAATTGATCTAATGAATATTCATGATGTTATTATTTCTTACATGAATATTCATTGAGTAAAAGGTTGATGATAGTCGACTCAGTATGAAATGGTTAAATTTGCTAGAAGATTCTGGATGACAAACAGTGCAGACCCTGATCTGAGTCATGCAAATGCCAGTATGCAGCACTGCAGATAAGATGCATAAATTAAAATATTTTCAAGTATAACTTCTTTATTACTTCACCAAACCCTATGTTGTGACCACTCTTTAGAATCATCTCTTAGAATCATCTCTTCAAGATGATTCTAAAGAGTCGTTACAACATAAGATTTGGTGGTGAAATGACGATTTTTGTATTTGAATATGCACCATTATCTGTAGCTCTACTAGTATACTTGATTACGCTGTGAAAAGATTAATGGTTTGCTATTTTTACAGCTTGTCTTTAATTTGGTGATTATATCATTTCAGGCATGTCATCTACCCCCTCTCTATCAGTGACCAAGTGGCCATCAAAGACAGTGGGGAAGACACAATCTCTGACTCTGACTTTCAACATGACCTTCCACAGGAGGAATTGGAGGAACTGACTGAAAATGTGTCTGATGTAGCTAGTGGACATTACAATCACCTGCCGACGACTAAGCCAAATTCTGGCACTTCTCGATACAAAATTGCTTCAGACAAGGATGTTGATGAATTCATGATGTGTAATCCTCTTGAAACGAAACAGAAAACACATATGAAGACTATTCAAGATCTGAAAACACTGCAGACCTTCTTTGATGAGCCAGAAATTAATGAGTCACGTAACATTCATGAAATACCTGCAACTGAATTGTCAGCATTGCTCAGTCGGTTTGTTCTTAGTGTGAAAAAACGAAATGGGCATGATTATGAACCCTCATGTCTTAGGGGCATGATATGTAGTTTTGATCGGCACCTGCGTCATGAGAAATACGGGCAAAGTATTACAAATGGCCCTGACTTTGTAAAAGTGAGACAAGCTTTAGCCATAAAGCTACGCCAACTCAGAAATGAAGGCAAGGGTAACCTTCCAAACAAAAGTCAGCCTCTTAGTGATGAAGATCTCGAACAGTTTTGGAATACTGATCAGCTTGGTACTGGCACTCCAGACAGTATTTTGCAGACCTTATGGCTTTACAATACTGTGCACTTTGGACTTCGTAGTCGTCAAGACCACAGAAATTTATGTTGGGGAGATGTTACCTTGAAACATGATGACAATAATCGGGAATATTTACAATATGAATCTAGATCTAGTGAAAATCAAAAGGATATGACAAAGATGAAACGTAAGCTTTGGTCCAATATTGAAAACTCTGACCGCTGTCCTGTTGAAATCTACAAAGTATATGCTGTGAAACGACCTAGTGATTATTGTAGACCTGAGCATCCTTTCTACATTGCAACCACAACAGTCCATCAACCTGCTCCACGCAGCTCATGGTTCAAACGAAATCCTGTAGGTGTTAACAAACTGGCATCAATGATGAAGCGCATGGTTAAACGTGCTGGGCTTAATCCCGATAAAAAGTTGTCAAATCATAGTGCTCGCAAATATTTAATACGTAAACTGAATGACAGCCTTTGATGACATACAGTGATGAAAACCAGTACCAACAAGTTTACTGTATTCCAAAAGTTCTAGCACCTCCACTGTTCACTAGTCCCAACAGTGAACACAGTTCCTTGTGTTGTATAATAAGTCCTTCCATTTCAGTTTCAGCAGTGAATATGCTGAAACTGATTCCAGGTTACATTCTATGTTTAACTCTTTACTCCATAAATATTCATGCAAGAAATCACATTATGAATATTAATTAGGTTAATTTTTATAATAGCTTATGTTGATTAGCAGTTGTAGTATTTGTTTTACTCTCTTTATTTTATAAACACATTTTTGTGCATTAGCTTTTGTTGATTAAATGCTGTGCTTTAGCAGTTGTAGTATTTGTTTTACTCTCTTTATTTTATAAACACATTTTTGTGCTCAAAATGATTGGTAATTAGGCAGTAATGAAGTGACATTTACCAGAACAAGGTTTAGCCCAGTACTATTGTGACACCTTTTATGATTTACAAGCTATTCTTCTATTATCAATGTGGATTATTTTTTCTTCCTTTTTAGCTCACCAGAGCACAAAGTGCTCAGGGTGAGCCTTTTTGATGCCTGATGTCCGTCGTCCATTGGCGTGTGTCGTCCATCATCAACAATTTGAACCTTTAAAAATCTTCTCCTCTGAATCTACAGGATTCTCAGCTTTCGTCTTTGGCACATAGCATCATCTTTAGGTCCTCTACAAAAGTTATATAGATTATGCCCCTGAACTCAAAAATCTTGTCCGCTCAAAAAATTAATAAGTATTAGGTATGCTGTCTTCATACCTAGTAGGAAGGTTGGTCATGGCTAGAAGATGACCCCTATTGATTTTGAGGTCAGTCAGTCAAAGATCAGGGTCACCATGACTGTCAACTCAAAAGATAAGTATTAGGTGTGCTTTCTTCATACTTAGTAGGAATGTTGGTCATGGCTAGTGTGGTCAGGTCAAGGTCACAGTGACTTACAACTCAAATTAATATAGTGCATGACTGTTATGACAGCACAGACTTCAGGCGTATAATGCTCCGATACACGGGGCTCTTGTTTGCAAAGTGGTTCCATTTTTTTCACTTGTCACATGTTTCCCAGTTGCTGGGCACTGTTCCGTTGGATGTGAATATCCACAATTGCCAAACGACAGTGATGGGCGGCTGTGGTTGCCATGTTGCTGGTCCCTTCTCCGTCTTTGGCGGTCCTGATGTTGCTTGCCGTCAGTAGAATACTGGTTCCAGTTGGTCGGTTGTCAGTCTTTCACAGTGTCGGCAGTGGCAGATCCGGAGCTGCTCCTCTGCATATTCATATGTCTGACAAATTTCAATCACTTTGTCAAGAGTTAGGTTTTCACCATCCTTGATGAGGTGTTCACTGATTTTTGAGATGTAAACCCAAACACTAGTCTGTCTTAGATCATTTCGTCAGGGACACTATAATTGCTGTTTCCTGTCAGCAGTTATAGTTTTGTTAGGAACTGTTCAAAACTGCTGTTTCCTTGAATCTCGTTGTTGAACTTATAACAAGTAAACACTGGATTTACTTATGGTTGGAGGTGTGGCTAAACCTTTCGCAGATGGATATAAGCTTCTTACGTTCAGCAGCTGTAAATCCCAATGTTCCATATAGGTATATGCCTTTTTCTCCAACCGAAAGTAGAAAGTATGATATACGTACATTTTCTTCTTTTTCCATTAATGGGCCTTTGAAGATAAGGTCACAATGTTCAAAACATTTGTTCCATGCCGCCGGTGGGTTGGGACTGTCCCAGTTCATGCATGGAATTGGAACACCACTTAATTCCATGTTTAAACCACTATGCTATTCAAATTTCTGGTTTCCAAATGCACATCAATAAAAAGTGAGTCCAGATAATTAGTGTTCGATTAATCCCATACTGACACCATATTTCATGATAGATGTGGATACCAAGGACGATAGTAGACTGTGCTCTAACTTTGAGTGTATTTAATGTTCAAGCTATGACTATCAAAGTAACACTGGTCAGCTACAGCAACATGCAGAGGTATTAACCAGGGATGCGGCCATGCCATAGCTATTATATTATAAGACAATACAACATGGTGTATGATTTGACTAACTTTTAATCAACACCAGAAAATAGCTTATGTTTCTTATTTCATGAGTGATGACCTGGATGACCCTTATTGATAAATGATAATGTTAATGCAGCAGTTATTCCCGCATATACATGTAGTAACCAGTTTTCTGGATAGCATATTTTTCGGATGGTACTGTCAAGAAATGCCAGAAACGTTTGAAACAACATTCAAATGTAACAATATTCATTTCAAGGTCCCTTGAATATCGTTTACAGTACACACACACACACACGAACGCACACACACACATGCACACACATGCACACACACACAAGATGGGGAAAATGGGCCTTACCCATTCCCACTTGAGCTATTTTTAGACCCAACCACTTTGAATAAATCTACTGAAAAGGAGCATTAACTATGGAAAAGGAAAGTTTTAGAATGATGTAATTTTGAAACCATTGTGATAGATAGAGCATTTGCTCCTATGGAGCAAATGCACTACCTATCACAATGGTTTCAAAAAAGGACTTTTACAGAGGCTTTAAAAGGCGTCAGTATGAGGGAATGAGCATTCTTTAATGATGTGAATATTTGTAAAGCTTTTGGTGTTAATTTATATATATACAAAAATTGACAAAATACGACTTTAAGCATTTTAAATGCTGGATCTTGTGTTTCTGTTTCTTTAAATATATCTAGTCAGATATCTATAGAATATTTATATTAGCTGCCTGCTAGCTTGTATAGGCTAGCCCTTATAATTAAATTTAAGGTCTGTCAAAAGTTTCTATAGATTTTAATACCTGTACAGAACATTTTTCTTCAATCTTGATAATGAAAAGATATGTGTTTTTAGCTCACCAGAGCACTTTTGTGCTCAGGGTGAGCTTTTGTGATCGCCCGAGGTCTGTCGGCGTGCGTCGTCCATCGTCCGTTTAGATAACAAGGATTGTAACTCTAAATTCATTTGTGAGGGAGTTATTCCCCTTAGTTACTTTTCAGAAGCAATTTTTTTTGTCCAGAGCATAACTTCTCAAGTATTGTAGGCACAGTTGTGATTTTTATGCCCTGATGTCTGTCGTCCGTCATCGTGCATCATCCGCCTTCAGTCGTCAACAATTTGAACCTTTAAAAATCTTCTCCTCTGAGTCTACAGGGTTCTCAGCTTTCATCTTTGGCACATAGCATCATCTTTAGGTCCTCTACAAAAGTTATATAAATTATGGCCCTTGGGTCAAAATTTGCCCGCCCAAAGGGTGGCCAGTATATAAAGAAACAGTATACAGTAATAGAAACATATAATGAAAACTTTGAAAATCTTCTCCTGAAACTGAAAGGTTCTCAGCTTTCATATTTGGCACATAATATCATGTTCAGATTCTCTACTAAAGTTATATAAATTATGGCCCTGGGGTCAGAATTGGCCCGCCCCAGGGGTGGGCAGTTTTCACTAGAAACATATGTTGAAAATCTTCTCCTGAAACTGGAAGGTTCTCAGCTTTCATATTTGGCGCATAGCATCATGTTCAGGTCCTCTACAAAAGTTATATAAATTATGGCCCCAGGATCAAAATTGGCCCAGCCCCAGGGTTGGCAGTTTTCAATAGAAACATAGTGAAAACTTTGAAATTCTTCTCCTCTTTAACTCGAAGGTTCTCAACTTCCATATTTGGCACATAGCATCTACAAAACTTATATAAATTATGGCCCTGGGCTCAAAATTGGCCCCACCCCAGGGGTGGCCAGTTTTCAATAGAAACAAATTGCAAAATTTTGAAAATCTTCTCAGAAACTGGAAGACTCAGTTTTCATATTTGGCACATAGCACCATGTTCAGATCCTCTTCAAAAGCTTCATAACTTAAGCTCCTTGGGTCAAAATTGGTCCTGCCCCAGGGGTGGGCAGTTTTTAATAGAAACATATATATTGAAAACTTTGAAAATCTTCTCCTCTGAAACTGGAAGGTTCACAGCTTTCATATTTGGCACATAGCATCATGTTCAGATCCTCTACAATTATTGTTATAAATTATGCATTAGGGTCAAAATTGGCCCCGCCCAAGGGCCACCTAGTTTTCTATAGAATTATATAGTGAAAAATTTGAACTTCTCCTTTGATTGTTTGGTGATTCTCGCCCACTTGTTTATCTGTGAATGGATTTCAAAATAACCTGGCACAAATGTTCACCACACAAAGATGATGTGTCGCGTGCAACTGCCTGGTCCATGAGTCAAAGGTCAAGGCCATCCTTCAGAGTCAAAGGTTGGGGCATAAGACTTTGTGTTTCACAAACACACTCTTGTTTATATATGGATAGAGGGCGGTGATAGGATATGCAGTGAACAAGGGTTTGTAGGAACAACTGTGAACAAATGAACTTTAAATTTTGCATATGCATTTATAATAATGTGTAGATTTGTGTGACTTAATTTTCATACGAGTCATTCCCTGATTGGAGTTTAAAAAGTTTCTTTTCACAAGTATGGATGAAAGGATTATTGAGCAATTGCCTCTTGTATTGAAGTCATTGGATCTTGTGAAAAGGTGGTGGTGGGGGTATTAATCACCTTTACTGATAGCTCTAGTTTCATCTGTTCCACTTGATTTGTCATCACTTGTGTTCTTTGTAATTTCACAGTTGCCCGTTTGTTTTTATTAATGTCTGCCATTATAACTTTAATGGCACCAAATGGTAATCCAATTTGCGTCATGTCTGTTTCGTTCACGAGTGCAAGCGGTTCTTCTGTGTTTAGGTCCTCTTGTCATAGTGTTTTTGACACTTTCCTTGATAATTTTAGTTCATTTCACCAGTTGTAGAAATTGAATGTTGCTGATTGTTCTGCTGGTGTGTCTGTTTCACTCATTTTGGTGTTTAACACTGGATATAATTTCCTGTTCATTGAGCACTAGGGGTGACGATAGTAAACTTAAATTTAATTTTATTTCAAATCACAATACATGTATTGTCAAAAAAAAACAACCAAATTAAAACAATGCTAGGCTTCTTGTTCTTTCAGGTAGCATGCAACTGACCATGCTGCTCCCAGAACCCAGAAGGTCATGACCTTTCACATGGCCAAAACATGTGCTGGAGTTTATTTATCTAATTGAAATTAAAAGTTAATTCTACTTAAACTTCAAAACTATTATTTAACAAGAGCTCTCCGCAGACAGTGCACTATCTTTTAGTGTTGGATAGTATAATTTATAAGTTAAAAAGGGAGATAACTATGGCAAAATTAATTTTAGGGTTACCTGTCCTTGTGGAATGGGTTCCCCTTGTAATAATAAACATGCATACCAATTTTGAACCAAATACAATGTATCTTGGACAGTTTCTGAGACTTGAGGACCAACAACTTAACAACTTTATAAAACTTAACCAACATCGAAAAGGGGGCATAATTATGGCAAAATTAATTTTAAGGTTACCATTGTAATAGTAAATATGCCTACTAAATTTTAACCAAATATCTTTGATGGTTTCTGAGAAATGGACCTTAACAAAAATGTTAACCGACACCGACAATAAAGTCATTACAATAGCTCCACTTTTTGTGTCACCTGCCGAGAGGCAGTGTGTCACTTAGGAATCGCTTTTTCGCTTTCTTTCACTTTTCCCTGAAGTTTTTTAAACTTGTTTAAAAAGTGGAGCTAAAAGGATGAAAAGTGTAATAATGGTGATTTGTTTGTTTTGATTCTTTCGCATTATGTAAACTTGTGAGAGACAAAAAGTTTACAAATACAGAATAGAAGTCTGATGGGAAATGCACAAGTTTGTATTAATAAGTCACCTAGAACATTGTTGGCGATTTAACCATTTGAATGCTGAAATTTCAAAGTGAAATTATCAATGACTATTTAACAATAGATTCCATTCAGTCTTACGGGTTTAATTTTGTTAGTGGATTTTGAATGACAAACAGTATATACCCTGATCAGCGGACTCCTCTAGGAGCCTCAGAGTCTGATCTTGGTCTACACTGTTTGCAAATGACAGTACACATGTGTCCAACATTCAAAGGGTTAAGCCGCCGTAGGCCGATAATACTTTGTGGTAGAACAAAAATTATAAGTATTGAAATATGTTGTGTTTTGTTGTTGTTTTGTATCACAGGGGCACTTTTCCATAATAATGATTGAGCATAACAAATACCAAGTTTTATGATATTATTGAAAATATGCGTTCAATATGGGGACTTCCTCTTTAAATCTGCATGAAAGTCACCTAGAACATGTTGCACTTAACCATTTACTATAATACATTTGCCCTGGATAAGATGTTGAAAAGGGTGTAGCTGATATTGATGGCTCATCACAAATAGGTTGATTGATATCAAAATAATTGATACTTACAGGGACACATGTCCTGAACAGATGATACTAAACACGTTCACAAAGTTTCATAGCATAACTCCTCCAAAAAGTTACATTTTTTGCAAACAGTGCCCATTACTCTGGTGTTCCAAAATCAATTCACAAAATTTCATAGAGAAACTCTACAGCTTCTGAAATGGCTGGAAAAAACAAATAGTTATATTTTCACAAAGGGCCATAACTCCAGATCAATGTTTGTGTTATTTGCAGAGTTTCTTTTATATGGTACTCAACACTTACAAAAGGTTTCAAAGAAAATCTTGTTTCTGTTTCTAAGATATGGCTCCGGGAAGCACAGACGGATGGACACACAGCTAGGCTGATGGGCAGACAGGGGGGGGGGGGGGCATATTGTTTTTAATGAATATGTCTGTCTGTTTTTGTGTCCCCAGCTTTAACGTTGGCGATAATTTTTTCGCCATTGCACATACATTGGCATGCATGTGCAACTTATGGAGGCAAACAGTTTTAGGGGTGACTTATTAAGGTTAAAGTCATATATCAGGGACATAGTGTTTCACAAACATATCTTGTTCAAGAAATACAGACATCGTGACTATTAATTGGATGATTTTTTTTAACAACCCCCCCCCCCCCCCCCCCCCCCCAATGGCGGGGGCATATTGTTTTGCCCTGTTTGTTTGTCTGTTTGTTTTCCCCCAACTTTCAATGTTGGCGATATTTTTGTAGCCATTGAACATACCCACTTCAAACTTGGCATGCATGTGCAGCTTATGGAGGCAACATTTTTAGGGTCATATATCAAGGTCAGGGGTCATTTATATTGGTAATCATCGGTGGCATAGTGTTTCACAAACACATCTTGTTATAATGGCATATGAACACAGCATATTTTACCCTGGCACAAACTGAAGAATCAGGTTTATATTATGTAGTGCCATATTATATATTATGACTTTGTATTGTTAGTTATGTGAACGGTTAATAAAATAATTGCCAAACACTGATTGTAGTATTAAGTTATTATTAGCAAAGAAGATACAACATATATTAGCATTGTAACACAGTAAAATTGTGCTGAAAAGTTTGCAAACGATTGGACCATGGTCAACAGTTACATATGTATGGGGCCGCTGGTCACAAAATCACACTTAAATCCCTCAACACTAGCTGGGGAATATATGCATTGCAACAGAAAATAGTACAATCTTTGAACTGAAACCAGAATGGTAGCTGGTCTGGAGCTTCCATTTACAAATTAGTATGTTGTGCTATATTTGTATTGTATATAGATCTTGTAAACATGAATGGTCACGGACTACTTTGATCTATTAAATTAGTGTTATGAGTCAATCAAAGTGCCAAAATGAGTTAATAAGATTGCCCTGTGTCTGCTGTTGTGCCGTGCCAACAATTTCTTAAACTCTTTCCCTGTTGAATATTCATATTAGAAAAAATGACATCATGGATATTTATTAGCTGAAATTTTATAATGACATAATTATAATTGCAGCGCATGTGTGAAAAGAGCGCTATATAAATGTGGTATAATAATAATAATAATTACAGCAGAATCTGGATTATTCGAATTTTCTGTATAGAAGAATTTAGACCCTTTTAGGCAGGTGGCTGCTTAATGCATGGTGAAAGTCATGCAGAAAGCTCCTGGAGGAGCTTTTTGCATGACTTTCACCATGCATTAAGCAGCCACCTGTCTAAAAGATCGATAATAATACGTATTTTAGTGTTCGAATAATCGAAGTTTTACTGTATGTACACACCATGTTTTGGCTTTGATAGAAACTAGAGTCAGGTGTATTATAATGTCATAAGCAAACAGAGAAGACCCTGATCAGATAGCTCCTATAGCAACTGTTTGTCTGGATCTATTCTGTCTGCAAAGACCTGGAAAAGCGTTTATATTAGGGAAATGGTTAAAGAAAATATCCTCCTAAACCAATGACCGGATTTTCACTAAATTTCAATGGAAATGTATGCAGAATTCTCTCTATCAATTAAGAAAAATTCCTTCGAGTCCATCACATAAGTTTGTAACAGGAGCTAAAATAGAGTTTAACCCTTTACTCCATAGATTCACCTTTCAATGCATTTGCAAACCGAGTAGACTCAGAAATATATCATATCAGAATATCAGGGTCTGCTCTGTTTGCTTATGGAACTATAAAGATCGGAGTCTACGTGTAATTAACATTCATACCAGAGACATATGCATACGTCTCTGTTAATACAAACGTTACTTCTTTCATAACTTTGGAACAGATGAATATGTATGGGTGGTGCGTGTTAGACTAAGGGCCAGCTGTACCCTAGGTCCCCCCCTAGCGGGATTTTATGACGCCTATATCACTGTAAAGCTGAATATATCCTCCATCGAATGTCACTTGTTGGACGGTATATGGATGCTGATTAAGCTTACAGTATGCAATTGATTATCTGCCCCTGAATTCGTAATATTACGATTTTATGTTTTTGTATACAAGAGATTATGGAGTCCAAAACGACAAGTTCTTAAACCACATTGCTTAAAATTATTATATCTTATGTCGATCAACATATTAGAAAAAGAAAAAATAACTTTGAACTGAAAACAGCAAGAATTATCTCCCTTGTAACTGTAAAAAAGAAACGACTTAGCCGTTATATACGTACAACAACGTATATCTATATAAGAGAGAATATACGAAATTTCAGCTTTGTCTCAAAACGCCCTAAGCTTTATTTTTTTTCGGCTCCAAATGTTACAAAACGTCAATTTAGGGACATTTTAACTTATTTTAGACATATTTCACGAGCCTAGTGCCTGTGGACCTATACTGGATGCCGTGTCTCCGCTAAAACATCTAATCCAGTCTATACTACTTTTTACGGTAGTTGTAGTTTGTATACAGTTTATTCTGATGTAGTAAATCATTGTATATATCCGGATTGGGTGTTGCATTGGTGACGCGGTTGCTGATCTGTTTCTGAACTGTTTGAATCATGATACGGCCCATTTTACATTGACACTGCTTGAATATGAAAGCTAAAGCATATTCAAGTACTTAATGCAAAACAACAGTATCCCTCTGCCTCCGGATAAGGGCAATGTATCAAAGGGGAATAACTCCTAAAAGCTGCACGCAATCTGAAAAAGTAATACATGGGAACGATGCCACGGTGATGACAAATATTCATGTTGAGTTTCATTGAATTCTGTCAATCAGTTACTGAGATATAGCATTGGAAGAAAAAATTTGATTTTTTGCGTATCAAAGAGTAATAACACCTAAATGCCGCAAGTGATCTGGAAAAGTAATACATGGGAACAATGACTCAGTGATAACAAATATTCATGTTTAGTTTCATTGAATTCTGTCATTCTGTTCCAGGGATATGGCATCGGGTGGAAAAAAATGCCTTTTTTATATCAAAGGGCAATAACTACTAAATGTCGCAAGCGATTAGGAAAAGTAATACATAGGAACGATGCCCCAGTGATGACATATTCATGTTGAGTTTCATTGAATTTTGCCAATCTTTTACAGAGATATGGCACTAGGCGGAAAAATATGTGATTTTTGCGCATTAAAGGGCAATAACTCCTAAATGTCACAAGTGATCTTGAAAAGTAATATATGGGAACGATGCCCCAGTGATACCAAATATTCATGTCGAGTTTCATAGAAGTCTGTCAGTCCGTTAGAGAGATGTGGCATCGGGCGGAAATCGGACAGAAGGACAGACGGGCGCAAGGACAGACTGGCAAACCCAAAACAATATCCCTCTGCGGCAGGAGATAATAACCTGGTACAAATGTTCACCACCTTGAGATGATGTGTCCCGCAAAAGAACCAGGTTCCTTTCTCAAAGGTCAAGATCACAATCAGGGGTCAAAGTTCAAAAATAGGGACAGTTTGTCGTGTCTGCTCTGTAACTCCTACGCACATGCAATCCCTGTTTGAAAAATCAATATGGCACATTTAAATGGATTTTAAATGTCGGTTTCGAAAAGATTGCCAATAATATTTTTCGAATAAATTAATATTACTACGGTGATCAACTAGTTGTTTTTTGGTGTGTTTTTTTGTTGGTTTTTAGCTCACCAGAGCACTTTTGTGCTCAGGGTGAGCTTTTGTGATCACTTGATGTCCGTCGTCCGTCGTCGTGCGTCGTCCGTCGTGCGTCGTGCGTCGTCCGTCGTCCGTCGTCGGGCGTCAACAATTTGAACCTTTAAAAATCTTCTCCTCTGAATCTACAGGGTTCTCAGCTTTCATCTTTGGTACATAGCATCATCTTTAGGTCCTCTACAAAAGTTATATAAATTTTGCCCCTGGGGTCAAAATTGGCCCCGCCCCAGGGGTGCCCTGTTTTCTATTGAAATATATAGTAAAACTTTGAAAATCTTCTCCTCTGAATCTACAGGGTTCTCAGCTTTCATATTTGGCACAAAGCATCATGTTCAGGTCCTCTACAAAAGTTATATAAATTATGCCCCTGGGGTCAAAATTGGCCCCGCCCCAGGGGTAGCCAGTTTTGAATAGAAACATATAGTGACAACTTTGAAAATCTTCTCCTCTGAATCTACAGGGTTCTCAGCTTTCATATTTGGCACATAGCATCATGTTCAGGTCCTCTACAAAAGTTATATAAATTATGCCCCTGGGGTCAAAATTGGCCCCGCCCCAGGGGTAGCCAGTTTTGAATAGAAACATATAGTGACAACTTTGAAAATCTTCTCCTCTGAATCTACAGGGTTCTCAGCTTTCATATTTGGCACATAGCATCATGTTCAGGTCCTCTACAAAAGTTATATAAATTATGGCCCTGGGGTCAAAATTGGCCCCGCCCCAGGGGTAGCCAGATTTCATTAGAAACATATAGTGACAACTTTGAAAATCTTCTCCTCTGAATCTACACGGTTCTCAGCTTTCATATTTGGCACATAGCATCATGTTCAGGTCCTCTACAAAAGTTATATAAATTATGCCCCTGGGGTCAAAGTTGGCCCCGCCCCAGGGGTAGCCAGTTTTGAATAGAAACATATAGTGACAACTTTGAAAAAAAATTCTTCTGAATCTACAGGGTTCTCAGCTTTCATATTTGGCACATAGCATCATGTTCAGGTCCTCTACAAAATTTGTATAAATTATGCCCCTGGGGTTAAAATTGTCCCCGCCCCAGGGGTGGTCAGTTTTCAATAGAAACATATAGTGAAACTTTGAAAATCTTCTCCTCTGAAACTGGAAGGTTCTAAGCTTTCATATTTGGCACATAGCATCATGTTCAGGTCCTCTACAAAAGTTATATAAATTATGCCCCTGGGGTCAAAATTGGCCCGCCCCAGGGGTAGCCAGTTTTCAATAGAAATATATGGTAAAACTTTGAATATATTCTTCTCTGAAACTGAACGGTTCTCAGCTTTCATATCTGGCACATAGCATCATGTTCAGGTCCTCTACAAAAGTTATATACATTATGCCCCTGGGGTCAAAATTGACCCCGCCCCAGGGGTGCCAGTTTTCTCTAGAAACATATAGTGAAAACTTTGAACATCTTCTCCTCTGATTGGCTGGTGAGCGATGTCAGGGCCATTCTGGCCCTCTTGTTTTTGTTGTTGTTTTTTTTTTTGGGGGGGGGGGGGGGGGGCTAAAAAGGCTTTTGGTAGGTAATAAATAGCATTAGGCCTACCGGCTAGCTAGTGCAAATCAAATATCCCTATACCTTAACCCTTTCGCTGCCAAATTCTGTCGTCTGCTACAATCTTTTTTCTTCATTTTTGTTTCAAAAACAGAGTAACAGTATCAAACAGTTTGGATCCTGATGAGACGCCGAGTTACTCGGTGTGTCATCTGGATCCCAAGTATTTGCATAGGTTATCACAGATCAGGCATTGGCAGCGAAAGGGTTAATAACAAATCACAACTCATATGAGATTTTGTTTATCGAATATACATCACAATAGAATAAGACCTCGGCCATTACTTTTTGGTAAAATGTTTCTTTGTGCCTTTGCTGAAAGACGTGGTAAAATGCCATAGTTTGAAATAAAAATGTTAAGAATATCATGTGTTCCCCTGTTTTGAATGAACGTGAAAAACTATGGGAACCGTCTGGTCAGGGTCTGCGCTGTTTGCTAATGGAATTTGACAGATCTGTTTCTTTAGTTTCTAAAATGGCTACAATGTTCCACCTTCCATATTTCGTTGTAACTATTTTGTCCATAGATATTCGGTATTGAAATTTGGAATAAATATAGATCAGGGAAAGCGTTAAACCTACAAGTTATTGATAGTGATATATGATATATATTCAAGTTGTATGGTGTCAAACTTTATAGAATTATGATTTCCACATTCTTAAGGTCTTTCAGGCTAATTTTCATATAAAATATATTACATGTACAAATCAGAAGATTGGGGCTCGCACCGATTAAGTACTGTCTTTAAAATCATACTGAAGATATATAGATCTAGATATATGTATACTATTTCTCTGATTTAGGTGGACGTTATAATATCCATTGGTGATGGTCGTTTCGTCCACCTTCCCGTTGGTCGACCTTATTATATATAGTAGACCTAAAGTCGTTTCGTCGACCTTATCATTACACAGGACGTATGTATTCACACTATGTCGCGAGCCCTATGGATTTTATGTTAAATGTTCAAATAGACGCGTGTCGGCAATTATGCCACACTACCATGCACTTCATAGTATACACCAAGATGTAATCACGATACATTTGATAAAATTATAGTTCAGATCCAGACTTATCACATTAGGTGGTAGATTATATGTGTATTAATGAAGCTTTATAGCTGTTAAAATAGACACGTGTGGGCAATTATAGCACACTGCCGATTTCATAGTGTAGACTCGTCTCTAAATCACTTTAAAAATGGTCTGTTTTTTAACTATCAAAATTGTTTTAGGGTTTTTTCCTCAACAGTATGAGTTTATTTTTTATCTATATAAGCCTTTGATGTTATGCTATCCAATATCTATAGGCGTGTGTTGGCAATTATCGCAGACTGCCGAAGTTATAGTTTAGACCCTGATCTCAATCACGTTATATTTGATAAAACGTGGTCTATTTATAAAAGGATAAAATTGTGGGATTTTTTTTCAGAGTGTACATTTTACAGATTTGTTGAGGAGTAACGAGGGAAACACATGTTCAAGGAAGTAGTGTAGAATTCATGATCTAGGTCTGCACTATTTGCTCGAGCAGAAGATTTGCATGTGATCACCGAACACATCTACTTGGTAGAATGTACACTCTGCCACGAAGTAAATACTGTATAAAATTACTTCGTGACTGTGCAAAAAGAAATAATACACATAAAATAATAATGAAATTTCAATCAGGGTCTACACAGCGAACCAAGAAGTAAAAACAAGCAGCTTAGATTATTGATGAAACACTGCATGATACCGTTGGAGAAATATTTAAATAAACAGCACACTTGATGTTGAATAAAAAATTAAAATTCACGAATTGCACATTTATATTTTATGAAAAACAACGTGATCTGGGTCAAAACTGTCAAATACGAAGTTTGTGATAATTGCAAGCACACGCATATAACAGTTTAGAAACAGATCGCCTTTTTTTATCAAATATAACGTGATAAGATATCTGGGTGTAAACTATGAAATCGGCAGCTTCTCTTGCCACTGTACATAGGCTACTACCTTTTCAGATAATAACTCAATCAAATGTTATAACCTATCCCTGGAAATCACACTAATAATCCACACCAAAATAGAATGAAAATAATGTAGATATTTTAGTTATAGTTATTGGGTCGTGAACGGCGGCCCTTTATTTTTATTTTTTGTACATTTTATTTCCATGTATTAATTTTTGACAGAGGGCGATGTCTAAATCTTTACGGCGGCGCTGTGTTTTATACTCGACCACTGAAGTCTAAAGGGCAGATAACTACTGAAGAGACCTTAAAGACAGTATTAATTTTACACCTCATTGCTGTGATTTAAATCTAAACAAGTGAGTGAAAGCGACTGGGTGTTGTAGTTGTTTTAATGCTTCTTTCGAGTCTGGGTTGGTTTGCTTTAACTTACAATCTATCTCTCCTCTCTGTTTCATCCATTGTCGTGACTCGATATCAGCATTTAGGGTACTGTACAGAAATGTGAATTACGTCCCACAGGTGTTCGACTCGGGAACGAATATACTTTGCCGGCCACCACAAAAAGTAAGGGAATTGTAGATATGTATCTCTATGTAGAGAAGTTGCGTGGGCAGGTTCTTAAATCAATAAGTTTGAAAAAAGTAAGCTTGAATCCCCATCAAGTGGTCTAATCAAAAATAGAAAATCAAAAACGAAGATGGTGCCAATAACTTCTTGTGCATGGAATGTATGGACTCCTCTGGACAGGGAGTCATCTGAAAGATCAGAATGCCAATCTGCACTGGTTGCAAGGGAATTGTCAAGATACAGGATAGACATCGCTGCATTGAGCAAGACACGTCTTGTCGAAGAGGGACAGCTGAAGAAGTCTAAAGCAGGTTATACCTTCTACTGGACTAGACGGGGGAAAGAGGAGCTGGAGTTGGATTTGCCATCAATAACCACATTGCTGGAAAGTTGACAAACCTCCCAAAGGGTGCGAACAACCGCCTCATGACGCTACGCTTATCTCTAGCTGGAAAAAACCAGGCCACCATTATCAGTTGCTACGCCCCGACAATGACCAACCTGGAGGACATCAAAGATAAATTCTATCAAGAGTTGGACAGCCTGATTGCTTCAACACCCAAGCAAGACAAACTAGTCTTCCTCGATGACTTCAATGCACGTGTGGGGACTGACGGCCATGCATGGAGTGAGGTCATTGGGAAACATGGCATTAGAAACTGTTACAGCAACAGTCTGCTGCTTCTCAAACTGTGTATATAGCATGGACTTCTCATCACTAACACAATGTTCCAGCTACCTACTAGGAATAAAACCACATGGATGCACCCACGTTCCAAGCATTGGCATCTCATTGACTATGTTAGAGTGAAAAAAAGGGACATGAGAGATGTACGAGTCACCAAGATGATGTGCAGGGCTGATTGCTGGACTGACCACCACCTTGTTCTGTCAAAGATAAAATTTTATATACAGCCACCAAGAAGGCCCCAGGGTAAGAAGGCCCCCAAACGCTTATATGTCTCCAAACTTGCTGTAGAAGACGTCAGGCACCGATTTGCTAGTGAGCTGGATGCAAAGCTGGAGTCGTTAACACTTGACACATCTGACATAGAACAGAACTGGATGCTATTCAAGGACACTGTTTATGATACCTCCATTAAAATACTTGGTCCCAAAACCCACTATATCACCAAGATTGGTTCAAAGAGAACAACGATGAGATTGAGACGCTCCTGACAGATAAGAACCGTCTGCAAACGGTGTACCTGTCCAACAAAAGCCCAGGAAATGCAACTGCATTAAGTCAAGCCAAGCAGACTGTCCAAACAAGACTGAGACATATGAAGGAAACCTGGCTCAGCCTGAGAGCAGACGAAATCCAAGGCTGTGCAGACGCACACAAAACCAAGCGGTCTACGAGGCTGTTCAAATGCTTTATGGCCCTCAACCTTCTGGTACGTCACCAATCCTCTCTGCAGATGGGACGATACTACTCACTGAGAAGTCTGACATCTTAAATAGATGGGCAGAACACTTTGACTCGGTACTCAACAGGCCTTCATCTATAGACAACATGGCTATTGAACGACTCACCCAAACCCGATTGATCCTGATCTAGACAACCCTCCTTCTCTGGACGAAACCACCAAGGCAATAAAGCAGATGTCGTCTGGGAAGGCTCCTAGAGCAGATGCTATTCCTGCTGAAGTCTACAAGACCAGTGGACCACCATCAATTCAGAAACTGACACAGCTATTTCAATGTATGTGGAAGAAAGAAGCAATACCACAGGAATTTAAAGACGCTTTTATAGTACACCTTTACAAGCGGAAAGGCAACAGGCAATCCTGCGATAACCATAGAGGTATCTCCCTGCTCTCCATTGCAGGCAAGATTCTGGCCCGCATCTTATTGAATTGGTTACTCCGTCACCTAGAAAATGGTTTGCTTCCTGAAAGTCAATGTGATTTCGTGCTGATCGTGGTGCTGTTGATATGATCTTTGCAGCGAAGCAATTCCAGGAAAAGTGCCAGGAGCAAAATGCAGACCTCTACACAACATTTGTTGATATCGCCAGCAGGACAGGACTTTGGAAGATCATGGCAAAGTTTGGCTGCCCACAGCGATTTATCTCCATGGTACATCAATTCCACGATGGCATGAAAGCTCATGTTCTTGATGAGGGCGATCAATCTTCATCCTTTGAGGTGACCAACGGCGTGAAACAGGGATGTGTGTTGGCCCCAACCCTCTTTAGCATGATGTTCTCTGTGATGCTTGCTGACGCCTTCTCCGAACCTGACGCTGGTGTTGATATCCGGTCCAGAACCAACGGTGGAATCTTCAACTTAAGATGCATGAAACAGAAAGCGAAAAACCATGGCCCTCTACAGGAGGATACGTGATCTTCTGTTTGCTGATGACTGTGCTCTCAGTGCAACATCCAAGCCGGACATGCAACTCAGCCTCAATAAGTTTTCAGATGCTTGCGATAACTTCAGACTCACAATCAGCTCGAAGAAGACAGAAGTGATGTTCCAGCCTGCCCCAAACAAACCATACACTGTACCACAGATCCATTTCAAGTCACAACCTCTAACAGCTGTAGATAAGTTCACATACCTCAGGAGTACATTGTCCAGGAATGTACACATTGATGAAGAAGTGAATGCCGGCATAGCAAAAGCCAGTGCTGCTTATGGTTGCTTGAATGCAACGGTGTGGAATCGCAGAGGAATCTCCACAAAGACCAAGCTTTGCATTAATAGAGCAGTTGTACTCACTGTGCTGCTATATGCCAGTGAAACATGGACTGTGTACCAGAGACTCGCCAGGAAGCTTAACCACTTCTACCTTGTCTGCCTATGGAAAATCTTAAGCATCAAATGTCAAGACAAAGTGCCAGATGCTGAAGTCCTGGAGCGCAGCAACATGAGCAGCATCCACACATTATTGCATCTGAGCCAGCTTCGCTGGGCAGGCAATGTCCAGAGAATGTCAGCCTCATATATCCCAAAACAGCTCTTCTTCGGGGAACTACAAACAGGTTCAAGATGTCGTTGCGGACAAAGGAAACACTTCAAAGACTCTTTCAAGCTGTTTGGCATCAACCTAGGGGCCAAGGCACATGAGAAATGATACACGGATCACGCTGTACAGAAACCGGCAGACAGGAAATCGCGATCCTCCCTCACAGCGTCACCATCCAGTTATTACTGTTGTTTTGTTTGCAGTCGTGTATTCCATGCCAGAATAGGACTGGTCAGCCATCTTTGTACGCACAACAATCCAAATACAATACATGCAACTACTAGTACTAGGAGATTAGGATGGTCTTCTTCGAGATCGAAGGACCAACAACACATTTTAAAATAGGCATCTTTTCCTTGAATAAAGACCCAGAAGTTGTTAAGAATGATCAAGATTTAGCCAAGTTACAGATTAGAGCAAGTACTGTGGTGATTTCCATTTGGTTTGAATGTTTACCTTCCTATGGTATATTTTGACACCGAGGGGTGTTTGTCAGAAACTGGTTGTTATGCTATGATGATTTTACCATATGTATGTGTGTTTTAGGGTCATATTAATATTTTTGGGTTGTAGAGGGGATTTGGAACCCAATCTGTTTCGACCACTAGTCATTTAAAAAAATTCGGACCCAGTCCATTTCGAACTAGGTCGTTTCAGTCACATTATAGAATTTAGTTCAGTTTGCATTCAAAGGTATATACCGGTAAATGGCAATTGTGATATGATCGATTGAACAGAATACACCGAATTGAATCCAATATATATATATATATATATATATATATATATAGGTTGTTGTTAGATGTTAACCTTTAGCCTGCTTTGGGCAGATGAATGGCTATTTTTGCAAAAACTTTGGATCTAGATGAGATGTTTATTAACTCAGTTTCTCATAAAAATCCAAACTGTTTGACACCCTGCTTGCATGTTGTGAGACAAACTGATTATTGCTAAGCTTGCAAATCTGAAAATATAGTGGATGAAAATTTGCGTAAAAAAAATAATTTGCTCAGCAAGCTAAATGTTAAATAAGCATTCAACAAAAATATATTTCGTATTATGATAGTCAAGTATGGGGATGGATGTCCGCAAGAATCCTTTTTATTTTGAATTAAAAAGTTGTGGAAATTGTAAAATCATGGCATGAAATTAAAGAAAAATCTTGGTTCATTTTGAACTTTGGAATTTTATTGTGATAAGAAACACACAATAAATATACCAAACAAATATGAATTAGCAAACACACTTATCAATACTAAGCAATAATTATATATATATATATATATATAGGATAAAAAAGAAAAAATATCCCAGCATATTGGTATTATATTTCATAAGCAAACAGTAAAGATCCTGATCAGACTGATTATACAGGATTGTCGAATCTGGATCTATTCTGTTTGCCAAGGTATATACATATAATACAAACTTGTACATGTAAAGCATACATTTAAATGAGAAAATGAGTCACATGTACTGTAGAATTTGTCTTAAGTGATCGTCAAAAAATGTCTATTTAAAGGTCAGTAACTGAATGCAGGTCAAATCAGAGACATATATATACATGTATGTATATCTCTTTTTAAAAGTAATAACTTTCAGTTAACGATTCCTTCAATGGATGAGGCTTAAAATTCATTAAAATATTATTAATTAACAATATAAACATTTCCATTTTTTCTCACACAATTTGCATACAAATGCATTTATTACGTGTATTCATTGATCGTTTCGGTCCCAATTGTGGCCAAAAAAAAAACGCGAGCCCATGCTATGGAATGTAAATGAGTGTAATCTGTGCTTCATGGTGATTGGTCAGAAATGTAAAATATGTTTTATATATATAATTATTTAGGTCTGCTGGGAGCTTAAATTATTAAAGAAGAGCCAGCAGAGCTGAGAAGACCCAGAGCACGAGAGTACTGCACAAATGGTAAGAATAAGTGTAACTTTCTTGCATTTCAAGATTTGTGTACCATAATTAGTGATATCGAGCTACTTTCGGTTTGGACAATATCCCCTGTAACATGGTGAAAAGGTTCCGGTTCGAACAGGGGTTGAACCCAGGGCCTTTGGTTTACCTTGCCAACACTCTACCGACTGAGGCAGAGCTATCAAGGTACATAGTTTAAGCCTATCAGCTGTTTCACTACCATCTCTACCCGGCTACACCCCCTCTATAGAGAATTTGTCCCAAATTCTTTCTCAAAGAACACCCTTTGAGTTTCCTATCAAGGCCCCGCATTTTCATGTGTGTGTCCTATAGTAATCAACTTGTCCGTCTGTCAGTTTGTAAGTCTGTCTGTCCATTTCTGGTTTCAGCACAATATCTCCGTAAGGAAATGGTCAAATTTTCACCAAACTTGCTTTCCCGGGTTCTGTGTTCAGCAATTTCTGGACATTTGTTAGCTGCCTGTTCGTAGAAAAGTAGAGCGTATGTTATACCCCAGGCGTGAGTGTGGGCGTGAGCATGGCCAAGATTAAAGTTTTTTGGATGGGTTGTTTTAAGGCTTAATATTTGTGCTAGGATGCTGAAATTTTGTATGGAAGTTATTTTGGGGTCAAATATTGCTTTTATGAAGTTAAACATTAAACTATTTTTCAATTTTATCAATTTTTGACATGTTTTGGACTTAGTTCTTTTTGCCACAAGTCACTAGGTTAAACATTTTTGGATGGGTTGTTTTAAAACTTAATAATTGTGCTAGGATGCTGAAAAAATAAATTGTATAGAGGTTCATTTTGGGTCAAATATTACTGTTATGAAGTTAAACATTGAAAATATTTTAAAATTTTATTCAATTTTTGACATGTTTTGGACTTTTTGCCAATTTCTTTTTTTTGGTCAAAAATAACCAAGTTAAAGTGTTTGGGACGGGTTGGTATAAAGCTTAATATTTGTGTTATGATGCTTAAATTTGGTGAGAAAGTTCATATTGTCAGGACCTTTCAGACCATGCCAATATTTTTTTGTCCTTATGACCTTGACCTTTGAACTACTTTTGCAAAAATCTTTAAATGCCTATATTATTTGGAACCAATAGGCTTAGGGCTTCCATACTTGGTATGATCATGCCAATATTTTTGCCCTTCTGACATTGAACTTTGACCTACTTTTGTAAAAATCTTTAAATGCCTATGTTATTGGAACCGATAGGCCTAAAACTTTCATACTTTGTATAAACATGCCAACATTTTTGCCCTCCTGACCTTGACCTTTGACATTCTTTTGCAAAACATCTTAAAAGGCCTATAACATTTGAACCAATAGGCCAAAGGCTTCCATACTTGGTATGCAACTTTCTTGTGTTAAGACCTTTCCAACAGTATCATTGTTTTTGCCATGTTACTTTGACCATTGACCTACTTTTGCAAACTTCTTTAAATGCCTATAAAATTTGAACCAGTAGGCCAAAGGCTTCCATACTTGGTATGCAACTTTCTTGTCTTAAGACTTTTCCAACCATATCAGTGTTTTTACCATGTGACCTTGACCTTTGACCTACATGTTCTTTTGCAAAAGTCTTTAAATGCCTGTAGCATTGCGCCCAATAGGCCTAGGGCTTCTGTACTTGGTATGACCATGCCAATATATTTGCCTTTCTGACCTTTACCTGTGACCTACTTTTGAAAAAGTCTTTGAATACATATACTTCCATACCTGGTATGTATCTTATCTGTCTGAAGACTTTTACAAACATACCAATGTTTTTTACCATGTAACCTTGACCTTTGACCTACTTTTGCAAAAAAAATCTTTAAGTGCCTATAACATTGGAACCAATAGATCTAGGGCTTCCATACTTTGTATGACCATGCCAACATATATGCCCTTCTGACCTTGACCTTACCTTTTGGCCTACTTTTGCAACAGTCTGTAAATGCATATAACATTGGAACCAATTGGCCTTGGGCTTCCATACTTGGTACGTATCTTTCCTGTCTTAAGACTTTCCAACCATATCAACGTTTATTACCATGTGACCGTAACTTTGACCTACTTTGGCAAAACTCTTTAAATGCATATAATATAGGATGCAATGAGCATAGGGGTTCTATACTTGGTATGACCAACATTTTTGCTCTTCTTACCGTCACCTTTGACCTACTTTGGCAAAATTCTCTAACTGCCTGTTACAATAGACCTAGGGCTTCCATATTTGGTATGTATCTTTCTTATTTAATAATTATTTTAAGTTGCTGAAAATTGGTATTTGGTTGCATTTTGGTTCCAATATTGATGCAGTTAAGTTTAAATTGAAAATTGAATGATTTTTTTTTTTTATCAATATGACACTTTTTAGACTTTTAAACATGTGAGCATCAGGTGGCTTTGACACCATTTCTGGTTGGTAAATTATGGCATTTTAACTTAGGCTGCTGCAGTCTGATTAGCCAATTGGTTTCCGCGCAATATCTCCTCAAGGAATTGTCCAATTTTCACCAAACTTGCTCAGTGTACGTGTACTTGATATCCAAATACCTTGCATGGGTTCTGTGTTCGGCAACTTCCGTTCATTTTTTTTTCGAAAAATTTCGGCATTTTCACTTAGGTTGCAGCAATCTGATTAAATAGCTGATTGGTTTCCTTTGCAATATCTCCAATAGGAATGGTCAAATTTTCACTAAAGTTGCTCAGTGTACGTGTAATTGATATCCAAATACCTTGCATGGGTTCTGTGTTTGGCAACTTCCGTTCATATTTTCGGAAAATTACGGCATTTTCACTTAGGCTGCTACAATCTGATTAAATAGCTGATTGGTTTCCTTGCAATATCTCCTCAAGGAATGGTCAAATTTTCACTATACTTGCTCAATGTACTTGATATGCCTATATTATTGAAACCAATAGGCCTAGGGCTACCTGCTTGGTATGTCCATACCAACATTTTTACCTGACCTTGACCTACTTTTGCAAAAATCTTTAAATGCCTATAACATTTGAACAAATGGACCTAGGACTTCCATACTTGATATGCACCTTTCTTGTGTCGAGACTTTTCCAACAATATCATTGTTTGCTCTTCTGACCTTGATCTTTGACCTACTTTTGCAAAATCTTTAAATGTCTATTATTTGAACCAATATGCCTAGGGCTTCCATACTATGTATGAACATGCCAACATTGTTTGCCCTTCTGACCTTGACCTTTGACCTACTTTTGCAAACGTCTTTAAATGACAAACATTTGAATCAATAGACCAAGGGCCTCCATACTTTGTATGCAATTACATGTATTAGACCGTAAACCTACTTTTGCAAAATTTGTTAAATGCCTATAAAATTTGAACCAGTTGGCCAAGGGCTTCTTTACTTGTTATGCAACTTTCTTGTCTTAAGACTTTTCCAACCATACCATTGTTTTTAGCTCACCAGAGCACAAAGTGCTCAGAGTGAGCTTTTCTGACTGCCTGATGTCCGTCGTCTGTCGGCGTGCCTCGTCCGTCGTCAGTCGTCAACAATTTCAACCTTTAAAAATCTTCTCCTCTGAATCTACAGGGTTCTCAGCTTTCATCTTTGGCACATAGTATCATCTATAGGTCCTCTACAAAATTATATAAATTATGCCCCTGGGGTCAAAATTGGCCCCGCCCCAGGGGTGCCTTGTTTTCAATAGAAACAAATAGTGAAATCTTTGAAAATCTTCTCTGAAACTGGAAGGCTCTCAGCTTTCATATTTGGCACAGAGCATCATGTACAGGTCCTCTACAAAAGTTATATAAAGTATGACCCTGGGGTCAAAATTGGCCCCGCCCTTGGGGTGGGCAGTTTTCAATAGAAACAAATAATGAAATCTTTGAAAATCTTCTTGTCTGAAACTGGAAGGCTCTCAGCTTTCATATTTGGCACCGGGCATCATGTTCAGGTCCTCTACAAAAGTTATATAAATTATGGCCCGGGGTCAAAATTTGCCCCGCCCCTGGGGTGGCCAGTTTTCAATAGAAACAAATAGTGAAATCTTTGAAAATCTTCTTGTCTGAAACTGGAATGCTCTCCGCTTTCATATTTGGCACATAGTATCATGTTCAGGTCCTCTACAAAAGTTATATAAATCATGACCCTGGGGTCAAAATTGGCCCGCCCCAGGGATGGGCAGTTTTCAATAGAAACAAATAGTGAAAACTTTGAAAATCTTCTTGTCTGAAACTGGAAGGTTCTCAGCTTTCATATTTGGCACATAGCATCATGTTCAGGTCCTCTACAAAAGTTATATGAATTGTGCCTCTTGGGTCAAAATTAGCCCCGCCCCAGGGCAGGCTAGTTTTCTATAGAAACATATAGTGAAAACTTTGAAAATCTTCCCCTCTGATTGCCTGGTGAGCGCTTCAGGGCCATTCTGGCCCTCTTGTTTCAAAACATCTCTCCTAGCAGATGGCACATGTGATCCTCCAGACGCTCTTGTTGGTGTTTGGTGATGAAATGTGCAGTTTTCATACCACAAATCTACCTGTAATGCTGTTAAGTTTCTTGTTACAGTGTTAGTAATGGTTAATTCAAAAACACCCTGAATCTAAAGACTTTGTCAAAACTCTGCCTGAATGAACTGAGTTCTTTATTGATTTATTAGCCAAGGCTAGCACATGTCCAATAATATGTAGTTACCGGTAGATGGAATGTACTAATTTTTTTTTTGTATTTACAGAATGGACATTGGTCAGAAGAGAAAAGTTCTTGTCCACCAGTTGTACAGTTTTCTGAGAAATTATAGAATGATTTCAAACATATGGTAAAGAGTAAAGTCAGAGCACTCTATGTCAATAAGAATTGAAGAGGATTTGCAACACGAATATATGCCCATCCTTTCCCAGAGTGAAGCAAACTAGACCTGTCAAGCCCAGAAGCTTGTAAGCTTCATAAGGCAAAAGAAAAGCATCAAATGGAGGACCCCACTGCATCCTGTTCCAAAAAAGGTGTTTCAGACTTAAATGAAACTCTGTTAGAATCTGATGTTGTTGGAAAAGACTTAAGCCCTGATACAGACTTAATATGTGCAGTGAAGTCTAGCACCATGCTCATAACGCAGCAGCCTCTTCAGAGTGATGTAACCTACTGGTGTAATTTTTGTGAATTCAAAAGTGATGAGGAAGAGAGACTTCTTAAGCATATTACTGAACATATATTTCACTGTAGATACTGCAACTTTCAGTCTTTTTCACGTGCAGTTGTCATTGAGCATAGTGTTACAAATCACCCAGCTTTTACAGAAATAGGACGCAATCTCAAATATTGCAGTTACCTTCTCAATACATATCAAAAAGATGAAGTGAAAAAACGCAAGATATCTGATAGTCAACAAGAAGAGACCACTCCATGTATGAATAAGAAACCCAGGGATCCTAGTACAACTCTAACAACGGAAATCGAACAAGTAGTTGCAAATATAAAAACTGAGTCTTCATCAGATGATAATACCAGTATGACATCTATGCTGAACACAACAGTGCAAGAGACTTTACCAGGCTCATGTGAGTTTGGCAGTTCTCCCAATAAATCCCCAACATTGTCAGAAACAGGAAACAGTCACCAAGACAAGACCACCTTTAGTGCAAAGAAGATTCCCCTTGGTTCAGATGACATTGTTACAACTCTAAAAATGGAAGTGGAAGAAATCAATGATAATGAGGAAAGTGAGTCATATTCCAGTGTGATGACTAACAGGACAGAAAACCCACCAATATCATCATCACCTTCAAATAAAATCTTTCCAGCACAGATTCCTAAAACAAAAGAAACACAACAAGGGAATAAGTTATTGCCAGTTATAACCAATGCTGTTAGTCGGGATCAGGGACTTTCTGTTATGACCAATGCTGTAAGTCAGAATCACAGGTTGCGTGTTGTTAAAAGTGTTGTAAGTCAGGATCAGGGAGTGTCTGTTACAAGCAAAGTTGTAGGTCGGGATCAGGTGTTGCCTGTTATAAGCAATGATTTAAGTCAGCAATTGCCTGTTGAAAGCAATGGTGTAAATCGGGATTATAGTTTGCCTGTAATAACCAGTATTGTGAGTGGGGATCAGGCAATTTCAGTAGCAACAAGCAATGGACAGAGCACTGTCCCAACCCAAGCTTTGAGTAAACCTTCAGCTAACATATCACTCAGAGCGGCTACGGTTCCTCGAAAGATAAAGCGGCGTGCTACTTCTGACCTTTACTGGGAATGTTGCTATTGTGAATTTGCTACTTTTAAATCGACGAACCTTATTGACCACCATAATAGCAAACATAATGGTAAAACACTCAATCTAATAGGCAGTAGTACATTTTCTTGCACAGAGGAAGAAATTGAGAAAACTAAGGCATTAGACAAAATGATCAGGCAAAGTAGAATTAAGGATACTTCAAAAGTTATTCTTAATGCCTCTGCTGCCACAAAAAAGAAACTTGTAACCACTACCTCTGCTGCCAAAAAACAGAAACCTACACCCACTGTAAAAAAGTCTACCACTGTTAAAAATTCAACATCTAACTCGTTAGAAGGTCAGTCTGAATCTCCAAAAATGGTAGATACAAATGAAGAAAAAGATATTCCATCAGGGTCGGACCTTTGCTGGAGCTGTGGCAACTGTGGTTTTGTCACTCTCAATGAGGACTATCTGAAGTTCCATCTCAAAGCTAATCATAAGGACCAGACACACAAGTATGTTGCTATGTTAGTGTCCTCTGATGAGGCAATGGAGAAAATCAAGGCGTCTGATCAGCAGATCTCGGCCAACCAAGAAGCTAGTGAAATAGAAAAAAATATTCTTACTAGCTCTACCATTTCAAGCATGAAAGCTGTAACCTCTTCAACGTCCACCTCTACGGAAGACTCATGTCAATCACTTGAAATTGGAAATAATGCTGAGTGTGAGTCTCCAGATTTAGTGAAGACAACACAAGAAGAAAAGATTCCATTATCATTCAAGTGTTCACAGTGTGGTTTCACTGCATCAGCTTCAAAGAAAGTGAAAGTGCATTCACTCCATAGACACAAGGGATGTGTTATGTATGCTCTTGATATGAAGGCTGCAGTACTGCTTCAGAAAAGATATATTTTCTTCTGTATTAAACGCAACTGCCCTTTTGAAACAAAAGAAGTGTCCGAAATTCTAAAGCACTGTGAAAGTTGCACTCCATGGTTGGATGGTAAAGATAATTCAGATATTGACAGCAGAATAGTTAAATCTTTAGAACTAACAAAAAAATTCTTATTAAAAACTTATGGAAATGTTAGTGGACAGACCAAGCTTGATGGAATGCCTCCAAAGTGAGGATGTTATTACTGTACATATGTGTCCATTGAAACCACTAGTCTGAAGAAGCATATACAGTCAAATACCGTTAGCTCGAACTTGGTAAGGTCCATTTACCGGTTAGCTCGAACCTACTTTGTTGGTCCCGACAGTTTCCTTATATATAAAAATGTGATCTGTAGAGTGTTCACAAGGTTTTTCTACTATTTGACCTGGTTTTTAACCCCACATGACCCACTTTCGAAATCTTTAGAAAGGTTCTTCTACTATTTGACCTAGTTTTTGACTCCACATGATCAACTTTGAACATGTCAGAGATTTTATCAGGACAATCATTCCGACAAAGGTTCATGAAGATTGGGCTGAAAATGTGACCTCTAAATAACAAGGTTTTTAGCTCACCTGAGCAAAGCTCAGGGTGAGCTTTTGGGATACTTGAATTGTCGGCGTCCGTCGTCCGTTGTCCGTCGTCAACAATTTGCTTGTGAACACTCTAGTGGTCACAATTGTAGTCCAATCTTCATGAAACTTGGTCAGAATGAATGTCTTGATAAAATCTCGGACAAGTTCGAAAGTGGGTCAAGTTGGGTTAAAAACTAGGTCACTAGGTCAAATAGTAGGAAAACCTTGTGAACCCTCTACAGGTCACATTTTTAGCCCAATTTTCATGAAACTTGGTCAGAATGATTGTCTTGATAAAATCTCGGAGGAGTTTGAAAAATGGGTCATGTGGGGTAAAAAACTAGGTCACTAGGTCAAACAGTAGAAAAACCTTGTGAACACTCTAGTGGTCACAATTTTAGTCCAATCTTCATGAAACTTGGTCAGAATGAATGTCTTGATAAAATCTTGGACGAGTTTGAAAGTGGGTCAGGTGGAGTTCAAAACTAGGTCACTAGGTCAAACAGTAGAAAAACCTTTATGAACACTCCAGTGGTCACATTTTTTGTCCAATCTTCATGAAACTTAGTCTTAATGATTGTCTTGATAAAATCTTGGACGAGTTTGAAAGTGGGTTATGTGGGGTTAAAAACTAGGTCACTAGGTCAAATAGAAGGAAAACCTTGTGAACACTCTAGAGGTTACATTTATAGCCAAATCTTCATGAAAATTGATCAGAATGATTGTCCTTATAAAATCTTGGACAAGTTTGAAAGTGGGTTATGTGAGGTCAAAAAGTAGGTCACTGGGTCATATCTTAGAGAAATCTAGTTTACACTCCAGTGGCCACATTTTTAGCCCAGTCTTCCTCAAACTTTCTCAGAGTGTTTGTCTTGGTGATATCAAGGTTGAGTGTGATCATGGGTTGAGTGGGAATAAAAAGTAGGTCACTAGGTTAAATCTTTGAAAAAATACTTTAGAGGGCAAATTTTAGCCCAATCTTCATTGGTCAGAATCATTGTCTTGATCAAATCAATAGACTAAATTTTTGAAACTCTTGTTCTGCAGAACCACTGCTCATGATTCACTGCTCATGATCCACTATCAACATTGTTCATATATTGCCCCTAAGGTCAATATTGACCCTAACCATGGGCTACCCAGCAAAAATCTTAAATCTATGGTAATCAGGTGAGCGATTAAGGGCCATTTTGGCCCTCTTGTCTTATTATATGACCTAGTGACCTAGTTTTTTTACCCCATGTGACCCACTTTTGAATTTGTCCGAGATTTTATCAGGAGAATCTTTCTGACAACGTTTCATGAAGATTGGGCTGAAAATTTGACCTTTGAGTGTTCACACGGTTTTTAGCTCACTTGAGCTCAGGGACTTGATTGTCTGGTGTCCGTCGTTCGTCGTCAACAATTCGCTTGTGAACACTTTAATGGTCACAATTTTAGTCCAATCTTCATGAAACTTAGTCAGAATAATTGTCTTGATAAAATCTCGGACGAGTTTGAAAGTGGGTCATGCTAGGTCAAAAACTAGGTCACTAGGTCAAATAGTATAAAAACTTTGTGAACACTCTAGAGGTCACATTTTTAGGCCAATCTTCATGAAACTTAGCCAGAATGGTTGTATTAATAAAATCTCGGACGAGTTTGAAACTGGGTCATGTTCGGTCAAAAGCTAGGTCACTAGGTCAAACAGAAAAACCTTGTGAACACTAGTTGTCACATTTTTTTGTCCAATCTTCATGAAACTTTATCAGAGTGATTGTTTTGATAAATTCTCTTACACGTTTGAACATAGGTCATGTTCGGTGAAAATCTAGGTCACAAGGTCAAACAGTTAAAAAACCTTGTGAACACTAGTGGTCACATTTTTTGTTCAATCTATATGGAACTTAGAAAGATTGTTTTGGTTAAATCTCAGATGAGTTTGACAATGGGTCATGTGGAGTCAAAAACTAGGTCACTAGGTCATATCTTAAAGCAAATCTTGTTTACACTACAGGGGCCACATTTTTAGCACAATCTTCCTCAAAATTGCTCAGAATGTTTGTCTTGGTGTATATCAAGGTTAAGTTTTATCATGGGGTGGGTGGGGTCAAATAGTAGGTCAATAGGTCAAATCTTAGAAAAATCACTCTAGAGGTCACATTTTAAGCCCAATCTTCACTGGTCAGAATGATTGTCTTGATAAAATCACTATTCTAAATCTTTGAATCTTGTTCTCCAGAACCACTTCTCATGACCCACTATCAACATTGTTCAAATAGTGTCCCTTGGGTCAATATTTGGCCCCATCCTGGGGCTACCCAGATATAATTTTAATTCTATGATAATCAGGTGAGCGATTAAGGGCCATCTTGGCCCTCTTGTTCTACTATTTGAACTGGTGACCTAGTTTTATACTCCACATGACCCTTTTTCAAATTCATCCAAGATTTTATCAGGACAGTCATTCTGACAAAAGTTCATGAAGATTGGGCTGAAAATGTGACCTCTAAATAACAAGGTTTTCTTATTATATTAAATTGTTAACAAAGTTTTCTTATTTAGTGACCTAGTTTTTGACCCCACGTGACCCACTTTCACACTCGTCAAAGATTTTATCAAGAGAATCATACTGACAAAGTTCCATGAAGATTGGACTAAAATTGTGACCACTAGAGTGTCCACAAGCAAATTGTTGACGACGCACGCTGGACATTCTAGTCTCCCAAAAGCTCACCCTGAGCTGTGCTCAGGTGAGCTAAAAAGGAGGTGATCGTGAAAACCCTTCCAATTACAGGGGTATATGTCGATTAGCTGCTTTGCTAAAATATTTACAGGAATAACAGAATTTCATCATGGTGTGAAGAGCATAATAATATATCCAATGCACAGTTCGGCTTAAGGTCGGGTCGGTCACTGTAGATGCAGTGTTTATTCTTCATGCTATTGTACAAAAATCGACAACAGTCTAATAAGCTTTTATACCGCGCTTTTGTCGATTTAAAAAGGGCATTCGATAGTATAAATAGAAATTCATTGTGGTTCAAGTTATATATAATAAGTAAAATGTTATGTGTTTTAAAGGATATGTACGATAAAGTCAAGGCATGTGTTAGAAAACGAAATACTTACTCAGAGTCCTACAATAATTATATTGGATTTATGCAAGGAGAGATAATCTCGCCCATAATGTTTGCCCTTTTTCTTGGGGATTTTTAGGAGTTCAATCTGTAAGATCCAGATCTTCAAGGAATGATCTTGGTTTTCTGGCAGCTCACCATATGACTTGCAATATAAATTAGATAAATTAAATGAATACTGCGAAACTTGAGGATTATAAGTAAATTGCTCGAAAACAAAAGTAATTGGTTTTTTTGGAAAGGGGTATGTGGTTTAAAGGAAAATGAAATTTGATCACATGGGAGAGAGATTTAAGAAACAGTAAATGACTTTAACTACCTTGGGACAGTTTTTAACAACACTGGGAGCTTTGTTTTAAATCAAGAGTTTATAGTAGGCAAAGGGCTGATAGCATTGAATGTACTCATGGCAAATATTAATGGTTTGAACCTGAAATTAATGCAGTGTTGCTTGTCAGTTATTTGATGCATTTGTAGTTCTAGTTTGAATTTTAGCTGTCAAGTTTGGGGTTACACTAAATCTAAACAAATAGAGAGAGTACACCAAATATTTTGCAAAACAGGTATTACGTGTGAAAATCGACATACAGTATACAGTAAAACCTCTCTATAACGACCACTAAATTACATCCAGTATTTTGTGTTAAAGGCAGATGGATACTTAAAGCAAGGTGAAAGTAAAACAGAACGCTCCTATAGGAGCGTTCTGTTTTACTTTCACCTTGCTTTAAGCAACCACCTGCCCAAAATACCAATTAATTAACATTAATTTAGTGGTCGTTATAGAGAGGTTTTACTGTATACGGTGAAATGGGTGAATATCCATTGTATATAAATCATTACAGTTGAACTACTAAATATTGGTTGAAAATAGTTTCATCACTGAATGTAATATTATCTACTGTATACAATAATTTATTAGCTGTTTGGTGGATCCAATAGTTGTTAACCCGAAATCCTTTCACAAAATATTTAACCCTTTCCCTCATATAAATGTGTTTTCACGCATTTGCAAACAGAGAAGACCCAGATCAGACGGCTCCTAGAGGAGCCGTCTGATCAGGGTCTACTCTGTTTGCTAATAGAATTTCAAAGATCTGTGTCTTTAGTTTCTAAAAATGTCTACAATGTTCCACCTTCCATATTTAATTTTAACTATTTTGTCCATAAATATTCAGTAGGTATTGAAATTCGTAATAAACATAGAACAGGGAAAGGGTTAAGCAAAGATTAGAGGCTTGTTTGATACAGGAGGAATGAGAATATCAATAGTATTGGTGTACTAGCAACATATAAACATTTTAAAAGCTGTTTGCATTTGAAGCATATGGTATTTAAATAATTTGTCATATAAACTTAAAGATTTTACCCTGCTTAGCTGCTTCTGTCTTCACATTCATTAAAAATCGAAACCGGAAGGTACAGCAGAATAATATACAATGTAGTTTCATTTTGTTCTTATATGTAGTTCATACACCGACCTGCGTAAGAAGTAAATAAGAAAAGCTTTGTAAAATTTTATCAGCTACATGTACCGCCAGGAATTAGTTAACCTCTATATATAAAGTACAGTGAAACCCCGCTAATGCGACCACTTAATAAACAGCCACTGACGTTGTTTAAAGCAGGTGGTTGCTTAATGCAGGACGAAAGTTATGCAGAAAGCTCCTATAGGAGCTTTCTGCATAACTTTCGTCCTGCATTAAGCTACCACCTGCCTCTGCCACCCAGAATTATGCCCCTTTTTTGTGGTCGTATTAGCGGGGTTTTACTGTATTCATTTTGCTTGAGAAACACACTTGGTAATCATAACATTTAAGTCATCTCAAATCTGAATAGACAATACTTAACCCATTCCCGCATATTGACGCCTTTAGACGCTTCTGTAAAAGCCACTTTGTGAAACCATTGTGATAAATAGAGCATTTGCTGGAGCAAATTCTCTATTTATCACAATGGTTTCAATACTACACAATTCTGAAAATTTCCTTTTCTCTAATTAATGCTCCTTTTTGGTAGATTAAATCAAAGAGGTTAGGTCTAAAAATAACCGAAGTGGGAATGGGTTAATACACAACTTAAATGTCAGTTTCCCTTCATGTAATGATTTTGCTCATGATTAAATTGATTGTGATTTAAATTTACTGTCAGTCGGAAAGCTCATTTGTCCTATGTGACATATGCTATTCAATTTATTTAACCCTTTCCCTGTTCTATGTTGATTTCAAATTTCAATACCTATTGAATATTCATGAATAAAGTAGTTATAATGAAATATGGAAGGTGGAGCTTTTTACCCATTTTAGGAAGTAAATAAACAGATCTTTCAAATTCCATCAGCAAATAGAGCAGACCCCGATCAGACGGCTCCTCTAGGAACCGTCTGATCTGGGTCTACTCTGTTTGCAAATGCGTGAAAACAAGGAAAGTGTTAAAACAATATTGTACGGTATGTGGTTGTACAAGTTGAATAAAGATATGTTCTGTTCATATATGTTTTATTATTAGACCACTATCAAAATTGTCAAGAATTCAATTTAATTTCATCTCTGAAACTTATGCACAGATTTCAGTTATTCAGAATCTCATGATTGTTTAACACTTTACTCCATATATATGCCCTTGCAAACAGAGTAGACTCAGATAAGGTGGCTCCTGTAGGAGCCGTCTGATCAGGGTCTGCACTGTTTGCTTATGATATAATATAGATATGATTCTACAGTTTCTGCAAAGCCCATAAATCCCTATGTCCATGTACCCCCTGTGCTATTACCGGTATAACAATCTACAGTAAAACCTCTATATAACGGCCACTAAATTGTATTAATTAGTTGTTATTTAAGGCAGGTGGTTGCTTAAAGCAATGTGAAAGTAAAACAGAACGTTCCTATTGGAGCGTTCTGTTTTACTTTCACCTTGCTTTAAGCAGCCACCTGCCTTTAACACAAAATACTTGATGTAATTTAGTGGCCGTTATAGAGAGGTTTTACTGTATATGATATTCATGATGTCATTATTTTTTTCATGAATATTCATGAAGTAAAGGGTTAAACTATTGCAGTTTATCAAAAAACATAGCTGCAAGGTGTTTGTCTGTTGTTCCTGAGGACAACATCTTGATCATGATTTATGCAGAATTGTCCCCTTTGGGAGAATGGGAGAAACTGACATAAAGGTATACTACATGTATATTCAAATATGGAATTCTAAACCTTGGATCCTAATGAGATGCCAAATAAGTTGGCGTCTCATCTGGATCCAAGTTGTTTTCAAATGCTAGTCAGGTCGCACTTAGCCCGTAAAGGTTAATAGCCCGTAAAGGTTAAACTCATAGTCTGTACTTACAGGTTTTAACTCTTTGCAAACCAAGTAATTTTTCTTCTGCAACAATTGTCTTCTGCTTCAATTCTTAAAATAAACTTTCTCTCATTTTTTTGGCAAAAATATGTTCCAAGATGACAAATAGTTTGGATCCTGATGAGATGCCGCATTATGCGTCGTCTCATCTGAATCCAAACTGTTTGCATAGGTAATCACAGTTTCGCTGCAAAGAGTTAGAATTACATTGTATATAATTATGCTGAAAGGAAGTATAATAGTAGTATATAACAAGCAAACCGATCAAATAAAAGCTTAAGAAGACTAGACTTTCATGTGTTTGATTGAAATCCTACCAGATGTTATTCTCTGATATATTAATGTTTGCTCTGGTTGAGTTTTAGTTTTTATAACTGTGCGAAATAGGCCGATAATAATATGTTGTACAACAAAAATTGCACACTGGTTTGTTTTTAGCTCACCAGAGCACAAAGTGCTCAGGGTGAGCTTTTGTGATCGCCTGATGTCCGTCGTCCGTCGGCGTGCGTCGTCCGTCGTCCGTCGTTCGTCGTCAACAATTTGAACCTTTAAAGTTCTTCTCCTCTGAATCTACAGGGGTCTCAGCTTCCATCTTTGGCACATAGCATCATCTGTAGGTCCTCTACAAAAGTTATATAAATTATACCCCTGGGGTCAAAATTGGCCCTGCCCCAGGGGTTTTCAGTTTTCAATAGAAACATATAGTGAAAACTTTGAGCATCATCTCCTCTAAAACTAGAAGGTCCTCAGCTTTCATATTTGGCACATAGCTTCAACTTCAGGACTTCTACAAAAGTTATATAAATTATGCTCCTGTGGTCAAAATTGGCTACACCCACGGGTGGCAAGTTTTCTAGCAAACTTGAAGCTGACTGCACTTTTAAGCATCTTATCTTTACTCAGTCTCATAAACAGGTCATCAGGTCAAGCAATAGAGATGGGGATGACCAGTGGCTATTTTTAGTACACCTGTATTGCTGGTAGTGGCTGTAGTAACCCTTTGCCTGTACTGTGTTTATTATTAATTTGAATGCCTATTGCATATTCATGAGCAAAATGAAGTATGGAAGGTGAAACATTGTAGCCATTTTTTTTCCAAATTTCACAACCTACTGAATATTCATAGACAAAATAGTTATAATGGAATATAGTAGGTAGAACATTGTAGCCATTTTAGAAACTAAAGGAAGATCTGTCAAATTCCATTAACAAACAGAGCAGACCCTGATCAGATGGCTCCTATAGGAGGCATCTGATCTGGTCTACTGATTTTTCAAATGTGTGAAAACACGTTTATATGAGGGAAGGGTTAATTAATAATAGTGATTGGCATTATGACATTATTACAACCTGCCCTGCAGTTCAGAAGAAGGGTAAATCATGTAAAGGCTCCAGAATGCCAAATTAAAGATTTTAAATAAATTATGAAATAATTTTTAACATGAAATTGTATTACTTGAAAATATTAAGTTCAGTGAACTTATGAATATGAAATTATTATGTAATAATTTATAATAATATTCAAATGCAAAAAATCAGTTTGGAATGCTAGGGTACACATACCTTTTCAGAGGAACAGTAATGTTGATTATTTGAGAGGTCAGTTGATCGTCTTTAGTCAGAACTTTGTATGGCCTTGCATAATTAAAATTCCCTGGTTAATACATATCAATCTTACAATTAACTTTCTTGTACAAACCACATATTATGAAGTTACATATGTGTCAGATCAAATCCAAACTGTGTGCTAATTTCAGTCAAAATATGCGCAGCAGTAATAGGGTTTCTGTCATCTGTAATTTGTTTGTCTGAAAAATTAACACTTTCAATGGCCCTCTTGTCTATAGAAACGTATAGTGAAAACTTTGAAAATCTTCTTTTCTGAATCTACAGGGTTCTCAGCTTTCATATTTGGCTCATAGCACCATTTTCCGATCCTCTACAAAAGTTATATAAATTATGCCCCTGTTGTCAATATAGGCCCCACCCCAGGGGTGGTCAGTTTTCAATAGAAACAATTTTAATGTGCAAACTTTGAAAATCTTCTCCTTTGAAACTGGAATGTTCTCAGATTTCATATTTGGCACATAGCTTCATATTTAGGTCATCTACAAAAGTTATATTTTGTGTCCCTGGTGTCAAAATTGGCACCGCCCCAGAGACGGTCACTTTTCAATAGAAACATATCTGATTGTCTGGTGAGCGATGTCAGGGCCATTCTGGCCCTCTTGTTTTTTGTAATGGTAGAAACTAGATTTAGATCTTTATTACAAACAACTCCTATTGGAGCAAACAGAATAGACCTTGATCAAACAACTCCTGTAGGAGCTGTCTGATCTAGGTTTACTCTGTTTGCAAAGGCATGAAAAAGCATTTATTCGAAGGAAAGGATTAAGTAACAGCAGTATTGGAAGCTCACAGAAGTTTCATTGAGAGCAAATGCTGTGATTGTTTTATTATGCAATAATTGTTTAAATGAGTTTTTAGCTCACCTGGCACAAGTTGCCAAAGTGAGCTATTGAGATCACCCTGTGCCCGTCGTCATAAATTGTTAACAACATCTACTAAATGATTAATCACTGACTGCATTTTCACCAGATTTCTCAGAAATGATATACAGGTGACTCATTAACAGATTTGTATAAATTATTCTGATCTATTTCATAGGTCACAGGAACTAACAAAGAAACAATTTCTTTTCCTAAATCACTTGCTGGATTTTCACTAAATATCAGAGAAATACTGTAGATGAACCCCTATCAGATCGTTGTATGTCATTCCTTAACCCATTCCCGCATATTGACGCCTTTTGACGCTTCTGTAAAAGTCACTTTGTGAAACCATTGTGATAAATAGAGCATTTGCTCCACAGGAGCAAATGCTCTATTTATCACAATGGTTTCAAAACAACACAATTTTGAAAAATTCCTTTTCTCTAGATAATGCTCCTTTTTGGTAGACTTAATCAAAGAGGTTGAATCTAAAAATAGCCTAAGTGGGAATGGGTTAATAAGTACAGCATAAGTAGATCACAGGAGGTAAAATAGGGTTTAACTTTTTCCTTAAACAACAGCTCTTAAACCACAGTTTGGATTTCCATCAAATTTTACAGCAGTGAAATTCAGATTACCCTCTATTGACATTATATAAATGTTTCCAATCCTCTGCAATAAGTAGGTCACAGTAGCTAACAGATTTTAAATGAACAATTACAAATGTACTTCTCTTTAACCATTGAACTGGGTTTGACAAATAATGCTTAAATGGTCCTCTATCAAAATTATATAAAATTTAATGTTTTTTCATATAAAGCTGAAAATTCTTAAATGACATCTGCTCCTATACTAGAGAATGGCATTTGATCAAATTTCAAAGGAATGATGCTAGATGGTGGCATTGTCTATCTAGTAATATATAGGCTGAACAATTTTGGTAGTTGTGCATAATAGATCACTTGGCCTACATACATGTGATAACTACCGACGGTAGGTGAATTCTACCGTTTTCAGAGGTGGTCTACCGTTCTACCGATTCGGTAGCCGTTTCTACCGTTTTACCGATTCTGCCATGGCCCAGTATTGCTCACCAGGTTAATAGGCCGCCTATTAACCTGGTGAGCAATACTGGGCCATCATCACCTGCTTATTCTAATTATCGAGAGAGATGCCAAAGGACCTAATGGTTTCTTATGCTCTTTGATTTTGTTTAAGTCATACAATAAAATCAGAATGCTGCTTCGGAGCGTTTGTAGGGGCTATTCTACTCACCTGGGACCGGCCGCGTTGCTCAGTGGTAGAGCGTCCGCCTGCGGTACGGAAGGTTGTAGGTTCGATCCCCGGCCGCGACAGACCAAAAGTTGTTAAAAGTTGGTACTAGTAGCTCCCATGTCTACACTCGACATTAAAAGGTCAGTTCTAGGACTGGTCGGCCCGGTGTCGGGATAATGCGGCTGGGTGGGGTGCCCTTGCCATGTGCCCGCGGCTGGGGCATTCCAGTGAGGCAGCACTATAACTTGTCTCAAGCGGTTGCCGTCTGCAAATAACTGAAATACTGTTGGTCGGACGTAAAACCCAACTCACTCACTCTACTCACCTCTACTCAGCATGTGTGTTTACTTATCCCTTTACTCCAAATATACACATTTCTATGCCTTTGCAAACAAAGTAGATCCAGATCAGACAGCACCTGAGGGAGTCGTCTAATCAGTGTTTGCTTATGATGCACTATAGACATAATACTATAGGTTTCGTCGGCGAAAAATGCCCGTGTCCATGTGCTATTTTAACAATTAATATAATTAGTATTCATGATGTCATTATTTTTTACACAAATACTCAGGAAGTAAAGAGTTAAGCAGATAGTTTGGAACCAGATTTGACCGTGAGTAATTAGTTTTTCATTTGGATCGAAACTGTTTGGTACTTTGATCATGTTTTGCTCACCTGGTTTTACCCTTTTACTCAATGAATATTGATGTGTGACATCATGATTACAATGTACATGTATACATAAGTCTATAAGCTTAGTTTTAATAATGTCACATGAACACGGGAATATTAGGTCACGATAGAAACTGTAGACCAGTATCTATAGTAAAACCTCTCTATAACGGCCACTAAATTGTGTTAATTAGTTGGTATTTAGGGCAGGTGGCTGCTTAAAGCAAGGTGAAAGTAAAACACAATGCTCCTATAGGAGCGTTCTGTTTTACTTTCACTTTGCTTGAAGCAGCCACCTGCCTTTAACACAAAATACTTGATGTAGTTTACTGACCGTTATAGACAGGTTTTACTGTATATGTACGGGGAGCCATCTGATCTGGATCTACTCTGTTTGCAAAGGCCTAGAAAGACATACATGCATTTATGAAGTAGAGGATTAAAGTGCTAAGTTGTGCTTTCCCAGTGTCAGTTGTATGTTGTCCCTTCAACAATCATAAATGACATCTCCTAAACTATTGAAGGTATATGACCAAACTTCACAGGAATGATCTTTATATGAAATATAAATTATGAAGTTGGTCATAGAGCTAAAAGTAGATTAATTTCCTGAAATAAATGAATTGATTTCCTTGGGTAATCTTGTTTCAAAGTTAGTATGCTGTGTTACAACCACTTGTGCAATAATAACCACTTTTGCAATACATTTATTTTAAAACTGGTAGGGATGTAAAATATGTCTAAATTTGTATACAGTAAACCCCACTCTAATGCGACCACTTAATGAATAATCATGGCTGTCTTTATAAGCAGGTGGTTGCTTAATGCAGGACAAAAGTAATGCAGAAAGCTTCTCTAGGAGCTTAAATTTCTGTATTACTTTTGTCCTGCATTAAGCTACCACCTGCATCTAGCACCCATAATTATACCTCTGTTAGGTGGTTGCATTAGCGGGGTTTTACTGTACTATAGAATTGTTTTTTATACAAAAAAATGATTATTGGACTTTGAATTTTTTACGTAGAAAATTTTGTCCGCGCGGGGCGGGTGGTGGTGGGGGTCTCGCCCCTGCGCGGACAAAATTCTATACGTAAAAAATTCAAAGTCCCATAATTCTGTAGAAAATCATCAAACCAGAACAGGAATGAGATAAATAAGATATGCACAACTAAACATGGTGCTGTTCATGTAACAATATATATTTTCACAGTAAGGGACGGTACTCTGTATACACTGATGTATGGGTAAAATGTACTATTTAAGAGTTACTGTTATTTTATCACGTACCCATGGGCATGATGCTGTACACTTTATGCTGAGACATGCTATAGTAAAGGGTTTATAAACAGAGCTCTTGTTTTATTTATTCACTGACTGTGGAACCTGTCTTAAGTCTACAAAAGAACTAGAACTATACAAGCACATACCACAAATATATAACAGTTCAATCGGAATCTTATGAAGTTTCATGAAAATGCGACCAATTAAAGGTTTTGGAGAAACCGTGTGGACAAACATGTCCATGTGAAAATTCAAAGCCCCATAACTCTGCAGAAAATCATCGAACCGAAACATGAATAAGATGTGAGTAAAATGTGTAAACAATGTCTACTATTCTAATTATGTTTACTATGCGCTGCAGGACTTGCTGGTTACATATATTTTATATTCATATAATCTAATACTTTATTTCCTGGCACAACAATGGAACCAGTTGATTGCATGTTTTCAGTTCTAGTTTAGGACTATGTTGTTGCACAAAGCGATAAATTAAAAATGTCTGTGTCTGTGAACACGGGTTCAGACGACTGGCAGCCATTATATTTAGATGAAATATATTTGTAAGACGGTTAACGTAAAGATAAATCACAAGTCAAATCGATAAAAGTATAATAATGAAAAAAAAAACATTTTGAAACCAAAGACATTTTGAAAATGTAGTCGTATGATGACATCAGACTAAGCGGTGCGTACTTTACTTTGTCTAAAGCCGTGGTCCCAACCCGACGTATTAGCAAGTGCGCGCAGTCTACGTGCAAAAACGTGGGTGAAATTTGGGGATCCGTTCGTGGTGAGTACCGCCTCCGTACGGATTTAGGAGATTTATTTTTTTCCCACGGTCACGTGCTCTACGGACGACGCACTTAGCACGCTCGTGTTGCGCACGTGATAAGTGCGTGGTATGTGCTTATTCGGTACTTCCCCATTTCTACTGTCAAATGGGCACACAGAACTCACGAAGACCTACCGAGTGAGCACGTGCTCCGCAGTTATATTTATACGCGCGCTGTGCGCACTGATTTCTGTAGTATACATGTATATAAAAGCCGATCCGACGGACAAGTGCCAACATTTCGTCTCCAAGGTACCTAATAAGAAGATACAGAAGAAGGGGTCCGCTGCATCTGCAGCTCAAAGGGTAGCAGAAACGGTCAGAGGGCCCAACAGAAACGGACCGCGGAATACGAGAGGGCCACAGACGAACAGGAGAGGAGGAGCGAACCCACCATCTCCTGCGTCGGCGTCCCTGTTGCCTCTCCCATGTTTATGTGCTGCATGACACTTAATTGAGGCTAGCAGCAGCTGGGACTTCTGGATAGCCTTGACAGGGTCTTCCTATATATGACCCCCCCCCCCCCCTACACACACAATCACACACACGACATCGGGCAGAAAAACTCACGTTCATCGCACTTGCACGCACTTATAACATGCGAGTGAGTAAGGACATCGTACGTGATCAGCACGTGTAAGTTCGGCCTCCGTACGATAACGTTGCAATCGCAGTGAGGTCGTACGTTGTAAGCACTTACAACTCACTTACCACGTGTGCAACATACGATGTATACATACGCAACCGCTCATGGCTAGGCGTAGCGTGCGGGCCACGTACTTACATTTTGCGCAATCGTGCGGGTGACGTGCGTTGACGTACTCCCTCCCCGTGCTTGCCACTCTCTTCCCACGTTTTCAGAAGAAAAAAAACCGTGGCGGACGTAGCTTTCTCAAAGAACGTACACTGTAAATGCGGCGGCAAAATTTACAGTGTACGTGCTAAATCAAAAACACGCACGGTGGCGGGGTGGGTTGTGACCGGGCTTTTACCCTTGACCAAACTGTTACTTGACCGAAGTTTACTATATTTAGATTGTGTTGTAAAAGGTTGTAGCCCAATCTCATATATATATGCCATTTAAAATATGCAACCCCCCCCCCCTTTATGATCGAAGTATGCAAAACTAACCTGAAACTATCTATTTGTATCCCAAACCTCTCCGAAAAAATCCCCAAGAAAAACACAACCTGATTGTTTTCCTATCGGGTCTATATATAGGTATCAATACACATATATAGACCAATAGGAAAAAAACTCGGGTCGTATTTTTCTTGTTTTTCGGAGAGATTCGGGATACAAATATATAGTTTTAGTTTAGTTTTGCATATATCTACTTCGATCATAAACGGGGTGGGGGTGTCGAGTCCCAGCATGTGTCGGGCACCTTTGGTCTAGACTACTCTGTTCTTTAGAGTAAATAGTTTCTAATAACTATTGTACGAAAGACCGGCGGTGACATTTCCATTTCACGATTTCACACAAAGCAATTCATGATTTCACGATTTCACAATTTCACAATTTCACAATTTCACGATTTCACGATTTCACTTCAAAATTTCACGATTTCACGATTTCACAATTTCACGATTTCACGATTTCACTTCAAAATTTCATGATTTCACGATTTCATGATTTCACAATTTCACGATTTCAAGAAATTGTGAAATCGTGAAATCGTGAAATTGTGAAATTTTGAAGTGAAATCGTGAAATCGTGAAATCATGAAATCATGAAATCATGAAATTGTGAAATCGTGAAATCATGAATTCTATTGTGTGAAATCTTGAAGTGGAAATGTCACCGCCGGTCTTTCGTACTATTGTCTTTTTTCTGCAACATGCACGTGGTAGAATGGGCAAAATTTGTCCGGTTCTCCGCTGCGCTTCAAGATAGCCGATAAGTTCTGTCCCTTCGTTTGACGTCATACGCGGGACCACTCGGAACACCTCAGCTTTTCTACGAACCCTAACGGATACGAATATAGGGTATGTAGGCCTACGGCAAAACTAGACCAACAAAACACCATAATGTGAATTTGTACGTTGCAGGTTTTATGAAATTCAACCATACAGTTTAATATACCTGACTAAGATTCAAACGGTTGAGATTTATTGAAAAAAAAAATGATTAAAATATGATTTGATTTCAAAGCCGAGTAAGGCTAAGCATGCCTCGTCAGTTCGTTTTATTGTGAATGTTTATCCCCCCAAAAATGAGCACCTTTATACAGATACAGTTGTGCACTATTTAAAGATGGTGCATTCATGTTGATGGGTTTATTTCATGGCAGTCAATATCACGGGTATTTAATTTATCTTCTTTATAGAAAGACAGCTTCGCCTCTTCGAAAGTTCGTACCCAATCAAATTGGCTTGAAGAATATAAAATAAATTCTAAATTCTCAATATGGAGATATGCAGGATATAGTTGCTGAATGTTAGTAATTGCCATTTGACCTGTGTCTGATTCTTTGGCACTAACCTTTTACCTGATATAGATGCATTTACAGAGTAGATTTAATACAGGTAGTTACATACTAGTGTTTTTACTTTTAATCTTTTTTCACATCTCACTAATATGCTAATATTTTATCTATGACTTGAACCTTGTTCATGTCTCTCACTGACCTGAAAATACTCATTACCAGGTTCTTATCCCTATCACCTTTTGCTACTAACAGTTCCGACGTGCACCTTTTCCTGCCTATAACACTCGAGAGAGGGGTTGGCAGTACACAGAGATAGATAGATAGATAACATGACAGAACAATGAAGAATGTTTGTAACAAGAATAAATTGTCCTGTTAATTGTGTTGTTTTCCAGATCAAGATGACCAAGACTGGACGATTAGTGTAGTCCCTGATCACCACCTGGAATTTGACAGCCGAATATTACAGGAGTTGATAATTATATCGAATATTAGCAGAAAGTGAAAATGTCATACGCACGGAACAAGATATAATATGAGTCTTCCTTCTTATTAGATTATCTGGATCCAATAAATGTTCGAAAAGCAATATTAGTTAGTACAAAATGTTGGTTACCAAAGTAAAAAATAAAATTGTTTTATCAATAAAAGATATCTATGTAAAGTGTGTATTGTTAACCCTTTATTTCACATAGACATCTTTACACATGTATGTTGGAATACAGAATAGACCCAGATCAGACATCTTTTGTAGCAGCCATCTGACCAGAGTCTGCTCTGTTTGCTTACGGAATTTGATCCGTTTCTTAAATGAACTCACTTTCTTTAACGGCATATGTACGCATGATATTTTGGTATTGGTAGGAACTAGGGTCATATAAACAAACAGAATAGACCCTGATTACACTGCCATACATTATTGCTATTTGAATATTTACTGAACCCAGATCTCTGACATGAAGTAAGACCCATATTATAACTGTTTCGAACATTTTAATCATAAGGCAATTTTGGTATATACCGTACGTGTAATTAACACTCCCTGTCGAATTCTATGTTGTGATCAGGGGCTGCACTGATCGTTCAATATTGTTCATTGCGATCCGGAAAACAATACCACACAACAATTTAATCTTGTCGGTGGTCTGTGGAGTAAAGTGACGTTCATACTTTCTGCATAACTATTATAATTATTGCTCCTTATATATAAATATCTTCTGTCAAATTAATTCTATGTAGTGATCAGGGGCTACACTTATCGATCAATCTTGGTCGTCTTGATCTGGAAAATAATACCACAGAACAATGTAATATTGTTACAAACATTCTTTATAGTTCTGTCATGTTATCCGTCCTGTATCATAAGTGCGAAATACAAACACTATATAATTTCTTTCTAGGCGATTTCTCCAATTGGTTTACTATATATCTAATTGTAGGCGATTTCGTTACTAGGCGATTTCTCCGTAAACCATAGCAATTAGTCACTTGGTAAATAGCTTTACTCTTTGTACTGTCCATTTCAATTTATTTTGTCACTGAATTTTAGTCGATATTTTTTTCATTTCGAGTCAGACTGACCTGAAATATACTTCATTTGATCGCATCGTTTTTCAGGAACTCCCATGTTAAATATCCCTCAATATCATGCAGTAACAAGGAATAAAATGCCGAATATGCATTTTCTACATGCTAATTCGATCAGCTGTTTCTTTGCAAATGGCTGCCGTATGAATGGATCGTGGAGCGTGTCATTTTTCAACAGGGGTGAATTGCATACTGATATGAAATAAATGACATAATTTCGTGTATGACGTCAACTTTTAAGAGGTATAAATAATTACCCTTAGTTAAATTCGAACGTTCCACTCGACGTCAATCGTCTGTCATTTGCAATTTGAAATGAATGTGTTTTCAATGGGAAAACGTTGTTTTCATGCATGAAATCTTTATTTAAAGATGGATTCGAGGGAAACTCGGGTACAGAGTTCCTGAAAAAAGATGACACAAGTGGTTTAAATTTGATCTCGATCCGGTAAGAAATGAAAAAAAATCTCGATTCAAATTCAGTGACAAAGTAAATGGACAGTAAGTGCTTAACACTTGATATTTTATAAAAATCAGCATATGTAGTTGGTAGCTTATACATTAAATGACAATTATTGAAAATTCCGAAAAAAAAGTCCCTTTGTGTTTATAATTTGTATGACTGAAAAGACTCCCTAAATATCACCTGATCTTATCCAGACAAAGTCCCTTTGTGTTAATAATGTATGACTGAAAAAAAATCTCTAAATCCCACCTCATCTTATCCTAATCGTCTGTATTACTGGTTACCACTGCCAGATTTATGTTATGATAGTGTTTTCCATATGTGTGCAATGTATCATCAATGCCATTCATCAGTGTCTTTCTCTGTTCCCTGTATTTGGAACTTTGGATAATGAGTTAAACACTGAACTGTTGATAGGTATGAAGTCACAATTTACATGTACATGACTGTATACCAGTGTAACGTTTGTAGAACGTTGGTAATGCAAATGAAGCTGACCAGATCATTGTATCTTGGGAAGTGGAGGTATATATATAGCGCAACAAACATCTCTTGATGTGAGCTTAAGCTTTGCACCGACAGGGTTTGTTGTTGCTGGGTCACTCGGTGTGCACATTACAAATGGTGGCAGCGGTGGGATAAAGACAACTGCCAGACCGGAGTTGCCTTACCCACGGGTCTCCCAGGGTCCAAGTCTCGGGACGAGACTTCTCGGAGGGGAGAGTTATGTAACGTTCATAGAACGTTGGTAATGCAAATGAAGCTGACCAGATCATTGTATCTTGGGAAGTGGAGGTATATATATAGCGCAACAAACATCTCTTGATGTGAGCTTAAGCTTTGCACCGACAGGGTTTGTTGTTGCTGGGTCACTCGGTGTGCACGTTACACCAGTAATGAAAATGTTTGTGGTAATAATAATATTTAAGCATTCAATTTCTTAGAACTTTTGCGTAATTAACTATTGATTGATTTAATTCTTTCCCTATTATTTATTCCAAATTTCAATACCTGAATATTCATGGGCAAAATAGTTATAATGAAATAATAATAATGACATTTGTACAAGTTTCCTATGGCACTGATAGGGGACCATCATCAAATCAATCCTGAAAAGTGTTATGAGTCACACCTGTTGAATGGAACATGTATAAAGTGTTATCTTCATCTTGTCATATATTCTTCTAGACTACTTTAGGTACTTGCAGAACATTGGAAATTATTCAAAAGCACAAGTGGCTTCATTTAATTGACCTTGTCAGTAATGTGCACTTTTTTGCTTTGTAATGAATTTCTTTCATTTGTAATTGATTAATTTTGTCATGGTTATAATTTTTTAATTAAATGATTAACTTTAAGGTGGCCTAACACTTAATATCATAAATACACTTTTGCAAACAGAGTAGACCCAGATCAGACGGCTTCTATAGGAGCCATCTGATCAGGGTCAGCAATGTTTGCATATGATAGAATAAAGATCTGATCATTCTACAGTTTCTGCCATGGCCAAACATTGCTTAACCATGTGCTATTAGAACAATTAATCTAAATGATATTAACAATATCATTATTTCTTTCATGAATATTCATAAAGTAAAGAGTTAGTCATATACATGTAAATCATACTTGTCATATTAACCCTTTCCCTCATATAAACGTGTTTTCGTGCATTTGCAAACAGAGTAGACCCAGATCGGACGGCTCCTAGATGAGCCGTCTGTCGGTCTGATCAGGGTCTGCTCTGTTTGCTAACACAATTTGATAGATCTGTTTCTTTACTTTCTAAACTGTCTACAATGTTCCACCTTCCATATTTCTTAATAACTATTTTGTTATTAATGTTAATGAATATTCATTAGGTACTGAAAATTGGACTAAAGACAGAACAGGGAAATGCTTAAATTGGGCTGTCGTAATAAATTGATATACCAATAGAACATATTTCCAGATATTGTCTGAACGTAAGATATACATGAGCTGCTATGGCATCTACATTTTGTAGTATAATTTTTCAGTGGCACTCGGGGACAATGTCATCTCACAGAACAAGAAGACAAAGTAAACCACTTGTTATAGAGGGGTACCAGGTTTTTAAGGAAACTGAAGGTTAGTTGCAGTCTCTGTACAGTAGTTCATGAATATTTGTGCAAGAAATAATGACCCCTTGAATATCAATTAGATTAGTTCTTATAATAGCACATGGACACAGCAATGTTCGGCTGTGGCAGAAACTATAGAATCATATGTATATAATATCATAAGCAAACAGAGCAGACCCAGATCAGATAGCAGTCTGATCTGGGTCCTATTTGAGCCGTCTGATCTGGGTCTACTCTGTTTGCAAAGGTGTAGAAAGGCGTATTTATCGAGTAAAGGGTTATACATATTAAGTATGCAGATATCTTCTTTAATGTTGATATTTTGTTAACATGTACATTATTATTACTATTTATTAACCTATTCAGCCAAGGGAATATTTCATGTACATCAGTTATTGACTATTTATTTCAAACAGGCAATATTATTCCCCCACAAACAAGGTTTGAGGGAGTATCCTGGAATCACCCTGTTGGTCGGTCCATCCATACTCTTTAAATGAAATTCTGAATCGGTCCCCACTGGAATATGACCCAAACTTCACAGGAATGATCTTTAGATGGTCTTCTATGAAAATATATTCATGTACAGTCAAGCTTTAACCCTTCGCTTGCTATTCACATCAATATACCTGCCTGTAAATAGTGAAGACCCAGATGAGACAGCTCCTGCAGGAGCTGTCTCATCAGGGTATGCACTATTTACAAGTTGATTGTGCAACCAGTGCACTCCACAGCAGTGATTGCACAGCGAAATACTTGTACACGGTGAATATATATGTAATTATACAACAGCGCATGGGTAAAGAAGGAGAAATGTATTTTAAAATTCAGCAAGAGAAGGGTTAATAGCTGAAGCATCACTGGGTTGAGGGAAATTCATTGCTCGAGGTCTGGTCGAAGTGCTGGGAAAAGTTGTTCTTCCATGTAATACACAATGACTGGGTCAAATATGGCTTGCTCAAGGGCCTGGTTTGGTTAGAGGTATAATTATAATAATATCACTGCACAGATTAATCTGTTGTTTTTAGCAGTGTTGACTCGAGGACATTAACATGGGAAAAGGCATATTTAACCCTTTCCCTCATATTGACGACTTTTGACGACTCTGTAAAAGTCACTTTGTGAAACCATTGTGATAAATAGAGCATTTGCTCCTATAGGAGCAAATGCTCTATTTATCACAATGGTTTCAAACTACAAAACTCTAAACTTTTCCTTTTCTCCAATTAATGCTCCTTTTCGGTAGATTAATTCAAAGAGGTTGTATCTAAAAATAGCCTATGAGGTAATGGGTTAAGGAGTAAAGGGTTATAGATATATAACATGTATGCATATATTTTCTTTAATGTTGGTATTTTGTTAATACATGTACATTATTATTAACCATTCAGCCATGGGAATATTTCATGTACATCAATCATTGACTATATTTAATTCTTACAGGCATTATTATACCCCCACAAACAAGGTTTGAGGGGTATACTGGAATCACCCTGTTGGTCCGTCCGTCTGCATTTGAACATGGGTAGTTTGTGTGGTAAACTCCTCCTTCAATTTGAAAGTCATTCAATTTACATTTGGTATAACCACACATAGTAGATGTGCAAGATGCAATTTTCATGTGTTTAGTCTAGAACTTTTAGATTTTGGCATAAAACTTGGGTAGTTTTGTCACAAACTCCATCTTTAATTTGAAAGTTATTGAATTGATGCTTGCCATACATATTTACCATGGATATTAGATGGGCAAGACACAATTTTTATGTGTTAAGTGCCAGGCATTGCTTATCTCCGCTTGAACTTTTGAGTATTTTCGTCATTTGTGCATATGACATGGGTAGTTTTTGTCGCGAACTCCCCATTCAATTTGAAAGTTATTCAATTTACAATTGGCATGCAAAATAACATAAATAGTAGATGTGCAAGTGCAAGTCACAATTTTCATGTGTTTAGCGTCAGGCCTTACAGAAATATCTCCCCCGGAACTTTTGTTACTTTTATTTGGGTCATTTACACGGGTACATGTAGTTCAGTATTATAACTATGTGAACAGTCATTTATGAAACTAAAGGTTACAATTCCTATAACGGTTTTCATGAATAATTCTGAATATCTACCCTGGGTTCTCACAGCTTGCCCTGTGTCTGTCGTCAATTGTCTGTTGTCCATTGTCAACTTTTTTCTTAAAATGACATCTCCTCCTGTACAGTCGGCTGAACGGTCATTCGTACTGAAAGTAGACTATAACTAGGTACTTTACTTTACTTTTACTTCTAAACTACTAGCTGGATTTTTGCAGGAATAGTTCTTGGATCAACCTCTTCCAAAGTTGTTCAAAGAATTTTATTCCATGCAGAACTCTAGTTGTCATGGCAACCAATGTCCAAAAAGAAAGAAAAACTTTAAAATCTTCTTGTCAAAAACTGTAAGGCCTAGGGCTACCAAATATAGTGTGTAGAGTCATCTAGTGGCCTTTTACTTAGATTGTTCAAATTTTGCCCCTGGGGTCAAAATTGGCCCAACTCCAGGGGTCACAAGTTTTACATTGGTTCACATAGTAAAAACTTTAAAAATCTTCTTGTCCGAAACCGAAAAGCTTAGAGCTGTACTAAGATTGTTCAAATTATGTCCCTTGGGTCAAAGATTGCCACGCCATGGGGGTTCACATGTTTTACATAAGATTATATAGTAAAAACTTTAAAAAAAATATTGTCTGAAACTGAAAGATTTTGAGCTGTGGTAGGTATTTGGTATGTAGCATCATCTAGTAAACCTTTACCAATATTGTTCAAATTAAGCCCATAGGGTCAAAATTCTACTGAAAACATTAAAAATCTTATTGTCAAATTCAGTAAGGCCTAGAGTTACCAAATTTGGTATGTAGCATCATCTGATGGACCTCTACTAAGATTGTTCAAGTTTTGCCCCGGGGGTCAAACTGGTTACGCCTGGAAAGGGGTGGGGGGGGGGGACACAAGTTTTACATAAGATTATATATAAAAAAAATCCTCTTGTCTGAAACCCAAAAGCTTAGATCTGTGATATTTGTGGAAGAAATAATGACATGATGAATACTAATTGGATTAATTGTTATAATAGTACATTGACAGGCAGTTTTGATCAGGGAATTTTACTTTCTTTAACCCTTTCCCTCATATAAACGTGTTTTCACACATTTGCAAACAGAGTAGACCCAGATCAGACGGCTCCTAGAGGAGTCGTCTGATCAGGGTCTACTCTGTTTGCTAATAGAATTTGATGGATATGTTTCTTTGCTTTCAAAAATTTCTACTATGATCCACCTTCCATATTTCTTTGTAACTATTTTGTTGATGAATATTCAGTAGGTATTGAAATTTGACTTAAATACAGAACATGGCAAGGGATAATAGCTGGAAACCCTGGTATCATTATAACTTTGTAGAGATATTCTGTGCCTCTTTTCTATCTACATGTACATGTAGTTCTTGTCTCATTTATTATATTTAATTTTAAATTTCTAGATCAGCCTGGAGCCAAAATGGTGAAAACTGAGCCAGCAGATCCAGAGTATGAGAGAAGTGCACAAATGGTAAGTAAATATGCAAATCTTGCATGGAAAAACAATGCAATGTACATATGGGCTTAGTGCATAGCTATTGTACATGTGCTGTATTTACTCTAGGGCACCCAGTCTCCCCTCTCCATTTGTTTGTAAAGCACTGTTTTTATGCCCCCAAAGGCGGGCATATAGTAATCGCATTGTCCGTCCTTCCGTCTGTCCGTCTGTCCGTCCGTCCGTCTGTCCGTCCGTCCGTCTGTCCGTCTGTCCGTCCGTCCGTCTGTCCTTCCGTCCGGAATTCGTGTCCGGTCTGTAACTTCTTCATCTATCAATGGATTTCAATATAACTTACCACAAATGTTCACCAGACAGAGACGATGTGTCGCGTTCAACTCCCAGGTCAATGGGTCAAAGGTCAAGGTCACAGGGTACAATTACTTTGTCACAAATTTCGTGTCCGGTCTGTAACTTCTTCATCTGTCAATGGATTTCAATATAACTTGGCACAAATGTTCACCACACAAAGACGATGTGTCGCGTTCAACTCCCAGGTCCATGGGTCAAAGGTCAAGGTCACAGGGTACAATTACTTTGTTACAAATTTCGTGTCCGGCCTGTAACTTCTTCATCTATCAATGGATTTCAATATAACTTGCCACAAATGTTCACCAGACAGAGACGATGTGTCGCGTTCAACTTCCAGGTCCATGGGTCAAAGGTCAAGGTCACAGGGTACAATTACTTTGTCACAAAGTTCGTGTCCGGTCTGTAACTTCTTCATCTATCAATGGATTTCAATATAACTTGCCACAAATCTTCACCACACAAAGACGATGTGTCGGGGTCAACTCCCAGGTCCATGGGTCAAAGGTCAAGGTCACAGGGTACATTTACTTTGTCACAAATTTCGTGTCCGGTCTGTAACTTCTTCATCTATCAATGGATTTCAATATAACTTGGCACAAATGTTCACCACACAAAGACGATGTGTCGCGTTCAACTCCCTGGTCCATGGGTCAAAAGTCAAGGTCACAGGGTACAATTACTTTGTCACAAATTTCGTGTCCGGTCAGTAACTTCTTCATCTATCAATGGATTTCAATATAACTTGCCACAAATGTTCACCACACAAAGACAATGTGTCGCGTTCAACTCCCAGGTCAATGGGTCAAAGGTCAAGGTCACAGGGTACATTTACTTTGTAACAAATTTTGTGTTTTGCCTGTAACTTCTTTATCTATCAATGGATTTCAATATAATTTTGCACAAATGTTAAACACACTAAGACGATGTGTCGCTTTCAACTCCCAGGTCCATAGGTCAAAGGTCAAGGTCACAGGGTACAATTACTTTGTCACAAATTTCGTGTCCGGTCTGTAACTTCTTTATGTATCAATGGATTTCAATATAATTTGGCACAAATGTTCACCACACAAAAGATGATGTGTCGCTTTCAACTCGCTGGTCCATATGTCAAAGGTCAAGATCACAGGGTACAATTACTTGTTTATCTGTGAATGGATTTCAAAGGAACCTGGCACAAATGTTCACCACACAAAGACGATGTGTCAACTCCCTGGTCCATGGGTCAAAGGTCAAGGTCACAGGGTATAATTTTGGGGGCATTTGTCACGTGACTGTGACATCTCTTGTTGTGTCATCTGCCCTAGCAGGGTGACTCGTGGTTCACTTATTCATCACCTCATGATTTTGCATCATGTTCTGTTTTTAACCCTATACTCCATAGGCTATTTTTAGATCCTACCTCTTTGAATAAATCTACCCAAAAGGAGCATTAACTAGAGAAAAGGATTTTTTTTAGAATTTTGTAGTTTGAAACCATTGTGATAAATAGAGCATTTGCTCCTATGCTCTATTTATCACAATGGTTTCAAGAAGTGGTTATTACAGAGGCGTAAATAGGTGTATTTATGGAGGAAAGGGTTAATCACACTTCTGCTGGAAGGTGACACATGTGTTACTTTGAACACACTTGTTTAGTTTAACATACTGCTATGGGCTATAGTAGCACATTGTGTATACACTCAATTAACTCCAAAACCAGCAAGTTTTCATGAAAATGAATTCATTTCTTCAAAAATGCAAGTATGATACAAGGAGAAAATTCTTGTTAGTGCACACTTCTGTGGGAGATATAAGGTTTATGAAGTTATTTGCAATATTGCTTTTTTGTAAAAAACATTTTTCATGTTTCACAATCCCATCTTTGTCCCTATTTTCGCTCATTCCAGATAATATTTATGCTCAACTGCTTGATTGAAATCAACAAATAATTTTTCAAACATTCTGATTCACCAACAGAGTTCAAAGTCAGGGTAAGGTCTGAATATCCTTATGCTGAATTAGTTGAAACTTCATAGCTTTAAATCACTTGCCGCATTTGAAGATCAAGTATAATTTTGTGTCCGCTAATTTGATAATTTGAGACGATATCAGAACACATGTGGCAGTCATGTCAGCTCAAGATCAAACTCACATTTGAAAATCAAATGTTATGTCTTAATTCTGGCGGTGGCAAGAGATTTAGCTGTCCTTTGGACTGCCTTGTTAATTTTGCAGATAATTTAGGCTGCGTCAAACAATTCATAATTTCATATACACCTTTAATACTGATTACAACACATTTGACACTTTGTTAACAAACCTTACATACATCTTACATTGTAATGTTATGAAAGCACTCAGCATTTTTCCATTGTGAGGTCTGCACTGTTTGCAATGAGTGAATGTGGCTACATAATTTAATTGAGAACACAATGAAAACTGTCAAAAAGGAAACGATTATTTAATCAAGAGATGGTTAGGCAAATCACCCAACTTGATGTTCTTTTCATAGATGTACAGCAGAACCTGTAGCCATTCATTTATTGAACATAGGAGTAAAATGCAGGAACTTTCTGCATTATTTTGATCTGCTTTAAGGTGGCGAGATAGTTTAGCCCCAGATATTGAAAAATCATACTTAAAACTACATGTACGTAGAGCCATTTTTCTGAGCCTAGTTGGTTAGTTATATTAATTTATTTGATTATTTATCAGAAACATCAATAATCCTATCAAAACCGACTTTTGAAATCTATTTAAATGTGCCAGTTTGAATTTTTTCAAACAGCAATTACAAGGTTATCTTTTGAATTAAACTTATTGTAATTGGCCAATATGTGAATCATTAGCATGTCCAGGGAACCATGTTACAGAGTTTTGATAAAACTCTCCGTTTGGGAGTTATGCAATATTTTAGTTTTAATACCCTTAAAATTCAGCCTCCCGCTACGTTTCATTTGATTTTAGACGATCAAAGCAAGATATCAAAAAACTGTGACACGGATCCCTGGCTAAGACAATGCTCTTTGATATGCCGCAAACCAGGTATAATTCGGACACAAATTACAGAAGTTATGATTGTTTGAAAAAGCTGAATCCTTTAAATTTGTATCTGTCAAAAACATGAAAAGGAATAGAAAGACCCCCATTGTGGTGCGTAATTTTATAATTATCTATAGCTTTCAATCAAATTTATATCCAATGGAGAGCTTATAATATGTGTGATATTTTCCATTAAGCTCCTCCCCTTTCTTCCATCTGATCAATTAAAAAAGCTGATTTAATTTCCGGTTTCCCATAAATCACCCATCAGAAAGCTTATCTAGTCATGTGGCCTACATAGTTTGAGGCTACCGAGAGGGAAATGCGGATAAATAGCTGCCTATTGCTTTATCACGTATGTGCCCTTATTATCAGTTCCCCCACTAGGTGCCCCTGATAAGCCTTCCTCATAAATGGCTGACTGGCTAAGTCAAAGAAAAGATCGATTTTAATAAAGTAAAAGGGGTTTGTACAGCTTTTGTGGTATATTTTATGGTATTTCGTTAATGCAATGGATAAAAGAGAGACTAGTGTCTATTCATTAATGCAAAAAAACGATTTTTTTGTGTTTCTAACATACTGTGGCGCCTTATGCTAACACCTGCCTTACAGACCCATAATTAGATATTTTTTTGATGGCCACCTAAGACAGGTTCTACTGTATTACATTTACCTGTACATTTTGGCGGGTGTTTTTTGCTAACCTGGCTCAAAGTGCTTAGGTGAACTATTGGGATTGCTATGCTTGTTGGTGTCCATCATCATCAATTTCTTAAACATATCCTAAACTGCAGTCAGAAGGGAATTTGACAACCTTTCACAGGAATGATCCTCAGGTTGTTCTCTATCCAAATTGTATACTTTGCACATACTTTTGTTTAAGTCCTCTACATAAGTAGGTCATAGTTGCTAAAAATGGATTTTAATGAACATGTTCTTTAAATGAAATCCTGAAATGGTCCCCACTGGAATATGACCCAAAATTCACAGGAATGATCTTTGGATGGTCTTCTATTAAAATATATACATGCACATTAATAGCGCAAGCATCACTGGGCTGAGGAAAAAGTTGTTCTTCAATGTTGGGTCAAATATGGCTTGCTCTAGAGCCTGGATTGGTGTGAGGTACAATAACATCGCTGCACTGATGAATCTGCTGTTTTTAGCAGTGTTGACTTTAGGACATGAACATGTGAAAAATTTAACTTGTTGATTGTTGTTTCTCACCTGTCAGTCTGTGTTTTTGTGAATAATGAAATAGAAATTAATTTGCAAATCACACCTTTATACAAATTACTTGTCGGTACAGAGCAAAGCAAGCCTGATCATGACACATTTATTGATGTTTGCTTGTAAGTAAAGATTGTTTGAGTTTTATTAGAGTTTGTACATACAAATGTTATAAGAAAATGTTTTTTAAAATGCCAGCGTAAATGCACTTATAATGTCAAAGTGAAGTAAACAGTTGTTTAAAGAAGTTTGAAAATTTACCTTACTGAGAAAGGGGGGTAATACATTCACATACACAAACATGCCTCAGTGAAGCAAGTACATGTAAAGGGAAAGGCAAAATGGGGGTTTGCATGCTCAAGTTCATTGCATCAAACATTATATCTTGGTCTAGTTTGATAGCCATATAAATTGCTTCAGTCGTTTAGGAGTTGTGGCCCTTTATTTGCAAAAATGACTTTTAAAATATCTTGTCCAGACTCTTTCTTGGAAAGTATTTGTCCAATCCAAATCTTTACAAACATGTTTGTGGTCATTATATCTTGGTCAAGTTTGATAGCCATGTAAATTCAACTAAATTACTTCAAGTGTTTAGGAGTTGTGGCCCTTTATTTGTAAAAATGACTTTAAAAATATCTGACTTTGTGTGACCAAAAGTCTGAAGTGGGGGCATCAGTGTCCTATGGACACAGTTCTAGTTTCTTCAAACTTTACAAGTACAGTCAAACATCAGTAGGTCGATGTCGCACATATTTGACCTGAGCTTGACCTGGTGGGGTGCTCAAGCATGTGAATTACATTGAAAATGTTAATATTCAGTCCCCTAGATAGTGAAAGATAATTACAATATGAAATGGCGATTGAGTTCAATACTTGTTCAAACCTTATAATTTTTAGCTCACTAGAGCACTTTTGTTCTCAGGGTGAGCTTTTGTGATCGCCTGATGTCCGTCGGCCTGCGTCATCAGTCGTAAACAATCTTCTCCCCTAAATCTGCAGGGTTCTCAGCTTTCATCTTTGGTACATAGCATCATCTTGAGGTCCTCTACGAAAGTTATATAAATTATGCTCCTGGGGTCAGAACTGGCCCCGCCCCAGGGGTGCCTTGTTTTCTATAGAAACATATAGTGAAAACTTTGAAAATCTTCTCCTCTGAATCTGGAAGGTTCTCAGCTTTCATATTTGGCACATAGCATCATGATCAGGTCCTCTACAAAAGTTATATAAATTATGGCCCTGGGGTCAAAATTGGCCCCGCCCCAGGGGTAGTAAGTTTTCAATAGAAACATATAATGTATGGTGAAAACTTTGAAAATCTTCCCCACTGAATCTACAGGGTTCTCAGCTTTCATATTTGGCACATAGCATCATGTTCAGATCCTCTACAAAGTTATATAAATTATGCCCCTGGGGTCAAAATTGGCCCCGCCCCAGGGGTGGTCATTTTTAGCTCACCTTACCAGATCAGCCCTATTTACAGGCCTTTGTTTACTACTGGGAACCAGTCCAGTAGTAAACTCGCCCTGTGACGTCATGCTCCCGCGGAAGTCACAGTCTGATGAAGGTTCTCCAATGGAGTACCGAAAATGTCACAAAGGTAAAACTAAATTTTGGATAAGTCACTAGAACATACATAGAATAAAGAATCTACTATCCTGATGAACTTCTTTAGAGATAATTTTCTTCATTTGAGTTTGCAAATAAGCAGAAAACTATTTTCCCTTGGAAATGTAAACCAAGCCAACAGGGGCGCTGCTATTGCACACAAGGTTTTCGTGCATGTAAGCTAGTGCAATCATTCAGCTTTTGGTAACCGAACAGAACAAATGTTTTTATTTGAAATTAGTTTATCCTTTCAGCTCGGTTTGCCTAAGTGCTAGTTACAAATACAATTATTAATTGTATTCTTGGCATTTAGAGGTTTCTGTTATTAAGGCAGTGGGGAGTTTGAAGGGAACAATTGTTTTTGGGACTTTGATCAGACCTTGAGTTGGGCAATGTCCTCGGTTCATTGATGCTTGAATATTATTAAAGTTTGACTATTGTAATATAGACCGATGATAGGATGTTTCTTATTGAAGGTCAAGGTCAGTTTTTAGCTTGTCTGTTTCGAAGAAATCACAAGCTATTGCCATAACTCCGGCGTCCATATCGTCATTTTGGTCATCGTCCGAAATCTTAACATGACCATATCTTCTTCAATTTTTCATTTACAACATTCAAAATGATAACAGACAAGCATTCGCACCCGCTTGCGGTGCTCTTGCTGAAGTGTAAGGTCACAGGAATGAACCTATTACAAAAGGAATGATGAGTAACCTGAGACTAATAAAGATACCCCCAACACCCTAACAACAAAGTTGGTGGGGGTTTGAATACAGACACAGAATTTGTACTTCCTACTCCTCCCAGGTTTATACATGGATTTTGATGAAATTGTGTACACATGTCACATATGATATGATCTTGTGTATCTGCAAAAACCATCTTCTTTTTTTTACAATTTTTATTAGCCCCCGTGCACTTATATTATAATGGTGCGGACCCAAAACCATACAAAACAATACTGTGCCTATTTCCACAAAAGGACATTAATGACCCGTGTCCTGCACTGTAAGGTTAACAAGGTTACAGATAAGGGGAGTATTGGGGTATTTACCCAATTAAAATTGTGGAAAAAGCAATTGTTTTTCAAAAAATGAGTAACACAAAGCAAATAAATATAGCCAAAAGCAAAAAAAAATAGTATACCTGATGAGAATATGAATAATACCCAATTACGAAAATTGCCAATACCCAATAAAAATTGCAAATACCCAATTCTGTAAAAAATCAAGGAGTAAATACCCAATTGCATCAAATCCTTATCTGTAACCTTGGGTTAACCATAAATACGCCTTTCTACACCTCTGTAATAACCACTTCTGGAAGCAATTGCGATAATTAGAACATTTGCTCCTATAGGAGCAAATGCTGTTTTTATCACAATGGTTTCAAACTACAAAATTCTAAAATTTTACTTTTCTCTAGTAAATGCTCCTTTTGGGTAGATTCATTCAAAGAGGTTGGGTCTAAAAATAGCCTATGGGTGAAAGGGTTAAATGTTGTAGATGAATCATTGACTTTTTGTATAGACATATATTTAAAACTTGTTCTGACTGAAATAAAGGTGTTTGGACCTTTGGTTACTAGAGGTATGGCTCTTGATTTCAAATAATGAAGCAGAAATAATGAAGGCATAACAAGAGTATTGCTAACAAGTCATGGGTTGTTTTGTTTGCATTCCGAAGTTTGTTATGCTGCGTCTAGCAGCCAGAATGAAGGGGTATTAGTTAGCACATAGGCAGTTCTAGTTTTTAACCTTTAGCCTGCTATGGGCGGATGAGTGAATACCTATGCAAACAGTTTGGATCCATGCTATGGGCGGATCAGTGAATACCTATGCAAACAGTTTGGATCCATGCTATGGGCGGATCAGTGAATACCTATGCAAACAGTTTGGATCCAGATTAGATGCTGAGTAACTCAGCGTCCCTTCAGGATCCAAACTGTTCGACACTCTGATTGATGTTTGGTAGACAAATTGATTATAGCTTGAAATTTGAAAATGCAGTAGGTGAAAAATTCTGTAAAAATAATTTAATCAGCAGGCTAAAGGTTAAATGTTTTCACCCAGTATCACTGTATGATAGAACTTTTTATATCTGTATTTACAGAATGGAATTGGATTGACAGAGACAGGTTCATCTACATCAAATGTTCAGTGCTCAGATAATATACGGGAGCAACTCAAACAGATGGTAGAGGACAAAGGCAAGGAACTGACTGTCAAGAATGTTGTGGAAGACTTGTTGCAAAGTAATAAGATTGTCCAGCCACTCAAACCACCTACATTGCCCCAGAAGCACAATGCACCAGACACAGGAAACCAACTAGTGTCTGTGCTACAGCCAAAGGACCCAACTCCATCCTGTTCGAATGAAGATATGTCCAGTTATAATGATGCATTAGTTGAGGTTGCTGTGACCGATTCTGATTCAAGCACTGATACAGATCTTGTGTGTGCAGTTAGTTCAAAATCTGTGCTCATAATGCAGAAAGGCCAATCTTTTCAGATAGATGTAACATATTACTGGTGTAATTTTTGCAGCTTTAAAAGTGACAAGAAAGAGACACTTCTTCAACATGTGATGAAGCACAGGTTTAACTGTAAATACTGTAAATACCAGTCTTTTTCACGTGCAGCTGTTATCAAGCATGGAACACAGAAGCACCCTGCTTTTTCAGAAACAGGAAGCAGTCTTAAATACTGCAGTTACCTTCCAGACATACTTTCAAGACATGATGTAAACAAACGCAAGATATCTGACAGTCAACCAAATGAGACCATTCCAAGTACAAAGAAGATGCGCCTTGAATCTAATGACAATGTCATTCTTAAAATGGAAGTTGAAGAAATAAATGAAAATCAAGAAAGTGAGTCTGATGCCTTTGTAATACCTAACAGTATAGACAATCCTAACAAATCACCAGCCGAAAAAAAACCTGACATCACAACACAAGAAAATATGGTGCTTCCAGTTATAACCAATGTTGTAAGTGGGGAGATGGCAGTTTCAGCAGCCACCGAAATAACAAGCAGTGAACAGAGTCCTGTCCAAACACCAGACTCAAGTACACCTTCATCTACATCTTCTCTCAAAGGACCTTCAGGGTCTTCTCAGACTCTGGTTTCATCTGGCCTTTGCTGGCACTGTGGTTACTGTGGATTTGTCACACTCAGTCAGTCTATCTTGAAAATCCACCTGAATGCCAAGCACCAGGGTCAGGCACACAAGTATGTTGCTATGTTAGTGTCCTCTGCTGAAGAATTGGAGAAAATCAAAGCATCTGATCACCAGATATCAACCAACCCAGCAGCAGCAACTGATATGGGAGAAAATATTCTGAGTCCCTCTACAAATGCTACAGCTACTGTTCCTAGCAAAATCTCTACAAACACTACAGCTCCCAGCATTTCTCAGTGTGAAAGTAAATCATTTGGTATTGAAATTGATAATGCTGAACTTGATACTCCTAAAACATTGGAGGAAAAAAATGAGGAAACTGTACCATTGACCTTTAAATGTGCACACTGTAATTTTACAGCATCAGCCGCAGAGAAAGTGAAGGTGCATCTTTTCCAACGACACAAAAACTGTGTAATGTATGCTCTTGATATGAGAGCTGTGAAGCTTCGTGAAAAAAGGTATGTTTTCTTTTGTATGAAATCCAAATGTAGGTTTCAAACAAAAGAAGTGTCAGAATTTATAGAGCACTCTGACAAATGCACACCTTGGCTAGATGGAAAAGAAAAACCGAATGTTGATAATTCAATTGTCAAGTCTCTAGAAATGACAAAGCAATTTGTATTGAAGACTCAAGGAAATGCAGGAGGGCAAACAAAACAGTTCAAGATTGATAAAATCACAGCAGAGTACAGTTGTCTCTATTGCTCACATGTATCCAATAACAATACAAGGTTGAAGAAGCATGTGCTTTCTCTTCATGTGAACAAAAAGTGTGTAATCAAAGATCTTTTTGCAGAGAAGAACAAACGCAAACTCATGGTCTTCTTTTGTACACACTGTCTGTGGGAGACCAGAGAGGAAGAAGAGCTTAACACCCACATGGAACAAGTGCATGACGCATCTACCTCTGCAGCAACACCAAACTCAGGAAAGAATGATACCATCAAGACAACAAATAAAAACAGTCAAAATGGAATAGAACCTACCTGTGAAAAGATCACTGTGGCAAAGAAAGCAACAAATAAGTCTGCTAAAAAGTAGTTTAGTGACCCTAGTCCTATGCGGCCATTCATTTATTGTAATTTGAACATAGTAGTCTTAACCCTTCGCTTGCTGAATTTTAAAACTCATTTCTCCTTCTTTACCCATGTCCTATTGTATAATTACATATATCTTCACTGTGTACAAGTATCTCGCTGTGCAATCACTGCTGTGGAGTTCACTGGTTGCACAATCAACTTGTAAATAGTGCAGACCCTGATCATCTCATCTGGGTCTTCACTATTTACAGGTAGGTATATTGACGTGAATAGCAAGCGAAGGGTTAAAAAGCAAGTGGTTGCTGAATGCAGGACAAAAGTAATGCAGAAAGCTCCTTTATGACCTTTCTGTATTTCTTTTGATCTGCATTAAGCCACCACTTGCCTCACAGACCCATAGTTAGACATTTTTGGTGGCTGCTTAAGACAAGGTTCTACCGTAGTTTTGAGTGGAAAACATTCCTACCATGCTGCAAAATAATATCCTTTACCTTATTCAACATCATATGCAAAGTATGAATTTGTATGACATATGCAACTACACAATGTATTTGTATTCAGAAGAGAAGCCTAGTCACTTTTTTATGCAACCATTTTGCAGAGGGAATTTAGTTACCTTAACCCTTTCCTCCATAAATACGCCTTTCTACGCCTCTGTAAAAGTCACTTTTTAGCTCGTCTGTTTCGAAGAAATCATGAGCTATTGTCGTAACCCGGGAGTCCGCATTGTCGTCATCCGAAATCTTAACATTGACCATAACTTCTTCAATTTTTCATTTACAACCTTCATTTTTGGTATGCATGTTCATCTTGACAATGCCGACAGACGAGCTTTACACCCGCTTGCAGTGCTCTTGTTTAAACCATCGTGATAAATAGAGCATTTGCTCCTTATCACAATGGTTTCAGAACTACAAAATTCTAAAAAAAAAATCCTTTAATGCTCCTTTTCGGTTGATTTATTCAAAAAGGTTGGATCTAAATATAGCTTATGAGGGAATGGGTTAATGACCCTAAATACGTTGTACCGGTATTCAGACACCTAATCTTCCCACTTCATGGGTTGGTTTGTAAAGCTGAAGGAATCCTAACTGCTGACCTTAGTTATAGAAAACCTTGTCCGAAGGGAAGGGTATCTCCTGTAATTTGAGATAAGAATGCCAATTGGGAATTCACTCATTTCAATGTTGTTGCTTTGTGTCACCTACTGTGACACATTTCTTGTTGTCTTTTGAACTAGGGCTTAGATATTTGACCTGTAGATGTATCATCATGAGGTACCATGCTGACCTTCATGTGACCTTTACATTTGACCTTTAGGTCAAACTTATGTCCTTTAAATAGGTAACTTGTCCGTGCTAGAGCTTTTTCACACGCCCACCTAATAAAGGTGGTCATATATTGGTGTGGCCCTGTCCGTCTGTTTGTTCGTTAGTTTGTCTGTCTGTCAACATGTTGTTTGTCCGCAGTTTTCTCATAAAACTATTTTACGGATGTTATTGAAAAGTCACAAATCTTCAATGCATCAAGATCTGAAGCTAGGTCGAATCTGAGGTTCATTTGATTTTTCGTTATGGATTTATGTATATATTAAAAAAGACTAAATGTTATATGGCTTTAAAATCTTTAATTAATAACTTAAAAATGCGCGACGAGTTTCATCAGATCATCAGGCGCAATATTATCTGATGATCTGATGAAACGCGTCGCGCATTTTTAAGTTATTAATTAAAGATTTTAAAGCCATATAACATTTAGTCTTTTTAGCTCACCTGAGCCGAAGGCTCAGGATGAGCTATTGTGACCGCTATTTGTCCGGCGTCCGGCGTCCGGTGTCCGGCGTCCGGCGTCCGTCCGGCGTCCGTCGTCCGGTGTCCGTCCACATTTTCAAACGACATCTCCTCTGAAACTGCTGACCCGATTTTAACCAAATTTTGTCAGAAGTATCATTGGCTAGGGGGAACGAAACATTGATCACATTATGACCCCCGGGCCAAAAATGGCCCCGCCCAAGGGCTTATCAGTTTTTCATAGGAAAATCTTTAAAAATCTTCTTCTCTGAAACTGTAAGGCCTAGACCTTTGATATTTGGCATGTAGCATGATCTAATGGTCCTCTACAAAAATTGTTCAAATTATGACCCCCGGGCCAAAAATGGCCCCGCCCAAGGGCTCATCAGTTTTTCATAGGAAAATCTTTAAAAATCTTCTTCTCTGAAACTGTAAGGCCTGGATCTTTGATAGTTGGCATGTAGCATGATCTTATGATTCTCTACAAAGATTGTTCAAATTATGACCCCCGGGCCAAAAATGGCCCCGCCCAATGGCTTATCAGTTTTTCATAGGAAAATCTTTAAAAATCTTCTTCTCTGAAACTGTAAGGACTAGACCTTTGATATTTGGCATGTAGCATGATCTAATGGTCCTCTACAAAGATTGTTCAAATTATGACCCCCGGGCCAAAAATGGCCCCACCCAATGGCTTATCAGTTTTTCATAGGAAAATCTTTAAAAATCTTCTTCTCTGAAACTGTAAGGCCTAGACCATTGATATTTGGCATGTAGCATGATCTAATGGTCCTCTACAAAGATTGTTCAAATTATGACCCCCGGGACAAAAATGGCCCCGCCCAAGGGCTTATCAGTTTTTCATAGGAAACTCTTTAACATTATTCTTCTCTGAAACTGTAAGGCCTAGACCTTTGATAGTTGGTATGTAGCATGATCTAATGGTCCTCTACAAAGATTGTTCAAATTATGACCCCAGGCAAAAAATGGCCCCGCCCAAGGGCTTATCAGTTTTTCATAGGAAAATCTTTAAAAATCTTCTTCTCTGAAACTGTAAGGCCTAGACCTTTGATATTTGGCATGTAGCTTTGGCTTGTTTGTGGTCCTCTGCCAATATTGTTCAACTTACGACCATGACCTCTGGGCGAAACTTGGCCCTGGCTTATCAGTTTTCATGGGAAAAAATATATCATTTTTCTCTGAAACCATAAGGCTTAGACTTTTAATTAATGGCATACTGCTTTGCCTTGTGGTTCTCTACCAAGGTTGTACAAATGATGGCCCCGTCCCTGGGGTATCTCAGGTGAGCGCTTCAGGGCCTCATGGCCCTCTTGTTTAATATATATATAGCCTTTCTGGTTGTATTTTTAATATATATATAGCCTTTCCGGTTGTATTCTATTGCCAGTTATATAATCTATATATATATGTCCTTAATATTGATTTTCACATATAATGCGGGTTTTATTTATTTCTCATTAAGTTGTGGCCCTTGAACTTTGTGTATTCGCTGCTTTGTTCGTTGGTCAACTTTTGGTTTGTCTGTTGTTTTCTTGGAAAACTATTAAAAGGATATTGCTTATTTTCTTGGAAAACTATTAAGAGGATATTGCTGAAATGTCGCAGAAATGTTTTATGAAACAAAATCTGAAGCTGAGTTGATGTTGAGGTTCATTCAATTTGTTGTTATGGAGTTATGGCCCTTGTGCTTAAAATCTGCAAATATGATGGTTGTAACATTTTTAGCTCACCAGAGCACAAAGTGCTCAAGGTGAGCTAAGATACCCCTGTGTCCGGCATCCATCCGTCCGTCTGTCTGTCCGTCAACAATTTCAAACAACTTCTTCTCTGAAACCGACAGCCCAGGGGTGACCAGTTTTCTATAGCAGACTGCTGTTTCAATACTTTACTGCTCAATGACAGTTTGATTTTTATGCCCCTAAGTCAAATCAGCTTGACCAGTTGCTATTTTTAGCATACATGTATGGCTGGAATGATTCATAATGCTGATTGGGACTCTGCCAAGATGTAGTAGGTTTTAGAGTTATGCCTTATTTTATATAGAAACATATTGTGAAAACTTTGAAAATATTCTCCTGAAACTGGAAAGTTCTCAGCTTTCATATTTGATACAAAGCATCATCTTGAAGTCCTCAACAAAAGTTGACGAAGTATGCCCCTTTGTTCAAATGAGGCCCGCCCCAGGGGTGGCCAGCTCTCTGTAGAAACATAGTGAAAACTTTGCAAAATTTCTCCTCAGATTGTCTTGTGAGCGATAGCATGGCCCTCTTGTATATATTAACATACAGTGAAAACTTTGAAAATCTTCTCTAAAACTGGAAGTCTTCAACAAAAGTTATATGAATTATGCCCCAGGGGTCAAATGAGGCCCAGCCCCAGGGGTGACCAGTTTTTGTGTCACCTGCCGAGAGGCAGTGTGTCACTTAGGGATCACTTTTCCGTTGTCTGTCCATCTGTCTGTCTCTCCGTCACACTTTTTTGCCGTCATTTCTAAACTAATCATTATAGAGCTTTCAAATTTCACATGCATCTTCCTCTCATTGAGGACTATTGCAGTAAATAAGGTTTGTCACTCTATATGTGGTACGTTTTGAGTTATTCCCCTTTGTTCTGATTTTCGCTGTCTGTCACACTTAACTGTTTTAGGCCGTCATTTCAAAACTAATCAATATAGAGCTTTCAAATTTAACGTGTCTTCCTCTCACCAAGGACCATTGAAGTAACTAAGGTTCGTCACTCTACATGCAATACTTGAGTCATTCCCCTTTGTTCTGATTTTCGCACTCCAGCGGATTTACAGTTTTTATGTCACCTGCGAGCAGGTGACATATGTGTTCCTTCGGACACTCTTATTTATAGAAACAGTGAAAACTTTGCAAATCTTCTCATGTGATTTTCTGGTGAGCGATATCAAGTCACCATAACCCTCTTGTTTGTCTTTTGAGTCTTAGATATTTGACATGGGTGTAACTGTATCATCATGAGACAAAGTGTCGGGTACCATGTAGACCTTCAGGTGATCTTGATCTGTAACCTCAAGGTCAAATATATGTACTTTAAATAGGAAACTATTGTTGGATCATAACTGTTTTGTTATTTTACCAAGGCCTCAGACATTGGACATGTGAATGTATCATCATGAGACCCAATATCTCATACCATTATGGCCTTCATGTGAAATTGGCCTTTTACTTCAAGGTCAAATTTATGATTGAATAGGAAACTTACTGTCAGGCCCAAATGTTTTTGTCCTTTGACCTTAGCCTTAGATATATGTGCTATCATAATAATTAACCCTTTCCCTCATATAGACATGTTTTCACGCATTTGCAAACAGTGTAGATCCAGATCAGACGGCTCCCGTCTGATCAGGGTCTGCTCTGTTTGCTAGTGGAATTTGAAAGATGTGTTTCTTTACTTTCTAAAATAGCTCCAATGCTCCCCTTTCCATATTTCATTATAACATTTTTGTCCATGAATATTCAGTAGATATTGGGATTTGAAATAAACATAGAACAGGGAAAGGGTTAATGTAACGAATTTCGATGAGGCCCGTATTTCATACGTGTATGCTTATGGAGTAAAGGGTTAACTTCAAAAGGAAGGAAGGACATCTGTTTTAGTGGACTAAATCATTTCTTACCTGTTTATATTTCTGATTTGAAGTTTCTGCCATGAAAAAAGATTGTGTTCGTATGCCATTATAAAAAATCAGCAAATAAATATTCATGATATTATTTCTTAATGAATATTCATTAGGCAAAGGGTTAACCCTTGTTTACATTGTCATATGACCAAAGGATTATAGCCATGCTAGAAATTATTATAGTCGGATTTATACGACATGCATTCAGTAAATAATTGAGGAAACCCTGATCAGAAAGTTCATTTAATTGGCTTCTCTATTTGCAAATCATGAAATGTATATATGATTAAGTAAAGTTTTAAGGTACATCTGACTTGCAGTTCTTTTCAAACCCCTGTTTCAGAGTAACAACAATTACTACCTGGTACCCGTTTATATAGATTACTCTAAGCGTCCATAAATAGCGGCCGTAACTTGCTCTTGTATAAGTGTTGCCAAGTAAACAAGTAGCAAGCAAGTTCCATGTTTCAAGCAGTTGTATGTTTATTCTATTTTTTCATTAAAAAATATCATTCCCCCGCTTTTTGGAACTGCCACTGCTAGGGGAGGGGCTACAGGCAATGGATTTATCGGACACTGTACATGTAGGCTATAAAGTGTATTGCAAATTCATCGTCTGTAAATGCTCGAACACGTACTGTCAGGGTCACTTCAACATATTCCCAGCCAACAGTGGCAGTTCCAAAAAGTGGAAGAATGACATTTTTATGCCCCCCAGATCAGATCTGGGGGGCATATTGTTTTTGCCCTGTCTGTCTGTTTGTCTGTTTGTTTGTCAGCAACTTTAACATTGGTCATAACTTTTGAGTCAGTACAGATAGAGACTTGATATTTGGTATGCATATGTATCTCATAAAGCCGCACATTTTGAGGGGTGACATGTCAAGGTCAAGGTCATCCTTCAAGGTCAGAGGTCAAATATATGGGTCAAATCACCGACTTTAACATTGGCCATAACTTTTGGACCAGTAGAGATGGAGACTTGATATTTGGCATGCTTGTGTATCTCATGAGGCCGCACATTTTGAGGGGTGACATGTCAAGGTCAAGGTCATCCTTCAGGGTCAAAGGTCAAATTAAAAATGTCTGTTTTTTGTCTGTAACTTTAACGCAACTTTAACATTGGTCATAACTTTTGAGCCAGTACAGATAGAGACTTGATATTTGGCATGCATATGTATCTCATAAAGCCGCACATTTTGAGGGGTGAAAGGTCAAGGTCATCTTTCAAGGTCAGGTCAAATATATGGGTCAAATCACCGACTTTAACATTGGCCATAACTTTTGGATCAGTAGAGATAGAGACTTGATATTTGGCATGCGTGTGTATCTCATGAAGCTGCACATTTTGAGGGGTGAAATGTCAAGGTCAAGGTCATCCTTCAGGGTCAAAGGTCAAATTGTCTATTTCTTTGTCTGTAACTTTAACATTGGTCATAACTTTTGAGCCAGTACAGCTAGTGACTTGATATTTGGCATGCATATGTATCTAATAAAGCCGCACATTTTGAGGGATGATATGTCAAGGTCAAGGCCATCTTTAAAGGTCAGAGGTAAAACACATGGGTCAAATCACCGACTTTAACATTGGTCATAACTTATGAGCAAGTACAGATAGAGACTTGATATTTGACATGCATATGTATCTCATAAAGCCGCACATTTTGAGGGGTGACATGTCAAGGTCATCCTTAAAGGTCAGAAGTCAAACATATGGGTCAAATCACTGACTTTAACATTGGCCATAACTTTTGAACCAGTACAGATAGAGACTTGATATGTGGCATGCTCATGAAGCTGCACAGTGTGAGGGGTGAAATGTCAAGGTCATCCTTCAGGGTCAAAGGTCACCAACTTCAAATTGGCCATAACTTTTGAACCAATAGAGATAAAGTCTTGATATTTGGTATGCATGTGTATCTCATGAAGCTGCACATTTTTGGGGGTGACATGTCAAGGTCATCTTTCAGGGTCAAAGGTCACCGACTTTAACATTGGCCATAACTTTTGAACCAATAGAGATACAGACTTGATAGTTGGTATACGTGTGTTTCTCATTTGGCTGTACAGTTTGAGGGGTAACATGTCAAGGTCATCCTTCATGGTCAAAGGTCACCAACTTTAACATTGGCCATAACTTTTGAACCAGTAGAGATACAGACTTGATATGTGGTATGCATGTGCACCCCATGAAGCTGCACAGTTTGAGGGGTGACATGTCAAGATCAAGGTCATCCTTTAGGGTCAAATATCATTTCAAGGGGGCATAGTGTTTCACAAACACATCTTGTTAAAATAAAAAATAGATAAACATACAATAATTTTTCCTGATTATTTTGTCATTATTTATAAGGGATATTAGGTCTGAATAAGTACAGATGCCAAACATGGAAATAAGGTCTTCCCATCTGGAACGTGCATAACTAGAACTATCACTAAAGGTGATGAATACCCCCACACGGCAGCCTTGATTGCAAATCTAAATTTTGAACATGTAACACGACCAAATAACAAAAATACCCAAAGTTCAAATAGAGAAAATTCTGTAATGGCTAACACTTAACACAGGAAATTTGTGTCTTGCACATGTACTATTCGTGTTTAGTATGTATGGCAAGTATCAATGTAATAAGTTTCAAAATGAAGGAGGAGTTTGTGACACCAACTCCCCATGTTTCATGCAAAAATGACAAAAAAATATTCAAAGTTCAGGGGGGGATAATTCTACAATGGCTTACCGTAAACACATGAAAATTGTGTCTTGCGCATCTACTATTTGTGATCATTACGTATCCCAAATATAAATTCAGTAACTTTAAAACTGAAGGAGGAGTTTGCGACACCAACTCCCCATATTACAAGCCAAAACAAGTATCAAGTGAATCAGGTTGAAAGTGAAGGAGGAGTTCAAAGTACAGGATTTTGCCTGCCAATTTCAAGACCAATTTCAAGGACAAAGGTCAAGGTCACAGAGACCTGAAATTTGTGTCTTGCACATATACTACTCCTGAGTAATATTTCTGCCAAGTATCAAGTGAATCTGGTTAAAATTGAAGGAGTAGTTCAAAGTACAAGATTTTGCCTGCCAATTTCAAGGCCAAAGTTCAAGGTCACAGAGACCTGAAATTTGTGTCTTGCACATCTACTACTCCTGGGTAACATTTATGCCAAGTATCAAGTGAATCATGTTGAAAGTGAAGGAGGAGTTCGCCGTACAAGATTTTGCCTGCCAATTTTAAGACCAAAGGTCAAGGTCACAGAGATTTGAAATTTGTGTCTTGCACATCTACTACTCCTGAGTAACATTTATGCCAAGTATCAAGTGAATCAGGTTGAAATTGAAGGAGGAGTTCAAAGTACAAGATTTTGCCTGCCAATTTCAAGACTAATTTCAAGGTCAAGGTCACAGAGACCTGAAATTTGTGTCTTGCACATATACTACCCGTGAGTAACATTTATGCCAAGTATCAAGTGAATCGGGTTGAAATTGAAGGAGGAGTTCAAAGTACAAGATTTTGCCTGCCAATTTCAAGACCAATTTCAAGGCCAAAGGTCAAGGTCACAGAGACCTGAAATTTGTGTCTTGCACATATACTACCCGTGAGTAACATTTATGCCAAGTATCAAGTGAATCGGGTTGAAATTGAAGGAGGAGTTCAAAGTACAAGATTTTGCCTGCCAATTTCAAGACCAATTTCAAGGCCAAAGGTCAAGGTCACAGAGACCTGAAATTTGTGTCTTGCACATCTACTACTCCTGAGTAACATTTATGCCAAGTATCAAGTGAATCAGGTTGAAATTGAAGGAGGAGTTCAAAGTACAAGATTTTGCCTGCCAATTTCAAGGCCAAAGGTCAAGGTCACAGAGACCTGAAATTTGTGTCTTGCACATCTACTACTCCTGAGTAACATTTATGCCAAGTATCAAGTGAATCAGGTTGAAAGTGAAGGAGGAGTTCAAAGTACAAGATTTTGCCTGCCAATTTCAAGACCAATTTCAAGGTCAAGATCAAGGTCACAGAGACCTGAAATTTGTGTCTTGCACATCTACTACACCTGAGTAACATTTATGCCAAGTATCAAATGAATCAGGTTGAAAGTGAAGGAGGAGTGGAAAGTACAAGATTTTGCGGACAGACAAACGACCGACGTCCAACGACCGACAGGCTGATTCCAGTATACCCCCCCCCCCCCCCCCTCAAACTCTGTTTGTGGGGGTATAAAAATATCTGGGCTACTAGAAATTTTATTCTGGTAGCCACTGGGCAAGTACAAAGAATTTCTGTTGGTCAAGTGGGCTACCAAAACAAGGTTGGATATGTCACTGACTTTTGAAACTTTGACCTTTATAATACATGAGACTGAATTCATTTTTATGCCCCCCCCCCCCCACACACACACACACACACACAAAGTGGTGGCATATATGGTTGCTCTTGTCCGTACACACATCTAGTAGAATTTGTCCGGGCTCTTTCTTGGAAAGTGTTTGTCTAATCAACACCAAGCTTTACACACGTTTGTGGCCATTATATCTTGGTCAAGTTCGATAGCCATGTGAATCGCTTCAGTCGTTTAGGAGTTGTGGCCCTTTATTTGCAAAAAATGACTTTAAAAATATCTTGTCCGGACTCTTTCTTGGAAGGTATTTGTCCAATCCTGACCAAACGTTACACACATGGTTGTGACCATTATATCTTGGTCAAGTTTGATAGTCATGTAAATCGCTTCAGTCGTTTAGGAATTGTTGCCCTTTATTTGCAAAAATGACTTTAAAAATATCTTGTCCGGACTCTTTCTTGGAAATTATTTGTCCAATCCACACCAAACTTTACACACATGTTTGTGGCCATTATATCTTGGTCAAGTCCAATAGACATGTAAATCGCTTCAGTTGTTTAGGAGTTGCAGCCCTTTATTTGCAAATATGGCATACATCGCTTCAGTCGTTGCATACATGATTATGGCCCTTACTTTCTGTGACAAAATAATCTGAACTGGGAGCACCAGTGTCCTATGGACAGATTTCTGGTTTTATTCTCTTGTTTCTATGACTACCAGTTCATAATCATTGCCTTTACCATTTTAAAAGAGGATGAAACGCCATCAACAACATGAAAGGAGGAAAGCTGCAAACATTTTAAATGACAAACTGTGAAAACCCTGTTCAGAGGACTTGTGTTGCATTCATCTGATCTGGATCTACACTGTTTATTTTCACATGCAAATATTAACCCTTCCCCTGTTCTCTATTTAGTCCAAATTTCAATACCTACTGCATATTCATGGACAAAATAGTTATAATGGTAGGTGGAACACTGTAGCCATTTTAGAAACTAAAGAAACAGATCTATCAAATTGCATTAGCAAACAGAGCAGATCAGACGGCTATAGATTTGAGGACCCCAGCTGCCTGGCAAGGGGCCATGAGTGAATGCTATCCCAAATAAGTGTTGCTCTGTGTACTAACATATTCTTAAAGTCAGTCTGCAATGCATTCACCCATGCTACCTTGCCGCATATCATCCAGCGACCTAACAACAACAGACAACAATATTCTGGGCGACATTTGACAGCCATCCGCAGTGGTATCCAAAATTTATAATTACAAGGCCCAATAAGTACAAAATATGCCCCAATAGGCTTCAACATATGCCCCAATAGGCTTCAAAGTATTCCCCAATAGGCAACAAAGTATGCCCCAAAAGGCTTCAAAATATTAATTGAAAACATGCCCCAGACTGAACAAATCACATGCAAATATAGGCTTCAACATATGTCCCAATAGGCTTCAAAGTATTCCCCAATAGGCTACAAAGTATGCCCCAAAAGGCTTCAAAATATGAATTGAAAAATGCCCCAGAAGGCTCCAGACTGAACAAATCACATGCACATTTGACATTAGCTTATGACGAGGCCTGGCTCAGTCAGCATTGGCAAGGCAGTCTTGTGCAAATGCTAAGCTTTGTAAAACCTTCCAACATCTTTAGATCTAGAATGCCACCAAACATTACAATTAGAACTATAGATTCGAAGAATAACCTAGGCACTACATTTATCCGCCAAATCCTTATTATGTCCCTATAACAAGTGCGTGTTGGGGGTGTATTGTGTTTACTCTGTTCTTTCATCTTCTTTCTTTCTTTATCCTCCTCTTCTTTATCTTATTATACCCCCCACAACGAAGTTTGGGGGGTATACTGGAATCAGGTTGTCCGTCTGTCTGTCTGTCCGTCCGTCCGTCTGTCTGTCCGTCTGTCCGTCCGTGGACACAATTTTGTCCGGCCTTCTTCTTCTACAGTTTTGCTTCAATTTTGTTGAAACTTCATGTATAGCCATATGACCATATAAACCTGTGCACCGCATATTTTCATTATGATCGGACCATTACTTCAGGAGTTATCTCCCCCGTTTTGTCCCCTACCAATGTTTTTCGGTTTTCTGGACTTTTAATGGAAGTGACTGGAGATATCAACTCTATATTTAGTACAAAGCTAAATCTAGATAAGTTACAGCTTATGTTGCAATCTCAGTCCGGTTGAATATTTCCAGAGTTATTGCCCTTGAACTTCATTTTTTTTCTTCAAATTTTGAATTTTTCAGACTTTTTTGGAAGTGGTTGGAGATTTTAAGTTTATTTTTGGCATGAAGCTAAATATAGATGATTTACAGCTTAATTCCCAATCTCAGTCTGGTTGAATAATTTTTGACAGAGTTATGGCCCTTGAACTTATTTTTTTTTTTTATCAAATTTTCAATTTTCCGGTGTTTCTTTGGAAGTGCTCGGAGATATTAACTTTATATTTGACATAAAGCTAAATCTTCTGGTTGAATAATTTTTCCCAGAGCTATGGTCATTGAACTTAAGGTTTTTCTGAAAAGGTGCCTATTTGTTTAGAACTTTGGAGTTGACACTTCACAAAAATAAACAAAGCTGCTTGAACTTATTGGATGACATTGTCTGGCAGCAGCCATAACACTTCTTTGAATTTTAACAACAGACTTATCTCCCTTTTTGAACTTGACAATATTTGGTAAAAGTTGCTTTATTTATGTTTGTGATTGATCTTGGATTGAATATTACATTTTTCTTTATTGCTGAACATCTTGTCATTTTTATTACATAAATTAGGTTTTATAAATCTCTTCATGTTTCTGTATGTACATATGTTCAACGATTGATGATAGGTGTTCTGACAAGCAGCCAGGTGGGGGTATTCGTTAGCCTGTGGCTTACAGTTCTAGTTATTATTATTTCTTCCGCCATGAAATTGACCACTGTCTACTCTATTGAGTAATAGCCTAGACAAAATATATGCTAAAATCAAATTGGAGATAATCAAAAGGCAATAATGCTAGAGTGATTGTGTTCTTGTAAACGAAATGTCTACTCTTATTACCAAATAATTTTGGTTTTGTCTATGAGAAATAAAGTGATGGCAAAACGTCAACTTAAATAATCGTAATAGCAGCAGGCCTGAATAGCAGTAATATTAGAGTTGCGATTCTTGTACGCTACACACAGGTTACTCATGATTGATATTTGTGCCAAATACTGTTGAATGCCAACGTTGAAAAGATGCATAGAACAACTGGGGTGGTGCCTGTGGACCATATTGCAGTGGGACGTCCAGTGACAGGGGACTCAAAACTCCTCGAGTTCGCCACCTGCAAAGACCCAACACCCTGTCCCCACACAAGCCACCAAGAAGATGGATCTGACATAGTCCAGATGGTCAGCATCGCAACCAGACTGACTACATCCTGGCCAAAACCCGCCTCCGATAAGGTGTTGAGAAACAAGAAACTTCCCTGGAGCTGACATAAGGAACGGCCACGACTTACCGATGATGGCTTTGAAACTGCGCCTCAAAAAAATAAAAACATTTTAACAACACCGGGACCAAGTACATGTATATATGATACAGACAATCACAAAGAACCCATGATATTGCAAGCATTTCAAGCAGACATAGGTGGAGGTTGTCATGAAGTCAGCTAAGATGCCCCTACGACCGGCTAGGTTACGGGAAAATGATGTTGATTTCCGTGCATGCAAACTAAATTTGATCTAGACAAAATTTGACGAAAAAATACAGTAAAACCTCCCTATAACGGCCACCAATTTGTGTTAATTATGTGGTATTTAGGGCAGGAGACAGTTTAAAGCAAGGTGAAAGTAAGTAGCCACCTGTCTTTAACACACGATACTTGATGCAATTTAGTGGCCGTTATAGAGAGATTTTACTGTACACACAGCTTACATTGTGCTTACTATACAGAGTTGAGAGCAAGCAATCTCAACAAGAATTAATCTTGCATAAAACAGTATTTAGTCCCTATAAGCCATGTATCAGCTAAATGCAATGGAGTGTATTACCGACAGTGGGCATTTACCGACACTATAATTTCCTTAAAACCAGTATATATCATCTTTTATTCCTCCATTATTGCGTAAAATGGCTGCGTAAGACCAGGCGTCCACTAGGACGCCGAAGGGTTCCCGAATGTGGATATCGAAGATTCTGTATGATTCGGCATGCCTTCGGGATGTTCTGGAACCCTTCCGCGTCATTCCCGAACACTTCGGGAACCCTTCTGGGTGATTCGGGGACTGATCGGGATCGAAAAAGATTCGGCATCCAAGTTTTAAAAGTTTTAAAATTTGGACGCCGAATCTTTTATTCGGGATCTTCTGGAACCCTTCGGGACGTTCGGGGACCCTTCGCGGTGGCTTCGGGATCGAATCGGGGTCATTCTGCAAGGCTTCGGGATCTCCAATCCATCACGAGCGGTTCCAGAATAAAGCCGAATCGATGCGGAATGCTTCCCGAAGGCTTCGCGAAAGCTTCCCGAAGACGCGGAAGGGTTCCCGAATCCATGCGGAAGACATGCCGAATGTATTATGAACGATTCGTATACATAGGCCTAATATCAGGCTTAACTTATTAGGGTTATTACATTTACGTATAGAGAAGATAAGTGAAATAATTTTTATCTGAGCAGAATCCATACAGACATTATGTTATATTTTTCACACAGAAAATAACAGATTGTGCATGAAATATCTAATTAAACCCAAAATGAATTTGGTAAAATTCTTAAGTCTTTTACACATTCTTAAATATTGTTTTTGATTTAGATCACCCTCAGTTATTATCAAATACAATATGTATTCTTAAAATGACAATTAAGCAAACGTCTAACATTTTTTTTTTACAAAATAAACACTAATTTATGAACATTTATGCTCTGGTATATTTTGTAAGTAACATGCTTAGCTGAGTTATTACATGTACTTAAGAATGTTCGTAAAACTGGGGCCTGAATAGTCTCAGAAGACGCTGGTGTCATCAAAACTTATATACATGTACATCTGAAAAAGAACGGTCGTCCGATTGCCGAAAGGATTTCGAGATATGATACAATATACATGTACAAAAAACTTGTTTAACATGAGCTAGAAGTTATTTACTGACTAAAACAATAGCTTCTTAACAAAATACATTCCATTACGAACTACCTATGGATAAATGCATGTATAAAGAACAGGAAGAGCTATAAAATATAACACATCTCAGTTTTGCTACATATTATAAATAGCTTAAAATAGCATGTATATAATCAATCCCTTATACTCGTAATTGGCTTTTTTTACGAAAACAAAATAAAACACATGAGAGGAAAGCATTTATATGTATATGCATGTGTGTGTGTGCTCTTCCCAAGTACTTGCTAAGAGTGTATTTGAGCCCCATCCAAAACAGGGTCTACAGAATTTGTAATAATATTAATATATAGATATGTGTGTATCCTTTACAAGTAGTATACTTGCAAAGAGTGTACCCGCTTTTGCAAACAGTGGAGATTCTGAAAAGTGTTTGACCCACCCAAACAGGGTCCATAGAGTTTGTTATTTTGCAATACATCTATAGCTATAATAGATATATGTCAATATTTATTTACATTAATTCTCATGTACGCACTTACTTATTTTTGTAGTATAAGGTTGTGTGCATATAGTATGGATATGTGTAAGTGGATCTATACTTGTACTATAGAAGCCTAAAAACTGTCTTTAGATGCAAATTAAGATATGAAATGGAAATAAGACATAAATGAGTAATATTCATTAAGAACTGACATAGAAAATGAATCTTTCTCAATTAAGTATGAGAGGTTTTTAAGCAATCCCCAGTCTCATATATTGAAATATTACGACATCATGCATGGAGAGAAGGATAAGGTAATACATACAGTTTAATAAAGGTATTGATATAAAGCAAGCATAAGACGGCTCATTCGGACGTAAAGGAACTGTCAGTATTTATTACATAATAATGGTGCCATGTACTTCGACCCACTACCCATTATGTGTTTGGAGCCGGAGGTAACCCCGCTCCATCCGAATGAATCTAGTCTAGATATAGAAAGAAACATCTTTTCCACTCCAACGAGACATCTTTTCCACTCCAAAACAAAAAAAATGCGACATAGTTATATACCCGGACTCTCAATTCGGCAACCCTTCGACCTTATTTCTGCAACGATTCGGCATCCCTTCGGCATGTTCTGCAATGGTTCCGCAACCTTTCCGCACGATCGGAAACCATTCGGGAAGCATTATGGAGGTAATTCTCAAGGTTTCGGCATGATTCTGCATCACTTCGGCGTCTGTTCCGCAACGCTTCGTAAGCCACTTCCCGAATACTTGCGGAATGCATGCCGAACAACCCCGAATACAAGGCTGATCCAGAATGTTTCCCGAATCGAGCAAAATTGATTCTGCAACCCTTCAGCAAGGCTTCGGCGCTGTAGTGGACGCCAGGCATAAACATGATTAAGCAGGGTAGGAGATAAAGCAGAGAGGCTGAGCAACATCATTATTTAGTAATTTTGATTATGCAAGGACATACAAAGTTCTGACCAAAGACGATCAACTGACTTCTGAAATATAAGCAACTGTTCCTCTACACACGTATGAGTTTTGTTCCAGCTGCTTTTGCTTTCGTTCTTAGCATTTATAACAACGTTTGCAAACAGTCTGGACCCAGATGAGACGCCGAGTAACTTGACACCTCATCAGGGTCCAAACTGTTTTTCACTCTGACATTTATTTTTGAATAGATATGGAAGGGGTAAATGCAGCAGAGGACAATATTTGCAAACATTAACCGCTTGTGTCATGAAGACGGGTCTGTACTATCGTAGGCAAAACAGTTTGGATCCAGATGAGACGTGGATTCGGCATCTTATCTGCATCCAAAATGTTTGGCACCCTGTTTATCATTTTATAAAGACATTGAACAAACGTCCATTCTGAAACTTGAAGCAGGTGAAAATATGTCTAGCAGACGACAATTCTGGCACTGAAAGGGTTAATTTGCTCAGAGTGCAGAAGGTATTTGGAACTTACATAATGCTGGTCGGTAAATGACCAACATATGACCTGCATAATGTTAACAACACATCAAACATCGAACAGTTCTAGTGAGGCTAAGTGAGCACAGTGGAAAATATTGCAGGTGCATTTTTCTGGAGTGTAATCTGGAACGAAATATCGGAGTGAATCATGGTCATTTTGAATTTCCATCAAAAATATGTACGACCGCTGGGGGAAAATATATTACAATGCAGTAAAAATATAATTAAATTAAATACTAGTTGGATTTTTATTTATCACACATTTAAATAAAAACAATCAATCGGCGCTAATAGTTTCATGTCTGAAATTTGCTTGAGATATCTTCGGCTGTAAGGGCAATGGGTCAGAGTGACTTTTTTTCATAGTGAAACTTTTTTCCTTTCTTCTCTTACTAAGAGAGATTAAGAACTACATAAAGTCAGCATAGAGGGTAGTACCGACATCCCCTATATGATATGGTTTCTTAAGCTAAATAAGTATAAGAATTAATATATCCTGAAAGTGGGAGATCCTTCGAAAGCAAAAGTAGCAATGTGAAAAGAGAAAAAATTGCAGATTCGGTGTTATTGAGTCTGTTCATGAGTAGTAATTAAAAGTGCAACACTACTCACGCCCCCTAGCACCGGCTTAAGTAGTATTCAATTTTCAAATCTAATGACATCAAAACTAATGATCCCGAAGGACCAAAAAATATAACAACACTGGGAATGAAGTACGAGGCGACTTTTCACGGCCGCCAGGCCCGCCACGCAAACACTTGACACCTGTTGGTGTGAAGTAAATATATACTGAAGGTGGGAGATCCTTCGGGAGCAAATCAGCAATGTGAAAAAGAGAAAATTGCAGACTCGGTTTTATTGAGTCTGTCCATGAGTAGTAATTAAAAGTGCAACACTACTCACGCCTTTAGAAGTATAAACATAGCAGGAATTATTATTATTACTATTAGTTGGGCATCCAACTGAGGAAAATGTGTCGAGCCATGGCATGAAATAGTAGAATTTGGCATGCACTGGATATGTAATATTTGATGTATAAGTATTCAGAAACTGCCCCATGCCACCTGAAATTTTGCCCTTGTATCTCTTATTTATAGACGTTATTTGAGAAATCATTATATCTTTATCAAATTTAAGTGTAAAATAATAAACATGGTACCAAAATGAAGGTTAAATATTGGCCTTTAATTTGAACGTGTAAAATATATTATTTGAATATTCATGAATATTAATGAGAACATCCAGAAACAGTAAAACGTCGTTAAAATCAACATGTAAGGATGATACATGTTGTCATGTATTCGCCATTGTTTCTATTTAACAAACATAAATGACGTCAAAATAAAAGTTAGACAGAATGCTACTGGAACAAATAACTGCATGCAGTCATACCAGCTATACATTATGCACAAGTACTTCTTAAAGTAAAGTGGGTGGGGTAAACGTATTTGCTGGATTGGTACCATTAAAACCATCGCAAACTTGTGTTAGTGTGCCTTTTTAAGCTGCTTTAAAGCATTTACAGCGAATAGATTTGCACTTGGTTTTGCACCTATAACTTGTTTAATGCATACATCAGGGACAGTTATAAGGGTTTGGTACCATCTTGCTATGCGTTAGTATCAATAGCATTAATTTCTGTATCTATCAGCTCAGATCCATATACCAGCTTTATAGTTTGCTCTAGCAATTTTCAGTTCTAGTGCATCCTTTGTTGGTGGAAGCAGTTCAAGTGTTGAGACATCTTGAGATAACTTGCGGAAAATACGATTTTGTTTTATTGGAGGCCCCAGCCCTCATCCAGACTTCAATGACTTATAAAGGCCCAGTACGACATATCAGTACAAGCAGTACATCAACATCGTAGCATTTGACAACTGTCCAGCCTTAACCCTTTCTAGCAGCATCCAGGCCTTGAAGGCATGCAAGACAATCCCTGTATCCACCTCATGATGATTTGATGGCAGATTGGACACTTCATGTAGCTCCATGTTGGACCATCTCCTCACGATTTGTCATAGCCTTGGTATGTGGGTCCAACACACAGAATGTGTACTCAACCTGCAGACTGACTCTGGGGTTTGTAACATTCCTCCAAGCCTTGAAGGCATGCCAGACAATTCATGTATCCACCTCATGATGATTCGATGGCAGAGTGGACACTTCATGTCAGCATTTGCCTTGAATGCCGATATTCCAATGCACCTGTTGAATACTGCACTACTAGTATACTGCATCAACCCTGTGTTTGTGGCTTCTTCTTCTGCTTCTTATTTTGTTGAGTTTGGCCGTTTTAAAGCAGGCTACTCGCACCATTGTGATATGCACATAGGCGAGGGAGGGTCCAACGTTCAAATAAAACAGGTTAAAACATTGCAAACAGAAGAATATTACATGACAGCTAAGATCCCAGCCTGGAAAAGTGGGAGCTATCATCCGATGTTATAGTAGCTTGTTCCAGATGATATTGAAAGCAGAGTGAAAGCAATATTCCCTCAGGAACTTGGTCCTGCAAAATCATGGAACGAATCTTAAGGAGTGTCCTCTTGTAGATGCACCAAAAGGGCGTCAGAAGGTGGGGTGTCAGCTGCCACAAAACCATTCACGGACCTATAGCACATCGCGGCCTTGACCTTTGTCTGTCTCTGTTTGAGCAAATCATGTTGAGCATGGCACAAAGCTGCGTCTTCTGCAGTAATTCAAATAACAAATCTAGTAGCTCTATGTTGGGCCATCTCCTCACGATTTGTCATAGCCTTGGTATGTGGGTCCAAAACACATGATGTGTACTCAACCTGCAGACTGACTCTGGGGTTTGTAACATTCCTCCTTGGTTGACTTTTTGCAGGATCCAAGGTTCCTACCTAGAAAGGCTGCGGATAAGTTTTCCTTCTTTATGACCATATCAACATGGGCTTTCTAAGACAATTTAGAAGACAGTAGCATCCCAAGGTATTTTGCCTTCTTTGTTGTCTTCCGTCTAGCACTTCTCTGCATTGAACCCAGTCTCTTCCCTTTCCTACAGACTGTCGATGCTATTCTGGAAGACGTCTGCATCTGCTATTGACTCGGCACAAAAGTGATGCGTCAGCAAAGAGTCGACAGGGAGAGCATAGGAATTCCGTGTGGTCATCATTGCCTATGAGGGAAAGGAAAGGACTGAGAACGGCACATTGATGAACATCGGATGTTATCGGTACTGACTCGGAAGAAACACCTTCCAGCATGATTAATTAGATATAATCAAGCATTGTGCAATACACATCCTAGTGTTGGAGCTTAAGCAGGTGTCTGTAAGACACTTTGTCAAATGTTTTGGAAAACGTCCAGCAAGATTGCGTCAATCTAATGGGACTGGTCCAGACCTGACACAAGGTCATTGACCATATTGATCACTTTGTCTCACAGAAGCGCTGCTTCCTGATGCCATGCTGGCATTGGTTGATGATGAAAAAGTAGTAAAGTCAAGCAGGAAAAGCCACACCCAAAACGCCACCATCACCAATTCACCTACAGAAAGCATAGCAATTTATACTCATACACACACATACAGTAGAAAGCCACATACAAGACGCAATCACCACCAACACATTAATAGACAGCATGTCACACACACACACACAACCAAACACACGAGAAGAACACAGAAAACACCAACAAATACACGAGCACCAGAGACAAACATGAACGAAACACAATCACAAAGACACAAGACAAACAAAAGTAAGGGTGACAAAGAGAGAACCGCCTTGGCACGGTCAGTAGCAAAATCACCACTGGGGGTTTAAACATGTCAAGGTACTAAGAAAAACCAGGTTACTGTGTATGAAGTATTCAATGATCTTACATTCAACAACAGTTAGAGATACAGGACAGTAAAGAGGTTATTCTTGACCATTTGTTTTGTGATTAGGATTAACGTGACAGTATTCCAATCACTGGGGACTTTATCCTGGTTGAGATGCCTGGAAGATCACAGCAAGAGCAGGAGCCAGGGAATGTGCCACTTCCCTCAAGAACCTTGATAAGATGGTAGCTTTGTGGAGATTAAGGCCCTTAAGAACCCTGCAGATACTATTTATCGTGACATGAATAGGAAGGACATCAAAATAAGGCACAATGGAGAGAAAGGTTCTCATGTGTAAAGATAGAAAACTAGTGGTTCAGTATTTTAACACTGATTCGTGTATCAACATTGTTAATGTCATCATTCTTCAGTGGGGTTACTCCAGAGCTGTCACAGGCTTCCTTCGTAAAGGAAAGATATTTTGGTAAGTACTATGACATGCTCAATTATTCCGGGTATTGAGGCTTATCTGTTTAACTAGTGATCGTTTGCGGTAATAACATATAGAGTAGTGATGTTACAGGTTAACCGATTAACCGTTTCAGATCCGGTTATCCGGTTACGATTTTGCAAATAGATTAACCGCTTGGGCATATTGAAAGCAGGTTACATTTTCAAAACAAATACATAGTGCGATGCCCCTCTAATAATAAGTAAGTGTCGCATTGGTCAATTATCCTCTTCCAATCAGGCCAATCAACACGTTGTCATTAATCAGCGGGGTCAAGGGGCCCCGGGGCATTTTGCCCCCCCCCCCACACTCAATTTTGCCAAGGTGGAAGTTTTGTCCCCCATTGGTTTGCAAGGGTGGACATTTTGTCCCTCGTGCTTTTGCAAGGATGGACATTTTGTCCCCCGTGTTTTTTCATGGGTGGACATTTTATCTCTCGTCATTTTTTACAAGGCGGAAGTTTTGTCCCTCACTTAGTTTTGGACAAAATACCCTCCATAAATCTAGCTTAACCCCTTTACTCCACGGACAAAATGTCCCTCACTTAATTTGCCTAAGTTTACAAACAACCCTTGAAATGACACAAGTTTTGCAAACAGAGAAGACCCAGATCAGACGGCTCATTTTTTCTAATATAAATATTCATGGAGTAAAGGGTTAAGCCATATTTATGGAGGGTATTTTGTCAAAAATTTAGTGACGGACAAACACGTTTTGCAAACAGAGAAGACCCGGATCAGACGGCACATTATTTCTAACATAAATAAAGGGTTAAGCCGTTTGATCAGGATATATTGTGTTTGCAATGTCGTTAAAAGCTGATGTATGGAGTAAAGGGTTAAGAGAATATTTATACGTAAACATATATATAGCATCTCTAGGGTATTATACGTATTGCATAATCGTTTAACATTACAACAACAAGGAGCGTACGGTGTTAAATCAGCACTTAACCAACTAGTTGCGTCATGTTTGGCAAAGTTTCATACATTCTGTAACCAGATGAAACAATGCCAGCGCGGTGTCTTAGCAGGTTCCAAACCATTGGCAACCCGATCAACAGTTGCTGAGAAAGTTACAAATTTCGGATTAAGCGTAAGTATGAGACGGAAACATGTTGAAGCAGCTGTCACAGTGCCGCCGTTGGATAAGTTTCGCTGCATATTTTGCATATATACCTTATTGCTTGTAACCCGAGTTGCCATAATGTGCATGCATTTATCTCATATATCAGGCTTCGTAAGGGATGGCGTTGTGGTAAATACTATTGTCTGTATGGTATCCTTGTATCATGACCTCCAATGTCATGTTGTGAATAGAAAATAATATCCAATCACAATGGACTGGAGACGACGACGATAACAAACGCAATTTAATACACCGGTGCACCTGTTCTCTTTGTAGAACGAAAACATTTATTCAAATTATTCAGTTACTGAAGGCGATAGATGGATGTTAAAAACCATATACCAACATTTTCATCATGGCTTTAAAGCTTGGTTTTTTGTAACGTGAGCTTTAATTCATATTAGAGGGTAATGTAATACGAAGCATGCATGCTACAGTTTGTATCTTGTTCCACTTTAGCTAGTGATCTACACTGTTTTCAAAGCATAACCACTTAACCCTTTCAGTCCGACATTCTGACTGTTCGTCCACATCAGATGTTTGTCACTGGTATAAATTACTGACATCCACGGGTTCAACGTCCTGTCTTGACCCTGATCAAATCATTCAACCAGGAGCCCTCAGATCTTGGTCAATACTGTTTGATCTGTCCAAGCTATATTATCAGATATTGGTCAATACTGTTTGTATATGTCTCAACTATGGCATCACATCTTGGTCTATACTGCTTGCATGTGTCTAAGGTATGGCATCAGATATTGGTCAGTACTGTTTGCATATTTTGCTTACAATTTCTAATTATAGAAGTGTAACATAGTTCGGTTTGGTATAAAACACTGCCAGCTTACAAAAAACAAATTCGGACTGACAGCACGTCGGAACTAAATAGATAATCAATGTACATTTGTATCACTTCATTCACTTTAACCCATTCCCTGATATTGACGACTTTTGACGACTCTGTAAAAGTCACTTTGTGAAACCATTTTGATAAATCACAATGGTCTCAAACTACAAAATTCTAAAACTTTCCTTTTTCCAGTTAATACGTACTCCTTTTCGGTAGATTTATTCAAAGAGGTTGTATCTAAAAATAGCCTATGAGGCAATGGGTTAATACTAACGATACAATGATAGTTATAACCAAAATTTTGACAATGTCTCTTCAATGATTGTTGATGGGTGGGGTAATACTTCGAACTTGTCTATGCAGCGTCTTAAGTCTCGTCCGGTTAACCGTTCGGTTACTGCTTGCGATTAACCGGTTACGATTTCTGTAACCAGTAACATCACTAATATAGAGTGTTGTCATCACGGATAGGGAAGGTTACTCATATCCAGTGGCACTGAATATGTCTATGAATTCATTGTTGAGTGAGAGTGGGTACCTATGGCCAGTAACTGTTAAAATTGCCAGTCAATTTCCTGCAAATGTCGAAATGGTTTTGTCATCATAAGTACTGCTGGTGTAAGTAACATATATCAATTCAGTATGTAAAAACATCGCCGTACTCAGCAGAAACTATGCCGTTTCAATCACTAGTGATACAGACAGCTAATATAAGGTGTGTACAATTAAACGGATCATTATTACACTGATACTATGGCAATAAGAGACTAATTTTCTGGCATTTTTATTATCATCTCTAAATGATACATCTTAGCGAAAGAGGTACATCTGCGTGAAGAGGTATTATAACTTGCACAGATTTGCATCAAAGTTATAATTATACTGTATGATAATGTACTGTAAACGTATTTAAAACGATGTTTTCCGAACTTGCAATCATCACAGGTCACTCAAATCATTCTTAAATGTGCCATAAATATTTCTATATTTACTGTGGAGACATTGCTAAGAAATTAAATACAAAACAAAGTGTCGAAATTGTCAAAATCACGGTTATTTTATACTATACAGAGATTTTTATTACATTTTGCACTCATTTGACCTTTGACCTAGTTTCTGGCCTTCAAAGAGGGTTTTGTGAGTGGCATGGACCAGAACCATAAACGATTAGTATCTGGCAACACAGTTATGGTATTCAAACATTTCTACTAAAAAATGCCATGGACCTCGAAAAATAAGCGACTTTTTACACCTCGGATTGCCAACTATATCATCATTATACCACATTTATATAGCGCTCTTTTCACACAGGATATGTGCGTTCAAAAGCGCTTCACATGGATAACAGGGTATATTTGATGCATATAGATATATTTAATACATAGATCTATATATAGATAACAAAAATAAAATGGAATTAATTTAGAATCACAGGTAAATCCACATCATCCTTTCCGTAAGTTTATCTGCCTTTGTCATATTATATGCTCTATTATATTGTGTCAACGCACTCAGATCTGATGATAACATTCAAACTGCGTTTGATTTAAAGACCAGTCCTTATTTTTTCATTAATTTGAATTATCAACTGATAAAAATCTCCTTAGCAGCCACTTTATACTTTGTAGATTTCTGTGAAAACGATGGAATTGTGGGTAGGATGTAACATACATTGTAAATGTGGTTGGTTTTGGAAGTATAGTGGTCTGGCCAATATTTCAGGCATTTTATCTTTGTGGGAACTTAATTAATGTATCCACAATGGTTCAATAAGAAATGGGTTTTACCATGATTCTTTCACACTAATGTTATTTTATATGAAATTGTGTGTACCTCTTAATTTAGTAAATGAAATATTTCAGATTTTTTTTTTATAAATGGGTGTTGATAATTGCCTCCTATGTCGATAACTGCCTCCATAGGGTATGAGATAATATTAGTTACACGGTGTTTCGGCAGGATGTACAGGTTTGTATGACGGTTTTGGGATTCCGTATTTCCTGAGCGTGAAGCATGTATATTCTTTCTTGTAATGGAGCCAGACTGGAAATAAATTCTTAACACGGTGTTTCGGCAGCATGTACGGGTTTTAATTTGTTTTCAATTAAGAAATGAATGACGTGCTCCCGGTGTTCATGAGGTTATGCAACACATAGCTTTACGAGCAAAGTTAGTGAAGCCCGAAGGGCTTCACGTGAATCTTTGCTCGTAAAGCTATGCGTTGCATAACCTCATGAACACCGGGAGCACGTCATTTATTTCTTATATTTATATTCCATTGTATTTCTTATATTTCAACGGATTTTTTTAAAATATTATATACCGGTCACGTAATAGCCGCTATCTAGGTCGTTGCCAGGTTCGTTTCTAACGTAGTAGGATTGTTGGAGATAACGCTCCTTACGTCACGTGTACATGTTACGTCGCTTGGGAACAGACGTTGATTAATAGAGTTTGAATGTAGTACGCAAAGAGTGAATTGAGAGAAGTAAATTGTGAAAGAAGAAGACGTGTCAATCATCTATTCCCGTCCCATATAGACAAGGATCTCTATATATGGTATGAAAAATAGTCCCAAAGACATATTATAAATATAGAATGAATGCAAGATTTTAATCAGTAAATTGTCCAGCGGAATTCTGGGAAAAGGAGAACCGACTCAAACCGGTATTGAAATGAACGTTCATGGGAAAATGCAACTTTCTTTTTAGAATAAGGTTATATAAGGACGTTGCAGGGCGAATGTAAATATAATGTAATGTTTAGCACCATATGACCCAATACGTTTATCATGATGCTAGACATGTGGACATGGACACTGCACAGAATTAAGAGAAATAATGCCTGACTGTGTGGTAGCAAAGTGCAGACAGGCAAACAAAAAGTTCAACATATATATAGCCAGGTAGAGATTGTGGTGAAATAGTTGATAGACTTTACTATGTGGCTTGGTAGCTCAGTCGGTAGATACGTGTTGGCATGGTAAGCCAGAGGCCCTGGGTTCGAGTCCTAGTCGAGTCGCAACTTTTTTCACCATATGTTACATTTGGCGCACGGCGTAAATAACCTATTTATAATGTGATTTATAAGAAGATAATTTGTAATAATAAGAAACTCGTGGAGTGTTCTTTGGGTAAGAATTCGGGACGAATTCTTGTGTAGAGGGTGTGTGTGTGTAGCCGGGTAGAGATTGTGGTGAAACAGTTGACAGGCTTTACTGTGTGGCTTGGTTTGGCAGCATCGATCAGTCGGTAGGGTGTTGGTATGGTAAACCAGACGCGATGTGTTCTAGTCCCAGTCTTGTCACAACGTTTCACTTTTTCACCATGTTACATATATGGGTCATGAATGTGAGTGATGCTAACATGCAGTTGAAATTATTATCTTTATAAAATACTAGAGGCAAAAAAGTACAGTATTTATTTGTTATTGCTAATTTGTTCTGTTTTAATAAAATAATTATATTGTATTGTCAGTTAAACTTGCTCACAGCTTACGATCCCAGTGGAAGGGTCTCAGTGAACTATCTGGCTAGAATTGTGAGCGCATGACTTTTTGTAACTCAATAATAAATTGGTTCAAATCTTACCTAACTGATCGAAAGCAGATGGTGCAAGTTGCAAATGAAGTATCAGATTTCAATCTGTTACTTGTGGAGTGCCTCAAGGCTCTATTCTTGGACCTTTACTGTTTTTACTGTTCATTAATGATTTGCCACTGAGCACTGACAATGTAATTACATGTACTGATATGTATGCCGATGACACCACTCTGTATGATATCAATAAGTCTCAGCAGGTCGTTGAAAGGAATTTATCAGAAGCTCTTAATAGGTTATCAATGTGGTGCCGACAAAATGGAATGGTGATAAATTTCGACAAAACAAAATCAATGTTGATTACTACAAGGCAAAAGCGAGACCAGGTTGAAGTTAAATCACTTAATATAAAGATGAATAATGATAAAAACTTAAAAATGGTTTCGTGTGATAAAATCCTCGGAGTTCAAGTAGATGAAAACTTGACATGGGCAGAACACATTAAGTCTGTTACCTTAAAAATGTCAAGAAACATTTGGCTATTATCACAAATAAGTAAATATCTATCTATTGATCACAGAATTGTCTTTTATAAGAGCTACATTCAACCCCACATTGATTATTGCAACATTGTGTGGTCTAGCTGTTCTCAAACCTGTCTTGCTAAGATTGAAAGACTCCAAAAAAGAGCATGTAAGGTTATTGTTGATTATGAATATGATGATATAAAGCAGTCCATGAATGATCTTCATATTTTGACTATTTATGAAAGGATTTTCTTACGCAAAGCTAAATTTATGTACAAAGTTTCAAAGAATACTTGTCCTCCGTACATTAAAGAACTCTTTCAAAGGAGAAATAAAGAGGATGAAACAGTTCCATCTTTAAGATCTACAACCTTAAATAATTATTTACTTCCTCAGCCGAAAATCGAAATGTACAGAAAAAGTCTTGCTTTTGCTGGACCGACTATTTGGAACTGTCTTCCACAACATATTAGAATCTCTTCATCCCCGGAAATATTTCATATTTCTAATGTGCATTCATTGGATGAAGGATGATAGCAATAACTAATTTTGCCATAGCACAGTTTTTCTTCCTTTTGTAAAAACTAGCTACTTTTATTAACTCATGGTATATTTTTTGTTTGTAAATATATGCATTTGCTTATTTGATTGTTTAGCATTTATATCCGTATTTTGTCCATATCGAATGTTACATGCAGGACTGCACTAAGCGCATATGAAAATCATATTCACCGAGTGCAATCTTGCACGCATCCCTCAACTTGTATGCCTGGATTAAGACGTTGGTCAAATTATTCCATTTGAGTGAGTCAGAGTCTGTTGACAATATTTTAATCTAGCGGTGTGGTTTCCCCATGCAAATCTCTTTTCAAACACTTATCTCAGCAAACTGCCATCAACACATTAGGACTTCTTCATCCCCGGAAGTATTTCATAAAGTTGTGTTTAGCATTTTTATCTGTGTTTTGTCCATATCGAATGTTACATGCAGGACTGTACTAAGTGCATATGAAAATCTATTCACCGAGTACAGTCTTGCACGCATCCCTCGACTTATATGCCTGGATGAAGACGTTGGTCAAACTCTTTCCATTTGAGTCTGTTTACAATTATTTCCCATGCAAATCTCTTTTCGAACACTTATCTCAGCAAACTGCCACCTCTCATTCAGATTAATGCTGGCATATTGTTGTTATTGGCAAGCGAGTTTGCGTGCTTGCAAGCATGTGCGTGTGTATGGTTAGCATGTGGGTTTTGTTCGTTTGTAATCTAACCATGTTTACAAATGTTAACAAATTTACTGTTAATTAACTTATCTATACCAAGCTGTTATTCATAACCATTCTGATATATAAAGTCGCATGCTTCTGATGAAGCAGCTCTCTAATCGCATGTGTTAACATGGTCTTTGTTTTACTGCAGGTATAGTTAGGTTAATTCTACAGTAGATACATTGTGCATTTTCTGTAAATATCTGTATATATGTTTGAGGGCCACAAGGGAGATTAGTTGCTTGCCTGTACTAATTGAGTTACCCTCTCGAAATAAAGTCTTTATTATTATTATTATTATATTATTTATTTATTTATTTATTGACATTTAAGGTCAATCAGCATATATACACACACATGAAAATCACAAATCATAAAATATCACAGTAATGAAGAATTATAAATACGACTAAGAATTTAAGAGTAGCTTTAAGCTATTTTTCATATATATATTATTGATGGCCAGCTTATGCATGCATACCTTTAACAAGTTAACATTGTGCATGTGCTAAGTAATAAATGCTTATGGCCTATGGATAACCCATTAAGCTAAAAGCTTATTTCCAATGGGGTCCATTTGTTAGAGGTTAGTAAAATGTAAATAGGCTATAACTTGAAATAAAGTAGCAAGATTTTGGTTTAGAACGGGGTTATTAAAAGTATGCATTTCCAATCCAATACAGCTCAGGTTTAAGCCATATATATATATCACAGTTTAATATATTATCACACATAATTATCACAGGCATATAGATCTAAACATCACAGACCAAAGTCACATTATTCTTAATCATGCTGTGTTCCAACTATCTCAGCGCCAACATCGCTTAGTCCTTTATTCCCTGAATATTCGTATAAGAAATGATGTCATATTGAATGTAAAAGGATCAATTTTCAAATGGAAAAGTTAACACATGAGATTTTAGCCGAAGTAGATAACTACAGAATCATATCTATATCTTTCAACAGCAAACACAACATACCCTGATCAGTTGGTACCTTAAGGAGCGGTCTAATCTGGGTCTGCTCTGTTTGTTAAGGCGTAAAACCGCGCATTCACAGAATAAAATGGTCAAAGGCGATTAAAGGCCACTTCTCAAACAGTTTGGGTATTGATCAGATGTTTGATACAGCTTAATGATATCTTTGATGAAGAGTATTAGTCTAACATGTTTTTGTATGACAGTTTCAATTTGATTAAGTGCCTGAGAAAAAATAGCGTAACACGCGTTTCTTTCGTCCCCGGGACAGCTGGGGGAAAAATATATATTAGAACGTTCCACCAAGACATAATAATTACGTATGTATCTTACAGCCTAAAAGAAATAACAGTGCACCGAAGAGATCTGATCTTCCGGTTCCGGTTTCGCGGCCAGTTCAAATTTCGGTAATATCATAAAATTAACCTAATATAAACCGTATAGGCGTTTACCACACACACACCATGCTCAACAAATGATCTTCGGATTTTTTTTCGAAATCAACAGAATCTGTCTCTTCGTTGATATGTACAGTATAGTTTCTAAACTTTGTATACATCCTAACATGACTTCTTTCATTGATACTTCACTCCATCATTATTGATGCTTATCGTACACTCACCTTCTATCGAACCTCACCTGTTTATCGAACCTTTCATGTTTTGTGTTTTTACGCATGTACAAGTGCACACTACGTCATAAAATCATGAGTACCGTTGCTTTGTCTGTAAACAACGCCTCGTAGCTTTAAAAACGAAATATACGCCATAAACAGGTCAATACAGTTTATTTTCCGTTCAACTATGCTAAACATGAGAAAACTCTTACTACGTTATAGAATATCAACTGAATTGAAAAGTGTACCACATTAAAAATGTTTGACAGCTCTGACCCCTTCAGCTTATGCAAAGGTCGCGTGCCCATGATGAAATCACGTGATTACGAGTATTATGTTACAGTAAATAGTTTCTAAAATAAAGGTTCGATAAGAAGGTGATGTTTTTCTGGCAGCCATTTTTGTTTTTGCTATGCGGGTGGTGGGGAACACTGGATTGTTTGAGGATTAATAGATGAGAATAAAATTATTTAATTGTTTCAAGGCATGTATAAAAGATTATTTTGAACTGCTGATTTATTTTTTTCTTCAATATTCAAAGTAAACGTTTTCTGTTACTGGTCAAAGGTTAAGAGGTTCGATAGATGGTAAGACCATGCTATGTGAAGGCGCTAGTTAAAATATAAAAACTAATTTACAAAAGGGGATATGGTGAATTTTGGCAAGTCATACTCGATACCAAACTCCTCACAGTGATCTCCCTTGTCACTACTAGCGGTCATCACTGCCACCACAACTTTTTTTAGCTACATTTTAGCTAAAATTTGTTTTTGCATATTTTATTTTTTTTGAATGTTGATTTCAATAGTTTTCGATTTTGTTTCATATTTCAGCACCGGTAAAGCCAGCAAAGTAGAACAATAATCAGCTTTCCTAAAAATATTGAATTTTTCGATATCGTGGTGATGTCAAAATAATGACGGCGCCTTAACAACGGTGAAAACAATAGCTTAGTTACGTATCACTTGTACGCTGCCTTATGCATTTCGGTCAGTTTGGGGTAGATTCTACCGAGGAAATGGATCTAGATCAGTTTTGTAGCTTGCATGGAGAAAATAAAGCAACAAAGATAAAAAAAAATAGCGTTTAATTTTCTAATTGGTTAACCAATTTATATGGACGCTGTACATGAATAGCCGAAATAGCGTCTGCCATAGTTTGATCACATGATGTACACCATGGTCACGTGGATGTTGTGGTGGCAGGGGTCTCTTCAGCGTAGCGATTAGGGGAGATAACTGCGTTGGAGGTTGACTCGATACAGCTAAGATGTTATTTCCTTCCGAATCCGGGTCAAGTCGGCCTCGGATCAACTCGGGTTGGGTCAAATGGGTCTGTTTTGGGGTGGGTCAACCCGCCCCGTCTTGGTCGGGTCAACTCGGCCCTTTTTCGATCTTGTTAATTAAACTTTAAAGTTTATAAACTGCCGCAAAAATTGAAGATTGCAAAAGATTGCACTGTATCATTGAGTCATTTTCGTCATCTATTGCTTTTAAGTGGCTTTGGGGCCTTTTATCTTTTTAATTTGCACACAAGGATGTTCACAAAACTTTTAGTCAAATGTTAGCTAAAATAAGACAATGTACAGAACACATGTGACAGTCAAGGCATATGAACACATGTGACAGTCAAGGCATATTTATGGAGGAAAGGGTTAAGTAGCAAAGAGAGTAGGCCCAGATCAGATGACTCTTGTAGGAGGATCTGCTCTGTTTTCCAACTTGGCATTGTAAAGCCTTTGTTTTACAATTTCTGCACTGACCGAAATGCTGTATTCATAATCATATATGTCATGATACATGTAAAAATTCAGCTAATAATTGTTCATGATGCCATTTTTATGCCCCCGTTGACGATAGTCAGGGGGCATTATGTTTTGCGTCCGTCCGTCTGTCCGTGTGTCACGCTTTTAGGTGTCAGAGTTGGTTGTGTTTTATGTTTGGTATGTAATATGATCTAATGGTCCTCTACAAATATGTAGCTGTGGCTTGTGGTCCTCTGCCAAGAATGTTCAACTTACGACTTTGACCACTGGGCAAAACTTGGCCCTGCCACAAGGCTTATCAGTTTTTCATGGGAAAAATATAAAATATTATTTTTCTGAAACCATAAGGCTTAGACCTTTAATTAATGGCATACTGCTTTGCCTTGTGGTTCTCTTCCAAGGTTGTACAAATGATTTCTTGTGGTAAAAAATGGCCCCGCCCCTGGGGTTATCTCAGATGAGCGCTTCAGGGCCTCATGGCCCTCTTGTTATTGAATGTTACGGGAATACAGTAGGTGGTACTGCTAAATGTAGATGTCGTCAGCTGAAGCTCTACCTATCACCAGATGTTTCGGCCCCTTACGCTGGGAACGAAAATGTTTGTCAAGGTTTGATATTAAATCATTCCCAATGTGGAAAGATTTAACTCTACAGTGGGGGCCTCCGTGGCCGAGTGGTTATGGTCTTCGACTGACAATCGTATAGCGTCTCACCACTGGGTTCGAATCCCAGTCTGGGCATCTGGATTTTTCATGTGAGGAAGCCTTCATGCTTGCTTGCGGTAGGTTGGTGGTTCTACTTGGATGTTCTACTGTGCACGAAACAATGCAATTTTTTCCGTGCACAGAATAACCTCTGGGGTCTTCCTCCAACTGTAATTAGCTGGACGTCATGATATGACTGAAATACTGTTAAAACGATGTAAAACCTGATAAAAAACCCAAAAAAACTACCTTCAGTTCTTGCCAATCAATTGCCATGACTATCTATTTAAGTTCTTATGTTCATAATATTATGTCATTATAAAATTTGATCTACGGTAAATGTTTTATTTGAATGTGCATGAAGTACATTGCTTTGTTTCAGATCATGGATATGCAGTCTGATACAGATTGTAGCAGACACAACTGTTTTAATGATGATGATGATGGGGACGCTGCATGTGCTGCACAGAATCCTGATCACCATATTCTGAAAGGTAAACAGTAGTAAAAATACAGTACAACCTCTCTATAACGGCCACTAAATTGTGTTAATTAGTTGATATTTAGGGCAGGTGGCTGCTTAAAGCAAGGTGAAAGTAAAACAGAACGCTCCTATAGGAGCGTTCTGTTTTACTTTCACCTTGCTCTAAGCAGCCACCTGCATTTAACACAAAAAACTTAATGTAATTTAGTGGCCATTATAGAGAGGTTTTACTGTATTGCAAATGTTTCAACTGTCACAGTGTTCAGTGACTTGTTTGTATTTGTCTGTCAACACTTTGTAATTTTGGCTCTTACTTTGTGAAAAATTTAACCTTTTCCTTTTTGTTCATCTGATCAATAAATCTAAGGGGGAGATACATGTATTTCAATTCAGCAAATTTGCTTGTTTCTTACAGGAAAATTGAACAGGGAAAGAGTTAAAATAAACTTTTCTTTGCAAAAGTTTATTAAGCAATTACTATTGTAATATTTATAATATCATGAACCATTCTACAGTTTTGAAGCAATTTGATCAAACTTGTAACAAATAATCACCATGAGATCATTTATGATGTAGAAATGCAAGACTGGTGTTTCTTGTGCATGACATTTTTCCTTTCTAAATGGTATGTTTCAGAGTTGCAATTCCTTGAACTTGGACATTCTTATATGCTTGATATCTTCAGTACATGCATGTTTGTGGCACAAAGTTCTTCTGCAGTTCAGAAACACTTTTTATCATACTTGCAGCAATCATCATAAGATGTAGAATATTAGATGTGCATGAAATATATTTATGTCAGCTGCTTTAGCAGGGTGACACATATTAAGAGATCATTTCTCTGTTTTCTCCCTATCAGTTGTCTGTCTACCTTTTCCATCACATATCTCTCACCCTTTCTACAAATGACATGTGTTCCTTCGAACACTGTTATTGTGTGTGTCAGATCTGTCTGAAGTGCACTTAGACTTAGACTTTCTAATGTGTCTGATATTGGCAATACATATGTTTGTGGCATGAACTACTGACACAGTTTTGATCCAATTTTCAACAACCTTCACCATATGTTGTAGTTGTGCAAGATATATTTATCCTCACAAGATCAAGATTGGGGGCATATTATTTTTGGCAGTAATGTTATTCTTGGCCAACAAAACTTGTGAACATTTTATTCTTAGCATATAATTTATGCTTATCTCTTGAAATTTCAGCTTTTGAGTGGTATTCAGTAAATTTTATAGTTGAAGGTCAAAGTTCACTTAAACTGGCTAGTTTGTGTTCAGCATTTTTTTAGGGGGAGCAGGCAAGGTATTGCTCTAGTTTTGTTTTAGTGCTAGTTGTAAGCTGTGAATATAACACCAGGCCAAGTTTTCATTCTGAGACCTTACTAGCTTTGCGTTTTACAGTAAAACCTCTCTATAACAACCACTAAATTACATCAAGCATTTTTTGTTAAAGGCAGGTGGCTGCTTAAAGCAAGGTGAAAGTAATACAGAACGCTCCTATAGGAGCATTCTGTTTTACTTTCACCTTGCTTTAAGCAGCCACCTGTCCTAAATAACAACTAATTAACACAATTTAGTGGCCGTTATAGAGAGGTTTTACTGTGTATTGTAAATGGCATTGGAGAACTGAGCATTTAGCCATGAGTGTATATACAGGTTCAGCTGTATTGAAATGAACTGTTTCAGTCGTAGTAATGGTAAACACAGTAAATGGCTAATACTTATGTGACATTTTCCAAGCATATTATTTACCTCTTACACATCACTGTCACATGGCTGTGTACAAAGACATGAGACAGTTACTATTATAGCATACTGAATAAGCACTAGCCAATTCCATAGGACATGAAATACAACATTTCAGTCAGCATTGCAATGTAAACTCTTCAAGTATACACTGTCTTGATCATAATCAAAGTTAAGTATTCATATCAGTTGTAGCCAAAAATGTGTGAAAGTGACTTTGAGTCATGATAAGTTTTAAGAGATTGTTGCACACATCATTTTTGGCAGGCAACAATTACATAGCAATAGTTAAAATGTTGTATTTCAGATGTGGTTGCATACGTTGATGTATGGTCTGCCAATGAAAACATGAGTGAAGTGTTTCGCAAAGAACTAGAAAGACTGGGGGCAACTGTGGTGAAACGCTTCAGCAGTCGTGTTACTCATGTCATCTTCAAGGAGGGAAATCACCATACCATTACAAAAGCACAAAAGAGTGGGGTTCATTTTCTCTCAGTTCTCTGGGTAGATGGGTATGTTTCATTTAGAATGCTCAACTAATTACTTTGCAGATCTATTTTATTTTTAAATGAACTGTGTGATTTTCTCATTAATTACCCCTTCAATTCATGAATAATTACGCAAGAATATATCACTTCATGAATATTCTTTGACTGCATTCTTATAATGGTAGCTAAACAAGAGAAGATTTTACCATATGGGAATCTGCAGAATCAGATCTATATATTATATCATAAGCAAACAGAACAGACCTTTGATCAGACAACTCCTACAGGAACCTTCTGATCTGGGTCTACTCTATTTGCAAAGTCATCAAAAGGGATCTCTGTGGAAAAGGGTTACACGAGAATCACTGCTTTATATTTCCCAATCATCTTATTACTGAATTGACCTTCATCACAGAGTAATTATGGTTCTGTTACATTATATTTGATCAGCATACAACTGAAGTATTTGTAGGCTAACCCTTTCCAAATTGTGGGTGAATTTGTGATAACCTTCACCAACAGTATAGATCCAGGTGAGATTCCATGTAATCCATATTGTTCGACACTTTTGGCTCTTTGCAGATTTGAGTGACCTTTTTCTTTTAAATGGTATAGTATACTAATAATACTATTACACCACATAAAGTCATTATTATACCTCCTTTTGAAAAAGGGGGGTATATTGTTTTGCACATGTCGGTCGGGCTGTGCATGTGCCTCTACACAAACTGATTTAACCTTTCCCTGTTCTATGCTAATGGACAAATCTGCACATTTACATCTTACTGTAATTGTGTGATGAAATGTTTCAAAAGCTTTCAAAACTATGGAAACAGTATGTCTGTCTGTCGGTAGATCAAACAGTTTCCGATTAATGACTGATAAACGTCTTGGCGTAGGATCTTCAAACTTGCTGTGGTGGTTGGTCATGACAACTAAATGACCTTAACTAGTGAAATGGTTTCCAATCAATAACTGCTCAAAGGTTTGGCTTAGCATCTTTAGACTTGCTGTGATGATTAGTCATGACCACTAGATTACCCCTATTGTTTTTAGGTCAACGGTCAAGGTCACCATGAACTGATGAAGTGGTTTCCGATCAATAACTGCTCAATGGTTAGGTTTAGGATCTTCAAACTTGCTGTGGTGTTTAGTCATGACCACTAGATGACCCCCACTGTTTTTGAGCTCACTAGGTAAAGGATCATGGTCACCATGACCTTAACTGGTGAAATGGTTTCTCCTCAATGGTTTGGCTTAGGATCTTCAAACTTGCTATGGTGATTAGCCATGACCACTAGATGACCCCTATTGATTTGTAGGTCACTAGGTCAAAGGTCAGGGGTCTGGGGGTATACATGTTTTACAAACATCTCTTGTTATTATTATACAGTTGTTATTGTTATTATTGTATTATTCATATTATTAGCTCATCTCGTTAGAAAAAAGTCATAACTAGTGCATCGGCTTTGTTGTCATCGTCTTTAACATAAATTTGATGTTGGCAGCTACAATCAAACAGACGAGCATTGGCACGCACATGTGATGCTCTTGTTATTACTACTATAACTCAATGTTGCTCAGGATAAACCTGACAAAACTGCATGTGTAATTCAATTTTGTGAATTGTTTTCTATATTTCAGTTGCAAACAGAAGAATGAACATATTTCTGAGACACTATTTCCAGCCTTCACCCCTAAAGATACTCTAAATAACCCTTTGTTTGCAGCAAAAAGAAAGGTACAGGAAAAACCTTGAGTGACCACTCTGAGGGTCTTTGAGAGACAGGTTGTAGTGTAATTCATCAAACAGCCAATTGTGTTTTTATAACCTGTTAATATTATGTAAATTATTACTCAAAATAGGTTTTAACTGTATGTTACATATATAATGTGCAAGACATTTGGTGAAATTTATTAAATTGGTGTACATCTTGTGCAGGTAGGTGAATTGGGGTTAGACTGGCATCAAATTTATAGTTTCCAGACAACCTATTGTGACCAACTTGGTGTACAGATAACTTATGTGTAGAACTGTAGATTACATGTATGTTTAAGATTTTTAGGGTCAAGTTCACAGTTAGGGCTGTTCCAGGAAAAAAGGCCTGGGGGGGGGGGGGGGGGGGGGTAGGAATGCCAGCCAAAAATAGGGGTACCACCAACACAATTTTATTTTTTTTACCCCCCCAAACAAGAGAATTAAGATAAGTCAGATACCCACAACCACTAGATTTATATTTAACTTGCCACCCACCACCAAGACAACTGAAATTTCCGATTCACTAGTACTTTCTAGATTTCTTTACCACTCAAAGCTTGACAAGTTTTACTATGAATGTGCTGTTTTCTGAATGGAAATCATATTGACAGCATATATTGTTTATGTATAGGTTAGACCATGGTTGAGCGTGACTAAACGATTTAGTTCGAGGGGGCATAGCCCCCGAGAACTATGTCGTTTAGTCGCGCTCAACCATTGGCTAATCTATTTAGCACTGGCTTGGGCTCGAGGAAAAACAAGAAATAAAGGTCATCAAATTCGCAATTTAACGTCATCGGGCGCGTGCTGATTTTCCCTCACTTCTCTTCGCACAAGACTGAAAACCATGATTGCGCCTGAATCCATTAATATCTTGGAAGAAGAGGAAGGAAAAACAACAAAGCTGGAAATTTAACGGCAAGATTTTAAAATTGTGTACAATTAAATATTCAACGATAATTTTAAATATTCAACGATAATTTCAATTTCAATATGATGCATTTGAAATAAAAGTTACTTTTAAATATTGAATTAATTCGATCTAGATCTAGATCATTTTATTAAGATTTTTATTATCTTATTTTGTTTGAAATTTTTTAATAAAGATTGTTTTCAACTTTTCACGCATTGATTAGATTGTATACAATAAAACCTATGTACAATGGTCAATTAAATACGCTATGCATTGTGCCGCTTTTTAAAGACAACTTTTTATGCTTGAAGCAGGTTAAATGTAACACATAACGCTCAAAATAGGAGCTTTCTGCATACCTTTAGTAATGCATTAAACTGTCACCTGTATTTAAAATTGCATATTCATTTCCCTTAATTATCGATTAACCTTAGTTTTACTGTATTTCAGTGTAACCAGCTGATCAAGGCTACGATGCATTGGGGTGAAATATCACGTGAAAGCCTAGGATGTGACGTCAAAAAAACATTATAATGGTTGGTCGACAGGAACCATTGACTAAATAAACAGTTTGTTAGTTAGTCCATGGTTTTTTCAAAAAGAGTCGAACTAAACGATATAGTCGACACTATTTGTGGCATCTGATTGGCCGAGAGCTCCAAGCCATGTGCTAAATATTGAAATCATCTACTTTTTGTTGAGTTTGTACACATTACATTGGCATGCTGAAACAATAAACTATTTGCCATCTTGTTTCTAGTGTGGAATGCTTTTTTCCCCATTCCTAGTATATAAACATCTTTAACCTTGATACAAGACGTGCAATTATATGATCGTTAAATTTAACCCTTTCTAAGGTGTAAGAACATAGCAGACATTAATTTTGCAAATATGAGCCATGACTGTTGATAACTTTATATCTAACCACTTCTTGATAGCCACTGTTGGTCCAATCTGTGAAATTTAATATTCCTGTGTTGACTATTTGTATGGCAGCAATTGAATATTAAGACAATCACATTACATTGAATTACATGATTACTAAATTTCTTTTATCGGTATATACAGAAATCAAATCACAAGAGATTGTTACAGTGTTGACCTAGATCAGCTGGTGCAATGAAAATCTGATCTGATCTACACTGCTTGCAAATTACTACCACCATCTTTAGTTTGCCTATTTGTCTGGAAAGCAAACAAACTGGTTGCAGTGCATGTCCATACAATTTACATTCAGTTTATCCTGGATCTATTCAATATTACCAGATTAATTTCTTGTAAAACATAAGCAATTAAAACTCACACGTTAAAGATATGAAATTTGATTTAAAAGTCAGCATGGTATTATAACACTTAACAATTAGTTAACTTACTAGACATAGTTCACCTTTTTATACACATTTATAGTCACAATTTCTAATCATATTTACATTCCAACTCAAACTCTTTTTGTCATTATAAACCACAGGGTTCTCCCCAGGATTTTCAGAAGGCGAGTTGCGTCTTGGGGTGGGTATGGGAGGGGTGGGTACAAGAGGGGTGTCCCCTCCCGCCTTCAACGGTGAGATTTTTTTAAAAGTACTTACTAAATGATGTAAATTTATGTATACCTGACAAATAAATGAAGCAAAAAATGCTATAGCATGTCAGGTAGATTTAGGAGATTTGCCAGGTAGATTCGACTTTTGGACAGGTAGATTTTATTGACACAAAGAAATATGAGAAGACAAAATCTTCTGCTAGATAATTATGTTTGATAAATACCGGTACCATTTCACAAACAAACATTTATATACCTAACCATATTATAATTAGCAAGCTATGCATATCCATACCATTACAGTGCTCTAGTTAGACTTTCAACATGGTAGGGCCGCACTAATGAAAATTGGAGCACTTTCTAAAGTGCAACTTGATAAATGATAAAAAAAATTTTATTTTCATATGTTCCAGAGATAAAACAATTCATGTTTGTTTATTATTATTTCAGAGAATTATTTATGTCCATAACATCTTTGGGTCTCATCAGGCAGATCTTATGATCTTAAACTTTTACATGTAAACATAGTCTGCATGGTTGTCACTCAGTGGTAATTCCCACTCTATGTCTACATTTATAACTTTCATTCTTGATCATTTGTAGGATCACTTCCTAAGTAGGATTGGGTAGTAGTACTAGTAGTTGTCTTAAGTCTAGGATATTGCCTTCCCATTTTATGACCTCGGGCTATGAAAATGTCAATCTTTTTTTTTTAGAAAGTGAATATTTTTTACCCTTCTCTTTCTGTTTTAAAATTTTTATAAGAACCTAAACTGGCTAATTCATTTTTCCAGAAATTATTTCCATTCAGACTTTCACACATTCCTGAGTGTTACTTTATAAGGCAAATGTCTGGTCTGACTATTACCAAAAATGTCTTCATACACAGGTGCCATCTCAAACAAATAATGTTGTTGTTTTTTTAAAGAAGAACTCTTGTTTGACATTATTGACTAACTAAAGAAGAGAAGGAAAAAATCAGCTAACGGAATAAATTTATAAATTGTAACCCAAATACTGGTTACCATCTTCAGTTCTAATTCATTAAGCTAGTTTATAATTTTTTCTGAATCGGTACATGTTGACTAGTTCCTTTAACAAAGCAATATTGACAGACACAAATTTCTGGTGAATACTCAATATTACAGGGTTTTACCTGTGACTTGAACACGCTGTTTCAATAACTGGACATGTCTAGCGGTTTTCAGATGGTTCCCAAAGTCTACACAGCCGCGGTTTCCGTAATTAATTTGTTTGTTTACAGTATTAAACAAGGAACTCTCTCCCGGGAAGGTTTACTTTCACTTTCACGAAATCGCCAATTATCACTTTTCTTGTTTCTTTACTAAATGTCAACGTCATTTCTTACTCTAGCCATCTTGGGCTGAACTTATTTTTCACACTCTTATCGTAATCTCGGTCTGTGCTTTTCAATTTTGTCTTATATTCACATTAATTGGCAGGTACATATACCGAATTTCAGAAACGGACGCCATATTGGATTTGTTGAACGAACATTCGATAATACGAGCGTTTTGATTGGCTGTAGGACATGAGTCTCGTTATTCGATTAGCCGAGCCGAAATCTCGCTGTTGACGTGATAAACGTTATTAACGTGGATTTACTTGAAAACGGGAAAGAATATCGGCAACGATTTTTTCTTATTTGGGAAATTTTAAACAGAATTACCGTGCTTAATCCACGCTCCTATAGGAGCAAATGCTCTATTTATCACAATGGTTTCAAATTACAAAATTCTAAAAGTTTACTTTTCTCTAGTAAATACACTTTTTGGGTAGATTCATTCAAAGAGTTTGGGTCTAAAATAGCCTATGGAGGAAAGGGTATTAATAAACCATCTTGTATGCATGTTACTTACAGAGAGGCAAGATGATGCAGCCATGTGATTATGAGGAGGATTTAGCCAGGAATGCCAAAAGAGTGGCAAGGAAACAGCGTCGACTCGATGCTATCAACAGACTGAAGTCGGACAATAGCACACCAACAAGCTCTCCGCTGGCAGCTGTATTAGTACAGGACACACAACCTCGGTCACCGGTACTAAGCTCAGAGCAAAATCTTCTTTTTCGGTTTCTTTAGATTCTTGCACATTCTAGCATTAATGGACATTATTTTACAGTGTTTAACAGATGCAGACAAACTGAAGAGACAGAGTTGGATACGATGATCTTCATGCAATACCCTTGCTTTTTTATGCCCCCAAAGGCGGGCATATAGTAATCGCATTGTCTGTCCGTCTGTCCTTCCTTTCGTCCATCGATCCCAAATTTCGTGTCCCTTCTATAACTTTTTTATCTGTGAATGGATTTCAAAATAACCTGGCACAAATGTGCAATACACAAAGACGATGTGTCGCGTTTAACTCCTTGGTCCGTGGGTCAAAGGTCAAGGTCATCCTTCAGGGTCAAAGATCGGGGGCATAGTGTTTCACAAACACATCTTGTTTTAATAGTCACCTTGATTCTTTAAAATGCTCATGGTATAGCCTCTGGTTGGGTGATTATGGGATTTGACTGAAAGTCACTTCAATAGGGCTGTAATTCAAATACCAGTCTGGGCATTTGGGGTTTTCACGTTAGGAAGTCTTCCAGCTGGATCACGGTGTACATCAGTGATTCTACCCAGATGTTCTTCTGTGAAACAAGTAAATGGATAAATATTAGTTTGTTGTAAGGTAATACTTTAATGATACTTATATGTGTCCCTCAGTAATTTTCTATATCAGGAGACCTGCTGATACAGAAAATTACTGAGGGACACATAAGTATCATCAAGCGTTCCACAATTAAGGAAAAAGTCTTGTTTAATGGGAAACTGTTATTGTAAATAAGTATATTATAACTGATTATGTAAATATCTGTCACAAGCGTACTTAAATAGTAACGCTTTACAGGAAAAAAGATAGCAAAGCATCAAGATTATCATAATCATATTGATTTGTATTGAACTTGAAATATTCAACCTCATGTTTTTGGTCTCAGTCATATATTTAAAAATTATTATAAAATAAACATGAGAATTTATTTACATGTACAAGGCTAAATTTCAGACAATTTGAAAATGATTATGACCTTCTGTTTACTGTTCCAGGATAGTGAATACAGGTTAACCCCAATACGCTTCCTCATCCCAGAGACCCCACCTAGCATGAAAGAAAAAATGAGGCAACTGAGATTGGCTAAACAAGGTAACATAGTCAACATTGGAACCTATAGGCTTGGAACCTTGAATTAACTTTTCATATTGATAAGTTGAGCTTTCATTGAGAGAATCAGAAGAAAATCTAGTTTGAAAGAAAAGTTTTACTTGCCTTCATTCAGTTGATTTACTTTATTATATAATTATACCCCCGCAAACTTGTTTGAGGGGGTATACTGGAATTACCCTGTCCGGTGGGTGGGCAGTGGTTCGGCTGGTCCGTTGGTCTGTCCGCATTTGATAGTTGGTGTCGCAAACTCCTCCTTCAGTTTGAATGTTATTCAGTTTAGATTTAGTATACCTTATAACCATGAATAGTAGATGTGCAAGACACAATTTTCATGTGTTTAGAGATGCGCATTGCAGATTCATATGGCATGCATATGTATCTCATATAGCCGCACATTTTGAGGGGTTACATGTCAAGGTCATCCTCCAAGGTCAGAGGTCAAATATATAGGTCTGATCACCAACTTTAACACTTGCCATAACTTTTGAACAGTAGAGATAGAGACTTGATATTTGGCATGCATGTGTATCTCATGAAGCTGCACATTTTGAAGGGTGATATGTCATGGTCAAGGTCATCCTTCTGGGTCAAAGGTCATATTGGGGGCATAGTGTTTCACAAACACATCTTGTTAAAAAATGCAGTCCAGTGGGCTTGATAAGATCACTCTCTTTACAGTGGTCACAACATAGAGTTTGGTGGAGAAATGATGATTTTAGTACGCATGTTTATCTGCGACATAATGTCAAACTATTTTGGAGATTGATTAGACACTAGATTACTATTGTGTCATCTGGATCAAAACTATTTGCATCGGCAGTCATAAATATGCCACTAGCCTGGAAAGAATTAATACAAAGATGAACTTAAGGAGTCATAACTCTTTGTAAACAAAATTTTGGATCTGAAATGAAGAAACCTACTCAAAAGAATTAACTCTTTGATCCTGATGAAATTCATTTAGGGCTATTCATGGAAAATCTCCCTATAGGGGTAGGAGCGACAGTCTATATAAGGGGTACCACCGATAGAATTTTAATTAATTTTTACCCCACTACCAAGAGAATAAAAAATCATAATATACCCCCCCCCCCTTCCAACACACACCGAAAAAAATAAATATATATATATATCTATTATAATAAAGAGATAAACAACTAAAACAATAATCATAAAGATTTTACAGAAACGGATTCTGTTAAATGCTTACAAATTTGTAACAATGGTTTATATTTCAACATTTAACTTTACATTGTTAGTGCATGTTATGTGAATAATCTATATTTTTACATTTATGCAATTACTTTTTGTCAAGCTGACTTGCAAATCCAAATGACAGCCCAGTGTATTGCCACAATTGTGCATTAGTCTGACAGTCTTTCATTTTGTCCTGTTGACATCATACATGCTTCCGTGGCTTTGTTATTGCAAGTAGTTTTCTCTTCGCCGACCTCAGATTCACTACATGTACCTGTGCTACTGCTAGGACTCTGTGTTTTATTAAAAAAATCCTGTCAATGACTTGGTTGTTATTTAGGTCTATTTTCGTTTTTTTTTGTTTTTGTTTTTGTTTATGTGTTGACAATATCAGAGGTGACCTTCATCCGGGCTTTTACATCAAGAAGCAAGAGCAGTGATTGGTTGAGACTACCGGTGTCTTAGTACTTTTTACCACGGTCTCAATCAATCAGACGCTCATTATCGAAGTGGGATCAGATAAACGTCTAGATGGTCAAGACTAAAATTGCATGCGTCCATAATATTCACACAACGGAATTTTCGTGTCAGAAAAAGATTTTTTGCTAATTTTCGTTATTGTCGAAGAAAACTGCTTGCATGAAGCGTTTAATGTGACAAACCACCCTATCAATTTAATTTCAGATGTTGAAATACCCTCACCAATAGAACTTTTAATCAAATTTCCACCCCCACCAACAGAATTAAAATTTCTTTTGCAACCCCACCAAGGTAATTAAATTTTAATAGGCTGTCGTTCCGACCCCACCAGGGAGATTTTCTTGGAATAGCCCTTAGAGAATAATGAATTCATATTTATGAATATTCATATGTGTATTTATGCTTAGCGCTAAGTTTGTATTTATAGTTAGAAGAAGAGTCAATGTATGAAGAGAATTTTATAACAATTCTTGTTGCTAGAGTGTGATAAGTTGAGCTTTGAACATTGAAATGCTGATTCAGTGAATCTGGTAAAAAATGTTGAACTGATGAAGGTAAAGACTTGCCTTCCTCCATTATGTGGACTGTTGATTTACATTTATTGTATGTTACGTTATGTTTTGTTTCAAATAAAATGTGTAGGACAAATGACAGAGAAAATCTACACCTTGATTAACTAATTCATGCTTAGTAATTGTATGCAAAACTTTCTCTGGTACAATTCTCAAGTTAATTCTCTTCTACTTTTCTTAAAAAATATTGTAAACATAGAAAGTATTGAACTTCATGAGATGCAGAGTTACTTTGGGATTCAAACAGGGTACATTGATTAAGACAAGATTAATATTCTAATTCTAATATTCTAGTCTGTGGTGTTTTTAACTTTTTACAATTGTTCATTACCCTTTACCCAAGTAACTTTAACCCATTCCCAGTTCTATGTTTATTACAAATATCAATACCTACTGAATATTCATGGACAGAATAGTTATAATGAAATATGGAAGGTGGAACATTGTAGCCATTTTACAAAGAAAAGAAACAGATCTATCCAATTCCATGAGCAAACAGAGCAGACCCTGATCAGACGGCTCCTCTAGGAGCCGTCTGATCTGGGTCTACTCTGTTTGCAAATGCGTGAAAACATGTTTATATGAGGGAAAGGGTTAATGATTTGTATAGAAAGATGTACATGCCCAGTGATTAATAAAAGGTGTATGAAGAGAATGTTTCATGCCACCTATATGCTACAGCAGTTCATATCTCAACGGCTCACAGTGTAAAATAACTGCATCCTTTAATATTTATAAAGATTGCCATCTGTGCTCTGTTTATATTCTAAAAGCAATATTTTCTTTCATTTCTTTCCATAATCATAATCAGAGAACGGAGCAGTTTGAATACTGATGAGACACTCATTTACTTGGTGTCTCATCTGGCTCTAAAGTGTTTGCAAAGATCATCACCAGTTCAACCCATAGGTTTCAGTGTCAACAGTTTTGCATTCAGTCATCTATCTGGTATTGCAGGAACTTCTGCCTCAGCATCCGCCACAGGTGAAACTGGTCCAGAACTGGATGATGAAATGAGACATGAGGTATTGAAACCACTGCAAAGAACACTATTCAGTAAGCACTCAAGATTTTCCTTCATATAAGTTTGATTATTTAGTTCTTTACCACATGAATATTCATGTAAGAAATAATTACATCATGAATATTAATTAGCTGAGTTTTTATAATGGCATATAGGCACAGGAACTTTTGGCCATGACAGTGACTGCAGAATCAGGTCTATGTAATTCCATATTTAAACCAAGCAGAGCAGAGACTAATCAGACATTTCCTACAGCATCTGTCTGATCTGGGTCTACTGTGGTTGCAGAGGCATTAAAATACATATCTATGATGTAAAGGTTTAAAGACAAAGTTTGTAAGCTATGTTATTGAAAGTAACACAAGCACCCTTGTGCAATTTTCTAGTGTCCGAAAGAGTGCTAAAAAGCCAAACAATACTCATATAGTAATATGATTATGTAGCAGATATCCTATGGCTGTTTACTTTATGAAAAACCTACCATTTATACCTGTCCGTCAGATTTATAATAATACCTGAGTGAATACAGAGTAATCATGTTATAAGAGAACAGGGGAAGAGATACATTTTTTCTAGTCTGACAACTTTTCCCAAGCTTTGCTTTTATTATACACCTTACATATTTTCAGTTATTAGGACCCTGCATTGAAAATGCAGGAGCCCTATAGGAATCACATTTTCTGTCTGTCTTGCAACACTTTTGATGTGACGGGATAACTCAAACAGTACTTCTTATTATACTGCAAAGTAAAATCCTCACTTCTGATTGGTTAACTAGCCGTGTACATGAGTCCATATACCCTGTGAGCTGACAGGGTACATAGAAATTCCCCATGGCAGGCCCCACAATTATGGTCAGAAACCAAAAGACCGACTTCTCGACTCGGCTAAACAATAGCAGAATTCATAATAGACAACTATTGATACGTAAAGAAAAAAATGCAGAAATGAATTAAAAAAACATCATTGTTTGCAATGACCAATAAACAGATTTTAGAGGAGTTATTATATCGTCCAGCCATCTATAATAACACGAACGCCGATGAAATACAATACACACCACTTTGGATACCTTCGGGTAGAATTAATGTCTTGGGGCGCTTTTAGGGGAATTAGCGTGCTTAGTGATTCAACATGCCAAAATGGATTTATATAAATTATCCGAACCGTAAAACTTTGCAGTATAATAAATTCGTTATACAGTTCTTTCCCAGGGTACATGACGATTTATTCCCGGCTGGTAAAATCATGTAACCCTCGCCTAACGGCTCGGGCAACATGATTTTCCTCAGCCGGGAATAAATCGTCATGTACCCTGGGAAAGAACTGTATAACTAATAATGTATTGGTTTCATATTAAGGGCATATGCTTAGTATCATCAGAGAAAGACACCTATAGTTTTTGGGTTGAATGAACTTGAATCAGATCACTATGTCTAGAGTTATCTGCCCTTGATTCATCAAAAAGGCCATCAACTTTTGTCAACACTTTTGATGTGACGTGATAACTGAAACAGTACTTCCCATATTGGTTTCATATTCAGGGCATATGCTCAGTATCATCAGAAGAAGACGCCTATAGTTTTTGGGTTGAATCAGATCACTATGTCTAGAGTTATCTGCCCTTGGTTCATCCAAAATGCCATAAACTTTTGTTAACACTTTTGATGTGGCATGATAACTCAAACAGTAGTTCACATATTTGGTTTATATTAAGGGCATTTGCTTAGTATTATGAGAAGAAGACACCTATAGTTTTAGGTTGAATGAGATCACCATGTCCAGCTGTATCTGCCCTTGATTTATCAAAAATGCCATATTCAACAAAATATCATCTGCAGGGCCTTCTCTGACTGAGTCGATTTTCTAGTTTTAGTTAGAGACAGAATGATGCTGCTCTCTTGTTTAACCCATTTAATGATTATTCTCGCCTGAGTAGTATTGTTCTTTTGTTTATTTTTTTTTACATTAACTTTTTATCTTAACTGCGATAGCAGATTTGGGATATAGGAATGGTCTCCATCCACCCTTCCATGGCTTCAAACACCTTTCAAACAATAGATGTATCACCAAAGGATGCAATTGTATGGGCTGACAGATGCATACGTATGGACTGCAATCCATCCATGCATACTTCTGTTTTTCTAATCTGGTCCAGTTCTCTCACACCCCTTGGCTGATTTTCATTAAATTTTGACAAACTATACATCTCATCAGTACACATACAGAACTCATTTTTTCCCAGAGTGTTAGCTGAAGATCAAGGTCAGGTTAATAATATCCAGTCTATTTCCGAAACAACTACGATGATTTCCATGAAACGTTTATTAACTATTCATCTTATCAGGGTGATGTGGAGAAAGCATCTTTCATTGATGCAAAGTCAAGGTCATATGGTCGGGTCAAATATTGTAGTCCATCCATCCAACCGCATTTCGTGTCGAGTCCATATTTCTCAAACCCTTTTGCTGATTTTAAAAAACTTCGACAAAAAAAATCATCTGTGGCCATGTTGAAAAAATCCAAAGTTCCACACCCCTGGATCAAGACAATGTGCAGGACTCATGTTTCAGTTATGACAGTTGAAGGTCAAAGTCTCAAGGACTGGTTAAAGGTCTGAGACACATATTATATCTGGTCTCCTAAACACCATGGTTGTTACGCCCACCACAAGGTGGGAGGCATATAGCCTTGCTCTTGTCAGTTTATATGTTCGTACTTATGTTTGTTCGTCCCGCAATTCATGTGTTCTGATCTACTCATACACCAATGAGAGGATTTACTTAAAACTTTCACAGATGAACAATGTTTATGTAAAGATTCCCATGAAGAAGACAATTCTTGCTCTGACCATTTATACCAAAGTTATTTCGTCACTATATAATATAAGATATAATGATAAAATATTGTGGCCAGCTCCCCATACACCATTTTGAAGGAATTGTTTAAAACTTTTACTGATGAACAACCTTGGTATAGAAATGGTCATTAAGAAAGGAATTTTTGCTCTGGTCATGTTTACTAGAATTACAGGACTTTTGAATCTTATCACAACAAAACTTACAGTGAAAAAATCTTGTGTGTCCAACTCCTCAAACACCACTTGCAGGATTGCTTCAAACTTTCACACATAAACAACCTTAATGTGAAGATGTTTATAACGAAGTAATTTTTTTTGTGACAACCATTTTCACAAAGTTATGGAACTTTTTGACTTTTCACCTAAAAGCATGCTTGATTTATAGACAAGTTGGGGCATCTGTGGCCTATGGGCACAGTTCTATTTTATATCAAAACTTTGGCAAAATGTTCATATTATCAAGACAATATGCAGAAGCTATATTTCAAGAAGACCAGTTGAAGGTCACGGTCACAAGGTCAGATCTAATGTCATATCTTCATCAGTCCACTCATCCATACATCTTATGTCTGGTCCATATCATGCAAACCCTTGACTGAATTTCAAGTTCCGTAGCTGAAAGGTAAAGGTCACACTGAAATTGTTCATGCATAGATGGATACTGAACAATGCAATCTATGTTGAGCAGACATTACAAGTGATATACAACCAGCATTCCAGTTCATATATATATTGTTTTCTAATGGAAAGAGCTTAATTCACAGGGGCCCAAGATATGCAGCTGGGAGATAGCCCATCATCATCTTTGGAGTGCAGTCCTGTATTTCTGCCAGCTCAGTCTGAAAAGACTGGGGGAAGCTCACCTAACACTTCCATCACAGATGATATTCTTCAAATAGCAGAAAACATCAATTCCACACTGAATCAGGAAAACAGTCATCACACGTCTAGATTGTTTGGTGTTGATTCTGATGAAAATTTGTTGAGCTCTCAAGAAATTGTCCATCTTACAAATGGTTGCAACAATGGTGACCCAAAGACATCTACACAAATAAAAGCAGATAATGTGTCCAGTGTTTCTACCAGTCAAGAATGTAAGGAAAAGAAGTCTGGTGAGAATAGATCAGCAGAACAGAATGTTTCAAAGTCCAGAAGAAAGTCTCGAAGGTTGTCAGTCCAGCAGGCTTTGCAGGAGTTGAATGAATCTTCTGTGATTAGTGAATGTTTGGATAAGCTTGATGAAGTCCCAGCACATTCCGAAAGAAAGGGGATTGAAGGGAGCAATACTTTGGGGCCACTAACAGAGGTGTCTGAGGATGTTGATACAGTGAATAAAATTTCAGTATTAGATATTTGCCATGAAAACAGTAGTATTGTCAATAGAGTAGGCGAGGTTTCCGACTCATCTGTAGGTTTAAGTCATAGTACTAGTCCGCCAAAAAGAAAAAGAAAATCCAATGCAAAGACAATAAACAAAGACAGCAAAGACAGTGGTGAGAAAAGAAGTAAGTCAAATTCAAATGTTGGGTTAAAAGATAATGATGTAAATGAAATAAATAAAAATATAACTGAAGAGATTGGTGATGTTGAAGAATGCAAAAAAAATGAATCGTCAAAACAGAAGAAACCAAGAAAAAAGAAACTGATGTCATTGACAGATTTGAATGACCAACATTCAGTGTTAGTTGAACCTTCTAAATGTTCTGAGGATAGTGGAAGGGTAGTGTTGTTAGAGACAAAGGCAACTAAGAGAGGGAGAAAGAAACAAAATAATCCTCAAAATGATGACATGTCAAAACATATGAAAGAAACTAAAGAGACAGAAGATGAAGACGTGACTCTTGTAAGTGAGAAAGTCAATTCAACTAATAAAAAACAAACAAGTAATAAATCAGTAGGTAAAGGTCGGAAGAAAAGTGGCAATAAAGAGAATGTTCTAAATGCTCCTGCTGTAAGTTTGGTTAATGACACTCATGTTGACATGGAAACATCAGCTGCTCAGGAAAGAAATGGAACACCGAGGAACGTTTCTCGTTTTCATGACAATACAACTCATTTGAATTTAACTAAGGATACATCAGTTAGTATGGATTTGAGGGAGACCACTCTGTCTATGTCAATGTCAAGGGCATATTCTGATAACAGTATGCACTCAATCTTGACATCTAACAGAAAAAGTATTGATGAATTCTCAGTGTCTCAAAGAAGGAAACAAAGGCGGCAAAAACAGATGAAAAAATATCTTGCTAGTGTGACAGAAAGTGACAGTGTGTCAACAGACTCTGATAATGGGGTTGAAGGTGAAAGGGTCAAGGTCAGAGGGAGCACCAGTCAGCTGGAGGCATCAGCATTTAGGAAAAACATTAGGCCATCAGTGGTTATGACCAGTTTGCACTCACAGTAAGTCGGTGTTTTTAAAGCAATATTATTGATTGAAATTTAAAGCTGTGCTTCCTGAATACTTGTATTCATTAAGAAATAATGACACTGTGAATATTAGGTGAATTTTTATAACAGCATCTAAACCTTTTCCCTTATGTAAACGTATTTTCACACATCTGCAAACAGAGTAGACCCAGATCAGACGGCTCCTATAGGAGCCGTCTGATCAGGGTCTGCTCTGTTTGCTAGTGGACTTTGATAGGTATGCTTCTTACTTTCTTAAATGGCTACAATGGTCCGCCTTCCATATTTCATTAAAACTATTTCATCCAGAAATATTCAGTAGGTATTGAAATTTTATTTTTATATAATAAACATAGAACAGGGAAAGGGTTAACGGGATATGTTGGCCATGGCAGACACTTTGGAATCAGATCTATATTATTCCATAAGCAAACAGACCAGATCCTTATCCTACAGGAGCTTTCTGATCTAGGTCTATTCTGTTCTCATAAGAATTAAGGATGTATATTTGAAGTAAAGGGTTAATTAAACAGTATTATTTAGTAAAGAGGGATATGCTGGTTCATGATTAAGTACTTATAATGGTTTCTACAGGCGTGCTGGCAAAATCAGAAGTTTGGATGAGCAATGCTATCAGAAAATGTTACTTTTGTCAAGAAATTAGGACTGAAAACAGTGTAGACCCAGACCAGCTATGTGACTATGTAGTTGGAAATTCATCAGTATCTGCAATGCTTTATCATCCAATTTCGAAAACTCTGTAGACTGTGATTACTAGCCTAGGTCTATAATGCTTACAAAACCCAAAATGTACCACTACCAGTAACCTTGTCTTTTGACTTTGATGATCTTCATAGTGGTTTAACCCTTTCAATGCTGAAGTTTCATAGTGGAATATCTCATCAATGTTTAACAATAGAATCCTCTCAGTATGAAAGGCAAAAATTTGCTAGAGAATTTTGAATGACAAACAGACCTCTGATATGGGTTTATAGTTATACTATTTGCATAATACCAGTGGATGCATGTCCCACATTCAAAGGGTTAACCCTCTAAAGGGTTAACCCTCTAAACCATAAATATGCCTTTGTAAACAGAGTAGACCCAGATCAGACGGCTCCTATAGGAGCCGTTTGATCAGGGTCCGATGAGGTTTCTTATGAAATAATATAGATATAATTCTACAGTTTATGCAGTGGCCAAAAGTTCCTGTGTCCATGTGCCTTTATTATATCATATAATATATATATGATTGGGTCTACTCTATTTGCAAAGGTGTAGAAAGGTGTATTTATGGAGTAAAGAGTTAATATTGATGTTGTCACTATTTCTTACATTAATATTCATGGAGAAAAGGGTTAAATCATGTGTAAAATGTATCAAAAAATCTCCATATTACAATTGCTACCATGTCAGATTAAAACTTTATGTCAATGAAATGTTTCATGCTCCATAAAGTGTGAGGAGTGATTTGATTTTTTCTTTATCACAATTGACTATAATCTAGTTTAAAATGTTACAAAACTGTAAACTTAATGTAATTTTATTGGAAAATTGTAATTTGGCAAAGTGGTGTCATAATGGCTCACATCCTATTTTAAAATGTGTAATGTTTCATCTGAAGAAATTTTTTTTTTTCAAAACTTGATCAGGGTCTGTTTTGATCCTGATGAAACAATGAGTGGCCTATTCACCTATCAGTGCTCCAGCTAGGAATGAAAAAGGGCAGGGTGGATGTGGCATAGAGGGCAACGCGAGCCGCGAAGCAGCGAGCTGGGGGAGGGTGAAGGAGGGGGTGTCCCCCTCCTTCTGTGTAGGGGGGTCTGGGGGATCTCCCCCAGGATTTTTTTTAAAAAACAGGTCCCAAAAGATCACTTCTCCGACTTTTCCAGAATAAATATACCAATATTTGGAAGCAGAAATTCACTGTTTTTTTAGGTAATCAGCCACTCAGTATTGATATGTGAATACAGGCAAAATGTTGACAACATGTGATACAACCTTTTCATTCTTTATTTCATTTCATTTTCAGATCATACTAGTTGACTGAAGAATTAAAATGAAAAGATGAAAGAAGAAATAGTCCAAGAAAAAAAACTATTTCAGATGTTTATTACCACTGATAAAGATCAGTCTTTTATTTTCTTGAAAAAAAAATCTATGCTTTGATGAGAGTGTCAAAACAGTTGATCACTGTTTGATAGTTTTTAATACAAGTATATGGCAAACCCTACCCAGAAATAATGACATCTTTACATATCAAATGGATAAATGAAATAATAAATATATACAGTGCTCCAGCTAGACTTTCAATGAGGGCACTTGCTAAAGCGTGACACAGTAGTTTTCTTTTCTTATTATGTTAATCAGAGAAGAAGCAACTCATGTATGTGTTTACATCTCTTTTATTATTTTTTTTTCTCTCCCACACTCGAAGATATGAAATTACAAAATAGATAAAAGAAATAACAAGAGTGTTTGGAGGAACACGTGTGTCACCTGCTCGCAGCTGACAAACAAACTTATTGTTAATATGAAAAAGGGAAATAACTAAAAAAATATTGATGCTAGAGTTGTGGCCCTTGTGCATGACACTTCCTCTCATCATGCTTGTTCCATGTGTGAAATTTGAAAGCTCTATAATGATTCGTTTAGAAATGATAGTCAAAAAAAGAAAGTGTGATGGACAGACAGACGGACAGACAGACGACCGAAAAGTGATCCCTAAACAACACACTGCCTCTAGGCAGGTGACATAAAAATGACAGTCTTGTTTTTGTTTGAATAATATTAACCATTCTCCAACTGGGGAAAAACTGCATGTTTTAAAATCAGTAAGTTGTTTGAATAATACAGCTAGTAAAATCACTACATGTTTAAAATTTCCAATATTTAGAAGTTATCTAGTTGTCCATTTAATTTTTTTTTCAGATAAAGAAAATAAATAAGGCAACGCTATTTAAATAAAGGAATAAATGAATTTTCGATCAAATTTATCACTGATTCAACCACTGTTTATATTTACAATTAATCTTTAATGCTGAAACTATTTTCTCTAAAATTAAACTTACGCAAAGAAATCAGTAAGTTTTCTCTTATTTGCATTCCTATCTTAGATAAAGAACGTTGGTTGCATACGCTCTCTAGTAGGCATTTTGAATACAGTAGTTAAACGATGTGTTAACAGACTAAAAGCATGAAAACAAGTGACAGTATTTTATATCTATAAAGAACACTTGATAAACAATGGAATCGATTATTACCGAATTATCAAACAGAAAACTAACACAGTCTATTTAGGAGTGTCACTGTTTCTTACTTTGGATCAAAAGACAGCGGTCTGGCTCAAAGTTACAGGTATAATCAGAAGCAAGAACCAATTACTTGCATTGTTTGTTACTCTTTAATCCCCTTATCGCTTATCTATAAATGTCAGTCCCCACTGTTGAGTAAAACATGTGCTGCGAGTAAATATCTAAAACTCCCATGGCGAAATTTGTAGATTGCGTAACCATTTTGATGCGACTGGTTTCCCAATCAAAGTAAAGCGCAAAACGGTAACCAGCAGAATCTCCCTTGTTCACGCGTGAGTGCATATTTCCGGTGTTCCCCTACTGGGGAAATTCCCCAGTCAATACACAGTGTAAACAACCGACACGCTATGCAAAGTAGCGAAAGAAACGATGATTGCTTCAAGAATAGAGGCAAATTGGGTCTGAAATTTAGAAATGGCATTGTAAATTAGGGCAGGGCGTCACTAATTAGGGCAGGGCGTCGCTAATTAAGGGCAGGGCGTGGCGCCCTGCTGAAAGGGCCTAGCTGGAGCACTGCCTATTATCTCATAGTTATCTAAACTGTTTTCAAATACACCCACAGTGTGGAAAGAATTGGTTTTGTTTTTTTCAGTGAACAAGATGTGGTAATTTCTGTGGTAAAAAAGCTAGGAGGCTTTGTTATTTCTGAGAATGTAAATGAGACAACTACCCATGTTATCTGTGGAGAGCCAAGGAGGACCTTAAATATCTTACAGAGTCTGGCACGTGGTGTGTGGCTGCTAAGCAAAGAATGGGTAGGTGCTCAGAGCATAGTCTCTTGACCCATTCAACACTATGAAATAACTTGCGTCTTCAAAAATGTTTTTGTCGCCTGCTTCAGTTTTTCTACAGTTTCTTTGGAAAAGGAAACACTGTCAAAGTGATATCCTTTCATGAATATTGAATAGGGACTTAGGAAATAAAACCTTAAAATGTCATGACAGACAACTGTTGGCACTCACATGTGGTGCTCTTGTTTGAATCAATGGCTTTTGATATGATAGAGTCATGTTGTCAGATTCTACTATTATCTTCTTTTATAGGTGCTAAAATCCTTAGAGGCAGGGTCCTGGATTGAAGAAGGCGAGTTTGAGTGCTCAGACCTGTTTCCCACCTGTAAGGTAGTTATTTTCTAAATTTCTTCAGCATGATTCAGCTATATTATGACCAGGACTGGTCCAAACATACTTGTCTTTCAGTATGCATTGAACTTATTGACTCTACAAACAAACACACATTCCTAGAGATTGATTTTCAGGATGTTAGTGTGCTAAGTTTTATGTTGCCTTAGCAGCCTAAAGCCCAATTGTGTTTTTATGCCCCCAACGGTGGGCATATAGTAATCGCATTGTCCGTTCGTCCGTCTGTCCTTCCATCCGTCCCAAATTCGTGTCCGGTCTGTAACTTTTTCATCTATCAATGGATTTCAATATAACTTACCACAAATGTTCACCTTACAGAGATGATGTGTCACGTGCAACTCCCTGGTCCATGGGTCAAAGGTCAAGGTCACAGGGTACAATTACTTTGTCACAAATTTCGTGTCCGGTCTGTAACTTCTTCATCTATCAATGGATTTCAATATAACTTGCCACAAATGTTAACCAGGCAGAGACGATGTGTCGCGTTCAACTCCCAGGTCCATGGGTCAAAGGTCAAGGTCACAGGGTACGATTACTTTGTCACAAATTTTGTGTCCGGTCTGTAACTTCTTATCTATCAATGGATTTCAATATAACTTGGCACAGATGTTCACCACACAAAGACGATGTGTTGGTTTAACTCCTAGGTCCATGGGTCAAAGGTCAAGGTCACAGGGTACAATTACTTTTTCACAAATTTAGTGTCTGGTCTATAACTTCTTTATATATCAATGGATTTCAATATGATTTGGCACAAATGTTCACTAGACAAAGATGATGTGTCGCTTTCAACTCTCTGGTCCATGGGTCAAAGGTCAAGGTCACAGGGTACAATTACTTTCTCACAAATTTCGTGTCCGGTCTGTAACTTCTTTATCTGTCAATGGATTTCAATATAACTTGGCACAGATGTTCATCAGACCAAGACGATGTGTCACTTTTAGCTCCCTGGTCCATATGTCAAAGGTCAAGGACACAGGGTACAATTACTTGTTTATCTGTGAATGGATTTCAAAGTAACTTGGCACAAATGTTCACCACACAAAGACGATGTGTTAACTCCCTGGTCCATGGGTCAAAGATCAAGGTCACAGGGTACAAATTTTGGGGGCATTTGTCTTTTGACTGTGACATCTCTTGTTTTAATGTTGAATCATAAGGATTTTATTCTGTTTTGATAATTGATGAGTCATTTCCAATGCAAAGAAGGATTTTGTAATTCTAAGACTATTTCAGGTGGCCAGACAAGAAAGAGAAAACAGCTCAGGGCTGTACAGGCAGACCATATTTATGGGCCTTGGTCATATCTATGTTTCTGGGAGGTCATCCCCGCCCCGTCAACAAGTGGTGCAGCTCATTAAGCTTTGTGGAGGACAGGTAGGAGTTTAGTGCTTCAAGGTTCTTGGTTATGTTTTTGAATCATTTTGATTACCTAAATGCTAAAAGTTTTGACCGAGTTGAGATGCAAGTAAATGAACGATTCATCATGATCAAAACTGTTAAACATTCCAATGGTATATATAGAAAATGTAGATGAAAGAAAATTGAAGCCAATTGCTATCTTTATGATCAGATTTGGGGGCATGTCTAAAACAATGGAACCGTAAAGCAGGCTTACAGCTTATCATCTGCAACAGAAACGTAAGTTAAAATGTCTTCTCAGTTACATGTATAAAGAATGACAGCGTTTTTAGAATCTTAGAACAAACCCAAGTGAATCGCCCACTCCAAGTTCCACCCAAAACACACAAAATGACCCCTAAATACCGGTAAAACTTCAAGAGGGACATTTAGTAAAACAGAGGGTCATACTGAAAATTTATGTTTTATGGGTTGTCTGAGAGAAAACATAGATTTTCAATATGACTCCCTGTTTTTACAAAAGAAAAGATGAAATTCATAACAAAAGCAGATGCGTAGAACTTTTACTATAAACTGTCATAAAGTCTGATTCAGAAATGTATTGTATAGATCTTGTTAGCAGTACAGAAAATCTGGAATGCAACGAGTGCCATGGTGTGACTACTAGTCACTTGATGTTGATGTCGAACTATTGTAGAATTGCGATAGTTTGTGCATCCTGGAGAAATGAAGGGATTGTTTTGTTTTGTTTTTATAAAAGGGTCACACATCATTTTACCATTCTCAATGTACAACCAGTAATTATTTTGTGAGCCACGACTCACAAAATCCCCATGGGATGTTGGTTTTTGGGGGAACTTGGACCGGGGGTTTGCTTTGGTTTGTTCAAAGATTTTAAAAACGCCCTCATTCTTAACTGAGAAGACATTTTAACTTACGTTTTCTGTTTCGGACTATAAGTTGTTAGACTGCTTTACGGTTCGATTGTTTTAGACATGCCCTACTTACTCAGGGCAGGAAACAGTGACGCAGTCTACAAAAAATAAATTCGCCCCTTTACACGGTCAGCCCACAATATTCGTCCCAAAACTAGGGGTCATTTAGACTAAATCTTTGTCAAAACGCACAATTTTGTGTGCAGGGAAATCCCTGAATAAGCTTGTATAATCATGAATGCTGCAATATAGGAGATTTGCCTCAAACAAATATTAGCATTGCATGATGTAGAGTAAATCCTTTTTACAGTAACTTTAGTTCAATTCGGGTCATACTGTGCAACACACATTTCAGTGTCATTGCTTTGCTTTTTGGGCATTTGTCACCTACTGTGATGCATTTCTTGTTAATCCTTTCCCTCATATAAATGCTTTTGATGCAATTGCAAACAGGATAAACCAAGATCAGATGGCTCCTTAAGGAGCCATCTGATCAGGGTCTGCTGTTTGCTTTTGGAGTTATATAGATGTGATTCTACAGTTTCTGCCAAGGTAAACAATTCCTATGTTCATGTACCATTACAAAAGTTCAGCTAATAAAGCTTATTTCTTACATGAATATTGAACAGGAAAGGGTTAATATGAGGGGAAGGGATGGCATTTAGATTTACATCTGTCTGTCTGTCTTCTCTGTCCACTATGATCTATCTCCTCTTTTGTATTCTGCATTAACTTTGACCAAGAGTAATGAACTTTAAGGGGTGGTTGATCATACACAACTTAGATATGGTTACGATACACATACTGTACTAAATAGCAGAGTTATAGTGCAGGTCATATACCATACCATAGCTGTTCACAGTTAAACATAAGTAGTGACGGTCTTGTTCTATAGAAACATGTACACTTGTTGACAAAAGTATCTTAGCTTTGAAAGGATTAGCATTAAGATGTTTGTCTTGTACTGACTGCAGGTGGCTGGGTCTAAGGAGAAGGCAAATGTGTATGTGGGTGCTGAGTACCACCCTGGTCTGACCTGTCTGAAAACCAACTGGATTCTAGGTGAGTTTTATGCATAAGAGGTTATGGTATTAGCAAACAGAGCAGACGCTAATCAGATGGCACCAGGACCTATCTAGTCTGGGTTTCAAAGGTGTTTAACCCATTCCCTCATATTGACACTTTGTGAAACCATTGTGATAAATAGAGCATTTGCTCCTATAGGAGCAAATGCTCTATCACAATGGTTTCAAACTACAAAATTCTAAAAAAAAATCCTTTTTTTCTAATTAATGCTCCTTTTCGGTAGATTTATTCAAGGAGGCCTATGAGGTAAAGGGTTAAAGGTGTTTAAAGGGTTATAGTCTATTTTCACTCAGCAACGGATTCATATGGTTTTGTATGTTTCATACAGGAAAAGAATTAACTCTGGCTGCAGAGGTAAAATCTATGATTACATCAGTGAAACAGTTTGGATCCAAATGAAACCTAGAGTAACTGGTTTGATACTGTGGTGCATGTTTTTTTTGACAAAAGGGATGAAAATTCAACCATGAAAACTGAAAAATGTTGCAGATGACAAAATATGGCAGTAATGGAGTTATGGAAAATGTATTGAGTGGTAGTGTCAGAAGCATATAGATCTGTTTTATGCCCCCCAGATCTGGGGCATATTGTTTTGGCCCGGTCTGTCAGTTTGTCTGTCTGTTTGTTTGTTTGTCACCAAATTTAACATTGTTCATAACTTTTGAGCCAGTACATACAGAGACTTGATATTTGGTATGCATATGTATCTCAAAGCCGCACATTTTGAGGTGTAACATGTAAAAGTCAAGGTCATCCTTAAAGGTCGGAGGTCAAATATACAGTCAAGACTGTTATATGTGACCTTCAAAGGGACTTCATGAAAAAGGTCACATATGACAGTGATCCGCGGGACCAGCACACATGCTCGAATTTTCGGATTATCGCTATTCGGATTAATGCAGGTATGTTCAATGAGATTTGATAGAATTTGAGCCGGGACCTCAACATTCCCTCGGAATAGGCGGGAATCTCGGAAAAACAAGAGTCGAAATAACGCCGTTATACTGTATAAGACATATACCAAAACTGTACTAGTGAAGAAATCTACATAAGGGAAAAATAAAAATGTGTACTAATCCAGTCTGATACAATATATGTATCTATTATTTAATACATTTATACAACATATATTATCACAAATAAACTCTAAAATTTAAAACATAAAAGTTTTATTTAAATGACAAATAAGATTGAAGGGATTCCAGAACATCAGTGCATGTAAGATACAATGTACAAATGTAATATATATGTAAATGCATGCACTATATTACACATTTAATGATATAAATATAAACCAGGTGCAGATTACCAAGCATACTTTCGAGTAATGATGACAGAGGCATGTATTATGTATATACTGACTGATTTATAAAGACCGTTCTGACCTAAAGTGCCCGTAATAATCGCAAGCCAGATCGAATTAATTGCATTGTTTGTCGTTCTTTAACCTTTTTGTCGCTCGAAATCTCCTCCAGCGAATCTTGTATACGATGTACGTAGCCATGTTTGACACAACTGGTTTCCCGAATATTCTGTTCGCGTACATGTACCTGTAGAGCAGAAGTTCACGCATGATTTACAATCCCAGGTTTTCCCTAATTAATATGGTGTGAAAAACCGACGCGCTATGTAAACAAACAAAAGAAACTGTGATAAATGAATGTTGTTGAATTCAGACCGAAGCCTATGTTTGGTTTGCAAAATCAGGGTCGCTTGTCATGTTAGACAGGGAGTTGCTTAATTCAGACCAAAAGTATAGGAAAATACATTGGGTGGGATGAAATACAGTCGCATATGAGAGAGAGTCGCTGAATTCAGGGGGTCACTAAGGCAGTCTCGACTGTCCAGGTCAAATCACTGACATTGGCCATAACTTTTTAACCAGTACAGATACAAACTTGATATTTGGCATGCCTGTGTATCTCATGAAGCTGCACATTTTGAGGGGTGACATTTCAAAGTCACGGTCATCCTTCAGGATCAAAGGTCATATTGGGGGCATATTGTTTCACAAACACATCTTGTTTAACCCTGTACTCCATAAATACGTCTTTCTAGAGTCTTTTCTATTTGATGATGATACTATACAGATATGATTCTACAGTTTCTGCCATGGGTAAAAATTCCCATTGCCATGTGCTATTATAGCAAATATGACATCATTATTTATTACATGAAAGGAAAGACTTTAAATAATGAAGATGGGATTTGATCAAAAGCTTCCTTCAGTAATTAATGGCAAAAAAATGTACCTCTGAAGCTTATGTGCATTTGTTGATGGAAATGAATTGTTGTTTCAGATTGTGTCAGTGAACACAAACTTCTCCCCATGGACCTGTACAAGTTGGACAGACCGAAACGAGAAAGCAGTCCAGCATACTAATCCATGGACAATTCTATCTGGCTTAATGTATTAGAAGTTACAAACATCAGAAAACCAAAAACAGAAAACAGTGTTATTCAAAACAGACCCTTTTTGTGCAGTCTTGGTGTATATTAAATATGCTCTTTATTATACCCCCACTTCTAAAGAAGCGGGGGCTATATAATATTGGAATCATGCATGTCCGTGTGTTCTTCTGTCCTTCCTTCCAATCCGTCTGTCCGAATTTTTATCCGGAGCATTACTCCTAAAGTATTATAGGCACAACTGTGAAATTTTATATATGGATAGCGGGTGATGAGGGGATGTGCAGTCAACAATGATTGTAACTCTAAATTCATTTTTAAGGGAGTTATTCCCCTTAGTTACTTTTCAGAAGCAATTTTTTGTGAAGCAAACTACTTCTACATTTCTTCACCAATGAACCTCAAATTTTGCATGTGCATTTATAATGAAGTGTAGATGTTGATCACATTAATTTCATATGAGTCATTCCAAGAATTAGAGTTATTGCCCCTGATTGAATCCTAAAAAGTACTACTTCTACATTTCTTCACCAATGAACCTCAAATTTTGCGTATGCATTATAATAATGTGTAGATGTGTGTGACATAATTTTCATGTGAGTCATTCCCTGATTGGGCTTTAAAAATGTTCATTTTACAAGTGTGGATGAAAGGATTATTGAGCTATTGCCTCTTCAGTCTTGTATTGATGTCACTGGGTCTTGTGACAAGGTGATGGGTGGGGTAGCTTTAGTGATAGCTACATTACCATATTAAGTATGAGTAAATGTATGAAGATGAATATTTTTCGGTATAAATAAGAGAATATTGATGGAGGCGGTCACACCTATTTCTACGATATTTCATGCCTTGACATTGCATAGATTTAATCAAAAGTATGAGTTGTGTCTCACAAATAAAAAAGATTTAATCAGTGGATTTTTTTTGTGAAAACGATGCATACATGTTTGCATACATGTTCATAATTTATGTAATTTATCTTTTGATACTTGAATTATAATATATAAATTTCTCAAGGAACAAGCATCATTCTTAGATATCATTTTTTGCTTGTCTGTTTTTCGAGGAAAAAAATACAAGGTATTGTCATAATCATTACTTCTTCGTCCGCATTGTTGTCCTGAAACTCTAACATTTGCTATTACTTCTTTACTATTCACACAAATATTATGAAACTAAACACACACTTGTTCATCATCACTAGGGCTACAATCTGACCAGGGGCCATAACTCTGTAAGGATTTTTCACAAAATTATTCCCCATTATGGACTTATAAATAAAAATTTAAGCTGTCTGTCATTTTGAAAATTGTAACCAGCAGGGCTCTCATGAATCATGTATTCTGAATCCCTTGTGGCAATGTCTTTCCATCAATGTGACTTTGACATTTGAACTTTGACCTTATTTTAAAACTCTTAACAAAAACCGTTTGTTTTAAAATTATTCAAGAAAGTCTTATGAAAATTCACACTCTTGTTCTCCGTCACAAGGGCTGAAATCTGACCGAGGGTCATTACTCTGTAAGGCTTTTTATGCCCCCACATAGTGGTAGCATATAGGGTTGCCCCCTGTCCGTACGTACGTACATACATCCGTACGCACATCTAGAAGAATTTTTCCGGACTTCCTTCTTGGAAAGTATTTGTCCAATCCATACCAAACTTTACACATGTTTGTGGCCATTATGTCTTGGTCAAGTTTGATAGCCATGTAAATTGCTTCAGTCATTTAGGAGTTGTGGCCCTTTATTTGCAAAAATGACTTTTAAAAATCGCCCTTACTTTCTGTGACAAAAAGTCCAAAGGGGGACATCGGTGTCCTTTGGACACATTTCTATTTTATTTTTTTTTAATTATGTCCCTTTATGGACCCAATCAAACAGACGAGCATTGGCACCTGCATGCAGTGCTCTTGTTAAAATCATTTTATAAAGCATGAACATTGATTTAATCGTTTAACTGATGGAGACACCTTTTTATGCATTTTCAAATAGCGTACACCCAGATCATACAACTAGTGTAGAAGCTGTCTGGTCTTATTACAGTTTGCTCTGTTATGGAATCATATAGATGCGATTCTACAGTTACTGGCATGGCCTGTTAATTTGCCATTACAAAACTGCCATTATTATTATTCACTAAGTCATTATTTCATATGTGAATGTTCATCAGGTATTTTAAAGGATTACTAGCGTGGTATTATTTAAAATTGTGAACTTTTAGCCATATATGAATAACAGTTTATTGTTATCAGTTGTTTAAAAATGTATAAAAAAATTATATACGGGTATGTTTTTCATGTTTGAAAACAATTAACAATAGAAAATCGGATAATACTGGATATGTATATTATGTACATGTAATTGTCAATGCAAAACTTTGGTTGATAATGCATTGTACGTTGGTTGATAATGCATAGTACTTTGGTTCATAATGCATAGTACTTTGGTTGATAATGCATTGTACTTTGGTTGATAATGCATAGCACTTTGGTTCATAATGCATAGTACTTTGGTTGATAATGCATTGTACTTTGGTTGATAGTGCATGGTTACTTGTGATAAATTATTTCTCAAAATGTGCTGATTATATTATAATAGTCATAATTGCTTATGGTCAAAAGTGGACTCTCCTTTAAAAGTTCATTTGTTAATCAGGAATTAAATATAAGTCTAACAAAGTCTATACCAATACAATGTGCATATGTGAGTGCAGATCTGAAGCCCTTTAACTTTTTCAACATGAAGTGACTTGTTGATAACTTACAATCAGTTTAGATCCAGACGAGACCCTAAGTAACTCGTCATCACATAAGAAATGTTCATATTTTTGTGCCCACATTTTCAAAATGGACAGAAATTAGATTTACCCTTGTAAGTCACATAATTGAGAATTTTCTGCACAATGTTTGCAGAACACTCAAGGTTAAAAGGTGAAATTTGATTATGAAATTACATTACAAAGTGTGCATGTGAGACATTTTTTGTATCATGGATATTAAATTTCTATTTATTTGAATTAAGGTGTTTTTATTCAAACTAGCAATTATGGGAAATAATTTGAAATTTGAGAAACACAAAGACCTATATATGTTGCATGTCTGTGGTTGATGGATTTTAGAACCGTTTATAGTTTTGCAAATTGTTTGTCCTATGGAAAGTGATACAACATTATTTAATTTTCCTATTGATGTAAGGTTATTTACAATGTTATTATGTATGACATAGAGTATTTATTTATAATACATGAAAATGAACAGCTTGTAATAACTCAATTCTCTCAAATTAACCTGGCATAGGTTAAAGTGCCCTAGAGTCAGACTGATTAACCCTTAATAGGCTGGGTCCTAGTAGTGGTTACCGTAGCATCCCCCCCTAGACTTTTTTTCATGGGTACCAAATTGTTTGTTGGGGTCCTCAGAACACATTTTGAGCATGCCCCCAAAAATAAGTTTGTCCCAGCTATGTTTTATTTAACGGTTTCCATGGTAACCCGAGGTAATTTTCGAAACTACCTTGGTTCAGAAAATGCGCCATAACTTTGTTTTTAGAAGCAATAGAAGGACAAAACAAGTACCAAAGTAAAGCAGAGACATATAGTTTGAATATGATATATGATTTTATTAATATTCATAAATGCATTCTTATGAATATTAATGAGGAAGTAAAAAATGTGATTTTTTTAGAAAAAAGGAGTTTGTTGTTTAGTCTGAGAGGCTTATTAATGCACAGAAATTATTGAATTTAGGCTTACGTTGTTCGTTGGAGTCCTCAGAACACATTTTGAGTATTTCCCCAAATAATTTTGTCCCATCTATGTTTTATTAAACGGTTTCCATGGTAACCCGAGGTAAATTCCGAAACTACATTGGTTCAGAAAATGCGTAATAACTTTGCTTTTAGAGGTAATAGAAGGACAAAACAAGTACCAAAGTAAAGCAGAGACATATAGCTTGAATATGATATATGATTTTATTAATATTCATAAATGCATTCTTATGAATATTCATGAGAATGTAAAAAAATGCGTTTTTTAGAAAATGGAGCTTGTTGTTTAGTCTGATAGGCTTATTAATGCACACAAATTATTGAATTCAGGTTTAAATTGTTTGTTTGGGTCATCAGAACACATTTTGAGCATTCCCCCAAAGTAATTTTGTCCCATCTATGTTTTATTGAACGGTTTCCATGGTAACGCGAGGAGGTAAATTTCGAAACATCATTGGTTCAAAAAATGCATAATAACTTTGCTTTTAGAGGCAATAGAAGGACAAAACAAAAACCAAAGTAAAGCAGAGACATATATCTTGATTATGATATATAATTTTAATAATATTCATATATGATTGCTTATGAATATTAATGAGGAAGTATAAAAATCCGCTTTTTTAGAAAAATGAGTTTTTTGTTTAGTCTTAGAGGCATATTAATGCACAAAAATTATTGAATTCAGGTTTAAATTGTTCATTGGTGTCATCAGAACACTTTTTGAGCATTCTCCCAAAATAATTGTGCCCCAGCTATGTTTTATTAAACGGTTTCCGTGGTAACCTGAGGTAAATTTCGAAACTATCTTGATTAAGAAAATGCTTCATAACTTTGCTTTTAGAGACAATAGAAGGACAAAACAAGAACCAACGTAAAGTAGAGACATATAGCTTGAATACGATATGTAATTCTATTAATACATATAATGCATTCTTATAATGCATTCTTATGAATATTAATGGGGAAGTAAAAAATGCGTTTTTAGTTTGACGAGTTTGTTTTTAGTCTGAGAGGCCTAATAATATACAAATAGTTATTGAATTCAGATTTAAATGTTTTAATATCAACATACAAATAAAGGAAAACATCTTTGGTTCATGTAATATTTCTAAAACATGTATATTTAAGCTAATTTGCATATAACGTGCGTAAATGAATAAGCAATTTAACATAAGCCCTATATTTAGCATTGTTTCGAGTGTACTATCTTTTCTAATATTTATTTTACGTAAAATACCAGAACAACAAACATTGACAAGAGCAGAGGGTCATTACTTCGGGTTCTTGAATATTAATGCATATTTATGAATATTAATGATATGTAAAATAAACACACTTGAATGAGCTGTTCTTTTTATCTGAGATTATTTTAGTTAACCAGTATAGAGCTTGATACTGACTGAAACAGCGATATTGATGTTCATGTATATAAATATGTAGATAATGAATATTATTTCAAAATCATGAATATTAATGAGAATGTAAACTGTTGTAGTAAAGTAAGTTTTTCTATTATATTGCAATATACATGTATGTGAACAACACATTTCTTGTAAGAAATTACAGCAGAGGAATTGAGCCTCATGCATGTTTTATGAAGAATATTACTGTTATGGGTGTTTTGCAATGCAATAGAAAATATATAGCATCTCGACTGTAATCATCAGCTTATGTTTACCCATATTAGCCTAGCTTGACTTCTAATTTACTCGCGATGTCTTATGCATTTGCTTGATTATTTACCACAGCATGCCAGAGCAACGCAAGGCTTCTTGCAAGCATTTCGCGACAGGCTGGACAACTCATTAAGTGTGTCTGGCCTGCTGCGGATGCTCCGCGTCAGCTCCCTGTCCAGTTTCATCCCTCTGGACAGGGGAGACGTGGGAGCTTGCTGCCCGACGGAAGAAGTATTCTTCTGTTTGGTCAGCGACTCCCTCGCAAAAGACACATCACTGTCCTCTAAAGCTCAGAAGAAGCCTGCTTCTTCTTTAAAATCACTTTCGTCAACAGCCCCTGTGGTGCAGTCGATTCCCAAGTTGTTAGTTGCAGATCGGCACCCAACTGCTGGCCCGGGCGCGGGTTCCCCGTTTACCACTTGAATGGTACCCTTTGTTCTGGTTCCAGGGTACTATTGTTGCCAGGTCTCCCGGTCCGCTTGTTGTGTGAAGAGTTTTGCCTGGTCCCGCTGAATCTAGGCCCAGTTATCCGTCACAGGTCCCCGGTGTCCTGGCGTTAGTGCTTCCGTTTCATGACATCACCAGCAGACCGGTCTACCGAGCCCCCGCCCAAAGATGTCACTGTGTATTCTTTGGCCCGGTGTCCTAAGTTTGCTCTCCAACGGTCCTCCGGTGGCCCGGTCTGGTCCTTTGGACCAGGATACCGAAGTGGACCGGTAAATCTACCAGTCCAATCTTTTCTACTCGGCATTCTGTCTCTACACCGCATTACAGTGGTGAAAGTCAACAGGAAGCTGATCTGGCTAAGTCTAGACGTTCCTGGTCGTCTAGACCCTGCAATTACTCTTTATCTTCTGAGTACCCCTCGGACTCCCCAGCCCCAATCCCACCCATCCCGTAGGAGGCGTAAAAACCTTCTTATTCTTCTAATGGTAACCGGCACTCGCACCGCTCTCATCGCAGATCGAGGTCTTACCATTACTCTTCTATGCGAAGACATCGCTCTGCCTCCTCAGATTCGCCGGCTGGTCGCTCTCGATAGCCGACACTCATTCTGGGAACCAGCAAGCTTCACCTAGAGGGAGAATAGCTCTCACGTGAACCCACAGTCCACACTTCTATGTCTGTGGCGGGTCCCACTCTTCCCGGGTGCTGCCATCCATGGCATTATCCAGGGCGGATTCTGAGGGAGAGCAGGAAGACACTTTGTCCATTATGGCTCCTAGGGATGGTCCTATTTTTTAAGGGAATCAGACTTTGTGGAAGCCTCTCACTCAGATTTAGACGGGACTTAGTCCTCTTTTTCTTGAGATGATTCTGAACATCAATATTTTCTATTGAGAATGCGTGTGAAGATTGTTTTAGAATCATCCCACCCTCTGTCTGCCCTAGACCCCCGAATCCTATTCACAGGGGTCCTCTATCCTCTTCCGTGCTAGTGTCAGTCGAAAAAGTGGACCTCCCTAACCTATTTAAGTCTAGGGAGTCTCTTTCTCCTTCCACGGGATTTCTTTCCCGTTTGCCTGACCTGGACGAAGATTTTTGTGCCAGCCCGGCAACTGGGTGGATCATGTCCGCTAAACTCTTACGGACAAGGGTTCCCTGGGTATCTCTAAGGCCTCCGGTTTCAAATGAAAATCGACCTGGGATGTTTTATCAGATCCCCTCACTTGATTCCGACATCCCCAGGGACGGGCATTAGCCCCCCCCCCCCTCTCTCTCTCTCTCTCTCTCTCTCTCTCTCTCTCATTCACTTCTTTAGCACCGGCAGTTGCATCCAACAGATGGGATTCGCTTCAAACATTGACGTATTATCATTGACGTACGTATTATTATCGATATTTAAGACAGGTGACAGCTTAATGCATGGTGAAAGTCATGCAGAAAGCTCCTAGTGCACTAGTGCAGCTTTCTGCATGACCTTCACCATGCATTAAGTAGTCACCTGCCTAAAAAGGTCTTAATGCTTCTATAAAGAAAATTCGAATAATCGAGATTTTACCGTATACTCAAAATAATACTAAATACAATGCTCATAGAAAATTGCTTATTCATATACGTACATTATATGCAAATAAGCTGAAATACGCATGCTTTATAGAAATATTACCTGAAACAAAGATGGTTTATTTTCCTTCACATGAAAACATTCAAACATGAATTCAATAACTCTTGTTTATTAATAGGCATCTCAGACTAAACAATAAACTCCTTTTTTCTAAACAAAAATCGGATTGTTTTACTTCCTCATTAATATTCATAAGAATACATTTATGAAAATTAGTTAAATTACATATCATATTCAAGTTATATGTCTTTGCTTTATTCAGGTTCTTGTTTTGTCCTTCTTTCGCCTCTAAAAGCAAAGTTATGACGCATTTGTTTAACCATGGATGTTTCGAAATTTACCTCGGGTTACCATGGAAACCGTTAAAAACATAGCTTGGACACAATTATTTTGGGGAATGCTCAAGTGGTGTTCTGCGGACCCCAACGAACAATTTAAACCTGAATTCAATAATTTTTGTGCATTAATAGGCCTCTAAGACTAAACAAAAAACTCATTTTTCTAAAAAAGCGGATTTTTATACTTCCTCATTAATATTCATAAGCAATCATATATGAATATTATTAAAATTATATATCATTATCAAGATATATGTCTCTGCTTTACTTTGGTTTTTGTTTTGTCCTTCTATTGCCTCTAAAAGCAAAGTTATTATGCATTTTCTGAACCAATGATGTTTCGAAATTTACCTCCTCGCGTTACCATGGAAACCGTTCAATAAAACATAGATGGGACAAAATTACTTTGGGGGAATGCTCAAAATGTGTTCTGATGAACCAAACAAACAATTTAAACCTGAATTCAATAATTTGTGTGCATTAATAAGCCTATCAGACTAAACAACAAGCTCCTTTTTCTAAAAAACGCATTTTTTTACATTCTCATGAATATTCATAAGAATGCATTTATGAATATTAATTAAATCATATACCATATTCAAGCTATATGTCTCTGCTTTACTTTGGTACTTGTTTTGTCCTTCTATTACCTCTAAAAGCAAAGTTATTACGCATTTTCTGAAACAAGGATGTTTCGGAATTTACCTCGGGTTACCATGGAAACCGTTTTATAAAACATAGATGGGACAAAATTATTTGGGGAAATACTCAAAATGTGTTCTGAGGACTCCAACGAACAACTTAAACCTAAATTCAATAATTTCTGTGCATTAATAAGCCTCTCAGACTAAACAACAAACTCCTTTTTTCTAAAAAAATCACATTTTTTACTTCCTCATTAATATTCATAAGAATGCATTTATGAATATTAATAAAATCATATATCATATTCAAGCTATATGTCTCTGCTTTACTTTGGTACTTGTTTTGTCCTTCTATTGCTTCTAAAAACAAAGTTATGGCGCATTTTCTGAACCAAGGTAGTTTCGAAAATTACCTCGGGTTACCATGGAAACCGTTAAATAAAACATAGCTGGGACAAACTTATTTTTGGGGGCATGCTCAAAATGTGTTCTAAGGACCCCAACAAACAATTTGGTACCCATGAAAAAAAGTCTAGGGGGGGATGCTACGGTAACCACTACTAGGACCCAGCCTATAACTTCATAAATAGTTTAAATACACCTTTGCACATAGTATAGATGCAGATCAGATATCTATGTGCTATTATAACAATCTAAATAATATTCATGATGTCATTATTTCTTACATGAATATTCATGGAGTTCCATGCTCCATTATGAGGTGGTACATCAGCCGATGCATACATTTGGTAGTAGACAGTCCCTCTCTAATCAGGATGTTAACCCATTCCCGCATATTGACGCCTTTTGACGCTTCTGTAAAAGTCACTTTGTGAAACCATTGTGATAAATAGAGCATGTCTATCACAATGGTTTCAAAACTACACAATTCTGAAATTTCCTTTTCTCTAGTTAATGCTCCTTTTGGGTAGATTTAATCAAAGAGGTTGGGTCTAAAAATAGCCTCTAGGAGCTTTCTGTGTGTCCTCCTTCCCGCATTAAGCAGCCATCTGCCTAAAAAAGACCTAAAATGTTCTTGAATAAAATTCCAGTATAGAGGGGTTCTACTGTACTGAGCCTCACCTTTCAGGATTTGTTGAAACTGAAAGTATACAAAACGTCGGTCTAGATAGAGATGAATAGGGTTTGTATCTGATCAGCTCTTGAGTCCTACACAAAACATAGGTACATGTATGTGGTTTCCACAACTGTCCTTAGGTTTGCATGATCATAAGAGGCGACTAATGAGGGTTTAACCTAAACTGGAGTTTCAGCATCTCTGATTCTCCAGCAGGTGATAAGATTCTGGATCCATATCCCATATTTTTATCTTGATGTAAATGAGATGTGGGTCCAGCAAATTTGCTCCTGTCTTGGTGCCATCTAACCTATGTAGTGTTGTGGTGCCGTAAAACCCAACTCACTCACTCACTAATGACCTTTAGTGATAGTTCTTGTTTTATTATGGCATATGAACACAGGAATCATGAGCCATGATGTATACTCAGGTCTCGTATTATTTCATAAAACCCAGCAGACCCTGATCAGATGGTTCCTACATGAGTTGTCTGATCTGGCCTACTCTGTTGAGTAAAGGGTTTAACTTCAAGTCTCCATGTGCTGTAAACGCAAATTAATTTATTAGTATTCATGACATCATGGAGGAAAGGGTTAAGTGTTATTCTAGTAAATATATCTAATTATGCCCTTCATAAGTACGTCACAGGAGCTAAAATAGCTTTTGAAGGAAAATTCTTTAAATGACAATTTTGCCTAAACCGCTGAATAGATTTTGATCAAATTTTGGAGGATCGATTGATAGGTGATCCTCTATTGAAGCCATCAAGTTGTATCGTTTCATTGCATAAGTAGGTCATTATTTTCAATTTCTTTGAACAACATCACCTAAAATGTTGAAGCAAGTTTGACCTAATTGCACATAAATAATTTTTAGGTCATCCTGACCTCTAAAGAAGTTGTATAAATCAATTCTGTATGCTCCATAAGTAGGTCACAGGAGCTAAACAAAAATTAAACAGTTTCTTTAATGACATCTACACAGAATTTTCACAGGTGCTCATCTGTCAGAGAAATTATGCTGGTCTGCTGCATAAATAGGTTACAGAAGCTTAAAAATAAATTTTAAACAACAGTCTGTTTTATGACCTTTGATTTTGACCAGATTCCACAGGAATTATTTTTTGTTTATCTTCTATCCAAGTTATGCAAAAAGTTTCTCTTTTCTTCAAAAGTATGCACAGGGGTTTAAAGATAGATTTTATTCAAGAATTTCTTCATACATCCCTTTAACCCTGAATGAACTTTGACCAAATTTCACAGGCATGAACCTTAAATACTGATAGGCAAAATCAGGAGCTAAAACCAGATATGAAATGATTTCTTGAACCCTTTCCTCCATGAATATTCATGTAATGAATAATGACATGAATATTTATCAGATTGATTTTTATAATGGCATATATAAACACAGCAAGTTTTGGCCAACTGTAGAATCGGTATCCATCCTTATAAAACGTTTTAGTCGAGTCTGAGTTCGTTCTCAAGTTTTTGATTGGTCTTTTGACCAATCAAAAACTTGAGAATGAACTCACTCAACTAAAACGCTTTATAAGCATGGACCCTTATCTATATATTTTCACAAGCAAACAGAGCAGACATAGCCAATACCATCTTTCTTCATACACAGTAATTCTGTGGTTAGGTAATATAATAACATGTATTCATGATGTCATTATTATCTGAATATTCAATATTTAAACACCATTAGTAATTCTGTAGTTGTACATGTAAATTTTAAGTACAGGTATTTTTGTGTATATAAATGTAGGTTTTTAAGTATTAGTGATGAGATAGTTGCAACTATTTTTTAACAATCCTTTCTTCCATAAATATGCCCTTCTACACCTGTGTAATAACCACTTCTTGAAACCATTGTGATAAATAGAGCATTTGCTCCTATAGGAGCAAATGCTCTATTTATCACAATGGTTTCAAACTACAGAATTCTAAAATTTTACTTTTCTCTAGTAAATGCTCCTTTTGGGTATATTCATTCAAAGAGGTTGAGTCTAAAAATAGCCTATGGAGGAAAGGATTAACTCTTTGCACACTTGTAGTGAATTGTGGCTACCTATGCAAACAGTTTGGTCTGTTTGAATCCAGATAAGATGCTGAGTGACTTGGTATTTCATTAGGATAAAAAATGTTGACACTGGTTGCATTTTGTAAGAAAAACAAATGAAAATTTAATTTTCAGATTTGCAGCAATGAAATATTGGATTTTGCAATTGACTTTACCTGGTGTACATAGAGTTAATAGTTAACAAATTTTGTGAGAAACCTTGTTAATCATGAAGTCAATCCTTTCCCTTTGATGAAATTTATCATCTGCTTTTCAATAGAATGTGTAACATTTTTGAAACGTGTGCAAAATGCTCTTGACATAAATGTTGCTATATTATCATTTTTGGACTTGTATGTAAATGTGATCAACATTGAATAAAATTGTACAAAGTTTGAGCATTTGCTTTCAGTTACGTTCCAAACAAAGCTTGCAGATTGGTTGGTCAGTTTTGATTTATGGTAGCTTCAATGTGATTTCACAATATCCATCTCCTTACAGATGGAGAAACACCTGGGATGCTTGTCTGTATTGGGAAACAACTGTCATTGTTTCAGGCAGAGAACATCAGGGTAGAACCACCAATCTACTATAAGCCAGCTGGCAGGCTTCCTGATATGAAAAATCCAAAGTGCCAAATGGAGAATCGAACCCATGGCAGTGAGAGGTTGTTTGACATAATGTTTAAATGGAAATTAAGGAAAAAATACTTTTAGAATTGATGCAGATGTCACTTATATATACAAATGTACTACATGTATATAAGAACAGCTTTTCTTCATTTTGCCTCTAACTGTGGTGACAGGGTATATAGTTTTTGCAAGAATATTCATCATAAAACATGTCTACTCCATTACCTCCTAATGTGCATGGAGTATTTTCATCACACTTGAGTCAAAGAACTTCTGATAAGTGTCAAAGTTACAATTTAAAGTCATAGTTTGAAGCCCTGAATTTCATGTCTGCACTATCAAAATTACTCTGTTGTATACAATGTTTGTCATGACAGTAAAATTATTACAGGTGTTAACTTAATACATGTATTCATAATGGGCAGTCTTTCATAAATATATTTGAAGTAAATGGCACTGACACTAGATAAAAAAAGACTATAGTTTATTTATAGCACATAGTACATTAATAAAAGTATGTACCTGGTGTTATAAACTATGTCTTTTTCGATCTAGTGCCAGTCGTAAAGGGATAAATATGTAAGTTTCATATTGCATCATCTTTTGATTGTCTGTTAAAATTCTGTTTTTGCTCATGTTGTCATCTTCGTTGTCCAAAAACTTTAATGTTGACTATTTCTTCTTTACTATTCATGCAAATCTTATGAAACTTCACACACTTGTTCACTATCACAAGGGCCACAATTCAACTATGGGCCATACCTCTGTAATACCTTTTTTTACAAAATCATGCCCCTTTATGGACTTTGGGAAATAAAAAATTAAGATGTCTCTCATTTTGAAACAGTAACCAGCAGGGCTCTCAAATTTCATATCTGAATCCCTTGTGGTAAGGCCTTTCCATAATTATGTTGGTTTTTTACAAAAAAACTTTGATGTTGGCTATTGTTTTAAAACTTCAAGCAAATCTTATGAAACTTCACACACTTGTTCACTGTCAAAAAGACTACAATCAATCTGACCAAGGTCATAGCTCTGTAAGGCTATTTTACAAAATGCCCCATTATGGACCCAACTGAACAAATTAGCATTTGCATCTGCATGTGATGCTCTTGTTTATTAATTATATTCAATTACCAGACTTAAATTAGCTTTATGAAAATACTTTCAGTGATAATTAAATAAATTATGTGCACTTGATGAAAGGACTGTTCATTTATCAATAAATTTGTTCCTTACTATAGAGATCCTAATGACAAGCAATGTGTATACACATGGTGTTTCCTTCTAAAAAGCAGAAAAGATGGTATACACTCTTTCAGTGTATTAGAAAATAAACATACATGTACATGTACTATGACTGGGGCAAGAGACTCAAGGGAGACAACCACCCAGTGTTTATGTTGAACACTACAAGGACCCGTTCTGGTTGGGGTTTTTTAATTCTTAGTTTCTGACATGATCAAAAGAAATCCTCTGTTTGTATGCCATTACAATAATTGATTTGATAAAAATTCATTATATCATTATTTGTTACATGAATATTCATCAGGTAAAGGGTTACAACAAGACAAAATTAAACAAAATGAGTGAAATCAGGCATAACTATTCATGAGGTAAAGGGCTATGTTTACATATATGTATTCTTAAAATACAACAGCTTGTTTTAACCCATTCCCTCATATTGACAACTTTTGACGACTCTGTAAAAGTCGCTTTGTGAAACCATTGTGATAAATAGAGCATTTGCTCCTATAGGAGCAAATCCTCCATTTATCACAATGGTTTTAGCCTACATAATTCTAAAAATTTCCTTTTCTCTAGTTAATGCTCCTTTTCGATAGATTTATTCAAAGAGGTTGAATCTAAAAATAGCCAATGAGGTAATGGGTTAACAGATAATCCAAAAATGTAAATACAGTAGAACTTGTCTATAAAAACATGAATGGATTGGTTCATGAATATTCATTAACTTAATTTTTATAAGGTAAACTCTTTAAAGGGAATGGAAGGCTTAGACAAAAACTGTAGGATCTTATCATCTATAGAATTTCATAAACAAACAGATCAGACCCTGATCAGACAGCTCCAACAGGAAGCGTCTAATCTGGGTAAGACTGGGTCTACTCTGCTTGCAAAGGGTAGAAAGGGCATTTATATGAAGGAAAGAGTTAATACAGGATGAAAGTAATGCAGGAAGCTACTGCAAGAGCTTTCTGTATAACTTTCATACTGCATCAAGCTACTATCTACCTTAAAAATCAGAATTAGACTTATTTTGGATGGTCGCTGTAGACTGACAGGTCTTACTGCGATTCTAGGATACTTGCCTCCCCCCCCCCCCCCCCCCCCCCCCCCCCCCCATATGCAAAACCTGCATGCAATTTTTGTATATAAGAAGGGAAATGGTCCATTCTGGTAGAAATCTATATAGTATGTCTCTGATTATGAAAATCAAATTCGTCTGATCAGGGTCTACTTTGTTTGCAAATAGAATTTGATTGATCTGTTTCTTTACTTTCTAAAATGGCTACAATGTTCTACCTTCTATATTTCATTATAACTAAATTGCCCATGAATATTCAGTAGATTTAGTTATTGAAATTTGAATAAATGTAGAACACGGAAAGGGTCGTTTACCTTAAACTTACTGTTCACATAATGCTGTGGTCTAAATGTTGAAACAGACTATAAACCGCGCCGCCTAGTGAGAGACAGACTATCAACAAACGCACGCTGTTCGGTTTGGTCTTACCGGGAATTTCGGTGTTGGTTTATATTAATTCATACAGGGAGAGAGGAGGGATTGTAAAATTGATGGTTGTTCTAATAGGAAAGAAATATTAGTGGAAAGATGGACGAGTGTTGGAGATACTTACTGGTAGTGTTAGTCTTGGGATATTTACCTGGGAAAATAGCAGGTAAGATTACAGGTGCAAATTTTACAAAGTTGACAGACGACATTTTCACTGCGGGTAACCAGTCAGCCGCGCGCCGTCTGCAATTTATACACCATAACAGCTGATTATGTAGGATAACATGCATGTCTGCATTTATTTAACCACCAAATATGTTCAACTTTGTCGTCTGCATTTTACTTCTACCCAACGACTGTTAAAAACTACTATATATCTACTTACGTTATCGTCAAAGATGTTTTAAATGTGAATTCGTTTTTTAAAGATGAAATTCTGCTAGGGCTAAAGGATATTTATTGCACGCGCAAAAGAAATTACATTAATTTTCGGCAAATGAAAGGATTTTAGTTAAATAAACTTGAGATATGCTGACACAAATGTTTTATCGACGTGAATAACCCATCGTGCTCTTTTGAAGTTATTTCAAGGCAGTCATTTGAAAATGTCTTTAACGAAATTTGTGAAGATAATATTTGGATATACAAATATTTTCAGTACATGTGTTTTAACTAAAGTAGTATGGTTTTATTACCTACAGGTATATTTACATATTGGTTTAAGGGATCTCGCACATTAGTGACCAGTACCCCAATGCCAATGTCAACAAACATTAGGTAACACCTGTCTGGCCGCAATTAATAACACCCCAGTGATCTTTGTAGATATTGAGCTTCTATCTGTCAAGGCATAATATATAGGTTTCTAAACTTCTCTCCTTTAGCATACATGTAGATTTCCGCATGCAGTGCCCTGCTTATATTCTCGAAGTATTTGTCCTCAATTAATTAGTGTCAGTTTGGATCCTGATCAAATCGAACTGGTATATACATCTGTTATCAAAACTGTGCAGATTATGAGATAGCAAATTAAAGGTTTAGCACGCAGTATGTCAGTTTGATGAATTACGCTTGGCATTGGCATAAAAAAAATGACCCAAATGTATTGTCCGGGTATATTTTTTGACAGTTTTTCATTTATACATTGATAAATGATTGTTTATTGATAGGTTAATTAAATTTCCATTATTTATACTGTATGAACGCAAATATTATGCCATCTATAGATCTGTTATCTGTATACATGTATACCAATATGGCTACAACATTAGTGGGTTTTTACCCTTTACTTCATAGATAATTATGCCTTTTATTGCCTTTACAAACAGTATATCCAGATCAGACCGCTCCTATAGGAAATGTTTGATCAGGGTCTCCTCTGTTTGCTTAAGGAATAATAAAGATCCGATTCTACAGTTTCTGCCAGGGCCAAAACTTCCCTGTGTCTCATATGCCATTTAACCCTTCGCTTGCTGAATTTTAAAATCCATTTCTCCTTCTTTACCATTGCCCTGTTGTATAATTACATATATCGTCACTGTGTACAAGTATTTCGCTGTGCAATCACTGCTGTGGAGTGCACTGGTTGCACAATCAACTTGTAAATAGTGCAGACCCTGATGAGACAGCTCCTGCAGGAGCTGTCTCATCTGGGTCTTCACTATTTACTGGTAGGTATATTGACGTGAATAGCAAGCGAAGGGTTAAAGAAATAATCTGAAATTAATATTTCATGCTGTCTTCATTTATGAAGACGAGGTAAAGGATTAAAGTTAAAAGAACTTAAACAGGATCATGGGTTGATGAAGGAATATAATTTGATAAAATTATGAACAAGAATGTTCTGTTCATTAAATGAAGTAAATTCATACAGTTACCTACAGTTCAAATCCCGCAAAAAAGAGATAGTGTAGACCCTGATCAAATGGCTTCTTCAGGAGCCATTTGATCTGGGTCTGCTCTGTGTCTAAGTTGTCTGTTTGAATCCTTAGGGTAACCTAGGGGCTAAATGATCTCAGATAAATATAATTATATTGATGAATTTTCAAATTGACAGGCAACCTCGTCAGCACATTGAAAGTGACAGAGATTCATCACTTTTGATGAATAACAATGAGAACCATGGCAGAATTGATTGTAAAATGTCAAAGCAAGGAATTTGAAACAGTGTTCAAACATGTGATCACTGACATTTATGTTAATATATACAAACCTATATGTGGTTAGAGTTCATGAAAGGGAATGTTTTCTTCCTTTTCTTGTGAATGATGACAATTACATGATAACATTGCTAGCCTATGTGTTTGGTTTCTGATAATTATCAAACCTATGTATAGCATAGGTTAGTCTGTTAAGATAAAGTTTTTTGAATTTTGAGATGTTTTAAAAAGAAATGGGCAGAATAAAAGTTTTTATTATAAAACACATATTTTTGACAATTGAAACATGTACAATTTCGCATCTGCTTATACAGATTTATAATAGGTGTAACAATAGTGCTAATTAGGCCCATAACCATATAGTTATACTCCATAAATGCACAATATAATGTATTTGTGTGAATATCAACATCCATTCCCTATTACAGGCTTAAATTACTGTACTGTTTTGTATATGTAGTAATTAATCATCCTACTTTTGTTGGTGAAGGTCATTTTGTTAAGTAAGGATTTAATGATGACATGTTTTCAATGGGAGACCAGTAATTGAAACTTGAAATAAGGTTCTAAAAGTCTCCTAACCCTTTTCTCGTACAAATGCTCCTGCATGCCTAATTGCAAACAAAGTACTCGTAGACTCCTGTAGGAGCCATCTGATCAGGGTCTGACTGTTCTGCTTGCTCATGAAATTACATGTATATTAGATTTGACTCTTTAATTTCTAACAATACTAAAAAAAAAAATTCCTGTGATGATATAATTATATGCCATTATAAAAATTCAAAACTAATGAATATTCATGATATAATTATTTCTTACATGAATATTCAACTGAGCCGCCACTCACCGTCACCATCACTAACACTTAACCCTTTCCCTGTTCTTTGTTTATTCCAAATTTCAATACCTACTGAATATTCATGAACAAAATAGTTATAATGAAATATGGAAGGTGGAACCTTGCAGCCATTTTAGAAACTAAAGAAACAGATCTATCAAATTCTATTAGCAAACAGAGCAGACCCTGATCAGACGGCTCCTCTAGGAGCCGTCTGATCTGGGTCTACTCTGTTTGCAAATGCGTGAAAACACGTGTATATAAGGGAAAGGGTTAAACAGTAACAACAGGGAAAGTGTTACCATTTACTTCATGAATATTTTTATAAGAATTCATGAATATTGTTATAATAGCATATGGACATAGGAATAGTGTAGGCCATGACAGAAACTGTAGAATCTTGTCTATATCATTTAATAAGCAAACGGAGTAGGATATATTGGCAATAGGATATTGTTTTAGGGGTAGAATTGTGGAAGACTGTGCAGACGCTGATCAAAGTCATAAGTTTTTTGCCAAAAGAGCCGTCTGATCTGGGTCTACCCTGTTTTCAAAGGCATGAAAAGTAAAGGGTTAATTAACTTAATAAAATGGTTTGAAGGATTCAATTGTTGGACTTGTGAATATGGAGGAATACACACAAACTTGTCAGGGGTATTACATATGTATGAATTATTATTTAGGTTGGTAGAGGCGAATGGGCAAAGTACTTGCTTTCTCTGTCGCTCCAGGAATGTTGAGGCAGTAAATTTGCATACTACAGGTTTTATCTGTACATTAAAGCATAGACATATTCGGCCTACAAGTAAACTAGGTCAGTCAAATTAGCTTTGGATAACCTGGACCTCAAGAGCACTCAACAATATTGATTATTGGTAATATCTGAAATTTGCCCTTTCATCGCAGATTTTTCATTTGTTGATTATTAATTTTCCTCGAAATGAAACATTCTTGTAGATTATAGGTACAGGAAAATTGCAATACATGTAGAACAAAACAGTCTTAATTATTTTACAGCAATGTCTTCAACCTCTTGAATATTCGTGGTAAGAAATAATGATGTCAAGATTGTAATTGATTGAATTTTTCATAATGGCCAATTCAGAAGGAATTTTTTTACCATGGCAGAAAAAGATTCAGATTAAATTAACCCTTTACTCCGAGGATATTCATTGCAGACATGGACATAAATTAGATTAATTTTTATTATTTTACATGAACACAAGAATTGCTGACCCTGACAGAAAAAGTAGAATCATACATAAATTATTCCATAACTTATAAGCAAACAGAGCAGACCTTGATCTGGGTCTACTCTGTTTGCAATGGCGTAGAAAGGCACATTTATGGAGTAAAAGGTTAATATCATGTACAACCAGAGAAGACCCTGATTAGATGGGTCATCATTGTTCCTACAGGAGCCATCTGATCTGGTTCTACTCTGTTTGCAAAGGCATTAAAAGGCATCTGTATCCGGTAACGGGTTTAAGCTTTAAACCCCCTCCTGCAATTTAATTTTCTGCAACATTTGGATTCAGATGAGATGCCGAGTAACTCTTGTCTCTGATTATATTTTTAGGAAAAATGAACTTTGAGAATTGCAGCAGACATCAGTGTTCGTAGGCAGTTAACTAGTCTGCAATGTGTTAACTGTTAATCCTGTACTCTACAAATACGCCTTTCTATGCCTTTGCAAACAGAGACGACCCAGATCAGACGGGTCCTAGGAGCGGTCTGGTCAGTGTCTGCTGAGACTGCTTGCTTATGATAAAATACAGATATGATTCTACAGTTTCTGCCTTGGCCAAAACTTCCTGTGTCCAGGAGTTATTATAACAGTTAATCTAATTAATATTCATGATGGCATTACATAAATAATTATGGAGTACAGGGTTAACACGCTAATTAATTGCCATCTGCAATGCATTGTAGTTTGCTTCAATGTTTGAAAAAGATAATGTTCTCCATTAACCCTTTCCTCCATATGTTTGAATGAATCTACCCAAAAGGAGCATTTACTAGAGAAAAGTAAAATTTTAGAATTTTGTAGTTTGAAACCTATAGGAGCAAATGCTCTATTTATCACAATGGTTTCAGGAAGTGGTTATTACAGAGGCGTAGAAAGGCGTATTTATGGAGGAAAGGGTTAAAAAACAACAACAGATGATCAAACAGTTTGGATCCAGATGAGATGCCAATACGCCCAACCATCTTCTGGTTTCAAACTGTTTGCATTAGTAATCACAAATTCATTGCTTGCCAGAGAGTTAAAACTCTATTTATAAGAATGTACATACAAGTCATGAATCATGTTAACACAAATTCAACCTAACCTAACGGCCCGTTCAGTCCATATATAGAGCTGTGCAGTTTATTTTGGGGAAAATCAATGCAGGTAATTGTCTAGATAGCAAAGTTTTTAACTCCAAACGGTGGTGCAGTTTTCCATAACAGCTAAACAGGCATATGAGCTATGCCACAGAAGAAAGGACACATGGAAATTGTGCAGATCCAGATCAGCTGTAGTTATGGAAAGCTTTAGCTGATCATGATCTGTACACTCTGTAACAGTGCTGTATGAAATAATGTAGCTGCTAATAAATGCGAAACAGTACAGAATCTAATCTTAATGTCCTTTTCAACCCTTTACCTGCTAGAGACGCATTCTTACACATGTGCAAACAGAATAGACCCAGATCAGACAGCTCCTACAGGAACAGTCTTATCAGGGTCTGTTTTGTTTGCTTATGATAGACTACAGATCTGATTATACACTTTCTAACATGATAATAATTTTCCTTGTTCATTATGCCATTATTTCTGACTAAATATTCATCAGGTAGACGTTAATACAGTGACTAATTTGGGAGAATTACATGAATTACTGATTGCAGATTAGAGTCTTCGTAACCCTTTACTCCATAAATAGGAGCCATCTGATCAGGGTCTTATATAGTGTAACAATAGTGCTAATTAGGCCCTTAACCATTTACTCCATAAATTCACAATATAATGTATTTGTAATTATTCTGTTTGCTTCTGATATACTATATCATATACAATGTAGTATTTATAAATATGATTCTTCAGTTTCTGCCATGGCCAAAAATTCCTGTTTCCATGTGCTATTTTAACAAATTGATGTATTGATATTCATGATGTCATTATTTCGTACAAGGGTATTATTCATGGAGGAAAGGGTTAACCCTTTAGGAGCCATCTGATCTGGGTCTACTCTGTTTGCAGGGGCGTGAAAACATGTTTATTTGAGGGAAAGGGTTAATGATCAACACAACAAAAATCCAAAGTGCTGATGTCACAAATTCATGGCTTTGAATATACTGTATTTATTTTTAGACACTTTCTTGAATGTGGCTAATGTAAAATTGTATCCTTTTATGATTGTGTATCACTGTGATAAGTTTATTCATCTGTGGTTGAATTTTGAAATAGGTTCATTTTCAAAATGGGTCTGTCAATGTAGTACAATATACAGTAAAACCATGACTATTCAAACACTCACATCTATGTATGTGTACTAATTATCAATCTTTAAGACAGGCAGCTTAATGCAGGATGAAAGTCATGCAGAAAGCTCCCAAGGGAGCTTTCTGCACGCCTTCCACCCTACTTAATTAAGCAGCTGTCTGTCTAAAAGGGTCTGGATTCTTCTATATTCATATTTCAAATTATTGAGATTTTACTGAACCACTGTTAAAATGACATAGGAGATGATCCTGCCATGTATTATGTTGAATGACTTGACTGAAGTTAATGGTATTTTTTGCATACTCTATTTGCACTGACTGAAGTCAGTGTTTGCAAAGGTTTTATTTCGCCAGCATTTACCTGAGCTTATGCAAGACTCTTACCAAATCCATTTCGGAGATGTTGTTTTATTTTTAGTAACCAGAGCTAATTTTCATCTTATGAAATATTTATCCATTTCATGTTAAGCCATTTTTCAAAGTGAAATGGTCCATCATTATTTCACTTGTAAAATCCATTTATGAAAGGATTTGCAAGGGTTTTGAATCGTGAACACAGTGCAGACCATGTCATCAGAGGGCTGTAGGAGCTGTTTGCTCTGATCTGAATCTACACTGTTTGTAAATGTAACATATGCCATTATATAAATTCAGCAAAATATTCATTATGTCATTTTTTCTTTCATGAATTTTAAACAGGAAAAGGTTTATGAAATCTTATTCATAGAGTTTTCCATAGTTCACCCTGATAAAGGGTATTGTTTCAAGCCTTATTGACAGAGTAGGTCCAGCCAGACTAGCCTTAATGTCTTGGATGTAGCATTGGATAAGGGACTACACTGTTTTACACTCATCAGATGATCTGCATCTGTAAGATCTGTATTATCTACTAAAGGAAACAGTGTAGACTGTGATCAGAAACAGAGTTTCGGAAGAAATAGCCAGTCTGGGTGTTGGGGTCTATTGTTTGCCAAATCTGAAATGTAATTTTTTTCCTGGTGCGGCTTGTCTAAAGGCGTTAACATTTCTTTTAAATCTGCATGTGGCACCTATTTGAACAGTTATCGAACAAGATTAATGAATAAGAGCAGAGTTTAACTTGACTAGGTTATTCTATACCGTGTTAGTAAGGTATTGTGTTGGTCGAAGATAAGCCGAATTGTGTACAAATACCAATAAAACGATAAAGATCTGAGGGATATCCGAGATTTATGTCGTAACAAGATCAGCAGTAAAAGTCATTGATTGTTATTGTAATTTAATGATATGAATATTTAATCAGGTCAGATTTAAATGCGTTCTAAATTAAATTTCTTCATAAAAACTAACTCATAACACTAAGGTATTGTCATTTGTTTTTACCCTAAATTTTAGCCCACTTGCCTTTCCACAGATTGAAATGCTGAATAGGGCTAGTATGGTATTTGTCTATTCGATGATTTCAGTGTCTGTGTCCTTCCTGTACCTATTCCATATCTGCGTATCATAAGCTGCGTATCATAAAAAGTAGTGCACTGAGCATTTTTTACTCAAATTGACATTTGCAATTTTTTTACATTGTAAATGTTACCTGGGACATTTCCTTATTAGGGATTGAAAAATATTTTAATATTTTGTAATATATTTGTCTGTCAGTCTGTCTGTTTATATATAAATGCAATTTTTTTATAACTTTAACAGTGCTGCCGGGACTGAGTGATGATTTTGTACATTTGGTCACTCATCAGTCTACAGTTTTTTAATGCCAGTTAAATTTACGGAGCATGGGTGTATGGTATAGTACCTCCGTGACGCGACAGACACAGAGCATACATACAAAATCTTGCTTAACCCTTTACTCCATAAATACGCCTTTGCAAACAGAGTAGACCCAGATCAGATGGCTCCCCTGCTATGAGCCATCTGATCAGTATCTTTTGATATAATATAGACCCGATTCTTTAGTTTCTGTCAAAATATAAAAAAATTGTTTATCATGCCATTACAAAAATTCAGTGACATACTAGTGATAGTCATGGAGTAATGGGCTAAGTCAAATCAAATCACTGTTTTAACCCTTTCCTCATAATTTATACGCCTTTCTATGCTTCTGTAAAAGTCACTTTATGAAACCATTGTGATAAATAGAACATTTGCTCCTATAGGAGCAAATGCTCAATTTATCACAATGGTTTCAAACTACAAAATTCTAAAAAAAATCCTTTCTCTAGTAAATGCTCCTTTTTGGTAGAATTATTCAAAGAGGTTGGATCTAAAAATAGCCTATGAGGGAAAGGGTTAATACTACATGACTATAACTATATGTATATAAATACATATACATGGTGTTTTTGAAGAATGAAGTCATAACAAGAGACAGTATGATAACATGTGCAAATTAATAGTTTTAATTCAGATGCTATAATTTAAATATGTCATCTCATCAGGATAAAAAAGTGTTAGAAACTCATTACCGGTAAATGTTTGAAAAGAACTAGAAGAAAAAATGTTTTGAGAATATGAAATAGACAAAAAAAGAGGCAGACTTAAGTGTTTACTCAAAACATCATTTGCCCTAATTAGTCTGGACAGACAAACTTGGGCAATGGTGCAGACCCAAACCAATTGGACCTGTTTGATCAAATTCACGCCAAATTGAATGGTTCATTTTTACAGAGAGTGGAGATTGGGACAAGGGAGACGGAATACTTAGGATAATTAGGGTGTTTTGAATTCTTAATAGGTTTCATAACATTAGTGGAAGAATACATGTTTTATTTTAAATTTTTAAATCGGGAACTCTTTAGATAGAATTTAAAGATTTGACCACAAATAGCATTAAATTGATGATGCCTGTATACCATACTTTTTAACCCTTTCCCTCATATAAACGTGTTTTCATGCATCTGCAAACAGAGTAGACCCAGATCAGACAGCTCCTAGTGGCGCTGTCTGATCAGGGTCTACTCTGTTTGCTAATAAAATTTCAAAGATCTGTGTCTTTACTTTCTAAAATGGCTACAATGCTCCATGTTCCATATTTCATTATAACCTTTTCATCCATGAATATTCAGTAGGTATTGAAATTTGTAATAAACACAGAACAGGGAAAGGGTTAAAGTTTTTACTTTAATACACTGGGCAGTTCTTTATCCTAAATATACTGGCAACTGCCAACCAGCCATTTTGCTATTTTTCAGTTATGTGTAACCAACATTTCGACAACTTAGTCACATCTGGTTTTTGCTTTTGATTCTGATTTTCGGACTAAGTAGGAAATAAATAATGAACCAATAATATAAATAGAGTTGATTCATAAGGTTTGTTACTTGCCATACTTTGAAGTGGTAAAGTGATCCATAATTAGATGGATGGAAAAAGATTTGGTGATTAAGTGATGGAAAACAAATAAAATTTGCATGCCTGACATATTTTTCCTTTCACTTCGAACATGATTTGACCTGGTCAAGAGGGATTGGACTTAAGTACTGGGGATTTTTTATGAATTTACTAGCAAATGGGATTGATATCTGCTTCATTTTTTAGCAATGATTATAATTTTTCATAGACTGGCAGTATGATATTATGGCTTTAACACTTTCCCTTATATAACATGTTTTCACGCATTTGCAAACAGAGTAGAACCAGATCAGACGGCTCCTAGAGAATTTGATAGATCTGTTTCTTTACTTTCTAAAATGTGTACAATGCTCCATCTTCCAGATTTCTTTATACCTATTATGTTAATGAATATTCAGTAGGTATTGAAATCTGGCCTGAATACAGAACAGGGAAAGGGTTAACACAATTTTATCAAACTGAAAAATGTTAGTGTTGAATGAGATAATTATGGGTTCTACAGAGAATTCATATATATACATGTATATATATGTTCTAGAATTCCATTGTATTTCAAGACTTCTGAAAATACATGTAGGTAGTTGGGGGCATTTACCCTTGTCTGTCTGTCTGTACATCCATCAGTTCCGCTTTAAATCAATGTGTCGTGGAATCTCCTGACCTTATGTATGATTTAACCTATAGTCTCTTTATTTACAACATGTACATGTGCTGTGCACCAATATTATTCTTACTGAAATTGTGGTGTTGAAAATTACCTTAAATTATTTCTGTACTCCATAAATACACCTTTCTAGGCCTTTGCAAACAGAGTTGACACAAATCAGACAGCTGACCAGGGTCTACTCTGTTTGCTTATGATATAATATAGTTATGATTCTACAGTTTTTGCCATGGCCAAAAAAATGTGCTAATGTAACAATTAATCTAATTAAATAAATTAATATTCATGATTTTATTATTTCTTGCATGAATATTCATGGAGTAAAGGGCTATACAAGGATGCACTGGGTGTAGGGCTGTAAATGTATCTAATAGTCTCAATTTTTCTTCTTATTGACTTTTTGTCCACTTACTGCCATTTTTGTCCCTTACATACTTGTGGCTTAAGGCCTGATGGCTATTCAAAACAGTTTGCTTGTCAAGAGAGTCCATCAGTAAAAATGTGGTTAACTCCTTACATGCTAACGATGAATTTCTGACAACCTTTGTAAGCAGTTTGATTCTAGATGAGAGACTGGCGTGCTGCATATTTCTGCATCCAATCAAGGCACCAAAAAGCATTACAGTTTGACAGAGTGTTTAATACATGGAAGAAATATCTACTTTGAGAAATGAAGCATCATTTTTTGGATGACAGTTACTAAGCAGGCAAATGGTTTTTTGAGGGTGATGAAAGAGCCTTATGGAGAAGGGTCATTAAATACTTCTCTTTTTCCAATTATAGAAGCTCTCTCAACCATATTAATACAAGAGGTTGGGCCATTTGGTCAAGATCTTCAATCATTTTATTTCTCCATTGTTGCAGAAACTTGAGGTATGAGAGTCGCGCATGGTCAGAGTAAATATTTAAGTCGAACAGCCCTTTGGGGCAAATTTTGAGTGCAGTACATTATAGTTTGTGAATAGAGTGAATAGCTGATGAATGGTCCTTTTTATGCCTTGAACATTTAACGAAAAGGCTAGTTTGGTGTCAATTGACTGAAGAATAAGTTTGGTTAAGAAATCACAAAAGTAGCATGTAGAATAGAAGAGAAATAGTGTTATTTTTTAGTAAATTGCATTGACATTACTTCACTTGGATGGCACAAAACTTGCTATGAGGTTATTTATTCATCACTCTGACTTCAATTTGTCATTAACTGTATCCTTATTAGGGATGCATATGTGACAACTTTGATACAGCTGAGATTTGAAGTTGTTTTAGCAGGCTATCACTTCTGTAATCACTTAATTTGCTATTACACTGTATTCCTTAATATTTGTTTGTTTGTTTGTGTTGGTTAACATCCGTTTCTGGAACTACATGTATGGGCTAATTAAGTGCACTCCGGAGAGAGGGGAGCTGATACAGAGAAACCTGGGCACGATGCCCTGTGTAAAGTACTGATACATAGGACCACAGTTTATAATCTCGGTTTTTAGTCTCGTCAGAAGGACTAATGTTTGTTTGTATCAGGGTATTACATTGTTTTAACCCTTCGCTTGCTATTCACGTCAATATACCTACCTGTAAATAGTGAAGACCCAGATGAGACAGCTGCTTTAGGAGCTGTCTCATCAGGGTCTGCACTATTTACAAGTTGATTGTGCAACCAGTGCACTCCATAGCAGTGATTGCACAGAGAAATAATTGTAGACAGTGAAGATATATGTAATTATACCACAGGGCATGGGTAAAGAAAAAGAAATGCATTTTAAAATTCAGCAGGAGAAGAGTTAAGAGTATTTCAGTCATATAACAACATCCAGCTAATTACAGGTGGGGAAGACTCTATCCCAGAGGTTTTTAATCTTTCATGGAACAAATTGCATTGTTCTGTGCACAGAAGAACACCAGTGTAGAACCACCAACCTACTGCAAGCTAGCTGGAAGGCTTCCTCAATGGGGACAGTGGGTTTGACTTCAAACTTGCTACTTTTGCTTTCGAAGGATCACCCACTTTCAGAATATAATGTACTTCACAGCAGCAGGTGTTAAGTGCTTGTGTGGCAGCCGTAAAAAGTCGTCCCATACTTTATTCTCAGTGTTGTTATATTTTCTGGTCCTTCGGGATCATTAGTTTTGATGGTACAAGTTTTGAAAATTGAATACTGCTTAAGCCGGTGCCAGGGGGTGTGAGTAGTGTTGCACTTTTAATTTCTTCTCATGAACAGACTCAATAAAACCGAGTCTGCAATTTTCTCTCTTGGCATTGCTACTTTTGCTTTCAAAGGATCACCCAATTTCAGAATTGGAACATCTGCATTAGATGAGGGCCATAACTCTTGCGTATTAAACTTCATTTTGAGTGAATGCCCTTTGTCTTCTAACATTTTTCCCAGCAGATGACACTTAGTGTTCCTAATATCTTTAAAAGCCAATCATCAGGATGTCAAACAGTTTGGATTATGATGATGCAGTTCTGTGTCAAGGTTCAAATATTTGGTGGAGTCAGCTTGAGGTTTGGGGTCCCTTTCCAAGCTTTTTTTCTGGCAATTTTGGGAAAAAGGCATTTTAATAATTTGGAAATTTTTCGCACTAAAAGCATTTGGAAAGCATTTTTAATCCCATTTTAACCAACTAGTATTTCACATTTTTTAGCATTTCATTCAAAGTTTGGTCTCTGTTGGGATATTTTTCCAAATATTTGGGAAAATGTAACCGATTTTGCATTGGAAATGGGTTCTTTAACAGACCCATGTAGACACCACAAAAAGGCCTGCTTTCCAGTCATAAGTCAATGGACAGGTCTTAGTTTATAAAGGACACCGGTCTTTTCAACCCATTCCCTGATATTGACGACTTTTGACGACTCTGTAAAAGTCACTTTGTGAAACCATTGTGATAAATAGAGCATTTGCTCCTATAGGAGCAAATACTCTATTTATTACAATGGTTTCAAACTACAAAATTATAAAATGTTCCTTTTCTCTAGTTAATGCTCCTTTTCGGTAGATATATTCAAAGAGGTTGTATCTAAAAATAGCCTATGAGGGAATGGGTTAAGGACTGAGCAAATGTTCCCCTACCGCGGCTCACCCTAGGCACAACACTGAGATGATGATTCTGCATTTCATCTAGCTCAAACTGTTTGCAAAGGTCTGCATGAAATTCACACTTAAGGGTCTAGAATTAAACAGGAACTGAATATCAATGTTGATTTATGGATAAATCTGACATAAGTCTGTTGCAGGGCTTAAAGTGATTACATTGTCTGCCCATCACTCCTATCAGGGGGTACAAATAGAGATTCATTTCTAGTGTAAGCCCAGGTATACTATAGATCTGATAAGCTTGTAAACTATACCAAAGGTATTGGCCCTTATTTCATAGCAAACATCATAACATGTTTGAACTTGGACATTATGAATGCCCAGTATCTTTGTTCAGTAAGAAAAAGACCAGCATAATCACACATTTATATAAGTGATAAATTTGTGAAAAGCATCTATGTCTTCAAAAGCTGGTGATTTTTACAGAACAAGTGTAAATAGGAAAAGTAATTTTCAAGGCTTTGAGAGAGCTTATTGCATTTGATTACATTCATACTATATGAGGCTACCACCTGTCCTGAACCCTTTCCCTATACACAACTATGCAAACATTGATCCAAGATCAGATGGTTCCTATAGTAGTTTTCTGATCAGGGTCTGCTCTGTTTGCTTATGAAATTATAATAGATCTGCCTAGCTAAATAGTTTATATGAATACCAAACAATCCCATGTACGGTACATATAATTATGCCATTAATAAACATTCAGCTAATACATATTCATAATGTCATTATTGTTTGCATATTCAATAGGGAAAGGGTTATTATAAATAAGCCAGACAATTCAACTTACTTGAGTGATTGTTTTAGAGAGGTTTATACAGTGTTTCTAAGAGGTGTATCAGTCACTGGATGGTGGGCATGCAGTGTTAAAGACAATGGGTTCGGAAAGACATTTTCAGAGGAACAGATAAAGGTAGTATTTGGGTATTTCACTCAAATAAAATCCGTAAATACTCAAAAGAATTTATATTAATGAGTTCTGGGTACTCTTAAAGAAAAAGCTTCACTCAAAATGTGTCCAAATATTGAAAATACAACATGTAATTGGGTGAAAAATTTGGAGAAAATGGCTTTAGTTGTACAAAAAGTTGTTGAGCAAAAACTATTGTGACATTTTGTATTAATTATACTATACCAGGAATTATCAAAGTTTAACATTTGATTTCACCCAACATGTCTGAAAATTTGAACTATAATAATGTATCACATACTCATTAAGTTTTGGTCTCACTCAGTGATAAAACTGGGAGTGTTTACCCAATTCAAATCATTCCTTAAGTGTTTCTCTGCATTTTGTGATCAAAATTTGTGTACAGATACCATCGGAATAATATTATGTTTGAAGGGTGACAGACCAGGGTCAAAGTCAAGGTCACTTAATGGGTGTAGAAAAACATTTTCCAGACAATGACTTTATTTAGGAAAGCCATATTGTTCCCAAAGCTGGTATACAGATAGGCTAGCATGCAGAGAAAATGTTTTTGACTGCATTTCCAGGGGATAGTGACTAGGGTCAAGTTCACAATTACTGAAAATAGCAAAACAATTTACAGAACTTTACTAAAAAACATTTCCTAGTGTATCAAACCAGAAGTAATTCAATTTTGATGGAATAACAAATATTCCTTGATAGTTTTCTCCTGGCAGTACGTCATTATTGAGAATATAGCCATTCACCAACTTAACCCTGTACTCCATAAAAACGCCTTTGCAAACAGAGTAGAACCAGATGGGATAGCTCATAGGGGCTGTCTGATCATGGTCTGCTCAGTTTGCTTATAAATGACATAATATATGTCTGATTCTACTTTCTGTCATGTTAAAAATTCCTTGTTCATAATGCCATTATACAAATCTAGTTAATTAATATTCATGATGTCATTGATTCTTACATGAATATTCATGGAGTAAAGAGTGAACTATGTGTTTGTAAATGTATTACTCTTGATGAACTTTGAATGAGGTGGCTGGTGTTTGCAAACAGTATACTATAATTTGGGAGTGGGGACTGCTAAGATAAGATAAGATTTATTTTGAGTTGGCAAGACATAAAAATTTACAAATAGCATAAGCTCTGAAGAGCTTTTTAACCGACTATAACCCTTTCCTCCATAAATACGCTTTTCTATGCCTTTGCAAACAGAGTAGACCCAGATCAGACAGCTGGAGTTGTCTGATGAAAGTCTGCTCTGTCTGCTTATAGAATAATATAGGTCTGATTCTATAGTTTCTACTTTCGCAAAATTCATTTAATTAATATTCTTGATGTCATCATTTCTTACATGAATATTCATGGAGTAAAGGGTTAAACATTTTGTTTTGTTTATATCGAGGAGAGGGGAAAGGGGTTTACATGGCTTTGACAGTATTTCAGTTATATCAGGATATCCAGCTAATTACAGATGGAGGAAGACCCTAGAGATTCTGCGCGTTTAACACATAAAAGTTGTCAAAGCCTTGAATACCATTTGTCATGCTCTCAGTGTGGTCCGGAACCACATCTTTGCATGGGGTGGCGCTCTTGCTTGGTTTTAAAATAAATTTAGGACCTGACCAGGATCTTTGTAGAGTCTTATTGGAAAAAATCAATTCTCTCAAATGTTTGTTTCTCTTGAGAATGTACAACCTAAGTAGAAAGTATGTCTATCGTTAACACTTTAAATGCAAGACACACATGCACTTTCATATGCAAACAATGTAGACCCAGATTAAAGTGATTCTAGAGGAGCCCTAGGATCAGGGTCGGCACTGTTTTCATTCAAAATCCTCTAGCAAGTTAAAGCCTTTCATACTGAGTGGACTCTATAGTTAAACACTGATGGGTAATTCCACCCTGAAATGCATTATGCTTACCATATACCCCACTAATGTTAATCTGAGCAGGTTATTTATTTGATACCCATGGTTTGTTTTTTGACTCAGCATGACATGCAGGTTTCTGTTCATTTGAAATTGGCCATTACCTTGAGAGGGTCTTCCCAGGAGAGCCCTTGAGCTTGTGCCACTGGCATACTCACCTAGATAGCACAGACTGTACGCCTCACAGGATTTTCTGAGTAATTGATGGATTAGCCCTTAACTAGTCCACATAAAAATACATTGTTTCATATCATGTGGTCATTATTTGAAAGATGTAGTTTTTCTCCAGAAGCATTTAAATGACCACTACCTTGGATCCCAGTACAGATACACAATGACATATTTAATTGTAAATCTATGTGTCTTTACAGTTTGACTTTCTAACACAGCATAAGTTTACTCTTCACCTACTAAATAATTTTATTAATATTAACATATTTGCTTGAAAGAAGATGTTTCTTCCATTTCTTCTCCAAACAACAGTTAGAGAGTCAAGCAGTTTGGATCCCAGTGGGACAACGAATTACATGTACTTGGCATTTCTTAGTCAAAGATCTTCGTGTATTGGCACATAGCATGGTAAGTGTTCAGATTATCCTGATAAGGAGATGGTTGTGTATAATCTGTTTACCTTATCAAGATGACTTCCATAATCCTACTTAACCAGACAGCCAATTAATGACATGTCGGGCATGTGATTACCTGGCACCTGCCTTCAACTTTCTGTCTGTATGCGTCCTCATTCTCCTCAGCCGAGATGCTAGTCATCATGGCTAAAATATACTAGAGGTCCTAATTGAATTCATAAATTTGATATTACTGGCAAACAAGTAGAAACCATTCAAGTCAAGTTTGGTTATAGCCTTGGTGATTTTGTTGACAGACACAATTGGCAACTAGCAAGTACTAACGCCACAACCCTTTACGTGATTATCCTGCTTTATTACACCATTGCAAACAAAGCAGATTCAGACAACTTTTGTCAGAGATGTCTGATCTGGATCTAGTTCTGCTGTGACCCAGACAGCACATTATTGCAATAATGTGCTGTCTGGGAGTTTTGCATGAATTTTCATCAAGTAAACTTTAGATTTAATTAATTGAATTTCACACACCTTTTCATAGATGGACGTGGTCGAGTAGTTAATATGCTTCACTACAATACCAGGGGGCCTGGGTTCGATTCCCCGCCAGACTAAGTCCTTTACATGAGACTTTATATTTATAAACTGAGGTCTCATGTATCAGTGCTTTACACTGGGCATCTAAAGAACCAGAGAAACTCTTTTCGAGTATGGCATCATGTCCGCCTGGTTTCTCTGTATCCGATCCCCTTTCTGTTGGGTGTCCAATTAACCCATAGTTGGCAGAAATGGATGTTCATCAATACAACCAACCAACCTTTTCACCATTACAATGTCCATAGCAAGCATCTGGTGTAAATTGGTGCTCTTTTAAAAAATTATTTGAATTTCAGTTCGCAGTCATGTTCAACTGTATGCTTTCTAAGCATGTTCCTTCAAAACACTTTGGAACATGATTTAAACATTAACTCTTTGCGTGCAAGCAGTGGGTTTATGATAACATGTACAAACAGTGTGGCTTGAGATGCAAGTGATTTGGCATGATTTCATCAGGATCCAAGCTGTTTGACACACTTGACACTACTTTTAAGAAGAAATGGAAAAAAATAGATTGATCTATTGTGGTGGATGATAGTTATTTAACTTGCAAAAAAAGAGTGAATAAATATTTCAGATGATAAATCAGTGCCATCTCTATGCAGTATCTCCTTTCATTTTTTTTCTCAATATTTTCAGGGCTTATTGCATTCAGTGTATTGAAGTTTAAAACTCTTACAGCAGAATCTATAATAAATGACCATAAAAAAGAGGTCTAATTATGAGTCTGTAAGGCAGGTGGTAGCTTAATGCAGTCCTATAGGACCTTTCTTCATTACGTTTGCCCTGTATTAAGGAACTACCTGCTTTTTAAGACTCCTATAATGTACAATAAATGAATGGTCGCTTAGGACAGGTGCTATTGTATACAGTGAAGAGTGACATACTGACACAAATTCTTACAAAACTAGAGAACTTATGTACATCAGTCTTTGTACATGAGCTAAAAGTAAATAGAAAAGTAAACTTTCTGACCTTTTCCACTGCTGTTTTATCTTTGCAAGAGGTCTGAAGATGACAAAATTATTGTCACTGTCGGTTGTTGAGATTTCTCTGTTGTTAGTCAAGTGCAGATAGTGAACACTTTTATAATGGCAATTTGGACACTCCATTATTGAAATGGCAATGGATTTCACCCAGTGCATGTTAAATGTTAAATCTGGACCCAACAAAAGGCCTGATCATGATCTGCCAAGTTCAGACAGTGACATTAATTAATAAATCAATGGATGGGTGATTGAAGAAAGGAACAGCAATGCATAAGTTTGATCCACTTCAAGGGGTGTACCGTTAAACTGCATGATAGAGGTACCTTTTGTTGCCTTTGCAAACAGAGAAGACCCAGACCAGACAGCTCCTGTAGGAACCATCTGATTAGTGCCTGCTCTGTTTGCTTATTATAAATGGAATTATATAGATTCGATTTTAAAAGTTCTGCCACTGCAGAACAATTCACTGCAGAACAATTCTTTGTTCATATGCCATTAACAAAAATCTGCTAATAAACATTCATTATTTCTTATATATAATTATGTACATGTATATATATTCATAAGGTAAGAGGTTACACAGAATATGTTTGACTAAAATGAAATTAAAGCTAGTTCTTGTTAAAACAAGCAAAATCACTGAATTGATACCCCCAGCCAAAAATTCTTGCCTCAGCATTTTATTGAGGTATTGACCAGCTGGCTGACAAAAAAAGTTATGGTTTTGATCTCAAAGGACCATAACTTCTGTATTCAAAGATCAATGCAAGTGATACTTCCAGGGCCCAGCATCTCTCTATGGTACTGACATTTATAGTTTCAATGAAACACTCAAACGGTTGGTGAGATATGACTTGAGACAAACAAAAAGGTTAACTTTTTTGCAAGCAAAGGACAATATTCCAAATCTTATGATACTTAACATTTACACAAAGTTTAAAAGAAAAACTACAAATCGTTTCTGAGATAGGACTCTGGACGAACAAAAAGGTTAAGTTTGTTGAAAACAAAGGGCCATACAAAGATGAATATGAGGGATACAGTGAGTTGCAGGGTCATACCAGTATCTCTTTATTGTACTTAGTTTCAATGAAAAACTTCAAACCATTTCTGAGATATGACTCGGGACAGACAAAAAGGTTAACTTTTTCGCAAAGAAAGGACCATAACTCTAGTGTTCCATTATGTCAATAAAAGTGATACTTACCAGGCCACATTTCCTTATGCTACTTAACACTTACACAAAGATTCATAGAAAAACTTCAAACCTTTTCTGAGATATGACTATGGATAGACAAAAAGGTAAAGTTTTTGGCAAACAAAGGGCCACAACTCTGGCATTCCAAGGTAAATGTCAGTGATACTTGCAGGCCGCATTTCTTTATAGTACCAAATTACCAATGATTTTGTCATTTACTGTCACTGGAATTAGGCTGAAAAATGCCTTGAAGTGTAATTGCGAGAAAAGGTCATTATTATGTCTCCCCCCATATTTATATGGGGGAGACATATTGTTTTCGTGAGAGTTGTCTGTCTGTCTGTCTGTCTGTCCGTCCGTCCGTCCGTCTGTCCGTCTGTCTGTCTGTCTGTCTGTCTGTCCGTCACACTTTTTGTCCGGACGATAACTTCAATATGCCTGATGCCAGTTGATTGAAACTTCATATATGGAAAGAGCATAATGAGAGGAAGTGTCATGCACAAGGTCCATAACTCTGGCTTCACTAATATTGGAGTTATTGCCCTTTGTAAAAAAAATCACACTTTTTTGTCCGGACGATAACTCCTATATGGCTCATGCCATTGGATTGAAACTTCATATATGGAAAGATCATGACGAGAGGAAGTGTCATGCACAAGGTCCATAACTCTGGCTTCACTAATATTGGAGTTATTGACCTTTGTAAAAAATATCATAAATTTTCGTCCGGACAATAACTTCAATATGCCTGATGCCAGTTGATTGAAACTTCATATATGGAAAGAGCATAATGAGAGGAAGTGTCATGCACAAGGTCCATAACTCTGTATTCACTAATATAGGAGTTATTGCCCTTTGTAAAAAAATCCAAACTTTTTTGTCCGGATGATAACTTCTATATGGCTCATGCCATTGGATTGAAACTTCATATATGGAAAGATCATAACGAGAGGAAGTGTCATGCACAAGGTCCATAACTCTGGCTTCACTAATATTGGAGTTATTGCCCTTTGTAAAAAAAATCTCAATTTTTTGTCCGGATGATTACTCCTATGTGACACATGCCATTGGAGTGAAACTTCATACATGGAACGATCATGTTAACAGAAAGTGTCATGCATAAGATCCTTAACTCGAGCTGCAATAAATTTAGAGTAATTGCCCCTTGTACATTTGTTTAATTCTTTCTTGTCCGGACGATAACTCCTACATGGCTCTTGCCATCGTATTGAAACTTCATACATGGAAAGAGCATGATGAGAGAAAGTGTCATGAACAAGGGCCATAATTATGGCTTCAATACTTTTGGAGTTATTGCCCTTTGTTACATTTTTTGGCCGATCAATAACTCCTGTTCAACTGATGCTATTGGAATGACATTTTATTTTTGGAAAGAGCATGATTAAAGTAAGTGTCATGCACAAGGGCCATAAATCTGGTATCAGTATTTTTGGAGTTATTAGCTGTTATCATTTTCTTCTTGAAAAATGTAGTGTGGAAAACGCATAATGAGGGGAAGTATCATTCATCAAGACCATAACATTTTTAGTGATTTCCCTTTACATAAAAAATTATTGTTTTTATTAGAGGGGAGACATCCGTTTTTGTGACAAAAACCTCTAGTTTTTAACTGCCGGTATTCAGTACAAAAATTAATGCAATAGATAAATAATATACATGTATACATGTATATAGATAAATTAAAAAATAATCAGAATTTGGTACAGGCTTTCTTCCTTTTCCTCTCATAGACATAGTCATAGTATCAAAACACTTTCTATCCTGATGAAAAACAATTACATGATTGTATTGTTATTGGTAAAACATTTGAAAACTAAACAATCACTACGTCATTCTGCAATCTGAACTTCTGAAAACTGCACTTGTATACAATTTCGACCTTCATTCATGAAGGTATTTGTTCAGATATATATTTTTTCACCTGGTAAAATATTTGGAATGAAGATCATATGCATTTCATTTCAGCTTTAAAGAAATTGATGATTGCTAGTGTGTTTCTATCGGCAAAACAGTCAGGTTTAAGTACAATACTTGAAAATAAGTTTAATTGTGCAATTAATTCTTCAAAGTAAAAAACAAATGATGCAATTATTACCCACTTTAAATCATTTTTGTTTCATTTTAAGTGAGGTGTAAAGCTTTTATTGCTGTGTTTTATTTGAATACCAGAGATGTATGTTTTTATTTCAAGGATTTCGGTATTTGACTAATATATGCATATGCAATTAAAGCTTAAGAATTTATATACATGTACATGTATGATTACCTTAAATTAATATTCAGAATCCTATAAGCAAAACTGGAATGCCTTTTTAAAACAGTTTGGATTCAAATAGAATGGCCCTTAGTTAAAGTTGAACCCAATTTTTGTAACACCCAGAGTGCACTTTTGTACACAAAGGTAGTATTGGTTGTACTTGAAACAAGCAATAATCTAACCTACGACTGTCTATGCCTTTGCAATTTTACAGAATGGACCTAGATCAGACTGCTGATCCTCTCTTATTTGCCTATGAAACAATACATGTATAGATGTGACTATGGTTTTTGCCATGGCCAAAATTTCCTGTGTTCATATGCCATATAAAAATGAATCATCATCGGACATTGTTATTACTTACATGAATACATGTATTCATGGAGTAAAGGGTAAAGTAGACATTTTGCTGAGCATACTAAAATTTGAAAGGAATGTTACTGTTAGTGTCACAGATCCAATGGAGCAAATGCTGTATTTATCACAATGGTTTCAAAACTACTCAATTCTAAATTTGATCTTTTTGTTAGTAAATGGTCCTTTTCGGTAGATTTTTCAAAGAGTTTAGGGCTAAAAATAGCCTATGAGGGAATGGGTTAATGCATGACCAAAGGAATTAAATGCAGAATGCTTCTATAGGACCTTTCTGCATTACTTTCATCATGCATTCAGCTGTCACCAGCTTCTACGACCTGATGATTGCATTAAGGGGATTTTACTGTAATTATAAAGATTGTTAAATAGAATTTAGAGTAAAACATTCATAATTATCATATGACAAAATAGGTTAACCCTTTCCTTCATAAATATGCCTTTGCTAACAGAGTAGATCCAGATCAGATGGCTCCGATAGAAGCCATGAATAGCCATGGCGTAAAGGGTTGAAAGCATCTCATTTTGATCCAAGCAAATGCCAATCAGGTCAGACTTGGCTGAATAAGAGTTACAATTAATGCAGATGAGATGCTAACCAGTTTCATTTGTCATCATTGGCATGCTGTACGTGTTATAAAGAAGAAATGTCTACCTATAGCATTGACTCAGACTTCAATATTTGTTCAAGAGGATTTCTCATTGATAAAGATGTAAATTATATGTACCATGTCTTGTTGTGTCTGTGGTTTTGTGGTCAGATAAATCCGCCTACACTGAGAAAAAGATATCTCTATGCAAAATTGAGGAACTCTTAGCTTGTGTACTATGATATCCTAGAGGGGGACTCCATTTCCAATTGTATTACAATTATACTGCAGGAAGCAACTAAACTTTGACTCTAAATTCCTGGAGCTACAAGTCACAGTACATGTATAGGAAAGTTCTGCAGTGAATTTTAATATTCAAATGAACAGATAGTGAACTATCACAGTTCTTAATAATTGTATATTTCTTTTTTCAAACAAAATGAATGAAATTAAATAAGGCATCATATTATGTACACAATGATACGGCTTGTTATACATGTATGTGCATTTATTGCACAGTGGATTTCTTTTATTTATAATGCTGTATATTTTAAGTGCAGAGCATATTTCATATATATGCAGCTTTATGAATTGAAATTTTTAAAGACAAACTGACCAAAACACTGAAGATTTTTGTAAATTTCAGTTATGGGCAGTATTATTACATTAACTGAGCTTGAATAGGTAAATTCTTTAAACCTACTCTGATATAAAAATTATATATAAGAAAAACCTCCCAAAAATGCAAGCATTTATTATAGGGGTATACATATTACTTGAACTTGCTGTTGGCCTGTTTGTGAAATCTCCTGCAAAGAGTTTGGATTCTGATAAGATGCTGAGTATTAACCCATTCCCTCATAGGATATTTTTAGATCCGAACCACTGAATAAATCTACCCACAAGGAGCATTAACCAGAGAAATGGAATTTTTTAGAATTTTGTAGTTTGAAACCATTGTTCACAATGGGTTCAGCAGGTGACTTTTACAGAGGCGTAGAAAGGCGTATTTATGGAGGAAAGGGTTAAATTGGACATATCAATTGTATAAGGATATAGACTGTCGACGCTGTGAAAATGATTTTTGGTAAAACAAAATGAATGAATGCCATGCTTTATAAGTTGAAAAATGAAATTGTGGATAAAATATGCTGAGCATGCTATAGGTGAAATATTTTCATTTTATTGCCAATAATTTAACCTGAACTGAAAATGCACTTGGTATGATAGTATGCTTCATAGATTGTTGAAGATGAAAAGGAAGTCTATTCTTCAGAAGTCATTAGTCATGCTAGGTGTTCCAGTGAATTGCCAAAATATGCTTTTGTTTGAAACACTAAGTTCATGGTATGGTTGCATTAAAATTAACTTTAAGCATGCTATGGGTGAAATCATGAAACTGCTTAACCCTTTCCCTCATATAAACATGTTTTCACGCATTTGCAAACAGAGAAGACCCAGCTCCTTGAGGAGCTGTCTGATCAGGGTCTGCTCTGTTTGCTAATAGAATTTGATTGATCTGGTTCTTTACTTTCTAAAATGTCTACTATATTTTCACCTTCCATATTTCTTTATATCTATTTTTTAATGAATATGAAGTAGGTATTGAAATTTGGCCTAAATACAGAACAGGGAAAGGGATAAATTTTACATGTTTGATCCTGATGGGGTACTATAAGTAACTTGATGTCTCATCAGCATCTAAGTTGTTTGACAATCATATTATGTTTGTGGGTTATATGGAAGAGCCTGTAGGCTGTCAATTCTAAGATGATGTGCCTGCAATATTTTTGCATGCTAAAAATTAATGAGGGTCATAATCTGTAGATGAAGCTTAACCCTTTAACACTGAATTATCAAAGTGGAATAGTGCATCAGTGGTTAATTATAGAGCTTACTCAGTATGAAAGACTTAAACTTTTTAGTGGAATTTGAATGAAAAAGAGGGCAGATCCTGATCAGAGGGCTCTTTTAGTAGTTCTCTGACTTGGGTCTACACTGTTTGCAAATGACAGTGCATGCACTGTGAAAGTGTTTAAGACTTTCTCTTTTGTGAAAACCAGAATTGTTGATGTTTAGCATGCTCAGCTGGTTGAAGATTTTTATTTTTTTTAATCATAGATAGTTATTGTTTTATACATACAATGTGTATAAAATATATGTATGCATTTGCAGTCTTATTCAAAAAAAAAAAAAAATCTGTCATCAGACATTTTTGAGTTGACTCAGAACTGTTGCAGATTATTGCTTGGTTCTTAATCTGTAGCAAGAAAGGGTCTCACCCACCTCAGTTCATGGAGTACGAAAAGTTTAACCACATTTTCTTTCTTGATGTAATGGCTAATTGCCTTCTGATGACTATAAGCACCTTCTGACAGCTGATATATAGCTGGATAGGTAGTTTCCCAGGTTAAGGAACACAGAGGGAAATTTGCAGATCAACAGATAATCTTGACATTAATTGTATAACAAGACGTTGAAAAGTCAGTCATTATGTCTTCAAAAACAGCTGATGCTAAGGATGAACGTTATGGGAAAGTTTACGGAGACTGAATTACCAGTATTGACCTTGTCGAAAATGTGTTGGAATTGTTTACGATATACTAAAATATATTCCATGAATATTCATGTCAGAAATAATGACATCATAAAGATTTATTAGATTAATTTTTATAACAGCACATGCACACTGACATTTTTGGCCATGGCAGAAGCTGTTGAATTATATCTTTTATTTCATAAGCAAACAGAGTAGACTATGATCAGACAGCGCCTACAGGAGCCATCTGATCTTGGTCTACACTGTTTGTGAAGGCGTAGAAAGACATATTCATGGAGGAAAGGGTTGATACAATTACCAATGAAGAATCGGTCTGAATGTGTTCTTTGAAACTGTAAAATACAGTCTTGCACTATAATGCATAATTTTTAGCTATGTCTGCACTTTGTATAAAAGGTAAACACAAACTTAATTGAAGCTGTCCACCTATAACTACCGGTACACGCATTCTGAAATAATACAACCCATTCCCTGTTGCATATTTATTTAAGAAATAATGACATCATGAATATTTATTAGTTATTTTTTCATTGTGGCATAATGTTATGTACACAGGTTATTTTAGTATTGTTTAATGTTAGAAACTGTATAATCAGATTTATTATAATATCATAAGCAAACAGAGTAGACCCTGATCAGACTGCTCCTATAAGAGCCATCTGATCTGGGTCTACTCTGTTTGCAAAGGTGTAAAAACGCTTTTATATGAGGGTTAATACTGATATACTCAGAAAGTAGGGCTTTTTCCACAATTATATCAGTAATGATAAATTATCAGAAGTTGTCACCGAAAAAGAAAATCAAATGGAAACAGAAGTATTCTTTTTACTGTGTTAGCTTAGATTGCTAGAGATTCACAGGGAATACAAGAGATTGGCCTTTGTAGATTGCGATTTAATCCCCTGAACAAACGGAAACATAACTTCTGACATAAACTGGGATTAGGCATATTATTTCCACCGATTTGGACTTTATAAATCCCCTTTGATCTGAGTCTTTGGTTTAATCTAATCCCAGAACTTCTCACTTTGACTCTATAGCTAAGTGTGGATATATGGCTGGTCTTGTATTTGTCTCGTCAGCAGTTACAGTCTATTAGCACATTTATTTGTCCGAGAGTGTCAGAATTAATGTTATGCATGGCAGGCTTTGATTGAAGGAGGTCTACATTTCTTTGTCTTCTAACTCTATCCTTATGATTCATGGGCATAAACCTTCCATAAACTACTATTAATGCACATTATGTCAAAATCTAGGATTAAGTGGAAATTTAAGACAAGACTGAAATGCAATTATAACACCTCCTTTCATTTTATGTAAGGTGAATTGTAAATCAACAAATGATCCAAATATTTTAAGAAATAACTGTAACTATGGTCAAGATCAAGACTGCTTGTCACTGATGTTAATTAAATGATCTTTTTTTAAAAATTGTTTCACATGTATGGTAAAGATATGTTGTAAACACATTTATAAGTTTTAATTAAATCTTATCACATGATGAGTGACTTTGATATTCTTAAAAAATAGTTTTGATCCAAATGAGATGAGAGGTAACTTGTAATAACACAAAATAGATAATATCTCTCAGTATCTAAATAATGATGGAATCTTAACCCTTTCCCTGTTCTATGTTTATTACAAATTTCAATACCTACTGAATATTCGTGGACAAAAAGGTTATTATGAAATATGGAAGGTGGAGCATTGGAGCCATTTTAGAAAGTAAAGACACAGATCTTTGAAATTCTATTAGCAAACAGAATAGACCCTGATCAGATGGCTCCTCTAGGAGCCGTCTGATCTGGGTCTACTCTGTTTGCCAATGCGTGAAAACACGTTTATATGAGGGAAAGGGTTAAACAAATGGAACAGAAATAAACTTAAAGGGAGCAATTTTTATGTGTCATCTGCTTTAGCACACAGGCATCTGAACTGCTTCATGGGAGTCTATATATACTATATAATAACTTATTATATAGTATATTATAGACTCCCATGAAGCGGTTCAGACCCCTGTTGCTTTAGCAGGATGACTCCTAGAGATACATCTACATGGTCTGTTCATCTGTTTTTCTGTCACACTTTTTGCTTCACACTTTTGTCAGCAGGTGACACACACATGTTGAAGATTCTTTTTGTAGATGAAAGTTACTCAGTATTCAAGGCGTTAACTTGGTGTTTGTCGAACCCAGGATGGGACAAGGATCATTATATAGCCATAAAAAATACATAAAATGGTCACCATTTGTCCATAGCCATGAAGGTTCAATGGCCGTCGATATACCTGACTGGTGGCTTATAGAAATTTTGATGTTGAATTTTTTCATGCTTGTGGAAAATTTGTAAATTTTGGATGTAGATGAGATGTGTGTTGCCTAACTCAAGATCCAAACTGTTTGACACTGTTTTTACAGATAGAAAATACTTGGCATGCAGAGTTAATGAACCTTCAAGTAAAATGGTCCCTCATCGATCCAAGCTTTAGTGCAGGATGAGGGGCATTATATAAACTAGATTTAGAAGTTTCTTCTTAAAGGATAGGAAAGTGAGATCAACTAACCCTCTCGTCTTTGCATATGGGAATTGAATGTGCTGGCATTGCAGTGAGTGTAGATTCTGATCAGAGGGCTCCTAGAGAAACCATCGGATCAAGAGTCTGTACTGTTTGCCATTTGAAATTTGGCAAATTTAATACTTTCATAGTTCATACTAGATGGACTCTATCACTAAACACAGGTGGGCCATTTGGCTTTGAATATTCAGCATTCAAGAGACTTTCTGTCACCCCTATGTCACACTGACACATTTGTAAATTGATCTATCTTGTAAACCCTTAACATTAGTACAGTATTATTAAATTGGTATGGTCGTTTTATAAACTAGTTTTTCTGTTTCAAATTAGAATTTTGCATTTCGTATTTAAGAGGGATGTTTTTGTTTTAATTACCAGATTTGATCAAGATCAAGAAGGCATATGTATTTATTTAATCTGTATATGATATGTTTCCACAGGCAAGCAGTCTGATCATCAGAAAGGATATGGAAAGGAGCATGTCATGTTCCAAGATTGACCTGGAACAGCTCAAGATATGAGGATGAATATTTTATCTACAAGATATTTCAACTTATTTGCATACAACACTATGGGATACAGTTTATAATCACTGCAGATAGCTTGTTTTGAGGTTCCATTTAATGATTCTCAACTTATTCAGCCAGTTAATTAAATATTGGAAAGTTTTGAGACTTGTGCAATCTATTTCAGTTATGCATCCATTATGCTCATGTTACAAATTCATTTGTGACAGCTGTACATGTGTAAATCCTCATTGATATTCAAAAGTGATTTTGACTATAAGTAAATGCAGTGACATAGCATTGTTTCAGTTCACAATGAAATCTATTAAGACAAAAGAAATCAAAGCAAACATTAAAATAAAACAAAATTGTTTATAAAGAATGGATTATTGCATTAGTGCAGCGATATTTTTTTTTCTTCAGATCTTTGACTTGTATGAACATTTTTCTGTTCCAGAGACTACAAAAGGTGCTTTTGAAACTGCTCTTCACTGAGTATGATTCTTCGAATATCATATCCCAGTACATGTATCTCTTTGATAATTATCAACGAGATTATACTTTGAAAAGTTCCTTACATGACCATAATCTGAATTGTTTAACAATTGAAGAGTCCTGATTCAGCATTCAGTGTGAAAGGGTATCATTTGCAAGAGGATTTCAAAAATTTATAATGTCCGACAATGTAGACTTTGATCAGACGGCTCCTCTATGAGTCTCCAGATATTTGGTCTACACTGTTTGCAAACACCAGTACACGTATGTGTTAACTCGTTTATTGCAAGTTTTAGTGAACCAAGGTTTAACCCTTTCCTTGTTCTATGTGTAATTCAAATTTCAATACCAACTGATTATTCATCAAATATGGAAGATGGAAAAAAATGTAGTCATTTTAGAAAGTAACAAAACAGGTCTATCAAATTCCATTAGCATTTACAGAGCAGACCCTGATCAGACGACTCCTATAGGAGCTGTCGAATCTAGGTCTCCTCTGTTTGCAAGTGCATAAAAATTTATACGTTTATATGAAGGAAAGGGCTAATTAATGACCATTGTAATTTGAATCCAGATGATACGCCTAGTTTCATGGGATGCAAACTAACTTGGCATCCCACCAAGATCCAAACTGTTATAAAACACTGACACTAGTACTGTTTTGGTTTTTTTAAGAAATGGAACTTATAATTTTTATTATACTTTTAGAATCACTGCTACTAAAATTATTTTTGCTGACGAAAGTTATGACCAGTAATTGTTGAAAGTGTTAAAGAATCACTAGCTGTCAGCATTTGTTGTCAAATTGAAATGTAGTGAGGAATAAATTTTTGTTCAGCAAATAAGGCTAGAATTTAAAGTTTTGAAACCTATGGCCATTTTACTGAATACTGCCAACATTAAAGATTACCATTCTTGCTTTGAAAGAGGAATGCTCAATGTAAGCTAAAAGTTTGTTTTTTTGCAAAAAGATTACTCTAGCCCTAGCCATATGAAAAGTAGTCATCATCAGCTGTCCCTATTCTTAATTTTAAATTTCTGAATGGACAAGTTATGATTGGATCTTTAAATAGCTCACAATAAATTGACGTATAAGTAATCTGAGATGAGTGTGACCTATTTTGATAGAAAAATTTTATCGGCTGGGTTGGCAAAGAGCGAGAAAAAATTATTAGTGAATAGCCGTAACATCACCCAATAACGATAATCAAAATAGGCTTTGAATACATGCTGAGTGCTATTAAAAAGTTCAGTGGTAGGTGTAAAATGATCATTTTGGAAAATTGGGTTTTTCAGAACATTTTAACATCATAAATGCAAAATTGAAATTACTCTGACCTTTCCTAAACAAAGACTCAATCCAGAATGGACAGAAGGTAGTAAGGTTTTCGATCTGTGTCTTCAAGTTTTCCAATTTATGTCCTCACTTCATGTATACCCATGTAAGAAATAATGACAACATGCATATTCATTAGCTGAATTTATAATGAACACAGGAATGTTTGGCATTGGCAGAGTTTGTAGAGTCAGACTCAGGTCTATATACCGGTACAGTAAAACCCCACTAATGCGACCACTTAATAAAGAGCCACTGACGTATAAAGCAGGTGGCTGCTTAATGCAGGACGAAAGTACCTGACTCTGTCTTCCAGAATTATGTCCATATGTGGTGGTCGCATTAGAGGGGTTTTACTGTACATGTAATTTCATAAGTAAACAGAGCAAAGACGTGAAAAGGTGTTTGTATGAGGTAAAGGGTTAAAGTACACATTTGGTAAATTTAATGACTTACAAACACTAAGGACTTTGTAGACTAGAAAGGTTTATAATGTCTGCACTGTTCTAAAAAGAGGAATTAATGCTCCGGAGTTCAACCAACATGACAAATTAGAGGTATCCAAATTTCTAAAACTGCTCTTAGTTTGGCTCAAGATCTGCTGTATAAGTCAGTAGTATGTGTTGTTCCAATGGCTTACCTTTTGGCTCTAACAGTTGGCCCCTTTTCATTGATTAATTGTGTTGATGTTACCATTACATCTAATTTATTTATTAATTAAACTATAAAAGGCAAAATAAAGTAAAATGAATGATCTCAGACTTCTGGTGTAGACTCAATACTTTATTTATCGACCAAACACTTTAGTCTTCTTCAGGGTCTAATTTATTAGTAGCTAGATCATGTGCGTCACATACCTAAGAACCATAACTCTAACATCACCTTTTGGTTAATCACATGTATCTCTTTTTTCTGATATTTGTGGTGAGAACAACGACTGGATTTGGGCATCTTGTTTGAAATGAGCTTTTCATGACTGCAGACTGAATGAAAAGAAGTGTTAACCCATTTTATTATGAGCACAGGGATTTTGTTCATGGCATGATCAGATCTATATTACATGTACATTGTATATCCATAAGCAAACGGAGTAGAACTTGATCAGACAGCTCTTACAGGAGGAAGACTTCTTTGTTTGTAAGGGTGTTAAATGTAATGGGTCATTTGGTGGAAAAGGTAATGGGTCATTTGGTGGAAAACTATGATCAGGAAAAACATGTTATGAGCATTTTTCATATCTTTTCAAGAGATGTAGCTGAATTCTTGCTGCATGAACAGCTACTAGTGTACTATATAAACTTACTAGCTAATATGTGAACCCTTTCGTTGTTAGCCCTTTCCTTCATATAAATGCTTTTTCAGGCATTTGCAAACAGTGTAGACCTAGATCAGACCCTATACTGAGACATCTGATCAGGGTCTGCTCTGTTTGCTTATAGAATTATATAGATCTGATTTGTGACACTCTCTGCCACATTAAAAAATTTCTTTGATTTTAATCATACTTTAAACCAGTTCTGCTCATTGATATTCATGACGATATTATTTCTTTCATAAATATTTAACACCGGGGAAAGGTTTAATTGATGTCTATAAACATCTTGTACAGTTCTCAAAAGTACATCTTCTATTTCCTTTCTAACTACATGCCCATATATCCGACTGTTTAGATCCTGAAAACAAGAAAGTTAGTCTGCATTTCATTTGGATCAAAACTGCAAATATGTATCTTAATATGACTGGTAACTGGCAAAGAGATAATCTTTCTTCAATCAAATTATAGATAAATAATACTAGGGGGTCCTTCCTTGCCCAGCAGAAAACAGAACCCAATTGTTAGAATCATTTATCTTTCCGATACAACATGCTCCAGGGTGTTAAAAATGCTGATAATGGTGATAAATTGTATCAACATCTTTGTTTGAACTACTGTGACTGACAGCTGACTGCAACATGCATATAATAAAATTTGCTTGGCAGTTTGATGAATCAGACTATCCCATTCCCGCATATTGACGCCTTTTGACGCTTCTGTAAAAGTCACTTTGTGAAACCATTGTGATAAATAGAGCATTTGCTCCACAGGATCAAATGCTCTATTCACAATGGTTTCAAAACTACACAATTCTGAAAAATTCCTTTTCTGTAGTTAATGCTCAGTTTTGGTAGATTTGATCAAAGAGGTTAGGTCTAAAAATAGCCTAAGTGGGAATGGGCTATCCTAATGCACTAAATATTCAGACACCCACTCTCTCCTCTCCACCAGCTCGTAATGCTGAATAAGTCAATTTGGCGCCGTATATTTTATAACTTTAAATTTGACTGACATCAATAGTAGCAAATTGTGTAGATCCTCATCAATTTGGTCCTGAATTTATCTTTCTGAATTCTTAGGGAAATTAGGGTGTGTACAGTTTACATTCCACAAAATTGGGGGGGGGGGAGGGTGTGTGTGTGTGTTGGGGGTGGGGGGGGGGTCATACAGGTCGGTCAGTTCTCTTGCTTTTTGTCAAGAATAAATTACTTTTAATTCTGTTCTCTGTAGATGAATTGAAGGGTTAATTTTTTTTCTCATTGTTCATTAAATGTCATATATATATAGCCAGAAATCCAAGCATCAAGGCCACATTAAGAAGTAAAACTGATGTGTGGGGGTGTGGGATAAATTGGTGTTGTAGATCACTAAGATGTACAATTCTAGTTTCCCTTGATTTTAAATTTTGTTTTGGAATATAATCATGTGACCTTTATTTTGTGAAATGTGATTTCAACAGAAATGTTTGAATGAACTTCAACATTAAAAATAGAAAAAACTATGTTTATTCTTACTCTTAAAATCGTATTTCAGTGCGGAAAGCTTAAAGGTATTGTACTGACTGCAGTTCCATTTTGCTCGACAAGTTTTATCCTTTTATACTGAATTGACTCCATTGTTTAAACTCTTTCCCTCATATAAACACATTTTGCTGCCTTTGCAAATGGAGTAGACCCAGATCAGACGGTAAACGGACATTAGCCCACCCGGACGACAGCCCACCCGGATGACAGCCCACCATTTCTCTGAGGGCGGACATTAGCCCACTCGTGTTTTTGTGGAGGGCGGACATTAGCCCACTCGTACTTTTTTTATGGACGGACATTAGCCCACTCGGACAATAGAGCCCTCGCACTGCATATTAACGAGGCGGACATCAGCCCACCCGGACAGTAGACCCCTCGACATTATAATATAATGTTTATTCACACTCACAATTAGGTGAAAATCGTTGTAATTACCCATGATTTATAAAATATTCAGCTACTCTTACTGGTTCTTTATGTTACGGAAAAAAGTCTCTTTCGGACCGAGGATGTTTGGCCCCTAATTATCTTATAATGTTTGTTTATATTTCATTGCACTGCACTGTTTGATAAATCATGGATAATTAGCTACATTGATTGTTAACCTGTAAAATACTGTACTGCTACTGTAAATTGAACGACTTTTATTTTTTCCCCAAATTTATTTCTATTTAATAAACACGAACACTGCTTTCAATATGATCACTTCCGTTGCCGGGCAATGTATTATGTATAAACCTTTAGCCGAATTTCTGAAACAATTGATGCGGGAATGTTAGAGTTTCCCAAATTAAAACAAATTAAAACAATTTTTTTTAATGAAATAGGTGAAGATTTGTGAAACACTGAGATAATCGATATCTTATGTCTACATGTATTCAACTGATACAATGAACACGCGCATGTCTAAATGGATTATCAAACACACGCTTGTCATTAATTGGATTATCACACCTGTAAGCATTATCTTGTAGTTCAACGCTTACGTACTTGTTCGAACATTACCGAAAAATAAAATTTGTGTGATATGTTTATGTTGCTCCGATCTAAAATCGAAGATATTATTTTTACAGCCATTTGGCCTTACAGACCTACAAAAATAGGTGAGCAAATTACGAGGGGTCTACTGTCCGGGTGGGCTGATGTCCGCCTCGTTACTATACATCTCGAGGGGTCTAGTGTCCGAGTGGGCTAATGTCCGCCCATCAAAAAAGTACGAGTGGGCTAATGTCCGCCATCCTCAAAACCACGAGTGGGCTAATGTCCGCCCCCCAACAAAAACACGAGTGGGCTAATGTCCGCCCTTAGCGAAATAGTGGGCTGTCATCCGGGTGGGCTGTCATCCGGGGGGGCTAATGTCCTAGAACCAGATCAGACAGCACCTAAAGGACCTGTCTAATCAGGGTCTTCTTTGTTTACTTAGGGACATTTTATATGTGATTCTATAGTTTCTGCCAAGGTAAACAATTCAATTCCTGTATTCATGTACCATTATAAAAGTTCAGCTTATAAATATTTATGATGTGATTGTTTCTTACATGGATATTGAACAGGTAAAGAATAATAAACCATTGAAGCCTTAACACTTTCCCTCATTGAAACACTTTTTCACACCTTTGCAACAGAGTAGACGGAGATCAGAGGGTTCCTGTAGGAGGCTGATGGGATCTGCTTTATATAGATATGATTCTACTGTTTCCACCAATACCAATAATTCGCATGAACATATGCCATTCAGCTAATAAATATTCACGATGACATTGATTCAACAAGTAAAAGATTAACTGTTGACCCAGTTCTATGCTAATTAATGATGCTGTATTTTCTTACATTTTTTGCTGTCTTTTCTTGTTATCTCATTATCAAAAATGAATACTATCAAATTAAATGTTACCAGTTGTAAAATTGCACACTTGATTGTCGGAGGATTATACGGAGCATTCAGAGAATTAATTCGGTCAGCTTTAACTCTTTCTGTGTATCTATGATTACTTATGCAACAGATTGGATCCAGATGGAACTTTTATTGTGAAATACAAATGTAGGTGAAAATGTAAGTATAAACAGAATACAGATGTACTGAAAAGTGAATACCTTAATTTCTACATATAAGTATCTCTATCTGCCACATATCGTATCTGAGCAATATATCATTTTTATCATTATATGAGCAATTATTTTACAGCTTGACTTTTACCCCCATTGTTTGGCATTTATTTTATGGCTTAGTAATCAGGTGCTGAGGTTACTTATCTCCTGACAAACCCTCTTGCCTGTCCTACTGATTACAGGTTTTTTGTCTTTATTGATAAAAACGATACTCATTATTTCAGAAATGTTTCTGTCAGCTACTTTTCGCAAGCAAATAACTTCTAAAGCTTTTAATCCCTTATATCCTACTGTAAAAATGAGTTGGCATAATCTGCAGAAAAGCTGAAGTATAATATATTGCCTTGGTGCTCAGTCATTTGTCAGTGTGCAAAAACTTTGACATTTTATCAGTTTTGACTTCAGCACAGCTATCACTATCAAGCTTCACACTCTTGTTCACCATCACAAAGACCAGGTGTCAGGAACCATTACTCTGTTGTGCATATTTGAAGAGATATATTCTTTTAAAAGTTTGATTTTTTGAAGTAATAGAGGAGCATTGGCATCAAACTTTGCTTTCATTAAAGATGTATTCTGCCCATGTTTTCTGCAATTTTGATAACAAAATGACTCCAAAATTGGAAAATTTACATATGGTTGTGCTAAAGAACACAATGAGGAAAGCATTGTTTTTATCAATACCATCAGAACAAATTTGATTGCTACATTAAAAAACTGAATTGTGACCCAGAGGTATCCGTCATTTTTGACCACTCTACTTTTCTTCTTTTTGGTGCTTTAAAAGCGAGCTTAGCTGAACAGGTTTGTTTCCATAGTTTATGTAAAAATCGATGTAAGTCTCTTAAAACTTTTCAGATAAAGGTTAATGTTTAGCAGCATATAATAAATTATATAATGTGGGAAATTGGGCTGTAGGCACTATTTAAATGATATAATAGTATGTTTTCACAACTTTTGGTGTTGATTGATTAACATTAACAATGGGCAGAATGTAACATTCAGAATTAATGATTATAGCATTTGGGGTACATCACATGAAAATCTTGGGCATTTTCAGTGTATACCATTTTAAATTTAACATTAAAAAATGTAAGGACAGTATAGTATTCTCTATTTTGCAAAATTCAGCCCATCTTCTTTTTGCTGTGACATCAGTTATTTGTACATTTATTTTTTGCAAGGCTATATGAAACCTAATTACCATAACCCATTCCTTGACATTTTGACACCTTTTGACGCCTCTGTAAAAGTCACTTTCTGAAACTATTGTGATTTACAGAGCATTTGCTCTACAGGAGCATTAATGCTTTGTTTATCGCAATGGTTTCAAAACTACAAAATTCTGAAATTTTCCTTTTCTCTAGTACTTAATGCTCCTTTATGGTAGATTTATTCAAAGAGGTTGGATCTTAAAATAGCCAATGCAGGAATGGGTTAAGTATTGGGACACAACAATAATTGCCTTTTTCCATGTGTTTGTAAAGCTGAATACGTCAATTGGCACCATTTTAGACTGGCATGGTAACAAATACTAAAGGAGCCGTTTGATCTTGGTCTGCACCATATATTTCTTTTCAACTATTTTGTTAATGAATATTCAGTAGGTATTGAAATTTGCAATAATTATAGAACAGGGAAAGGGTTTAAAGGCTATTGAAATAGTAGCTGATTAGTTCTGAAACTGTTTATCAATTAACAAGGTTGTAATCTTTGCAGTCTTTTTCATGATTTCATACTGTAAGGGTGCAAAAGTGACAGTTGGCTTATTACCGTATAGGTTATTTTTAGACTAAACCTCTATGAATATATCCACTGAAAAGAAGCATTAATTTACAAGAAAAAATTTAGTTTTTTTAATCGTGTAGTTTTTAAACTATTGTAATAAATAGAGCATTAATTTGCTCTTATGGAGGCACCGAAGGATGTCAATATATTTCAATATGGTGGAATGGGTAAAGTTCACATTACTGCTCATTCTATAAATCTTCATTACCACATAACTTATAATTTCCTTTTTGGCAGGATAACTGTCTACTCATGATTCAATTTTTTTGACAAAAATAAAGTGAGATATTTTTTTGCTGTATTCATATGAGTTTGGTGTCAACGACAACTCACTTTACAAGCAATAAAGAATGCTATATAAATAGGTGTCATGAATATAATATTCAAGAATGTGTGACCCAATTTCATTTTGCCTATATGAGATAAGATTTGTGTCACAATAAAGTGACAGCATACCTCTATAAATACTTGGGCATAGACCCTTGAGATTTGTGTGTTTATTTTCCACGCTGAAGCCTGAATTAATCAGCTGGCTTGTATAAATTTGCCATGTCACATTTATAAGCTTATGACAATAAACATAGACACCATTCAGACAGCTAGAAGTACAGGCAGCTAGAAATAATCAGACAAAAGCATTCAAAATTGATTCCAATTTAAAATTTCTTTTCATAATTACAATGTATCTTAATATGAGGTTGAAACTTAAATGGGTGGAATCTTGCATGATTACATGTATTTGTCAGATACAAGATTAAAAATGTAATTTTTGAAGGAAGGCAAGCATGAGTGTATTAAAACATTTTCTGGTGAATGACTCTTTAAATGTTTATCAAAATCTGCTGTTCAGATACATTTTGCAACCAAAGTTTCACATGTTTATCAAAGAAATGTAAGACAGAAATAACATGAAAATGGATGTTGATGACAATTCTTATGGAAGACATTTTTGTAAATGCTAGAGGTTAGATATTGCATATGCAGTGCTCATGTGATATTCTTAACTGTATGACACTTTTGGCAGGTAAAGAGTTCTTACCAGCAAGCTTTTGTGGATAATGACTCGGCGCCATGTTTTATTTGTGTTTTAATTTTCAAATGAGTGAAATTTGTAAAGTTCAGCTGAAAAGCACATTGATATCAAGTGAAAATTGAGGAACAAACTTTTATAGGTAATGTGATATGAGTGACTGACTTCGTACAGCATGAGTTAAAGTGACCCTTTGAATGCTGAATTTTCAAAGCAGAATAGTCCATAATTGTACTACAGGCCATTCAGCACTAAAGGATGTGTTTTCTAGAGAATTGTGAATGACAAACAGCACAGATAATTAACAGAGCTTCTTTAGGAGCCCTCTGTACTGAGTTTACACTGTTTTCAAATGCCATTCAGCTAATGTTCCTGTTTTCAAAGGATGCACATTTAGCATGTTGAGCAAATAGGTGTAAAATGGTTGTTAATTTGGATTCCAAGGATAAATTTTGTTCCCGTTTCAGAACACACAGGTCTATAATAATGTCAAACAATTTGGTTATTTATTTAATTGCATAGAGACTTTGAATTTCATCTGGATCTAAACTTTTTGCAAAGGCTGACACGAAGTTGCCGATAATAGGCTAAAGGTTAAACTATGGTGTCAAGAAATATAATGTTAAATCTCTTTGCACGATTATGCCCAAGTAATTAATTGTCTGCATATATTGTCACCTGTTGCTATTCTGATTTTTTCCCTTTCATTTCTTTTCAAAAACACTATCAGGGTGTCAAACAGTTTGTATCCTGGTGATAAGTTGAGTTACACAGCTTCTCATGCAGATCCAAATTATTTGCACAGGTAATCACAATTTGCCGCCAGTGTGCAAAGAGTTAACCCTTTACCGTATAGGCTATTTTTAGATACAACCTCTGAATAAATCTACCGAAAAGGATCATTAACTAGAGAAAAGGAAAATTTTAGAATTTTGTAGTTTGAAACCATTGTGATAAATAGAGCATTTGCTCCTATAGGAGCAAAGACTCTATTTATCACAATGGTTTCATAAAGTGACTTCTACAGAGTCGTCAAAAGTCGTCAATATGCGGGAAAGGGTTAATCCTAAGGTTGATCATTAGCATAACCATTGACTGTGAAAGGAGAAAGGAGTTTCCCTTTACTCAAAGGTAACTCATGTATCACTTATAGTGTTAGAAAATGGCTCAAAGATTGAATCTCAAACAGAGAGTGTTGGTCTATAGCTTATGATAATAACATTATTACTAAAGCATAATTATTATGTGATGAAAAGAATCAAGTGTTTCCTATTATTAATTTTTAAGTACCATCTTCACATTGTTTTCACAGATACTTCAATTATACAATCTAACAGATCTTTAACATACATCTAAATATTCTGATTACAAATTGGTTATAAATAGGCAGTCAGACACAAACTTTAAAGTGCAACACATTTAAAGTACAGGCATAATGTACAGAGCTCATTGCAGGCCATGCATTATTTTCTGATAAGGGCGTGCTAAAACTGAAATGCATAGTATGAGTTGTGTATGAAACATGAACTACCCTTTTTTGCCATGGCAGAAACTGTGTAGAATCATATCTATATTTTACCATAAGCAAACAGAGCAGACACTGATCAGATGGCTCCTATTATAGATGTATGATCTGGGTCTACTCTGTTTGCAATGACATAGAAAGGTGTAGTGGAGTATTAAGCAGATAAAGGTTTAAACAGGCACCATATATCTTTGTGGATTGTTTAAACATGGCCTTTATAATATGTCCGATATATGTGGCAGAAAGAGCTAGCAGACAAGGAGGAACAAAATCTGAAACAGTATCTCTCTCTATTTTCTTCATGCATGTCATAGCAGATCTGTTGCAAATGAAATATTGTCTGTTTTGCTGCAGACTATTCAAAAATGTATAAAATGCTTTATTTAAACAGTTCACTGAAGAACGATCAGTTGGATAGGATTGTTTGCTATAAGGTCTTGCAGTGTACTGTTGTGGTTGCTGTGGGTGGAAACTGAAAGAATTTGTCTCATGATGTATTATGATTGTGCACAATTTTGCCAGTGTAACAAGTATCAGGTGACAATTGTAATGTGTATTTTATGTGTTTTGCATAAAATGCATGTTTTTTCCATCCTCAATGACTTTATTATCATACCTTACTGAGTGAGCAGTTCATTGTTGCACTTGCCCAAGCATAGGTGTCTTTCAATCATTAAACAGCAGTAAAAATGAAGACATGCACCCATAAAACTGGCCAGGTCCTTCTTTTAATCTAGAGACAGTGGGTGGCAAAGTTTTCACCTGACAGGCATATACTACAGATGTATCCAAACAGGAAAATTTATTGCATTTAATTTCCCATTATCCTATGTGAAATTGTCTTCTTTGGTGGTAAAATTGGATGTTCTCTGCTCATAGGAAGGTTTAATTCATTGTACACCATATAATTGTCCTCCGCAATAATTCTAGAAGATAAGTTTTTCTTTCATTTTACATAAAAATACAAGCAGAATGTCAAACAGTGATGAGAAGTTACTTAGCATCTCATTTGGATCCAAACTGTTGGCATAGGTTCTCACACATTTGCCACAATCATGCAAAGATATCATTATGCAAATGACTTTAAACACTTTCCATCCTTGCAGGATAGCACAATGAGTGACTGTTATTGTTCCAGTTCTTGGTCATGTTTTGCAGACAATACCTTAGAATTTATTCATAGGAACTGTTTTCTCAATTCAAAGGGTTAAATTTAATTTGATGTTAACTTTAGTACAGTACTAGATAGATAGAAGGCAGTATTCTTTACAATCATATTATGTAGATCTTGCATATGTAACAGTAAAAACTCGATAATACGAAGTTACGAACACTCAAATACATACCGTTATTGATCTTTAACACGGGTGGCAGCCTTTAAATGCAGAGTGAAAGTCACGCAGATTGCTCCTCTAGGAACTTCCTGTTTGACTTTTACCCAGCATTATTTAACAGCCTCCTGCCTACAAAGACATAAATTCTTCAATACTAAAATTTCGTAGGATCTAGTTTTTAGTGTTGTATATAGATCTACAATAAAACCTCTCTATAACGGCCACTAAATCACATCAAGTATTTTGTGTTAAAGGCAGGTGGCTGCTTAAAGCAAGGTGAAAGTAAAACAGAACGCTCCTATTGGAGCCTTCTGTTTTACTTTCACCTTGCTTTAAGCAGCCACCTGTCCTAAATACCAACTAATTAACACAATTTAGTGGTCGTTATAGAGAGGTTTTACTGTAGTTTAATTTTTTCACACCTTTCCCTTTACTATGTAAAATAATATCCTAGAATCAGTAGAATGAAGCTGTCATACCTCAGTTAGATTTACACTGTATCATGTTCTCCTGGATCCCCATTGTAGTGATGTAGCAAAAGCCTGTGAATGCCGAATATTCAAAGTGGAAGGTCCGACATCATTTTAAGGATAGAGTTCATTCAATTGGAAAGGCTATAACTTCTTATGGGAGGATTTTTAATGACAAATAGTGCAGACCCAGATCACAGGGCTCCACTAGGAGCTCTCTGAGCTGGGTATATATTGTTGCAAATGCCAGTACACTTGGTTCCCCACATTTAAAGGGTTAAAGTGAACTATTATTCACAGTTGACAAGTTCCATACAACAAAAACCAGTGGTTTACACATGGATGAGAATCATTTGTGATTTATAGCCCTTGCCCATACTTGGATAAATATATGTCAGATTTATGAAAGTGAACAGAAAATGCTTAGGTTGCAGGTCATCATATTTTCTCCCTGTTTTCTTTTTACCACTTTTACAGATTTTTACTACTTTTCTGTATACATGCTCTTGAGGGACATGAATTATGTAGGCCAATTGTAACGGAGCTTTAGATTCTATGTAAGCATATACTATAGTACTCTCAAAGCCAACTTCTGTACAGGTGTGAATAAAATGGACACCAGTTACCAGTGACCCTATACATAACTACAGAGTACAGATGAATATTCATTATCAGATGAACATGAGTCCTAAATTTATGAGCAATCCATGGTCATTTGCTCCATTTCTGAAAGAAGAGTTTTCTTCCATTCCTTCTAAACAACCAAGTTATCATACAATTTTTAAAACTTTTCACAGATTGCTCATCAAAGATTGGTACAACTTGAGAATGAATTCAGACTGAGGACATATCAATGATATCACCATGTTGTTATCAATATTGATGACAGGAATTTTTAAATATCTTTACCAGCTGTCCTCACATCAAAGTCTGTTTGTTTTGTGCTCAGTAAACAATGATAGGTTGAAATTACCTGCCCTGTAATCGGATGTCATTGTAAATTTAGCTCAGTTTTAAAGATCATCTGATCACAGGTAAAACATGCTTTGTAATTTTCAATATGAGCCATGCACTGATAGCTCTTATCATACAGGGGCCCACTGGTTTGGGGAGATCAGATCGAAGGCTTACTGTAACACTATCTTAACCCTTTCCTCCATGAATATTCATGAAAGAAAAAATGACTTCATGAATATTAATTAGATTAACTTTTATAATAGTACATGGACACAGGAACTTTTGGCCATGGCAGAAAGTGTAGAAGCATATCTATATTACATGTATATCATAAGCAAACAGAGCAAACCCTAAAAGGCGTAGAAAGGCGTATTTATGGAGGAAAGGATAATAGCCCTTTCCCTGTTGCATATTCATGTAAGGAATACGGACATCGTGAATATTTATTAGCTGAATTTTTATAACATTTGGCATGTAAAAACTGCAGAGTCAGATCTACTATAGAGTAAGATCTATAGAGTCAGATCTACTATAGACTCCGATCTACTATGGAGTCAGATCTACTATAGAGTCAGAATCAGATCTACTATAAAGTAAGATCTATAGAGTCAGATCTACTATAGAGTAAGATCTACTATAGAGTCAGATCTATAGAGTCAGATCTACTATAGAGTCAGACCTACTATGGAGTCAGATCTACTATAGAGTCAGATATACTAAAGAGTCAGATCCTACTATAGAGTCAGATCTACTAGAGTCAGATATACTATAGAGTCAGATCTACTGTAGAGTCAGATCTACCATAGAGTCAGATCTACTATAGAGTCAGATCTACCATAGAGTCAGATCTACTAGAGTCAGATTTACTATAGAGTCAGATCAACTATAAAGTCAGATCTACTATAGAGTAAGAGCTACTATAGAGTAAGAGCTATAGAGTCAGATCTACTATAGAGTCAGATCTACTATAGAGTCAGATCTACTATAGAGTAAGAGCTATAGAGTGATATCTACTATAGAGTGAGATCTACTTCTAAGAGTCAGATCTACTATAGAGTCAGATTTACTATATTGTTAGATCTACTATAGAGTCAGATCTATAGAGTCAGATCTACTATAGAGTCAGATCTACTATAGAGTCAGATCTACTAGAGTTAATCCCTGATCAGATGGCTATAATACGGGATCTGCAAATAGTGATTCATATGCAGATGGGACACTAGGTAACTCAGTATCTTATCAGGATCCAAACTGTATTTGCTACTATTTCAGTCTAGTTTAAAGTTATCAAAATGTACCAAATTGAACTATTCATATCAGTATTCATTGGGAGTACGTACCAGTTGTTTTTTTCTAATAAATGTTCCTGGTGGTGCTACAATTTTCAAAGGAGCTTCTTGCATTTTGTACACAGGTGGTTGCTTAATACACAATGAAAGCTATGTAGAACACTCTTAGAGAGAGCTTTCTGCATTTCTTTCATTCTACATTAAGCTATCACCTGTATTTTGTGAAAAACCTATTTCTTTATATATTGGTTATTATATATAGGGTTTTTAGTTGTTTGATTGATTGGTTGGTCTACACTGGGTATTTTAATTTATTTAACAAAATGTTACTCTTGCAGAATGAATACAATGGCAGGTGTTCTATTTGAAAATTTCTTCCTTTAAACTCTTTGGATGTTGGAAATTAAACTGGGAATTTAAAAGCACAATAGACTCTGAGATCAAAGGTCCCTCAGATCAGGGTTACTGCACAATCATTCAGAATTATTTTCCAAAAAGATTTATCTTTCTCATTGGACCTACTACTAAGTCAAATGATGGTCCATTCTACTTAGAAAATTCATCTTTCAGATGGTTAAATACCACTTGTGGCTAATTAAGCACCTATTGAGGATGATACATTTCTGCTGCAGCTGCCTTAGATATGGTACCTTGCTTCTACTTCAAATGCCAATAATTGTTCAACAAATATTTTCGTAGCAGTTAGATGCTGATTGATGAACTATTTTCACTTAAACCCATTAACTCCCTTAAATTATTTATGGTAAACTCTGCCTTTTTGCATTACGGTAGGTAATTCCATTTTTCAAGTCGATAGGACATTATGCAGGTATAATTAAACCACTGTATTTGATTGGATCATCAAAAAGTACAGACACTGATGAGAGAGCTCCTTGAATCTGGTCCCAATGCTAGCCAGTTTCTTTCCAGTTGTACTAATAATGAACAATTCATAACATTAATTTTGGCAGACTTTATGCTGTTAATCTTCATCTTTAGCATTTCGCGTACAATTTACACACAGTTTTAATATTTATTAAAGATTTATTACCTCATTAATACCCACAGATTGAATCAAGAAAATGGATCATGGAAAATGTTTTTTCATCATAGTGGAAACTGTTAAATCAGATCTATAAAGTTCCATAAGCAAACAGTGTAGACCCAGATCAGGCAACTCCTTCAGGAGCTGTCTGATCTGGGTCTACTCAGTTTGCATAAGGCATTTATATGAAGGAAAGGGTTAAAGAGTTTGGTTCTTTAGAAGATAAATAGAATAAAACTTTATTTTGACAACTTAGATAAATGACATTTATGTCTAGGACATTTTCTCAGCATGCTAAAGAAGACTTCATTATAATCTTGATAAGGATCTTATCTAGAAAAGCATTAATGATTTGATTTTGTCAGGTTGTAGCACTGGTTCACACACCAATCTGATCTGCATTTTGACTGATGTGGGACGATTGGTAGATATAGCCTTTGTTCAATTGTTTACATTCAAGACCTTTTTACCTTATGTGGAGTAGGCAGTACAGTGTGCATGGTACTCGTACCAGCTATCAAATAACAATTCTTTAAAACTCTGCCAAGAGGTCAGCCTACAAACAAATGCATACATGATTTGTTGTCAAATTAGGCCAAGGTCTCATCTCTGCAGATATATAACAGCTGAACAAAAAATAATTAAATTCAGTTTAACCTGTCTTAGCAGTATTTGAATAGTATCTGAAGCATTTATATGTCAAGCCTGTGTTTTTTTTCGGGCCTTTTAGGGACTGATAATGGGCCCCATTCCCCTCCTGGAAAAGTATATATTTTTCCCCTATTTGGAAAGAAATTTCCCCTCCAATTTCAGTGACACTGATTTCAACAGAATTAATGAAATATTTTTGAAAAAATAGAGACATTGACTTGTAAACCTACCCTATAAGATGTCTATGATCAGGGTTTTACTGTATTACAGTAAAAATAGAAATATCATTTATGTACATTTAATTTCCCCTATTTTGCTCTCACGACGCATTTTTCCCCTATCAACGGGCCCGCCACCATTCCCCAAACAGTGAAAAAAACACTGCAACCATGCGAAACTCACTGCTATTTTATTGAAGCTTTTTCTCTTAAAACTTAACCCGTTACTCCATTAATATCGCCTTTCTACGCCTTTGCAAACAGGGAAGACCCAGATCAGATGGCTCCTGTAGACTGTCTGATCAGGGTCTGCTCTGTTTGCTTATAACTTGATATAGATCTGATTCAACAGTTTCTGTAAAAGCAACAAATGCATGTTTTCATTATATAAATTAATCTAAATAACATTCATGATGTCATAATTTCTTACAAGAATATTTATGGAGTTAACCCTTTCCTCCATAAATACACCTTTCTACGCCTCTGTAAAAGTCACTTTATGACACCATTGTGATAAATAGAGCATTTGCTCCTATAGGAGCAAATGCTCTATTTATCACAATGGTTTCAAACTACAAAATTCTAAACTTTTCCTTTTCTCTAGTTAATGCTCCTTTTCGGTAGATTCATTCAAAGAGGTTGGGTCTTAAAATAGCCTATGGAGGAAAGGGTTAAGGGTTAAATAATTCTTTTCACCCAAATTACAATTAATGCGTAGCACAGTTTATGGTAATTATAATGAAACCGGTTATAAACTTTAAATCTTTAAATATGGGGAACAAGTGTTCTGGCACTTGGAAACATATGTAGACCAGGTCAGAGGGCTCCTTAAAATTAGCTCATCTTTGTTTTATGAAGAAGAAAAAACAATTGTCGTAACTCTGGCTTCCGTGTTGTCATCGTCGTTGTTGCTGTACGGAAACTTTAACGTTTGCTTTAATACTTCTAAGGTCTTTACTATGCATTCAAATCTTATGAAATTTCACACTAATGTTTTCTGTCTGTAACAAGGGCTACTTTTGAATAGAGGAATGTTGGCACTCACATGCGGTGCTCTTTTGGATGCACTTTTTGGTCACTGGTTCAGTATGCTCTGATCTTATCCATGTATACGTAACTACATGTATGTCACCTGCACAAGTTTAGTTTTGAAAGTGAATTGTTTGTGTATCAAGGTTGAAGTTTAATGGTGGGTGCAGGATTGAGGAATGTTATCAAATGTTCAGATGTGTAGGCTTTTTTTAGCTCACCTGAGCTTGCTCAAGTGAGCTATTGTCATGGTGCTCCGTCCGGCGTCCGGCGTCGTGCGTTGTGCGTCGTGCGTCGTGCTTCGTGCGTCGTGCGTCGTGCGTCGTCAACATTTGGCTTGTGAACACTCTAGAGGTCACATTTGTAGCCAAATCTTCATGAAACTTGGTCAGAATGATTGTCTTGAAAAAATCTCGGATGAGTTCGAAAGTGGGTCATGTGGGGTCAAAAACTAGGTCACTAGGTCAAATTATTCAAAATCTTTGTGAACACTCTAGAGGTCACATTTTTAGTCCAATCTTCATGAAACTTAGTCAGAATGATTGTCTTGATAGAAACTTGGATGAGTTTGAAAGTGGGTCACATACGGTTAAAAACTAGGTCACTGGGTCAAATTATTGAAAAACCTTGTGAACAATCTAGAGGTCACATTTTTAGTCCAATCTTGATCAGACTTGCTCAGGATGATATTCTTGATGATATCTCGATCAAGTTCGATCATGGGTGGGGCAGGATTAAAAAGTAGGTCATTAGGTCAAATCTTAACGATATCTGGCAGGAATGGTCTTTAGGTGGCCCTCTTGCAAGTTTCTAAAATTCATGATGATATCTAAAAAAACATGGCCGTCAGGGGGCGGGGCCACTTTCCTTATTTATTTATATAGAAAACTTTAAAAACCTTCTTCTCTGAAACTACCAATCAGATTTGAATGATATCTGGCAGGAATGGTCTTTAGGTGGCCCTCTTGCAAGTTTCTAAAATTCTAAAATATGATGATATCTTGTATATTTTCAAATTTTAGAAAAATCTTGTCCATTACTTGTGTGTAACATTGTTGTAACCAACACTTAACAAATGTCAGGTGAGCGCCCCAGGACCCTCAGGGTCCTCTTGTTTTATATATATATTATACATAAAACAACTTTGCAGGTGATGATTGGTAGGGCATCCAATGTTTACAAGCATACACTTACAGAAAACATATGAAGCAAAATAAAGCTGTAGGACTTAAAGTTTGCAACACTAAAAGCCCATGCTGCAATGGCCAAATGTAACATGTTTCAATCGTTTTATTTAAAAGTATTTGTAATACAGTAAAGCGAGCAGAGGAGCTTTCTGCATGATTTTTACCCTACTTTAAACTGCCACCTGTCTTAACCCTTTATCTGTTCATTATTCATGTAAGAAATAAGGACATCATTATAAAGCTGAATTTGTATAATGTAAATTTTTCAAGGAAATCTTTTTCTTTAACAAAAATTGTAGAATCAGATCTATATCATACCAAGGCCAAAAGCAAACAGAAAAGCCTAGACCCTGATCAGACGGTTCCTGTAGGAGCCATCAGATCTGGGTCTATTTTGTTTGCAAATGCGTGAAAACATGTTCATATGAGGGAAAACAGATTTGGCGCATATATATTCCACAAGAGCATAATAATCTTAAAACAATGGGATAACAAAGTAACTGTTGTGGATAAGAGATGAATTTAGAATTTCTAAATAAACTATTTCTTATATTTCTCTGTCATACCCTATCTTGCTGGCACTCATTAGAACTGCCTAGACTTGCTGGTCAGTACAATTAGGGCGGGTGGCTGCTTAAAGCAAGGTGAAAGTAAAACAGAATGCTCCAATAGGAGCTTTCTGCATAACTTTTGTCCTGCATTAAGCTATCACCTGTTTTTGATATCCAGAATTCTTCTTTTGAGTGGTGTTGTATTAGTAAGACTTTACTGCCCATGTATCTGTTCATGTTGTTATAAGATTGATGCATGTATGTGCAGACATTGCATGTTACTATTTTTACTGGGTAATCCCACTTACTCATGGTTTTAAATATGAATCCAGCACACTTGAATGTGCGCTGCAGGTCTTCTGTCATATGACCTGTCTAGACTTGTCAAGTGTGCTTATATGGGTAATGTCACTGCATTTTACCAGAATATACAGTGAAGCTCACTTATAACGAAGTCCTCTGGACCCTCTGATTTCTTTCTTTATATCCAAATTTCGTTATATCAGGTCCATTTTACTATATGTAATCAGAGAGGGGGAATAAATTCTATTTTGTTATATGCAGTATTTCGTTATATCCAAGTTCGTTATAAGTGAGCTTCACTGTAGTGATAAATGTTCTTTCACAACTTCAAGAAAGCCAAGAGCTAAATTATTTGAGAAATGACTCTGTATAAAACTTTCAGAATTAAAGCAGATAATTGATAGTATAGTGGTTGCTTTTGTTCAGGTCTTGAATGGGACAGTATATTGGCTCTTTGAATGCTTAATGTTCAAAGTGTAATGGCCTATCAATGTTTTACTATACATGTATAGTATACCTTATCTAATGCACTCCTTCTTAAATACTTATGTAAAATGTACCGGTCCACGAATTGCGATAGTACCCACTGGCCATGATGGCCATGGGACATTATATGGACCACTGTGCTGTGCAATTTCCGCGTGTACGGAAACGCACCTAGTTGGATTATATCATTCTAAAATCAAAATTATATATTAATTAATAAATTTAAAAATAAAACAGCTTATTTTTTTGAAAGCCAAATATAGATAGTACAATATACACTGAAATTACTTATTTTCATAATTAATAATAAATATATACATGTATGTAATTAGTGCATACTTAAAAAGACATTGTAACATTTGCTTTTCAAGACTTCTACATTCAATTAATGAATGGTCGCTTAGGACAGGTTCTACTGGCTAAAATTTGCTCATTTCAATCCAAGAATTGTATTAAAAAAGGCATTTTTTTCTGAGTAAAATAATAATTATTATTATTCAACTTGATTAAAATTGATACAAAAAAACCTTTTTAGTAATTTTAGGAAATGCAATAATCGATTTGCAGATTAATATGACTGAGAAAAAAGTGAAATACTGAGGGCCTTATTGCATTATAGTGACCTACCAGTCAGCTTGAAAATAGTTTGTCTCTCAGTGGGCTACACTATTTCTTATACATGTATAGTGTCAATTCAAACATGGAAGACAAATGCCTTTTCACGCATTTGCAGAGTAGACCCAATTTAGTTTCCCTTGAAAATTTTACATTTTCAAGATTCAGCTAATAAATATTCATGATGTCATTTCTGACATGAGTACTGAACAGGGAAAGGGTTGATTTGTTAAGGATTTTGAATGACAAAGACCCTGGTTTGGGGGCTCTTCAAAGATGTTTCCCTAGCATTTACTGAGGGGTCAGTGGTTACAGTTATAGTCATCTTTCTGGATATGTCCTTTTTTCTGTTAGAACATGTTTCATAGACGAAAAGTAAATAACATATAACATACAGGTATATTTGGAGCAATCCATGCAACAAACATGCCCTGGATATTCTGATTCATGGTAGTCTGCTTAATTGTATATTTCTTTATCTGATTTTTTTCCTAATTATTCTATTTAAGGTTTGGAGGCCAATGAAGGTGACACATTGACCTTGACTTGCCCAAGACCGTCACTACGAAGGCCAGTGGTTTGGGAAGGACCCCCTAACTTCTCCCTGTATTCCAATCGGTTACAAGTCAGCATAGATTTATCAGCAGATCAAAGGTCCAGAGTCTCAGTCAGTGGTGATCATTCAAATGGCTATTACAACCTCCAGATTGCCACAGTAAAAGATTCAGACAGTGGCATTTACAGGTGCAAGATTGGCAACAGGGTCATTAGACGAATAAAACTAGATGTCAAAACTCAAGGTGAGTAACTCTGTAAGTCTTTGTTATCCAAATGACTGAAGTAATTAATTGTCTGTGACTTTTATGACCAATCAAGTTCTCAAATTTTGCATCAGTTTTACATTCTGTTATTCTTTTGGTTTACTTCCCAAGATTTATATTTTTTATGCAAACATCAGTACTTGATATATCTGAAAAGGTATTTTTTGTTGCTTTTAGGGGGAAAAAAAGATATGATATCGTAAAACGTTGGTGTAGTTTTTTGTAATTGTTTGTTGAATGAAAGTAAGACATTATATCTTTAAATATTTCACAAGTCATACTCTAGCAAAGGGCCATAATCATTTTATGAATAATAACAGATCGGTGCTGTTTTTGTTAAACTGGGCTTTCTTTAACCAAACAGTAATGTGAGGTTCTTACTTTTCCTAAAAGCTCTTGCTTAACCCATTTAGTAACCTCATAGGCTATTTTTAGATACAGCCTCTTTGAATAAACCTACCGAAAAGGAGCATTAACTAGAGAAAAGGAAAATTTTAGAATTTTGTAGTTTGAAACCATTGTGATAAGTAGAGTAAAATAATGCTCTATTTATCACAATGGTTCCACAAAGTGACTTTTACATAGTCGTCAAAAGTCGTCAATATCAGGGAATGGGTTAATGATGGCAATTGAAGTAAAACATACACACTACAAATTAATCAACTTCACTTGTAACAACAACTGTTTACATGCTAAAGAATTGCTGTCTCCCAAACACTTTACATACAAATCTATGTAAATTCTTCCCAAAAAAGGACTGCCAAACAATTTAGATCCTTGATAAGATGCTTGATAAGATCCATAAATTAAAACATTTTCAAGAATATTTTACCAAACCCTATATATATGTTCAATTGTTGTGGCAACTCTTTACAGACAATTCTAAAAGGTTGTCACATATATCGTACAATTTGGTGGACAATTTCAGTATTTGAATATTATCCTGATGATATTTGCAGATCTGATGCAAATACAGAATTTGTCAGGAATATGATATGACTGGAACACCGAGTAACATTTCACTACTCTGGGTCAAATATCATACTCTTGTAATATGAAGCTTAATATATTTTTAGTATTCTGATGACGGTATCTTGCTATTGATTGTCGTTTATACCTCAATAGGAACTTGATGTTGTTTAGAATTTTATAGCATATAAAAATGATGATATTTCAAGGATATTTGGGAACAGAGCACATTAAAATTTAGTTTTAGGGCTATTGTATATACCTACATGAAAATATCTTTGACTGAAAATGAGTCATTTTTATACGCCCGAAGATATTATGGTATGGCACTACATATGGACACTTGTTGGGCATGGAGAACAATAGATAACAGTAAATTCTATTCATCCCATCTGTGTTGTTGGGTATTTTTGTGCCCTTGTTGGGTGCTTTTAAACAAAGGAAATACCCAACATTAATTAGTGTCCAATTATGTAAGAACTTCCTTTCGTCTGTTGGCCACATCTTTTTCTGCTCAATAACTTGACAACTAATAAGTGTACAGTCCTCATACATAATAGGGAGGTAGGTCATGGCCAGTAGATGACCCCTGATGTCAGTTGGTTAAAGGTCAAGGTCCCAATGACCTTCACTCAAAAAACCATGTCCGCTCAATAACTTGATAACTATTAGGTATGCTGTCTTCATACTTAGTAGGAAGGTTTGTAATGACCAGTAGATGACCCCTATTGATTTTGAGGTCAGTTGATCAAAGGTCAAGGTCATTTCTGGTGTATAATGCTCTGACACACTGAGCTCTTCATTCATTTTAGTTTGTTCCTTGTGATAAACTAATAGATACCTAAGAAGGCAAAAAAACCCTCTATGGGCTCATTACTTGAACTTAACTCTTATCTCCATGAGTATTCATGAGTATTCATGTAAGAAATAATGACCTCATGAATATTAATTAAATTAACCTGTTATAATAGCACATGGACACATGAGTTTTTGGCCATGGCAGAAACTGGGTCTAGTCAGTTTGCATATAGGAATAGAAAGGTGTATTTATGGAGTAAAGGGTTGAACTTACCATGTGTAAGAAGTAAAGATGGAACCTTAACCCATACCAAGCTCAGCAAGCTAGTCTGGGTTTCTCATAATGATAAGCATTTACCTTTTAATACTGAGTGCCAATCACTTTGTTTGCGACCAGGCTGTTACATGGTATTGCAAAGAAAACTTAACCCTTTTCTCCATAAATATGCCTTTCTGCGCCTCTGATATAAACACTTCTTGAAACCACTGTGATAAATAGAGCAATTGGTCCTATAGGAGCAAATGCTCTATTTATCACAATGGTTTCAAACTACAAATTTCTAAAATTTTCCTTTTCTCTAGTTAATGCTCCTTTTGGGTAGATTCATTCAAAGAGGTTGGGTCTAAAAATAGCCTATGGCCGGAGGAAAGGGTTAAAGGGAATGAATAAGGACAAGCACTGCAGAGTCTGATTAGCGGTACCTGTAAGAGCTATACCTTGGTCTAATGTACAGCTGTGATCAACCAGTATGGGACTAGTTTTTATAAGGACTTAATTAGCCATTAATGTATGTTTTAACAGTCTAATCTATTCAACGTTAGAAAATTAAAAAACACAGGGCAGCAACACTGCAGAGTGCAGACCCAGATCAAAGGAATCTTCCATGAACCCAGTTAATATTTCTCCTGCTTATAAGATAATGTTTACACAAACTCTGATCTGCAGCAATACTTACTACAAATTGATTCAAAATTTTGAGAAACTATCAAACAAATGTCAAACAGCTTGGATCCTAATGAGACTGGGCATCTCATCTGGATCCAAACTGTTTGCAAATGCCAGTTAGGTATCATTTTGCAGGATAAAGGCCACATACCATTAACCTGTTTTCTGCTTTCAAAGGATTAATTATAAGTACCCAATTCAACCAGCTTGCCAAACTTAAATCTTTAAATTCCATGATCATACTTTTTTGATGGTACAATTAAACTCATGCAATTGACTTCCTCTTCATATTTTTCTGTGTGTTGCTTTGCCTCGAAGACAAACAGGTAACATATTCTTCTGCCAAAAGCTGCATAAACCTAGATTTATGAGTAATTAAACTTTGATATGGAATGAGCAAATTTCAGTAGTATCATTGTCTACAGATTGTATCAATGTGAGTCATTGAGTGACTGTTTTATTAGGATCCAAACTATTTGACATTCTTTTCATAATTTTAATATATATGTGTAAATTTGTTTTTACTTAAATTTGCTGAAGACAATAATTTCTTTTGATTAAAATTTATTCAACATATTAATGGTTAAGAGCATGCTGAAATATGCACTAAATTACAAGCCTGTTAGATCTGAATGCCAAGTTCTTGTAGGTCAATATAACACTTCCAAGCTGGAGTTCTGGAACAATTTTTGCAGATATGAGCTGATAGTAATAAATGATAAGTGTATAATTGTTTTGATATTCCCCTAGTATCTGGAGTGGGTTAGGAAAAAATTACAACCGGCAGGATTATTGGATAGCCTTTATTAGCTATGAACTATAATCAAACTAAATGGAAACATATAGATAGAACTTGTTGGGCCATAATGTGTCTATTATTATTGACTTATTCAGCTTTTACAAACTGATGTTTCTACTGTTACTGCTATGGCCAAAATATCTAATGATTATTTATGAAGTCATTAAAGCATTCAATCAGCTGCTTTAAACCCTTTCCTCCATATATACGCCTTTCTATGCCTCTGTAATAGTCACTTCTTGAAACCATTGTGATATATAGAGCATTTGCTCTATTTATTACAATGGTTTGAAACTAGAAAATTCTAAAAGTTTCCTTTTCTCTAGTTAATGCTCTTTTTCAGTAGATTTATTCAAAGAGGTTGTATCTAAAAATAGCCTATGAGGGAATGGGTTAAAACAGGCTTTAATGTACATACAGTTTAATATTGAACCCTTTGCTTCTTACAAACGCTTTACATGCCAATGCAAGCAGAGTAGACCTAGATCAGACATTTCTTGTAGGAGCCATCTGATCAGGGTCAGTTCTGTTTGATTATGAAATTGCAATAGGCATGACTCTGCAGTTTCTACCAATACAAAAATATTCTGTGTTAAATGCCATTCTAAAACTTCAGCTAATGAATATTCATATTAGTCATTATTTCTTAGATGAATACACATATTCAACAGGGAAAAACTTAACTTAAAGGAGTGATTTTGCACTCAAATCAGGTCTAGATTGAAGTCGACAAGTTTGTAGACTAAAGAGTTTTGTTGTTAGGAACTGTAGTACTGTATCATTGACCAAATGGAGTACCGGTACCATTCTTCAGCTGGTTCTGTAGACTACACTGTACATATGTTTGATAGCAGATTTGTATTCTGTGAAGTCTGTCCACTCTTGAAAAATAACAAAAAGATCAACAATGAAAGACATGAAATTGTTATTAACCCTTAAGTAAATATATACACCTTTCTATGCCTTGGCAAACAGATTAGACCCAGATCAGATGGCTCCTGTAGGAGCCATGTGATCATGGTCTGCTCTGTTTGCTTATGATTTGATGTAGATCTGATTCTATAGTTTCTGCCACCATAACAAACCCTATTTTCTTACAAAATCATAAGAAAATCATCTAATCAGTATTCATGATGTCTTTATTTCTTAAACAGATATTCATGGAGTAAAGGGTTAAAACTTGTGAACCAATCTGACAGTTTTAGTTCATAATATTACTGTAACTTATCCTAAATATTTTACCACCCACTCTCCCCTCTCCATTGGTTTTGTAAAGCTGAATAATTTATAAGTCCATTCTGCATTATTTTAACGTTAGATAAAAATAAGAATTAACAATTAGTGTTGACTCTGATCAAACTACTCCTTCAGGAGCAGTTTGATCTGTTTCAGCACTATTTGCATAATGATTGTCTGTAAGGTATATCTAATCACCATTTAGGATTTAAAGTTTTGACAGTGTCAAGCGAAAGGCACAAAGTCACTGGACTGTTTGACAGAGTAAGTGAATAAAAGCCAAGCAGAGGTGTCTGACCACATTAATAAAGACTTTGCCACAATGTGAGCTGACACTAGTATCTCATTCCCATAATTGATGAGATGGAAATGTGTTAATCCGAGGAAAATGTTTGCATACCAAATCCTTGTCACTGGTAACCCCTGTTGTTGTATGTGGGGTATCATAGCAATGATACCATGACTGGCCTACATCTTTAAGACTCACTGTATCAAATTTTGATGAAAAAAAAAAATTGGGGGCCATGATAGCTATGATTTTAGAAATGCTTAAGAGTTCAAATGGTACTTTTTGGTGAGTTCTTATAGGAAATGATACAAAAATATAACTTGTGGTGAAGAATCAATAAAAGTGGGGTTTTTTACTCTTTACTCCAGGAATATTCATGTCAGAAATAATTACATCATGAATATTAATTACTGTAGCTGAAATTTTTATAATAGCATCCATTATGAGGAGCAATTTAAATGCTCTATTTATCACTGGTTTCTAAACTACACAATTCTAAAATTCTCTTTTCCGTAGTAAATGCTCCTTTTCAGTAGATTTATTCACATGTTTATTCAAAACACTTGTTTCCTGCATTCAGAGAATAAAAAAAGAAATCGAATGAGACTTTTCTTGAAAGCAATAGCAGAATGCTGATGATAATTTCTTGAAGACAAAAGTTACATAGTGCTCAAAAGGTTATACATGTATCGTATATCATTATGGTTGAATAAATTCTGATTGAGTTCACTCTCTTTGTTAACAGAGGAGCAGAACCAGGGACTGTTTCCTTACATCCTTAACTTGGCCACAAGAGCGAGGATCAATACCAATGCTACCTGTGGTGAGACAGCACCAGAATACTTCTGTAAACTTGTGGAACATGTGGACCTTATGCCAGAGCTTAGCCATTGTGACTATTGCAATGCTCAAGCTGGGAGATTCAACGAGAATGGTACCCCTCACCCAATCTCCAATGCCATTGATGGCAGCAACAAATGGTGGCAGAGTCCTTCCATCAGTAATGGCCGACAGTTCAATTATGTGACAATCACACTTGACTTGGGATTGGTAAGTTTATATAGTTATTAAGAAATAGTCACACCCAGTGCAGAGTACCTCTTAAGTAGCCCTCTATTCAAGGTGTGCACTTTCTGTCTTCTAAAATCCATCTTGAACTGTGTTTGGTGTGCCATCATTGGCTTTCACCAAAACTCATATAAGCCTGCCATATATAGTAGAATTTAATCATGATTTTTTCAGCCATGATCAATCTTAAGTGATCATAATCATGTGGATGATTGGGTAAACATTTTGGGTCCAATTCCCAACACTAGTTGAATGAAAACTAGATTTTTAGTTAAATGGTAGCTGCTTGAAGTACAAACAACTCATTAGATTCAATATCAGTAATGATGACATGTAGATGGCGGAACAGAAAACCAGTCTTCTTATTTAGGTGCTTAATGAGGACACTGAATCTTGTGACTAGGAATAGATTACAGATTAACAAATTTTCAAAGCTTATCTCATCTGTTTTCCAAAACTTTTCAAGGTATTGCCATATCCTTCATATCATTGTTGGTGTTGTTTAACCCATTGCCTGATGGGCTATAGAGCAAAATTTATGCCCTATTTATCACAATGGTTCAGAAAGTGACTTTTACAGAGGCGTCAGAAGGCGTCAATATGATGGAATGGGTTAACATGTCACAGTTTCAGCATTAGTAGAGTTAATGTCACAGTTTCAGCATTAGTAGAGTTAAACTCAGCATTAGTAGAGTTAAACTCGTTAACTCTAGTCCTGATACAGGTGCCTTTTCACATATTTACTGAGCTCCTGTAGGGTCTGCTGTGTTTGCTTATGACACAATATAGATCTGGTTACAGTTTTCTACCATGGCCAAAACATTCTGTGTTCACAAAACGTTATAAAACTTAAGCTAATAAATATTCATGATGATATTATTTCTTACATGAATATTTATGAGGTAAAGGGTTTAACCATCACAATATCTGCAACAAGGTAAGATGCCAAATTTAAAAAGTTAACACATTGATTAAAATATTTTAATTGGTTAAAACATTGATTTTTAGTGACAACAGATCAATGTTGGCATTTGCATGTGGTGCTTTTGTAACGTGCATCAAACAATTAATCAGACAATAATAATTTAGGTGAAATATCATTTTGTTGATGCCATCAGTGTAATTATTTAATACAAATGATTTGTAAAAAAAATATCAAAATCAGCTATAAGCTCAAAAAGGTACGCATAACAGCATGTGACTGGGTTAAATTGTATATAAACAAGAAAAAATATTTGAAATAGTTTCATAAATCTTGTGTCCCCTACAATGATAGTATCTTGCAGTAAATTGATAATTAAAGAATCAAATATCCCTGGGCAGAGACCTCTGACAGCCAATAGTAGGTCGGTAACAGTCCAGTAATTGAATTACACTCCGTGATTTATTGCAGATTAAGCAAAGTTTAATACATTAGTGGGGGAGAACATAATCAATCAAAGTTGATAAGGCACGGAATTTGAATTTGATTGAAACTTTAGTAAATGAAAACACCTGAACACTGAATGTAGATTGGTTATGATGACCATTCTCTACTCTGCACAACTTAACCCATTCCCACTTAGGCTATTTTTAGACCTAACCTCTTTGAATGAATCTACCAAAAAGGAGAACTAACTAGAGAAAAGGAAAGTTTCAGAATTGTGTAGTTTTGAAACCATTGTGATAAATAGAGCATTTGCTCCTTTGGACTCCTTTTACAGAAGCGTCAAAAGGTGTCAATATGCAGGAATGGTTTAAAAGTGCAGAGCTCTTTAATACAGAAAAGCTTTTCTTAACTCCTTACCCAATGAATAGTCATGCAAGAAATAATGGCTGTAAGAATGAATATTGTCTGAATGTTTATGGTGGCATTATGAGCAAGGGAATAAGTTTAACCATAGCAGAAACTATAAAATCAGGAATGTTTAACCATAGCAGAAACTATAAAATCAGGATCTGAGTAATGCAGAAAGTTTCTGTGAGAGGCTTTCTGCATTACTTTTTCCATGCATTAAGCAACCACCACAGCTTTTAAAATTTATTCAGGGAGTGAGACTAAAGAGAAAATAGAATGTTCACTCTATTTCTAACATGTTGCACTTGAGATAATCGAAACAGAATCCAAAGAAAATGTCTCATATTTATGTTACCCTGTGTCCTTCTGTTTGTGACATGATTATTATATATGCAAATAATGTATTCCCACAACTGTCCATTTCACTCAATTTTGTCACTCAATTTGAATGGATTTCTTACTGGATTGAGATCAAATTTTGATCATGTGTGTCATCATTTTCAGGAAAACTGTGTCCAAGTTTCCCTTGTATCCATCTTTAGATAAATATCTCAGGCTGAAAAACAATGTTTACCCATTGTAAACATATTCATTTCAAATTGCAAATGGTGGACAAAAGACATCAAGTGGAACCTTTGATTTTTTTCGAGGATAATTATAGGTCTATGAAATTACATCATTTGTTATCATATCCGTATGCAATTCATCCCTATCGAAAAATGATACACCCCACTCCTCATATTTGTACATGTTCATTATAAATTATGTCATGCGACAGCCATTTGCAAAGAAACAGCTGATCAAATTAGCATGTAGAAAATGCATTTTAGGTGTTTGCTTCCTTGTTATTGTACTATGGCATTGAGGGATATTTAGCATGAAAGTTCCTGAAAAATGATGTGATTCAATGAAGTAGATTTAAGTTCAATCAATCTCCTGAAATAAAACAAAATCTGGATTCAAATCGAGTGACAAAAGTGAGTGAAAAGGACTAATATTACTCCTCCACTTTAATAAGCTTTTCAAAATACATGTGGTAGCTTAATGCTGATTTAAAGCAATGCAGAAAGCTCCAATGGGATTTCATTTTGCAGTAAGCAACCACTTATGTACAAAATGCAAGAAGCTCCTTTTCAAAAAGGTTACACCCTGTGGGTGTTTATTAGAGGGAATACTGTAGCTTTGATCCAGAACTCTGAGTCAGTTTCCGAGTTGTTTAATGCTGTGACAATAGGCTTTCAAAGCTTGAGCAAGTCTGAAGAAAGTACAGATGTAGCAGATCAGGGTTTTAATAGGCATATTTCTTGCAGGGCAAGAGTTAACCCTTTCCCTGTTCTATGTTTATTCAAAATTTCAGTACCTACTGAATATTCATGGACTTATAATGAAATATGAATATTGTAGTCATTTTAGAAACTAAAGAAACAGATCTATCAAATTCCATTAGCAAACAGAGCAGACCCTGATCAGATGGCTTCTATGAGAGCCATCTGATCTGGGTCTACTCTGTTTGCAGATGCATGAAAAGGTGTTTATATGAATGAAAGGGTTAAAATTATTGGCTAAGTATTAACTGGTACATTAAGGCAGTGTTGTGCTTAAGGTCCCAATATTTGGGGTCAAATTCAGGTTTTCGGTCCCTTTCCCATTATAAGTCAATCAACAGGTCTTAGATTTTAAGGGACACTCAGGTCTTGTAAGGTTGGCAAATGTCCCCCAGGTACACTACTGTTAACCCTTCGCTTGCTGAATTTTAAAATACATTTCTCCTTCTTTACCCATGCCCTGTTGTTTAATTACATATATCTTCACTGTGTACTCGTATATCGCTGTGCAATCACCACTGTGGAGTGCACTGGTTGCACAATCAACTTGTAAATAGTGCAGACCCAGATGAGACAGTTCCTGCAGGAGTTGTCTCATCTGGGTCTTCACTATTTACAGGTAGGTATATTGACGCGAATAGCAAGCGAAGGGTTAAAGGGTAACATTTCTGAATGAAATTGCTATGTAATAAGTATGTCAACTTGAGTTTTATTAGTGGTAAATCACCCAGGCTGTATGAGGTCATTGGACTGAAAGGGAAATATTTTAAATCGAAAGCCATTACAGCATAAAATAATCAAGTCTATTTATTAACAAGATTTAGGACTTTCAATATAGCCCAAAATTGAATGTATAGGAGTTAATTCATGCAAAGCATTTATTTAATTCGTGCGAAACATTTATTACCATGGGAACGGAAATTTGTTTTTTACTAATTACTGCTTTGATATTTGTTAAGTTACTTCAAAGAAATTTCTTATGTTTTAATTATTTCTTTGCACCATAATTGTGAAATTAGGATAGTCTACTTATAGAAGGTGTTTTAATTCATATTTGATACAGTGTTACTCAGTGTCTCATCAGGATCCAGTTTTTCCTCTAGGAGCTTTTTGCATGACTTTCATTCTGCATTAACCCTTTCCCTCATATAAACGTGTTTTCACGCATTTGCAAACAGAGTAGACCCAGATCAGACGGCTCCTAGAGGAGCCGTCTGATCAGGGTCTGCTCTGTTTGCTAATAGAACTTAACAGCCACCTAGCTACAAAACATAAATTCTTCATTACTAAAATTTCGTAGTATCGAGTTTCTTTTACTGTATGTAGTCTCAGATCAGTCTCCACTATGGAAAGTGGCACAGTATCAGAATTTATATTGTTTTCTTTTTGCTCATCAGAAATAACAGTATTTCATCTACATGTACTATATTTGCAAACACAGCAGACACTAATCAGAGATATATTGGGGTCCAATAATATTGCTGGCCTGTAGTCTTTGCTGTGAACACATTTCTTATAAACTATTAGTGTAGCCAGTGACGGTCTATGTTTTATTTTTACATAATCTAAGCACATTTTTACTGTATCGGAGGTGTTGATGGATTTGCAACATTTGTTCAACCTTGACTTAGCCACAATGTCTAGCACCAAAGTTTTATGATGATTTCGATGAGGTATCAAATGCTTTTCATCCATTTGAATTCTGAGTGAATCTTCAAAGTGGAATGGCCCATCACATTTTAATGATAGATTCCATTCAGTATGAAGGGTGTAAAGTTTCCTAAGGATTTTGAATGACAAATAGAGCAAACAGTGATGAGAGGACTCCAAGAGGCATTATCCTAGTGCCATTAAAGGGTTAACCTATTTACTTTGCTCCTGAATAGACTTTCCCAAATCGTTTGGTTAAACACATTGATTTTGCAGAAGTTAGAGGTAGTAGACTTATCTGTGAAACAAATAAAGCAGGCCCTGGTCATAGTCCTGATTTAGGTCTACACTGTTTGCCTTCCTAAACATATGGGTTTTACCCTTTGAATGCTGGAAAAGAGTGCACTTGTATTTGCAAAACAGATTGTAGACCCAGATGAGAGAGCTCCTAGAGAAGCCCTGAGGCTGATCATGGTCTTAGCCATTCAAAATCCTCTAGTAGATCTAAACCTTTAGCATTGAATTGATTCTATCGTTAAATACTGATGGGTCATTCCATTTTGAATATTCAGCATCCAAAGGGCCGGGGTAAAGGTAATGAGGGGTTGAGCCTGAATAAACAGGCTGTATCATGAAGCAGATTGCATCAGGGATTTCGCAGGTAGTGTGTGTCAAAGTGTCTGGTAAGATGTGCTCTCTGATAACCTGTACTTATCATCCCATCAGCAATTTTGATACAGGATGTTTTTTCCAGGATTTTTTTTTCTCTAAAATTTGTTGCATCAGCCTTTCAATAATATATAAACAGATATCAGATAGATGTACACAGTCAGGCTTGAATATTTCATCCCTGTCATTTTCATCTACAGATTCCAAAATGTTTTCAGTTAGTAATTGTGCCAAAGGTTTATTTGTTGGTCAGTCTGTCATACAAACATTGTCAGAATGCCACAGATAGACAAAACATCATGGAATCAGTAGTTGTAATTGCATCCTGTTTATTAGTATATTTATAGCTTATCTAGTATCAAACCTTTCCAATTTGAATCAGATGAGGTGCAATCTGTTGTAAATCATTTTTGAAAAGCCGATTAGATACTGCAGAAGTACCATTAGAAAAAGATGCTCTGCCATGTAGAAAAGTGGAGGTGCTGCCCTGAAGAAATGTTTTATATACCATAAAACAATGGATTAAGTGTCTCATTCACAGATTAACCCTTTACTCCATGAATATTCATGTAAAGCATAATGACATCATGAGTATTAATCAGATTGATTTTTATTTTATTGGCACATGAACCAAAGAAAGTTTGGCCATGCCAGAAACTGCAGAATCAGATCTGTATAATGCTATAAGCAAACAGAGGAGATCCTGATCAGACATTTTAGCTCCTATAGGAGCTGTCTGATAAGGGTCTACTCTGTTCGCAAAGGTGTTAAATTATGGAGTAAGGGGTTAACTCTGTGCAAGCAGTAAGTTTTGTCTCTTTGCTTGCCACAATTCTAAAAATTCAATTTTATTTCATTTCTCTGTAAAGACACAGTCAGAATGACAAGCAGTTGTATCCTGGTGAGAATTAGTTTCTCACCATCTCATCTAGTTCTAAACTATTTTATCGGTAATCACGAACTTGCAATTAGTTACATGTAGTTGTAAACTAATTTAAGATCCGTAGTTATATCTACCTTTATTTTGGAGAAAGATCTAAAGGCCCAGGTGTTTTAACAGACTAAAAGGGTTGATATTAGATTAAAAGGCTTTGATCTGGTTTTGATTGCTGCTCATTAATTTAAGTTCATGGTGAAACAAAAAGAGTAGAATATAAAGTATCAAACAAATGTTGTGTAATGAGCTATATACTGTAATTGTATGCAGTCAACATTACTCTTTACTCTTAACCTTTTACCCCATACAACTTTCAGTTTCTAGGCCATTGCAAACTGATCAGTAGAACCAGATCAAACGGCACCTGAAGGAGATATCTGATCAGGATCTGCTGTGTTTGCTTATGATATGTATGATTCTACAGTTTCTGCCATTGCCAGAAACTCATCAGTGTCCATGTGCTGTTATAACAATTAATCTTAATTAACCCTTTCCTCCATAGGCTATTTTTTAGATCCAACCACTTTGAATAAATCTACCGAAAAGGAGCATTAACTAGAGAAAAGGAAAATTTTAGAATTTTGTAGTTTGAAACCATTGTGATAAATAGAGCATTTGCTCCTATATGAGCAAATGCTCTATTTATCACAATGGTTTCATAAAGTGACTTTTACAGAGGCATAGAAAGGCGTATTTATGGAGGAAAGGGTTAATATTCATGTCATTTTTTTCTTACATGAATATTCATGGAATAAAGGGTAAATGACATTTACTTGATGAATATTCAAAATTTATGAATATTAATCAGCTGACTTTTTATAATGGTGTATGACACCAGAATGTTCAACCATTGCAGAAACTAGAATCAGATCTATATTATTCCATTAACCCTTTACCTGAAACAGACACCTTTTTTCATGCCTCTGCAGATACAGTAGATTCTACAGGAGTGATAAGGGTCTGTTCTGTTTGCTTATGCTTCCTGTAAACTAATGTTCGTGAATTATGCAGTTGGTCTACTAGTGTGAAAGAAAGAGTGTTTGCCAGAGAGAGTGATGGAGAAAGAAAAAGAGAATAGTAGAATGATGTTCACTGATTTTTTTTTACATCTTTTACATACATGTACATGTATACGCAGAATGATGCATTCTTTAAAGATAAGGTGTGTATTTGTGCACTGAATTTTGCGAGATTTTGTAAGTATTTAGTCACTTGTTTAGGTTTTAACACTGTTCAGGTCATGTTTTCACCTTTTCCCTCATATGAATGCTTTTTTATGCCTTTGCAAACAGAGTACATGTAAATGCAGATCAGAAAGCTCCTGTTTAGGGACCAGGGTCTGTTCTGTTTCCTTTTGAAATTGTAACAGATCTGACTACAGTTTCTACTAATACCATAAAGTCCTGTGTACACTTATGTCATTATAAGAATTCAGCTAATAAATATGCATGGTATCATTATTTTTTACATGAATATAAAACAGGGAAAGGGTTAAACATGATAAATATATTTGATATTTGCCTAATCACTGCATGATACTTTATGTTATCAGGGTATATGTTACCTACATTGTATTGTGCAGATAGTTGATACCTGATAAATTTTGGCACCTATTTGTCACATTATTTATAGCTGTCCTAATTTTATATTTCTTTTTAATGTTTCTTTAAACACAGGTGTACCGCAGCCTTGGAACATAATTGCTACAATAGCTGAAAAGAAACTTTTCACGGCCAAATGATAGTCCCTGTGATAAAGATCTTTCAAGGTGCAAATCACCTAAGACACAAGGGCTCTTAACTCCACTTGTAACCCCTAATTATTTTAATGGGTTTAATTGAGGGTAACTTTTGTACCCAATATTGTAACAATACAGGTCAGTCAATGTTACTTGTAAAGGGAAAAGTGTGTTTACTCTTTCCACGGCTAGTGACAAATTCGTGATTACTGTACTTTGCCAATATTTGCATGGATCGAAATGAGATTTTAAGTAACTTGGTGCCACATCAGGATTCAAACTGTTTGACAGTCTGAAACGTACAATTAAACAAAAAATGAAAGAAAAATGTACTTTGTAATTTTAAGAAGACACCAATTATTGGAGCTGAAAGTTACCTGCAGTGTTCAAAAAGGTTGTTTGGGTCTTTATGTCAAACAATTATTCTTGTGCATTTACACTTCTCTGCTAAGGATAAAGAAAAATCAGCATTAGCAAATTTTTAAGACAAAATAAACAAACTGACGAACAAAATAATTTCAACCGAGCCATGGTTGTTTTTTATCAAGTTTATTTAGAATTAACCCTTTACTCCATGAATATTCATGTAAGAAATAATGACATGAATATTTATATGAATATTTATAATGAAATAATTATGTACACAGGTTAACAGGATTTTTTTGTATTGATAAAAACGGTATTGAGTCAGATCTATTATAATTTCATAAGCAAGCAGAGCAGACCCAGATCAGAATCCTCATACAGAGTTAACACATTACCCCCTAGTGACACATTTGTGCGCCTCTATAAAATTCCCATTTTGAAACCATTGTGATAAATATAGCATTTGCTCCATAGGAGCAAATGCTCTATTTATCACAATGGTTTCAAGACTACACAATTCTAAGAGACATTAAAAAATATTTGATTTTAATACAATTTTGTCAATTGGATTAAAAAACAAATTCGTGAACCATGCTAAGAGAGTCATTATATCAAAGAATGGATTCTGATCTGGATCTACACTTGGTGTTAGTTAACTAATCAGTCACAGATTCAGCATAAAGTTTGCCAGATATTGAAACAATTTGCAATTTTCTTTGCTTACTAATTTAAGTCAAGAAATTTCTAAATTGAGTTTTTAGCTGAATAAAAAATTTGATTTGATAAATTGCATTAATTTTATTATCATCTACTGTGACTTTTTAATTAACATAATTATTTAGTAATTGATGAGTGGAGATATTTTATATGGTATTTTTGCAATAAGTTCTACATACCACTTTACTGAAAGTGTAAAGAAATGAAATATGACAGCCGTTTGAGTATAACTTGAAGGACACAAAGCCATTTAATATTTGACGTTCAGCAAGACCTGCGTAAGAGTTTTACTTTGTAAGAGTTTTACACACTATGATGTTATGTAAACAACAATGTTGTTGTCTCTAGATATCATGTCAGCACCACTGATACAAAACAAACATTAACAACCCTTGAAAGATGCCTCTGACTGTGAAATTTTGAAGTTTAAAAGTGAACTTTTCTTTGCCATGACTGTAGGATTTCTTAGTTATTTATAGATATTCACCATCATCGCAGATCTATTACCGTATAACTCCGAAGCACAGCGCCATCTAGTGGGAAGTGGCAGTCATATCTATATATAGTACAATGAGACAGTATCCTCAGAGTGAGAGTCTTTGAATCATTGCCTTTTGAAATATTAAAATAATAAATCATATGGAGAAGAATGCAACTTGCAAGTGGGGTCTAATGAAATAAGTAATATAAATTTTTATATGAATGTTTTGGCCATTGGCATTTTCAGATTTACCCTGGATTACTGTTGACCTCGATAGGGGAACAAATTGTTTTAACACCTTCCCTGTTCTATATTTTGTCCAAATTTTAATACCTACTGAATATTCATGGGCAAAATAGTTATAATGAAATTTGGAAGATGGAACATTGCAGCCATTTTAGAAACTTGCATTAGCAAACAGAGTAGACCCTGATTAGATGGCTCATCTAGCAGCCATCTGTTCTGGGCCTTCTCTGTTTGCAAATGTATGAAAAGGTGTTTAAATGAAGGAAAGTGTTAACTATCCTTAAGACCTTTGTGACACTATGAAAGTTACATAAATACCTTAAATATTCCGACAGACAGACTTATACAAATAATGTGGAACCAGATCCTGAAAGAGACATTTTGTCCGGGTCTACACCATTATTTTTACTATCAGGTCCCATTAGATTTAGTTAACCCTTTACCTGATAGATGCCTTTGTCACCTTTGCAGAAAGAGTAGCCCCAAGATCATCATGACTCCTGTAGGAGCTGCCTGATCAGGGTTTGCTCTCTTTGCCCTATTCTAGTTTCTGCCATGGCCAAAAACCATGTTCAATTATACCATTTTAGAAATCCAGATAATAAATGTTTACAATATCATTATTTATTACATGAATATTCATTAGGTAAATGGTTAAGTGCCAAATTTACATATTAACCATTTCCCTCATATAAACACTTTCTCTGGCATTTTCAAACAGTGTAGACCTAGATGAGACGGCTCCTGTTGGAACCCTCTGATCAAGGTCTGATGTTTCAACCAATAGAAAAAATTCCTGTGTATGTACATATGTATTCTATTTTGAACATTCAGCTAATAAATATTCATGATGTCATGTCTTTATACTGTTAAATGAATATTCAACAGGGAAATGCTCAAGATTTACAAACTGGTGGAGAGGATAAATTTGATGCAAGACTGTTTAGGGTATTTATGATTATGCCACAAAAGAGGATATTAACCTTTTATAGATAAACTGTTGTCATTTTAGATGAGAAGACCACCAGCTGATATGTTTTATTTGAAGGGTCAGTCAGATCTGAAGTCTAGATTACTTCTTGGCTATCCTTAGTACACTAGTGATGACTGTGAGCGGTTATGTGTCACTAACTTTATATTCAAAGCTATTAACCATAATTATTAATGACAATAAATTTGATATCAACTTTTGATGAGATTTTTAGCTGCTTTGATGTTTATTTATCGCAATTCAAGTGTGACTTTAATTTTTTCTTCGATACATGTATGAAATATGAAATATTGTATTGCTAGGAGTATATCATTAGTTTTAAACCTTTACTCCATAAATATGCCTTTCTACACCTTTACAAACAGTAGACCCAGATCAGATGGCTCTTGTAGAAGCCGTCTGATCAGATCTGCTCTGTTTGCTTTATGGAATTATGTAGATCTCATTTAACAGTTTCTGCAATGGCCAAACCTTTGGGTGTTCTTGTGCCATTGTAAAAAATAATCTAATTTATATTCATGATGTCATTAGCTCATTATATCTTACATGAATATACATGGAGTAATGGGTTAAAAGTGTTCTTGCCCTGTAGGCATACTTACACATTTGATAAGATAGAATCGAGTAAAGGGTTAATGCATTATTGTAACAGAGTTATTACATTTGGTGTTATCAACTGTCATGTGAAGATCAGTCTGATCAGATTACTCACTTGATGAGATCAGACTTTTGTCAACACAGTTTGCCAGACGATTTTCCTATCAGAGTGCCAAGGGTTTTGGCTGCAGGTGGTTTGCATTTCTTTATCTGCACCAGGACTTTCTCTAATAGGCTCCTAATTAGGTACAGAAGGCTGCCTCTGATTAAAATGTGATTTGTAGCAGATTCCACTTGCTTCTGCCCAATCGTTGAAACAAATTAGCTATTGACTAGGTTGTACCAACTGCTGATTCAGCAACAATTTTAATGCTAGTGAAAATAAAATTTTGAGGTCAATGTTGGTTGAATGGTAAAGACGTTTTTTATACATTGCTGTTTGTCCCAATGATTCAGAAAAGGTTCTGTGTGAGTTTGTGCAAATTTAAGGTTTTCATTTATGGTATACACACTGTGGAGACTGATCTTAGCTAAAATTAGGCAACACTTTCTGTGGCTTTTTATTGTTTGTTTTTTTCCAAATTTGGTGATTAGCATATGACTGAAATGTATGAAGATGATGTATTTGTTGAGAGTAATATTACAAACACTGCAGACCAGATTGCTACTGTATACCTTCTTAAAATATGGGGATTCTTGGAGCATTAATAGGTTATTAAGACAGCCCAAGACTAGATTATGGAATGTGCTTTGAGCGATGGGCAAAAAGGTTGTGGTGACCAGGTAAGGTGATTAACAGATCAGCTGATGAAAGTGGCCCAAACTGTTGACAGCTTATACAATACACACACTTTACACTGAAGGGTTTTACCATGATAACTCAACAGGCTTTTATCCTATTTAGGAGTGAAAATGTCATCAGCTGAATTATGTTGTGTACTGAAATTGTAAAGAAATAAAACATGACTTCATTTATTTGGCATGATTTATGCACTTTATCGCAAATCAAGGAGATTATGATCTGATGAAATGTATTTATAATTTGATCAGGAACCAATCCCTTTCAATAGACAGTGTTGGGTATGGTATCTGTTGAGAGAGGGTTAACTGCTATGAAAGCCGCATAAGTGGCTTGTAATGGGGGACTACTTTAGTGAAACAGACTATAGTCTATCTATGGTAATTGCTAATTTTAACATATTAGCTAACCTGGAAAACATATATAACCAGGCACGTACCCAGGTGGGGGGCTAGGGGGCCCGGGCCCCCCCAGCTGGCTGCCAAGATACCATTTTTAATGGGCCCTTTTTAGTATTCAGCTAAATCTACCGTTTTGAAATTTTACCAAGGCACTTTTTAGTGACCGATATTTTCCTCCCTGGAAGAGATTATCTGTTAGTTATCTTAGACACAGACAGACCTGTCACGCTGTGATCCACGCTTGGCCTATTTTGGTATGGACCAATCAGGAGAATCCCCCGCGGAGAACACCCGAATTACGTAATCACGAGTTGGTTCCGGTTTTCGCTATATACTGGAGTTTAGCAGATAAATTAATCAGGAACCAGTCGTGTCAAAATGCAAATTGCTACGTTGTTCACAAACATTGTCGAAAAATTAAGACAAGGGGTGTGACGTATCAAGACGTTATTAAGCATATATTGCTACAAAAAGCAGTATACACTTCGACCGATAAGCCTTTTACTGACATTGATCAATAGCTAGTAATGAAAGAATAACTCCGAACAATTCGAATGATAAAAAAGTATGAATGATTCGTCCCCAGATCGATTGTACTGAATAAATCGAGGTTTATTAACGTTTTTCATGGATTTTTTGGGTGACTTGAGATTGGGAATTTTGCTAAAATAAATGGGTAAAAAACATACATTTTGCCATTGGGGATATAGCCGAATAAGGGCTATAAAATCGGCTAAAAAAGCCCTGAAACTTATCGTAAATTAAAAAAAAAAAATGTCTTTTTCATTGTATAAATAAATCTGTTATAACCAAGCAGGCAGTTTTTTTTTTCACTTGAAGGGGAAAACATTGCTACCCGTTTTTATATAGTAAAAATGGCGAATTAGGGGAAACAATCAAGCGCAGTTTGCCAATTGGGGAAAAAACCTGAGGTAACCCCATTTTTAGGGGAAAACTGCATATGATTTTAAAGGAAATCACGAGTATCTGTTATATAGAAAAAAGCCCTGCCAGATGAGCAATTAAGGGCCATCATGGCCCTCTTATTAAACTGTAACATTTCATGTTTGTAGTTTTGATCAGTGTAATTTTCACATTTAGAAGAAAGAACCCATTGTGATGCCATGGTTAGTTCAGTGTATATTTATTTGGATATTTTGCTTTTTTGTATATAATTTGGAAATGTTCAGAAAAACAAAATAATCTATATATTTGCATTAGATATTTATTCTTATAGAAAAAACTTTTCATATGTCTGTATGCCTGTCTGTCAATGGCAAAAATCTTTAGACATGGTCACATGTCTGTCTGTCTTTGTGTCAATGGCAAAAAAACTTTAACCAATATCAAGTTTGTCTGTCAATGGAAAAAAATCATGAACACATATCCGTCTGTAAGTCTATACACTGAAACCCAGGAGTAAATGGAACTGATTTCCCATATTATAACATAAATTATATCTTGATAGAGTGATTCAGATAGCAGGAAATTGCACCATTCAATGTGGCAAACAAAAAAAAAATGGCTACCGGGAGGGGACACCCCTCCCGTGCCCTCCCCACCTAGGCCCCCCCAGCCAGAATTTTCTGGGTACGGCCCTGATAACGTTCATATAGTTTTTAAACATAATGGAAACAGTTGAAACAAGATGACTTTAACAGTATATATAGTAATTATGTTTGCAATGTTTAACTCTTTGAATGTGGAAACCAGTATATTATCATTTGAGGAGCCCTCTGATCAGGGTTGGCTTGTTTATCACTCAATATCTTTTGCAACATACTGAATGGACTCTATTATTGGATAATGATTGACCATTCCACTTTGAATGTTCAGCTTTCATAGGGTTAAAAAGCAGTTGATTATAGTGCATTTAAGGTACTGAGATGTGATTAGCACTAGTTATCAGAAAATGGTATTTAACCCATTACCTCATAGTTAATTTTTAGATACAACCTCTTTGAATAAATCTACCGAAAAGGAGCATTAATTAGAGAAGAGTAAAATTTTGGAAACCATTGTGATAAATAGAGCATTTGCTCTTACGGAAGCAAATGCTCTATTTATCACAATGTTATCAACAGGTGACTTTTACAGAGGCGTAGAAAGGGCTGAAAGGCGTATTTATGGAGGAAAGGATTAATACTAGTGACTACCAAAAGTCATTTTTAGCTCGTCGTTGTCATCGTTCACAGTCATCTTCGTTGTCGTCCGAAATCTTAACATTGACCATAACTTCTTCAATTTTTATACGCCCATTTGAATGTGTTGAATATTATTTCGGAACTCAAATATTATTTAGGTACATCCAACTATATAGGAATATTAGTCATTATGTGTAGTTGTCAACCTTGGAATTTCTTTTGACAGAATCATCCAGTAAGGGTGGATTTATTATGACTCTTAACTTAGTGAAAATTGGCAGGGAAGGCAAAGATATTGACTTTATATTATGATAAAGGCAGAAAGTGTTGGCTTTCTGGTCCTATAATTGGTAATGGCGCACTTCTAGTAATCCAAATAAGATATCCAGTAACAGGCCATTCTATATAAAGTTAAAGGGGTATACTCAAACAGCACTTGCAGAACTTTGCATTGTCAACTTTCAGCTTTTTGTATTTCATAGATTTGAATTTAGGTTGCTTTTATGTTGCCTTGATCAGGGTGCTGACACTGCAAGTATGGCTCTTTGGTACTGCATGTTTTTTTGCCAGCTCTGCTAGCATTTTATCCCTCAACTTATAGAATTACCTCTTGAGGCATAGCTTTTCTATTGTCTATTGTCTAAGAAGCAAGAAGATTCATGACATATCCCAATGAGTTTCTGAGGTAATTGGGTGATAACCATGATATATTCTAGTTGGCAATTCCATCCTTGATATGTGAGACTATGAGTATGATTCATATTTAAAGATTCACAAACCTGTTTGTGATAAGTTGATGAGATATTCTTCTCAAAGGTTAAGATTGTTTTCATAGCCAAAAAGTTAACAGTTTTGAATACACAGTGTCAGAGGTCCTGTCAACTTTGCTGTTATGAATTGGAAGAAATACAAGATGGTCTGTAATTATTCTAAAACCTGATAGCTTTGTTCAAGCTGAAGCTGTCACACCTTTTGTTGCTCTGTCACCCTTGTATGATAGGGTAGGTGGCCATGGAGTCAGTATAGGGCAGATGGGACGTGTCACATTGTACAGGCAGGAGCTCATTAAATCTTTTAAATGTAAGTTTTGGTTTTCCTGGCTGAATTTGGAGTGTAGAGAGAGATATACATGTAGATAAAGAGAGGAGAGAAAGGAGTCTTTGAGAGAGGGACATGGAGGGAGGGAGGGAGGGAGAGAGAGAGAGAGAGAGGGGGAGGGAGGGAGAGAGGGTCCAGAGAGGGAGGGAGGGAGGGAAGAAGAGAGGTAGAGAGAGATTTGAGAGAGAGATTCGTAAAAGTGCCTCCATCTAAGTTTATAATATTACATGAACACATAGTATTTAACCAAGGCAGAAACTAATCAGGCTTATATTATTTCTTAAGTGAACAGAGCTGACTGTCATCAGATAGCAGCTCTACAGGAGTCATCTGATCTGGGTCTACACTATTTGTAAAGGTGCTAAAAAGGTGTACATGTATTTATGATGTAATGGGTTAACACAGTTTTGAAAATTGAACTTTTTCCACACTGCGGACAAGTTTGCACACAGATTTATACCAGATGAGATATTGAGCATCTGGGCATTGAGCATCTGGGCATTTTATCTGAATCAAAACTCTTTGACTCTCTGATGTTTTTTTTTTTAACCCTTTCCTCCATAAATACGCTTTTCTACGCCTCTCTAAAAGTCACTTTGTGAAACCATTGTGATAAATAGAGCATTTGCTCCAATAGGAGCAAATGCTCTATTTATCACAATGGTTTCAAACTAAAATGTTCTAAAATTTTCCCTTTCTCTAGTTAATGCTCCATTTGGTAGATTTATTCAAAGTGGTTGGATCTAAAAATAGCCTATGGAGGAAAGGGTTAAAGAAATGGGAGAAAAAATCCTTCGAGAAATTCAAGCACATGACAACTTTTGCAGATTAAAATTGCTTTCTGGTTAAAGTGTTGATTTTTTCACACTAACAGCAAATTTATGATAATTCAGACAGTTTGGATACCTATGAGATGCTGTCAGTAACTCAGCATCACATCAGAATGCAACAATGACATTCTTATGGAAAAAAATGAATGAAACATTTCTTTTGAGAATAGAAGCCAGTTCAAGCAGATGGCATGTTTTTATAGATGAAAGCTACTTTATTGTGGTCAGAGGTGACTATTTACACACTAGTGACAAATTTTGATTACTTTTGTGGCTGATTTTGATCTAGATGAGAATGATGCAGATTAAATCAGTGTTTCATTAGTGTTCAATCTGACTTATCTTGGAAGAACAGTATAGAGGATAAAGTAAGTTTTAGAACTATTGAAGATGACAAATTTTGCAGAAGACTGTAATGTATAACTGATCATGCGAGGAGTTAATCCATTACCTGTTAATTTCAATACTGGATATTCATTGACAAAACAGTTATAATGAAATATGGAAGGTGCAACATTTTAGCCATTAAAGAAACTAAATAAACAGATCTGTCCTATAGGTCAGCCATCTAACCTGGGTCTACTCTGTTTGCAAATGTGTGAAAAGGCATTTATATGAGGGAAAGGGTTAAATAAATTGTATCATAGCAAGATGAGTGTATACAATTTGACCATCATTACTTATCAGCACCCATCTCAACCCCCTGGCTGGTCCCATTTTCCCCTTGAGCACTCATAGTAACCCCAGTATTAAAAGTTGTACTCCTGTTCACTGAAGATGAAATTTGAAATGTCATCAATGAAAACGGGCCCAGCATGCAGTCAGGGTTCTCAAGCTAGTTCATTTGAAAGTTTTAACATTCTGTAACCTTTTTCTTGATGAAGTTTTTCTTTAGGGTATATTGTTCAATTGATGACAATTCTTGTTTCTTCACAGAATTAATAGAAACTCATCAAGAATTCTTAGTTACCGGTAAGTCATCTGTATGACTTGTGTCCATCTGAAATGTAAAATAAAAATACCGGTATACAAAAATTAGGATCTGTTAAAAGGCTTAGCAAAGATGGGGGATTAGCTGATTCTTTGTATGCGGGCAGCATTACTAATGTAAACGTTGTGGATTATAGATAAAAGCTGAGTAGGTCTGTATCTCATCAGGATCTAAACTGTTGACACTCAATTGTTGAAGAGGTAATTAGAAGGGGAAAAAACCGAGATTTTAGCAGATGAAAATTTTCGCAGACTACAGTTGCTTAGCATGCACAGAGTTAAACCTTTGCAATCAGATCAACGTGTTGGTTTCATTCCGATGTCCATTGTGGCCTATTTCAATATGATGAATAATCTGATGATTTAGATAAATGACCAACAGTTAGGGTTTGAAAACCCAAAGAAATGGTAATTGGATCTTTGACAGGTGGTTTTACTGAATTTTTCACAGACCCAGGGATGTTTTCAAATTAATCTACTGCGAAGCTTCTTTTGAATTCTACTTTCATGGATGACAACATATTAGGTTTAACCCTTTACTTGGTGAATATGTATACAAGACTCCACCCAATTTGAATATAATATCCCTGTTGAATATTCATCTAAGAAATAATGATGTCAGTAATATAATTATGTCTCCCCAAGTATACTGGGGAGACATATTGTATTTTTGTGTGCAGCGTACATCCACCCGTCTGTCTGTCCTTCTGTCCGGGCGGACGTAGATATACTTGTGTGACTATGAGAACCAAAGATTGTTCTTCCTTTACTTGTGTGACTATTTTCTCATCTTGTATGTCTATTTTAAACAAAAGAAAAGTCCCACAAGGCTCATTCCGTAAGAATGTCTGTCCAGGTGGATGTAGATATACTTGTGTGACTATGAGAACAAGATATTTTGTTCTTCCTTTACCTGTGTGACTATTTTCTTGTCTTGTGTGTCTATTTTAAGCAAAAGAAAAGTCATTCGTTCCATATGTCCGCCTGTCCGATTTGAATTTGTTTGCACGGTTTCTCCAAAACCTTTGGTCAGATTTTCATGAAACGTCATAGAATTGATCAGCACCATTCCTAAGTTGTGCATATCTTATTCCTGCTCCAGTTCAATGATTTTCTGCACAGTAATTATAGTACTTTGAAATTTTTACATTGAAAATTTTGTCTGGGAGCTCGAGGTTTCTCCAAAACCGTTAGTCTGATTTTCATGAAACTTCATAGGATTGATCAGCACCAAGCTTAGTTGTGCATGTCTTATTCCTGTTCTGGTTTGATGGTTTTCTGCAGAGTTATGGGACTTTGAAATCAGTTTTTGGATTTTTTTTATGATGGCATATGGACACAGGACATTTTAGCACTGTCAGGAACTATATTATTCAGTAAGCAAACTTATAAAGTAGAGAAAGTTTTTATTGCGAAGACAAGCAGTAGAGAATTAGATCTACAACATTGTACAAGCAAACAGAACAGACCAATATTATGATATTGGTCTACCCTGTTTTCAAGGGTGTAAAAAGGTGGGATTATGAAGTAAAGGGTTAAACCAATTTCCACACTATGTGTACAACATGATAGGCATCATGAATATGTATTATCTGAACATGGAAAACAGCTAGGATATATTTTTACCTTGGCAGAAACAGTAGAATGATCATCTATATCATTCTATAAGCAAACATAGTAGACCCTGATCAGGCAGCTCTTACAGGGCCATCTGATCAGGGTCTACTCTATTTACAAATGTGTGAAAAAGTGTTTATATGAAGGAAAGGATTAATGTACATTAAGCTTAACTCTTTCAATGCTGAATTTTCAAACTTCAAACAGGCCAAGATATAATATGCATGTATATTTTTTAAGAGAAATGTAATGTAACAAACTGTGCATACCTTGATGAGGAACTCTTTCGTGTGGGTCTACACTGTTTTCAAAGGGGGGGGGGGGGGGCCGTTAGTTTCCCTTTACTGAAAGTGTTAATGTTATTTATGTTTAAAGGCAAAATGCATGTACATCTGAGCAACAGTTTTCTGCCGTCTCAATTCTTGAAGTAAATAACGAGTAAAAAAAATATTTATTTTCTAAAACATGATCAGAACATCAAACAGGATGCTGAGGTATTCATTGTCTCATTTGGATCTAAACTGTTCATAGAAGTTATCATGAATTAACCAGTGTAGTGGTTAGGATAATAAAACAGCAGCATGAGAAGATACACAACACCTACAAAATTACTGGTGATGTTGTAAAACCATGACATAAATTATATCGACATCAGTAGACAGGAACTGGGCAATTTAGTTCATCAAAATCTAAGGTCTGGCAGCAGGGGTTCAGGTCTGTTAATCCTGTACCTCATAGATATACTTTTTGATACATTAACAAACAGGGTAGACCCAGACCAGACAGCTCTTACAGGAGTTGTCTGATCAGGGTCAACTCTGCTTGCTTATGAAATCAAGTACATGTAGATATGATTCTACAATTTCTGTCATGGTAAACAATTCTCTTGTTCAACTTCATAATACAGTAAAAACTCTCTATAACGACCACTAAATTGTGTTAATTAGTTGGTATTTTGGGCAGGTGGTTGCTTAAAGCAAGGTGAAAGTAAAACAGAATGCTCCTATAGGAGCATTCTGTTTCACTTTCACCTTGCTTTAAGCATCCACCTGCCTTTAACACAAAATACTTGATGTAATTTAGTGGTCGTTATAGAGAGGTTTTACTGTACCATTATGAAACGTCAGCTAGTTAACCCTTTATTCCATGAATATTCATGGCAGACTTCAGCCATTGTGAACATTATAAATGAACTAATTGTTTTACATTGTTGTATAAAACAAGTGAATACGTAGCTATACCAAACAGAAGAATCATATCTAAGATATTCTATAAGCAAACAGAGCAGCCCTTGATCAGACAGCTCCAGTAGGAGTCATGTGATCTGTGTCTACTGTGTTTGCAGAGGTGTCAAAGGGCATGTCTATGGAGTATAGGGTTAATATTAATACAGTCATTATTTTTCACATAAATATTCATGAGGTGAAGGGTTAACTCTTCAGGTTGCATCAATATACAGGATCTTCATATTGTTGATTGCAACAGTTTTAACCCTTTACTTCATATAAACACCTTTTCATGTATTTGCAAACAGAGTAGACCCAGATCAGATGGTTCTTGTAGGAGCTGTCTGGTCAGGGTCTGCTCTGTTTGCTAATAGAATTTGATAGATCTATTTCCTTAGTTTCTAAAATGGCTACAATGTTCCACCTTCCATATTTCATTATAACTATTTTGTCAATGAATATTCAGTAGGTATTGAAATTTGGAATAAACGGAGAACAGAGAAAGGGTTAATTATAACATCCAAGTATCCAGCAGGGGAAAAACAATATAGCACTGTTTCCTGGCTAGATTGAAATTGAACTGAAGAAAACATATGCTGTAATATATGGTACATGTATATTATATATGGACAGAATTACCCAAACTGCCCTAAAACCCAGATCAAAATGCTTCTGAAGGAGTCATTTGATTAGAGTCTACACTATATGCTACTATGTCAGTCTATATCACTATATGCTACTATGTCAGTCTATATGAAAGTTATGAGAGTGGTGCCAAATTGACTTAATTGACTTTACAAACCCAGAGGAGAGTGGGTGTCCGAATGATTAGGGTAACTAGGGTATAATATCCAAGTGTCCAACAGAGAAAACAATACACTACTGTATCTAAGCCAAGTTTTATTGTGAGTAAGACCTGGTATTTCAGGAGTTATATTTATGCCCTTGATTATTAAAAACAAAATTGGTAAACAGAGTAGACTCTGATTGGACAGTTCTTACTTAAGCTTTTTGATCAGGGTCTGCTATGTTTTTAAATGTGTAAACATGCATCTTTAAGTAAGGGATTTAAACCCTTTCCTTCATACGCATGTAACTGCTTTAAATGATTTTCAAACAGAGTAGTTCCAGATCAGACTGTTCTATAGGAGCCATCTGGTCAGGGTCTGCTCTGTTTGCTTATGAAATTATTATAGATCTGATTCTACAGTTTCTACTAATACCAAACATGCATGTTACAAAAAATCTGTTTATTAAATATGGACAATGTCATTATTTCTTATATGAATATTCAACAGGGAAAAGGGTTTTATGAGTTTATGCAGAGTCAGCTTATTTTAATATCAGGATCTATACTGTTTGACTCGTAGACAAGTGTAATTGTAGTGATCTGCACACTTTTCAAAGAGCCACTTTTATCAGGGTGTACCTATATCTTTCAAATTTAATTATAGGGAAAAATATCAACTTCAGGTAAAACATGTAGACATGAAGTCTTGTAGACATGAAGTCTCAGATTACAAGTAGGAGTTACATTGCATCTTCAGTCTACTAACTGTAAAATCTACTACAGTAAAACCTCTCTATTTCGGCCACTAATTTGTGTTAAATAGTTGGTATTTAGGACAGGTGGCTGCTTAAAGCAATGTGAAGCGTTCTATTTTTTTTTCACATTGCTCTAAGCAGCCATCTGCCTTTAACACAAAATATTTGATGTAATTTATTGGCTGTCATAGAGAGGTTTTACTGTACATGTATCCTAAAACAATGAATAAATTGTATTTTATTTTCAAAATAAAGTGTGGATAATAAGGTGCACTGTATGTAACCCGTTACCGCATAGAAACACCTTTTTCACGCATTTGCAAACAAGAGAAGAGCCAGATCAGACGGTTCCTAGAATCTGTCTGATAGTTCCTAGAATCTGTCTGATCAGGGTCTGCTCTGTTTGCTTATGGCATGATATAGATCAGATTCTACAGTTTTCCTTCAAAGCAGAAAGTTCGCTCGAAAAGTTTACATTATAAAACTCAGTTAATTTGTAAATATTTCATGATGTATTTCTTACATGACATTGAACAGGAAAAAAGTTAATAACTGTAGTTATCCAGTTAATTGAATACAGACAAAAGACTCTTTGAGGACTTAATGCAAAACTATTGTACCTAACACTTAGACATATAACCTGCAAACAGTTTTGATCCAGATTTGACACAATTGATCTGTCATCAGGAATTGAATTGTTTGACATTCTGATTGTGTGTAACAAAATAATTGGAAGAAAAGTTTAACCTCAAAATCTTATGTTGAACCCTTTCCTTCGTATAAACGCCTCATCAAACATTTGTAAACAGAATAGACCCAGATCAGATGGTTTCTGAAGGAGCTGTCTGATCAGGGTCTGCTCTAGACTGTTTGCTTAATAGTTATGGTATAAAATAGATTTGATTCTAGTTTCTGCCTGAGCAAAAGTTTCCTGTGTTTATATGTTGCTTTAACCCTTTACTCCATAAATATGCCTTAGCAAACAGAGAAGACCCAGATCAGATGGCTCCTGTAGGTCTGCTCTGCTTGCTTATAACATAATATAGATTTATATAGGATTATACAGTTTCTGCCATGGCCAAAATGTTGTGTGTCCTTGCATGTGCTATTATAACAATGAATCTAATCAATATCCAATCATGTCATTATTTCTTACAAGAATATTGAACAGGTAAAGGGTTTATTAACCCTTTCCTTCATATAAACATGTTTTCACACATTTGCAAACAGAGTAGACCCAGATCAGATGGCTCCTAGAGGAGCCATCTGATCAGGGTCTGCTCTGTTTGCTAATATAATTTGATAGATCTGTTTCTTTGCTTTCTAAAATGTCTACAATGTTCCACCTTCCATATTTCTTTATAACTATTTTGTTAATGAATATTCAGTAGGTACTGAAATTTGGAATAAACATAGAACAGGTAAAGAGTTAAGCCATTCATTGCTACATAATTTCCTCTGCTAAATTTATTGTCTTTCTCAACCTCAATTCTCAAAATATCCTTTTCGTTTCATTTGTTGTTAGAAGCAGTTTCAGAGTATCAAACAGTTTAGATCCTGATGAGATGAGTGACTAATTGTCTTCATCTGAATCCAGACTGTCAACAAAGGTAATCACTCATAGGATGGAAGTCAGTGTAATAATAGTTTGCACTAATCTGTGGATTAGACTCAACTAGGTGAAGTACCTGGAAATAGTGAGCAGCCACACAGCCAGGGGTGGCGCAATCTTGGCAGTTGCTTATTACAATGATTTACTTGGAATTCCAAGTAGGAGCCTGACAGATCAACAGGTGCTTGAATTATCAAGCGCAGCTGCTCTGAATTTATCGAAATACATAGTTTATGTCCTATTGTTTACTATTTTCAGATCTATCAGGTGGCCTATGTGATTGTGAAGGCTGCAAATGCTCCTCGCCCTGGCAATTGGGTCCTGGAGAAATCCATTGATGGTATAAACTACAGCCCCTGGCAGTACTTCGCAATGACTGATGAGGATTGTGAAAGTATCTACAATGTACGGGCTACCAAAGGGAGCCCAAACTATGAATATCTCCGAGATGACGAAGTTCGATGCACCTCCTACTTTTCCAAACTGAACCCCCTGGAAAATGGAGAGGTAAAAAGTGTGCTAATGAGCAAATGATGAAATTAATAAATTCATTTTAGACCTCAATTTTTAGTTGAATGTGTCCAAACTTATTTTCATTTTTAGAGTAGTTTTTTGTGCAAGAATTCTTTTGCTGATGGGACCTTTGGAAAATAATTTGTTGAGCAAATACTGCAGACCCTGATTAGAGTGATCCTACTAGAACCCTTGGGTCTGGGTCTACACTGTTTGCATGTCCTTTATTTGGGACACTAGTACACACTACGCATTACACTGGTTGAATAACAGACTATTATTTAATGTTGCTTACAAGACAAGAACTGTTTGTGCATAATTCACTGAAAAAATCCTGGAGTTATTATGGTAGACTTGTTGCAGCAGATTCTATTATTTTGAATTTTTTTTAAAATATTTATGTTCCGTTTTAGTTTGTTCAGATACATAGGTGCTTGGAATATGAATATGGGCATTTTTCCTTGTAAACATAAGAATAGTGAAAAACAGTTATCTAATGGTTGCAAACACTATACCGGTAGATCCAGATCAGATTGCTCAGATTGGTCAGAGTCTGAACTGTTCATCGTTCTGAAATTTTCTAACTAAATTTTCCTTTCATTCAATATTGATACTCAATAATGATGAACTATTTATTTCGCTTTGAAAATTTATCATTCAAGGAGTGAATATGTTTTTTTGTTCTGAAATTACTGTTTATTCCTCTATTTACAGATATTCATCTCGCTGACAAATGGACGACCAGGAATATTTGTCCCCAGTAAAACATTGCTGGTAAGGAAAAATGTTTTACCTAAATATAAGATAGATAAACTTGAGCAAAAGATTGATATACAAGATCTGGATGTTTGGTTTAGATGTTGATGAGGCTGTCAATCATGTACAAAAATGAAAGGAAACTCTACCCTAATTGCCATAAGTATTTGGACAGCCAATCTCCACTTACCACAAGTTAGTACAGCTGCCACTTTGGCCTTGTCCGTTTCCATGTCTAACAGATTTTATCCAGTCTTCACCATTTTTGTGGTTTATAATATCTTGGTCATGTTTGATTACCAGTCATATTGTCCAAGGCACGTCAGGCTTATTGCCCTTAATTAACAAAAAATGGCCACAGTGTCCTTGTCCACGCTCAAGTCCCAACAAATTTTATTCAAACTTGCTGAAATATTGTTCATGGTCATAATATCATAGCCAAGTTTCATAATCAGTCATATCCTTTTAGGCACTTCAGGATTATGGTCCTTGAATTACATACAATCAGTGGCTTTGGCCTTGTCTGCTTTCTAGATTTCAATAATTAAGTCCAAAACAATTTTAATTTAATCTTCACCAAACTTGCTAAAAATGTTTGTGTTCAAATATCTCAACTCTGTTTGATTACCACTTTCATTTTCCCAGCTACTTCAGAGTTATGTCCCTTGAATTATAAAAAAATTGGTCATATGACTAGCCTCGTCTTCTATAAAATATGACACACCGGTATTCTGTGGCATATTGGTGGCACAAGGGTATGTACTGTTTATTATACCCCCCTTTTGAAAAAATGGGGGTATATTGCTTTGCACATGTCGGTCGGTCGGTCGGTCGGTCTGTCGGTCGGTCGGTCGGTCGGTCGGTCGGTCGGTCGGTAGATCGATGGTTTCCGAACGATAACTAATAAACGACTTGGCCTAGAATCTTCAAACTTGCTGTGGTGGTTGGTCATGACAAGTAGATGACCCCTATTGTTTTTGAGGTCACTAGGTCAAAGGTCAAGGTCACCATGACCTAAAATGGTGAAATAGTTTCCGATCAATAACTGCTCAAGGGTTTGGCTTGGGATCTTCAAACTTGCTGTGGTGGTTGGTCATGACCACTAGATGACCCCTATTGATTTTGAGGTCACTAGGTCAAAGGTCAAGGTCACCATGACCTTAAATGGTTAAATGGTTTCCGATCAATAACTGCTCAAGGGTTTAGCTTAGAATCTTCAAACTTCCTGTGGTAGTTGGTCATGACCACTGGATGACCCCTATTGATTTTGAGGTCACTAGGTCAAAGGTCAAGGTCACCATGACCTTAACTGGTAAAATGGTTTCTGATCAATAACTGCTCAAGGGTTTGGCTTAGGATCTTCAAATTTGCTTAGGTGGTTGGTCATGACAACTAGATGAGTCCTATAGTTTTTTAGGTCACTAGGTCAAAGGTCAAGGTCACCATGACCGTAAAGGGTGAAATGGTTTGCGATCAATAACTGCTCAAGGGTTTGACCTAGGATCTTCAAATTTGCTTTTACGGGTGAAATGGTTTGCGATCAATAACTGCTCAAGGGTTTGACCTAGGATCTTCAAATTTGCTGTGGTGGTTGGTAATGACCACTAGATGACCCCTATTGATTTTTAGGTCACTAGGTCAAAGGTCAAGGTCACCATGCTCTTAACTGGTCAAATGGTTTCCGATCAATAACTGCTCAAGTGTTTGGCTTAGAATCTTCAAACTTGCTGCGGTAGTTGGTCATGACAACTAGATGACCCCTATTGTATTTGAGGTCACTAGGTCAAAGGACAAGGTCACCATGACCTTAACTTGTAAAATGGTTTCTGATCAATAACTGCTCACGGGTTTGGCTTAGGATCTTCAAATTTGCTTAGGTGGTTGGTCATGACAACTAGATGAGCCCTATTGCTTTTGAGGTCACTAGGTCAAAGATCAAGGTCATCATGACCTTAACTGATGAAATGGTTTCCAATTAATAACTGCTCAATGGTTTGGTTCGGGATCTTCAAACTTGCTGTGGTGGTTGGTCATGACCAGTAGATAACCCCTAATATTTTTGAGGTCACTAGGTCAAAGGTCAAGGTCACCATGACCTTAACTGGTGAAATGGTTTGCGATCAATAACTGCTCAAGGGTATGGCTTAGGATCTTCAAACTTGCTGTGGTGGTTGGTCATGACAACTAGATGACCCCTATTGATTTTGAGGTCACTAGGTCAAAGATCAAGGTCATCATGACCTTAACTGATGAAATGGTTTCCAATGAATAACTGCTCAATGGTTTGGTTCGGGATCTTCAAACTTGCTGTGGTAGTTGGTTGTGACCACTTGATGACCCCTATAGTTGTTGAGGTCACTAGGTCAAAGGTCAAGGTCACCATGACCTTAATATGTGAAATGTTTTCAGATCAATAAATGATCAGTGGTTTGGCTTAAGATCTTCAAAGTTGCTGTGGTGATTAGTCATGACCGCTAGATGACCTCTATAGTTGAGGTCACTAGATCAAAGGTCAGGGGGTCTGGGGGGGTATACATGTTTTACAAACATCTCTTGTTTTTGACAAATTTTTGATTTGTCATTACCCATAAAAATGAAAATCTAAACATTTAGTATGTGTCCTGATAGTGTATTTTTGACCAGTTTTTTTCGATTGATTAACTGACTGTGTTGCCACTAAGTGACTGGTCCTCATCTGCTGATATTATTAAAAAATAATAAAATCAAGGTATCAGTTTGAATCCTGTTGTGATTCTGATCACAAATTCCTTGCTAGCATTCCAAATGTTAATTAATCACATGTTCTCTTACATTGGTTTACATTGGTTGCAATTTAAGTTACATCACACCATGTCCTATTTTACAGATTTACTGATAACTGTTTTGACAAGTTATTGACCAGTCATGTAAAGTATCCTAAAGAAGCTTACTACTTATGTCAAGCGGCTTGAGAGAGGTTCAACAGCTTATTGAATTGTACTCTCTCAACCACATATTCGTGTGTACAGTTTTGCAAAAATAGCAGAATTCATTGGAATGCAATAAAACCCCTCTAAACTGGAATTCTAGTAGAGAAGAATTTAGATAGTTTTAGGCAGGTGGCTGCTTAATGCAGGGAGTACTGTATTTGAATGATGTTTCATTTCTATAGGCTTTTATTCATCGTAACTCTTCCAATACTGGTGGCAAATTTATCATCACCTGTGGCAACAGGTGTTATCCAGATGAGATGCTGAGTATCATGGTGTCTCATCAGGATCCAAACAGTTTGACACTCTGACTACAATTTTTAACCCTTTAACTCATGATCATTGTGTAAGAAATATTGACATCATGAATATTAATAAGATGAAGACTGAAGTTTTATAATGGAATTACAAATGTATAACCATGGGAATGATTTACCATAGCAGAAACTGCAGAAATCTGTATTATTTCATAAGTAAACAGAACAGACTTTGATAAGACAGCTCCTATAAGAGTCATCTGATCTGGGTCTACTCTGATGCAAAAGTGTGAGAAGGTGTTTATGTATAAAGGAAAGAGTGTAAAGGTTTTAATGTATATGCTACTTAGTCTTTATAGGTACAGTAGAAATGTTTAACCCTTTGAAAGCTGCATTTTCAAAATGGAGTGGTCCATTATTGTTTAACAATGGAGTCCATTCTGTTTGAAAGTAGTAAATTTGTTAGAGAACTGTGAATGACAAACAGTGCAGATTCTGATCTGATGGCTCCTCTAGAAGCCCTCTGGTTTGGATCCACACTGTTTGCAAATGCCAGTAAGCTCATTTCCCTCATTCAAAGAGTTAAAGTAATACATCTGAGGCACTGGGCGCTATAGTCTATGTGAACTAAAGTTCAAACGATCAGGGAGTACTTGTATCTTACAGAATTATATAGCAATAAATCTTTAGGTTTACACTTCTCGTTTGTCCAGAATATCTGAAGTTATTACTTTTGTTTGTGTCGACTTGAAGGATAGACAATCAGAGTATTGTCTATTTAGATCTGCGGGCTTATAAGACCTTTCAAATTACATGTATAGGTAATTTGTATGAGCTGTTCCAAAAGAAAACACGTGTTAACATTTTAGCAAACCATTTTGTCTCAACTTGGTCATGGAGTGAGACGCAATGTCTTATAGGGTCCACACTGTTTGTTAGATAGGATAAAGAAATGAAGTTGATGCACAAGAGTGTCAAACAATAGTTCCTGATCATTCTGCACACAAGTGGCAAATTTGGGTGGACATATGCAATTGGTTTGAATCCAGATGAGACATGTCTTGTTAAGATCCAAACTGTTTGATGTTTTGACTGTATTTTAAGAGAATTGAAAGAAAATATTTCAAAATTGAGTCATTTTTCCAGATGACACTTACTTTGTGTTGCAGAGAATTAAACTTTCTCATGACACAGTTTATATGTTAGCTCATAGTTCTAAATGAGACAGTCAGGACACAAACGATAAAGACTGTCTGTGATTATATATACAAAATTACATTTGGATTTAAGAATGAAATTGAATTGTTTTCAATTATGGATATTTTCTGTCATGAAATTGTGCTCCATCTTTACTGTTATAGCACAAAAAGTTAAGTATATAACGTTTTATACAATGTATCCTGCTGTTGTTTATAGATTCACCATTTAACTCATTCATTACTAAATAATTTTTGTCTGCAAAAGTTGTTGTTTGATTCAATCCTTGGTACATTTTCTTCTATTTCTTTTAACCCTTTCCTCCATAGACTATTTTTTAGACCCAACCTCTTTGAATGAATCTGCCCAAAAGGAGCATTTACTAGAGAAAAGTAAAATTTTAGAATTTTGTAGTTGAAACCATTGTGATAAATACAGCATTTGCTCCTATAGGGGCCAATGCTCTATTTATCACAATGGTTTTAAAAAAAGTGACCATTACAGAGGCATACAAAGGTGTATCTATGGAGGAAAGGGTTAAAAATCAGTGTAGGAGTGTCAAATAGTTTAGATCCTGATGAGACACCAAGTTGGTATCTTGCCTTGGTCCTAACACTGCCTCTCATCAGGATCTAAAACTATTTTCAAAGGGTATCACCAATTAGTTAAAGAAACTTTTAAAATGATATACAGGTAATTGTATACTTTTAAGGGATAAATTAGTGAAGTAACTGGGCAGTTAACCCTTTACTCCCTGAATATTCATGTACAAAATGATGATGTCATGAATATTAATTAGATTAATTTTTAATAATGGCGTATTAATACAAGAACATTTTGCTGAAGCAGAAACTATACAGTCATATCTAAATTATATTATAAGCCAACAGATAAGACCCTAATCAGATGGCTCCTATAGGAGCCGTCTGATCTTGGGCTACTCTGTTTACAGAGGCTTAGAAAAGTGTATTTATGGAGTAAAGTCTCTTGCTGAATTTTAAAATACATTTCTCCTTCTTTACCCTTGCCCTGTTGTATAATTACATATATCTTCACTGTGTACAAGTATTTCGCTGTGCAATCACTGCTGTGGAGTGCACTGGTTGCACAATCAACTTGTAAATAGTGCAGATCCTGATGAGACAGCTCCTACAGGAGCTGTCTCATCAGGGTCTTCACTCTTTACAGGTAGGTATATTGACGTGAATAGCAAGCGAAGGGTTAAGATACATGTACATGTATATTCAAGTAAAGCAACTATTCTAGTATAATTGTCTTACTGTGCTTTAGTTATTGATATTGTTAATGTGATTGGTTATCATAAACAGATGGTTAATCCTTAACCTATTGAATATTCACGTAAGAACTTAAAACCTTAAGAATAATTATTGAATAAATTATATTTTATAATGGAAAATAAACAAGAGATATTTTGTCCATGACAGAAATAGAGGATCTTACATGAGTGTTCTTGATTATTGGATTTATTAAATGAGTCTTTTTAAAATGATAAAAAAACGAGCTTTAGCGAGTTTTTTATCGTTTTAAAAAGACGAATTTAATAAATCCAATAATCATGAACACGAATGCAAGATCCTATTTATAACATAACACACACAAATGTTATTTGCAGCCATAATATTTCAGCAGTAACGTGGATTGTTATAAATTCTCCTTACATATAGAAATGATGAATGAAAGGTGTTATTAGGTTCGCTAGGTAACTGGGACAAAGTAGGTCCAAATTTTCCAACTTTTTTTTTTACTTACTGTCATATCAACCGGGATCTAATTCAGACCTCTCTCTCTGGTATTCAATTTAACTGTGATAGTTTATGATACAAAAACATACAGAAACACGTCAAAATAAATTTTGAGTTACAGTTTTGACATACATAGTTACAAACACGTCACATTATGACGTCATTGTACACAACATGTGTCTATGTAAAGCGCGCCATTTACATGAAGACCCACATACAGTCGCCAACACGTCCGACACTCACTGTCAATGGGATTCGAAATGCGCCTTCGTTTTGGTATATTAAGCCCTTCATTAGTGTTTTATGTATACACATAGACATGGACATTTCCACCGAGAAAAAAATCTCGATTCAAGTTCAGTGAAAATGTTTGAAATGGACAAAAGATTCAGTACGAGCTGCTGCATAAAATGTGTTGGAACAGGAGGAAGATTTTCGCGATCAGCTGAGTATAGCATATTTGAAATATGTTTGTGCTGTGCTGGATTCAGATGACTATAGTTGTTGATTGACGAGATATTTTTATGAGTAGAAATCTGCATAAACAAAAGGACATGCGGTGAAGAAAATGCAAAGTTGTGGAGGCATTTTCTATGTAGAATGGATTGTATGGGTCAGAGTAGCTGGTAGGTCTTTTTTGGCATACATTTTGTATATAATTACTGACAGCGATTACAATTTGTATTATTTTATTGAAATTAAGGCGCAAGTGCCAACAGTCCTTTGCCATCTATCGTGACTCAATCATTGACAGGTAGGTCACCGTCCGTCAGTTTGTTTGTTTTGACAGCGCGTATTAATACAGTTCGGTCGTTCGAATGTTATTCACTAGTGAATATATGCCCGTGAATATCAAAAAATAAATGATAGTGTTACGTCACGCTGAAGCCACGAGTTATGTTATAAGCTGTATAATTGGACCCATATTATGCCTATAAGCAAACTACAGACCCTGGAGTCTTCATGCCTATAAGCAAACTACAGACCCTGGAGTCTTCTCTGTTTGCAAAAGTGTAAATATGCATTTTTATGAAGTAACCGATGAAACATTGTCTTTTTCAGGATTTTACTTCTGCCCGTTATGTGAGACTTCGTCTGCAAAAAATTCGAACTCTGAATGCTGACTTGATGAGTTTGCAGTCACGTGACCCACGTAATCTTGACCCAATAGTTACAAGAAGGGTAAGTTTGACCTGAAGTCAGAATCACTTTTTTGCTTTTCATAAATTAATTCACAGAACATACAATAACATTATTACACTGTGTGAACATGACTGGCAGTTTGTCTTTTTTATATAAACACCAAGCATCCTTTATGTCAATACTTTAAAAGTAATTACAGTGAAAACTCGATTATTCGAACACTCAAATACGTACCATTATTGATCTTTAACACAGGTGGCAGCTTAATGCAGGAGCTTTTTGCATGACTTTCACCCTGCATTAAGCAGCCACCTACCTACAAAGACACAAATTCTTCATTACTAAAAGTTTGTAGTATCAAGTTTTGAGTGGTTCTATAGTTACAACAAAGTCTATTACATTATATCTTATATGATAGTTATATTTTGTAAGGATAGGTAATAGCCGTCTGATCAGGGTCTGCTCTATTTGCTAGTGTAATTTGAAAGATCTGTTTCTTTACTTTCTAAAATGGCTACAATGTTCTACCTTCCATGTTTCATTACAACTTTTTTGTTCATGAATATTAAAAAGGTATTGAAATTTGAAATAATTTGCTACACCTCTAGAAATAAATATAGAACAGGGAAATGGTTAACTAGGTATGTAACCGGATTTTGTTTTGATTTCAGTACTTCTACTCCATCAAGGATGTCTCCATTGGTGGCCAGTGTATCTGCTATGGCCATGCTACAGAATGCCAGAGGATAGGAGACAACTCAGACGTAAGAAAGATATCAGGCAAATACCTAGTCTGGAGTTGCTTTTCAGTATAGATTTTGTAACTATAAAATCCAAGACCTTTTTGTATCATTTTTATCCAAGCACTGGGGAGACATTGTTTTCAAAAGTGTTGACTGCAAGATATGGCTTGCCTGCGTCTTGTTTGTAAATGATAGGTCCTTATTTCATAAAAACTCAATATGTTAAAATAGATTAAACTAGCTCAGAATTTGAAAATTGCTTTAGGCTTGACATTGTTTTTGTTTCAGCGCCTGGCTTGTGTATGCCAGCATAACACATGTGGGAACAACTGTGAGTACTGCTGTCCTTTGTACAACCAGAAACTCTGGATCAGGGGTGGAACAAATGGCAATGGAAACAACTTTGTAGATGTCACATGTGAAGGTGAATGTTTTTGATTGAAATTGCTTATCATCCGCAATTTTAACTTTGGTAGTTAAACTATATATGAGTCTTTCCATGGTATAATCTTTGCATTTAATGATTTTACAAACAATATAAGCACTAACAAACCACAGCGTCATAGATACAGTGTAATCAAGGTCTACTCTGTTTGTCAGCTTAAGAGACAAACTTGTATTGCTGATGATTGTTAAATATATCTGATGGTGGCTGGTCTGGATCTATACTGTTTGTAAACCCCACAAAGGTACCTTAATCATCGAATAATTTATTCATTCTAAGCAGTTTATCATTAAAGAGTCAATACAAGGTCACTGGTAAAAGGGAGGCCACTTTTACTCTGTGTAGTTTGAAATGAGGGGACACGTTTATTGTTGTCTGATACAGTAAGCTAAACTTTCTAAACTTCACTGTGTATTTACTTTTTTTAAAAGAACAGTTGTAAAAGCTATTAATTCTATTGAAATGGTTATAAAATGAGGCTTATAAGAATTGGAACATATTTGGTTTTCAAGGCAGAACGTATAAAGTATAGCAGTTTGATACTGAGGAAACATGATGAAAAAGCATGTACAGTAAAACCTCTCTGTAACGACCACTAAATTACATCAAGTATCTTGTGTTAAAGGCAGGTGGATGCTTAAAGCAAGGTGAAAGTAAAACAGAACGCTCCTATAGGAGCGTTCTGTTTTACTTTCACCTTGCTTTAAGCAACTACCTGCCCTAAATACCTACTAATTAACACAATTTAGTGGTTGTTATAGAGAGGTTTTACTGTACATGTATCTCAAGAAAGTACAGCCTTTAATATCATGCACTTCATTATTTCTACTAGCTGAAAATTTAAACCTGTTATAATATTAAAGCTTAATTGTATTTTTAATTTTTCCAAATTTTATACTTCCATTGCACTCATTTTGTTTATGAAAAACAGTCATGAAAATAGATAATATTATAACACTTAAATATGAAACAAATGATCTGGTGTTGAGTTTAATGAATGATATCATGTTCTTCATTACCATGCTGGATACATATTTGTTCACCCATAACTTGCCATGTTTCATGTAAAAAAAATCAAGCTGTACTGTCTTTTATTCTACAAGCATACACTCTGAGTGTCAAACATTTTTGATCTTTACTTAGCATCTCATCAGGATCTGAACTGTTTGCAAAGGTCATCACAAATTCACCTGTAATGTGCTAAAGGTTATGATTGATTGTTGTGTCTTGCAGCATGTAACTGTCATGGCCATGCAGAGTCCTGTGTGTATAACGCCACTGTAGATGCCCTTGACCTTAGTCTGAACATGGCAGGAGAATATGAAGGTGGTGGTGTCTGCATTGATTGCAAGGTAAAACTATTTCTTTGCCCTTTTGTAGTAATATTTAATTTTTTGAGGCTCCAAAGTCTAGAAATGGACAATGATTTAACATCTTACCTGTGCATGTAAAACATATGTGCTGCATTTTGCCTACATGGGTATTTACAGTCACCAAAAGGAAAACAGAGTGTACTGTCAAAGTAAATTTTAACGCCATAACACTTATACATGATAAATATTTATGAAAGAAATGGTGTATGAAAATTATTTCACTATATGTTTTTAGATAAATGGTATACAAACAGGGGACATTTTTACCATGGTAGAAACTGTAGAATCAGATCTATATTATTTCATAAGCAGATATCAGATCCTGATCAGATGGCTCATACAGGAGCCATCTGATCTGTTCCTTATTTGTTTGCGAAGATGTAAAAAGGCATTTCTATCTAGTGGAGGGATAACATGAGACAATCTACATCTTGAAAGAAACAATGATGATTCTGGTTGCTTCTGTATGAAAGCAGGTGCCTATTTTGTATGTCTTGTTGCATTTTGTATGTATACATTGATGTCTGATACTTGCTACAATCACTTCTTAGGACAATGAGAAACAAATCTTGCTACTTTGTTACAATCATATAAATACCATTCAGAAAGCATAAAATATAAGTTTTATTGTGTGTTATTTTCAGGATTTCACTACTGGAGTCAACTGTGAGAAATGTTTGCCCGGGTACTACAGACCATGGGGTGTTCCCCACACTTCTCCCCGCCCTTGCAGGCCCTGTAACTGTCAGGAGTCTGTAGGCTCCACTGGGATCTGTATAGAGGATGACAGTCGAGTGGACGAGGGACTGGTACATATTGTTTCATCATATTGTACAGTTATTGGTTACTATACTTTCACAAAAGAGTTTGTTGGGGGAATATACTGGAATCAGGTTGTTTGTCTGTAGACTCAATTATGTGTCTTAAGCAGTTTTGTATTTTGAAAGTGAATACTTATCCTTCTAATCATGGGATCCGGTGCCCCTGCAATTTTCATTATGATCTGACCACTATTTCTGGAATTATTGCCCCCTTTTCAAGAAGTTTCATATACATAATGATCTCATTGCAGTGCCAAATAAGCATAAGATTAGCATTTTTGGAGTTATTTCCCTGTGTTATTTTATACTTAATATTTTTGTCAAGGGAGTAACTTTAGTGCATAATCTAATGTTTGCCTGATAGAACCTATTATCAGTACTTTGATCTGACGTTTGCATTTATATACACATAGAAATTGTTTGATTAACTCATGTTATTTTGTGATGTAGATGCCTGGCTCTTGTGTTTGCAAGCCTGGCTATGCAGGCCAGAACTGTGACAAGTGTGACCTTGGTTACCATAGTTACCCACATTGTGAGCCATGCTCTTGCAGTTTGGCAGGAACAGTGGACCCAAATATGTGTGAAGGCAGATGTATATGTAAGGTAAGTAGCATATGAAATCAGAAATAAAGGGGTTTAAAAAATTGACATCCCAAATTGACAGGTTTTTTTTTATCCCATCATGACTTTCATGTAAACAAGTTGATAATTTCAATGTCAAAATTGAACTGGATTTAACCTCTTCCCAAATGGACATTTATGCATGACTTGATCACTTAATGAATATTCATTAGCTTAATTTTTATAAGTTAAAATTCAAAAAAGAATTGTTAGCCTATATTAAGAATGTATAACCTGATTTATATAATTTCATGAGCAAACAGAGCAGACCCTAATCAGATAGCTCCTACTGGAGCTGGGCCGGCTATGTTTGTAAAGGCATGAAAAGCCGTTTATATGAAGGACAGGGTTAAAGCAAATGTTTACCTCTTACACCATCGTTCTTCAGGAATTCTGTGCCTGAGTTTCATTGGAATTCATCATTTACCCTTTGACCTTTTAAATGATATTCATGTAAGAAATAATGAGATCAACAAAGTACATTCATGTGTTTGGTGTTTTCTTCCTTGTTACTGCATAAAATGGAGCAACATTTAGCATGAGAGTTCCTAATAAATGATATGATCAAATAATGTAGATTTAAGTTCAATTAGTCCTGAAATATTAAAAACTCTCGATTCAAATGGAGAGACAAGTGAGTGAAAAACACATTACATTAAACTACTAGAGATAGATAATTAAAGCTATCAGTATAACTGGTGTATTGATAATCTGTCCATGGACACAACACTATAAAAATTCTTAAAAGGTCACCAAATTAATATACATGTATTAAAAAATTTTTTCTTTAAATTCATGCACAAATCTAATTTCCAATATCTATATGATGTACATGTATTACTGTATGTGTATTTCAGAGGAATGTAGAGGGTGAGAACTGTGACAGTTGCAAGCTGGGTTATTATGATCTAAGTGCAGACAACAATGTTGGGTGCCGCCAGTGCTTCTGCTTTGGGATATCCAATACCTGTCAGAGTGCTGGACTTGGACTGGTAGAGGTAATGACAATGTGGATGTGGTCATTATTATGTATATCCTTGTAAAATGTATTTTCAACCTGTGCAAAAATGTATTTTCAACCTGTGCACTACTTTATGACTTCAGCATAGCAAATTAATTTAATTCTTTAACTATTACTTCTTTGATATGCCTTTTAATGCTTTTGCAAACAGTGTATCCAGATTGGACAACTCCTGATTTGTCTGGTCAGTATATGCTGTGATTGCTTATGATATATGAATCTGATTCTACAATATCTGTCATAGTAAACAAGAATTGCCTTCTTAATGATGCTTTTATATGAAATTCAGCTAATTATTATTCATGTTATCATTTCTTACATGAATATTCATGACATAATGAGTTAAGAATGTAGACTGATGTTCTGGTATAATTTGAGTAAATGACAGATTAGTGAATTTTGTGATAACCAATGCATACTGTTTGAATCAAGATGAGAATTAGAATAACATGGAATCTAATTAGAATCCAAACTATCTGACACTCCAAAGTTGACTTTGGAGGGGAAGTGAAAAAAAAAGATTCTGACAATTGCAGCAGAAGACAATTTGGCAGACAATTACTTGTCATGGAAGGAGTTCAGCTAAGTTGATCTCAAAAACATGTTTTTATATATTTCCTTAGATCATGGACATGCGAGCAGACATGGATGGCTGGACAGTCATTACTTTGAATGATGAGGGGTTTACCCTGTTCCCAAATGCTGTCAATGGCTGGCTGGAGTACCGAACCTACCCAGCCAGAGAGCAGAACTTCCTGGACACTGACCGCTCAGGCCGGGATGAGGTCATCTACTACTGGCAGGCTCCAGTCAAATACTATGGCAACAGGGTAAGACTATATTTTCTTGAATATGCTTTTAGGTCTCTACTCTACTTGTTAGTTATGTGCACATTATTTTGTCTTCTGGTAATTATAGATTTATCTTGTATGAAGAGGTAAGATGTTAACATCATGCTGCATTGAGAGTGTAGTCAGTATTTAATGGAAAAGGTAAAATGTTCATGGAATATGTGTGTGCATGAAGGTAGCATGGGAGAAAGATGCAGTAAAATCTCTCTGTAGCATCCATTTAGAAGAAGCTAATTGCCAGTTTGTAAGACAAGTGGTACCCAAATATCCAAATGGGAATTATATATGTATGGATGGATATACAGCTTACGAGGTTGTTTCCCTTATTTTCATTCAGGGTAGACTCAGAACCAGCTTTTTTGACCTGAACTATTAATATGGAGATGATTACGTATTTTACTATGATTTACAGCTTACATCCTATGGAGGCAAGCTTCATTTCAACATGCAGTTTACTATTGATGAAAGCGCACCATGGCAGTACCACCTGGCTGAGGCAGATGTCATACTTCAGGTAGGGGCAAACTAGCCATGGTATTGTATAGAATCAAGTTTACTGACTACTTCCCTGTTTAATATTCATGTATGAAATAATGACATCATGAATATTTATTAGCTGAATTTTAATAATGGCATATGTGCACAGGATGTATTGATATTGGTTGAGTCGGATCTATTATAATTTCATAAGTGAACAGAGCATACTCTGATCAGACAGCTGATAATGATTATACATGTACTCTGTTTGCAAAGGCATGAAAAAGCATGTGTATGAGGGAACATGTGAAGGCTTTGAATGAATCAACATTAAAAGGTTTATAATAATTTATTCAGATTCAAATTAACATAGTTACTACTCTATTTATCCTCTATAATATAATTGTCCAACATATATTAATGTCATAGTTATGGACCTGACAATTATTGACCTTTGGTCAATATTGGAAACATAGGGTGTTTGATATTTCACACTTGCATAGTGGATTGTGTTGCTACAAAGTATAAAGTGTCTTTGATTTTTACTCTTAAATCACATTGCTAGCGTTCAAGAAAACCACTGTCAATTCATTGTAGGGCAACAATTTTACTGTGACAAGTGGGCGAAGCTATATCAGAGAGAACCAGGAGAACAAAAAGAGCATTCCTCTGGAGGAGACCAGCTGGTTCTCATTGGACTCCACAGGCAAACTCATCAGCGAGGAGCCGGTGACCAGGAAGGACTTTATGTTGCTGTTGTACGACTTGAGGAGAATACTGATCAGGGCTACCCATCATACAGCCCAGGACAATGTCATGTAAGTAGTGCAGGTTCGGTGTGAGGGCTCCTAGATGACACATTTTTCACACTCATTGTATACTTGGTGTATTGATACACATGTAATGCATTTCATAGTCCTTTACCTTTTGAATGCATGAGTAAACCGATTCCCTCATAGGCTATTTTTAGACCCAACCTCTTTGTATAAATCTAATGAAAAGGAGCATTTACTTGAGAAAAGATTTGTTTTAGACTTGTGTAGTTTTGAAACCATTGTGATAAATAGAGCATTGCTTGTATAGAACATTGCTTTACTTATCACAATGGTTTAAAAACTGACTTTTTCGGGGGTGTCATAAGGTGTCAATATAAGGGAATGGGTTAAAAGGCGTCAATATGAGGGAATGGGTTAATTGACATTTGCAAACAATGTAGGTACAGATCAGAGGGCTACTTGAGTGGCTCTTTGATTGACCAGGTCCTACACCGTTTGGCAACACCATGTAGCAAAGTAAAACCTGTCATACCGAATGGACTGTACCATTAACCCTTTACTCCTTGAATATTTATGTAAGAAATAATGTCATTTTGAATTTTAATTGGATGAATTTTTAAAATGACATATTAAACATGGTGAAATGTTTGCCATTGCATTAACTATAGAACCATATCTCAATTATTCCATAAGCAAACAGTGCAGACCCTGATCAGACAGCTCCTGTAGGAGTCATCTGATCTGTGTTTACTCTGTTTGCAATGACGTAGAGAGGGGTATTTATGGAGTATAAGGTTAAGCAAAGATGAATTGTTTCACAATGAAAATTAGGGATTTAAAGGGTAAATGACACAGTTTTAGGCTGCTTAAGGCACCTTTAAGATGTTTAATAAACCACATCTTAATTTGACAGCTTTCCTCTTACAGAGCATTGTGTCTTTGTATTTAGCTGATGCTTTTCTGTATCTGTGCATTTAATAACATTGAATGTATCTTGTACAGAAAACCTCTCTAAACTGGTCATTTAAGTTGATGTTGGTGCTGGTCTTTCGGACCGGAGCAGCTTAATGCAGAGTGAAAATTATACAGAAACTCCCAAAGGAGCTTTCTGCATGGCTTTCAGCCTGCTTTAAGCAGCCACCTGCCTAAAAAGACCTATGTTTCTTCAATAAAATTCTGATTTATGCGGCTGAACAGTCAACCATGATAGAGGTTATAGACACTTAAAATACTTTTTAACCCTTTACTCTATAAATATGCCAGTCCACGCCATTGCAAGTAGAGTACACCCAGATCAAATGGCTCCTATTGGAGCCGTCTGATCAGGATATCCTCTGTCTGTTCATGATATGATATAGAAATGATGTACTGTTTCTTCCATAGCCAAAAACTCCTGTGTCCATGTGTAATTACAACTGTCTAATTAATTTTCATGATGTCATTTTTTCTTACATGAATATTCATGGAGTAAAGGGTTAATCTAGTAAGGTTTTGTAACTTTTGTAATTTTTGTTTTCAGGTTGAAAGATGTTATTCTTGAGGCTTCCAATGCTGGTTCCACAAGTGATGTTAGCATCACAGGTGTTGAGAAATGTGCTTGTCCTCGTGGATACACAGGACTGTCCTGTGAGGTACTCATAAACAATGCATTTGCCCTTACATTAACATTTACTTACACTTAAAATGAAGGAATAAAACCAGAAGATAGATGGTTAAGTAGAGATCATCAACTGCAATATAATTTGATAGTTATTCTTTTGTTGTTTCAGTCTTTGTAGCCTTTTTCAGAAATACATAAACTCGTAGAATATGATGTTACTATTTATTGACCATGCCTGGTTCCCATTCTGTGTAGTTTAAAGTAAATGAAACATGTTTTCATATTTTATCTGAAATGCCATTTACTACATGTATTTCTTTCACTTGTAGCCTTGTCAGTGTATTTAAGTCTGTTATTTACTTCTAAATGAAATTTTGAACAAATAGAATTAAAAGCTCTGTCTGTTTGAAATGCTTGGTTCTGTAGGTCAAAGGTCAAGGTCAAAGTACCTTTTAGTTTACATGTCACAAGGAAAGCTCTTTGAAAAGAAAAAAGGCCAGAGTGGTATTGTTTGTAATAAGTTAGAAAATACTTGACAATTAGATTATGATACATAGAGCACAAATTAGCAGAAAATAATGTTAAGATGATTTTTTTTTTATTTCAGAGTTGCGATATAGGTTGGCGCCGGGTGGACAATATCTTGTATGGTGGTACCTGTGCTCCCTGTAACTGTTATGGCCACTCGAAGACATGTGACCCATACACTGGCCGCTGCCTGGTAATTCTACAATAACATTTCCAAAAAAAACCCTTGTGTGTGTGTTTATTAACAAATGGAATGCAGGAAACTGTTTAGAGCCAGATCAAACAGGAATCCTCTTATTGGAATCTACAGTGTTGGTCATTCAAAATCCTGTAGCAAATTGAAACCTTTAAAACTTAATGGAGTCTATAACTATACACTGATGGACCCGTCTAGTTAATATTCGGCATTCAAAGGTTGCATTTCATTCACTGCTATAGAGAACTTTGAACTAGATTTAGAGTGATGCCTGCTTTATCACAACTACTAATGCTGATGCATGAAAATGTAGTTTGATGTTAATGTTGTTGATGTTAATGTTGTTGATTTATCATCTATCTCTCCGACTTTGATATAAAAAGTGTAATAAAAATATTTAGAATAAAATTGGTAGATATGTTTGTGGTTTAAAAGCCATTCTCATAGAAAAAATTGCGGTCCAGATATATTCTCCTGATACTGAGCAATCTATCTGCAATTTACAGGAACAGGATGTGGGAAGTGGACTGTGCATGTACATAATATTTTAAATCTTTGAAATTTATTCATCAGGCTTTTCAAGGACATTAATGAATGCAATGTCTTACCTACCTTTCAGATGTGCACTGACAATACAATTGGTGAGAGTTGTGAGAAGTGTGCTCCTGGTTTCTATGGTGACCCAACTCGAGGTAACCCCGATGACTGTAAGCCGTGTTCCTGTCCACTGACAGAATCCACCAACAACTTTGCCACCCGCTGTGTGTTCTCTCCAACTTTCTCTGATCCAGATGCTTTCCTTTGTTTGGACTGTGCTCCAGGTTACACAGGAGATAGATGTGAAAGGTTGGCTGCTTAATCTGTCATGATGCAAAACTTTATTTAAAACTTATTATTGATTTTTGTGTCACTTGCTTAAGTGAGTGACACTTAGGGATCACTTCTCTATTATCTGTGTGTCTGTCTGTCTCAAACTTTTTGCGTCAATGTTTTAATTTTTTTGCATAAAGATTTTTTCCCCATCTACAGTTTAATAATATTATCTACAATATATTGAATATTTACCACCAACCAGAGTTAATAGATTCAGAAAAAGCTAAAAAATGTCATGCATTGACATTTTACAAACAGTAACATTGTTGACCCTATTCAGTATTATCAAAGAACTGCAGGGAGAATGATTTTTTCCCATTGCTTGATAATCCAGTTAACATCAACTAGTTTGTAGAATGACAGTGTTTCATTGAATGTGATGTAATGACAGTGTTATTAACTTATACATGTATTATTTTTTTCAGATGTGACAATGGTTTTTATGGCTACCCAGGTATTCTAGGGGACAACTGCAGGGCTTGTGATTGCAATGGTAACATTGACCCAAGCATACCCGGAAGCTGTGATCAGCTGACTGGCCAGTGCAGACTGTGCATGCACAACACAGAGGGGGATGACTGTGGAAGATGCCAGGTTGGCTACTATGGAACAGCTGTGGATGGAGATTGTACATGTAGGTTCCAGCTTTTTGTGTCTCTTTCTTTCTGTGAAGCTCACCTGCAGTCAGTTCAACAACATAGTCACCACACTGGTGCTGAGTGTATTTATGTGCATGCATCTTAATTTGGCCAGGGTCATAACTTTATATTGCAATTTCAGAATTCAAAATAAGTTGGCACATTTCTAAATAATGAGCAGACAAGAACCTTACCCCGAGATTTATCAGTTTCTGATTTTCGACTGTATTAGGCATTTCAAATAGCTCTGAATCATAGCATTACTCTTTTAACCATTGAATCATTGTCTTTTCCATTTTCAGTATGTGACTGTGACCCATTCGGCTCCACGAACATGACATGTAACAAGCAGTCAGGACATTGCACATGTAAGGAGAACTATACAGGCCGGCGATGTGACAGATGTGAGGTAAGAACTGTGTTAATACAAAAGCATCTAAAGAAAAACAGGAACCAAAATAAGTGGTGTTTTATACTTTAAGAAAAGTATGAACTGTATAAAATTCAAACATTGAGGGAGAACAATTAAAATCGATATCGGTTTGAATTAAACAGACAGTTTGAAGAGTTGTTTTTTTCAAATGTGTAAATAGTGTTGAATCTATGTACTCTGTTCACTTCAGATCAGAATAGAATCACCATTACTACCCTCTAAGTATTCAGCACACTTATGCAAATAGTGCTGTGCCACATCAAACTGCTCTTTAACCTAGCCTGCTGAGCAAATTATTTTTACAGAATTTTTCACCTCTTACATTTTCAAAATTCAAGCTATAATCAATTTGTCTACCAAAATGCAATCAGGGTGTCAAACAGTTTGGATCCTGATGAGATGACTAGTTACTCTGCTTCTCATCTGGATCCAAACTGTTTGCATAGGTGTTCACTTATCCGCCCATAGCAGGCTAAAGGTTAAGCATCCCGAAGGTCTTCACTTTTTGCTAATCTACTAGTTTCATTTAAAAGTTATCAAAATGGTGCATAGTTGACTTGTTCAGATTTACAATCTGGTCAGGGGAAGATTGAGTGTCTGAATATTTGGAGTGAGTATGGTACACGCTACTTGAAATACACAAAACAGAAATTGACTGTAGGGTTTTTAAATTTTACATACCAATATTGACATGAGAAAATATACTTAACCCTTTCCCTCATACAAATGCTTTTGTATGCCTTTGCAAACAGTAGACCCATATCAGACAGCTCCTATGGGAGTCATCTGATCAGGGTCTGCTCTGTTTGCTTATGAAATTATAATAAGCCTGACTACAGTTTCTGCCAATAGCTAAAATTCCTATGCACAAATGCCATTAATAAAAAGTAAATATTCATGTCATTATTTCATGACGGTAATTTCAACAAAACCATTATGTCGATAATAAAATATTTATTTTGTGCTCCGCAGCCACTATATCAATATAAAACGCAAATGCAAAAGATATGTAAAACATGAACATATGTATAACAGAACATAACCGTAAATTGAATACTGACTAGTGATGTATTATGACTATAAAAATAACAATGTTTTTTGTGGATACAAATGGCCACAACCATGTTCCCTACCGGGATAAATGACCCAGTAGAGATTACACAACCTTTTTGCTGACAAATCCCGCCTTGAAGGAAAGACCCGGGGCCGGGGTTTAAATGCTACCTAATTGTTCTTATTAGCCGCCAAATTCGCTTCAACTCGCCAGAGATCGCCATCGCCAGATATTCATGTAAATGCCCGCCAAATATCGCCAATGTTCGCTATAAATCGCCAATGTTCGCTATAAATCGCCAATGTTCTCTATAAATCGCCAGGGTTCGCAGAAACTAGCTACACTGCTTGATTCGCCAATACCTATAATGTAATTTCTATGCCAAAAGTGAGCCGCATAAGAAAATGCCTAGCAAAACGCACTTTGACAGATTCGTATGCGCGTCGCTCAAAAAACATGAATTTTGTCAGGTCGCCAGCCGAACACTTCAAGATTGATTGACCTTAATAGCGACGGAGTGGCAGAACCTGTAGATAAAAGTACCTATTATAAAATACAGAACTGAGCGTAAGGGAATGAATCATTACCGTGCCCCAGGTCAATCCTAAAAAAGCGAGAATTTTTCCGCCAGCCTACTACTAAATATGGTTGTGACTAAGGAAATATGGAAGTAACATAATGATATGATAGATATGAGGTTGGCACAATGCTAAATCCTTTGGCACAATGATGAAGGTGGCACAATGATAAATCCTTTGGCACAATGATCACTACTTTGGCGATGCCATAGTCGTAGCAGGCTCTCAAAACACAATGTTCAGAGTCAGTTAAGTGGAACACAATGCGGTTTACTTTAGGCCTGCAGACTGTTCATCACTGCCCTGAGTTGTGGCATTGCACATAACATGGTTTGAACACATATGACATGGTCCCAACAGAAAACTGCAATAGACAAAAAAGCTGGGCAGTATCATTGTTACAAAAATATACACAACAAAAGGATACACAGGGAAAAAATATTAACAACAGAAGCAAAAACTAGGGTGCGGTGGGTGGGTTTTTAACGATACTGCTGAGGAAAAAATGCTTCTTCGCCAGTTATCGAGCGTGAAAGGAAGTAGATCAACCTGCGCGAGATTCACGTCTCTTGCGAGAATTTGAATGATACAGCACCGGAAGTAAACAAACTGCGAACTTACTGCAGAAATAAAACTGATTAATTGCTATGAATTAATCGTCATTATTTCATGACGGTAATTTCAACAAAACCATTATGTCGATAATAAAATATTTATTTTGTGCTCCGCAGCCACTATATCAATATAAAACGCAAATGCAAAAGATATGTAAAACATGAACATATGTATAACAGAACATAACCGTAAATTGAATACTGACTAGTGATGTATTATGACTATAAAAATAACAATGTTTTTTGTGGATACAAATGGCCACAACCATGTTCCCTACCGGGATAAATGACCCAGTAGAGATTACACAACCTTTTTGCTGACAAATCCCGCCTTGAAGGAAAGACCCGGGGCCGGGGTTTAAATGCTACCTAATTGTTCTTATTAGCCGCCAAATTCGCTTCAACTCGCCAGAGATCGCCATCGCCAGATATTCATGTAAATGCCCGCCAAATATCGCCAATGTTCGCTATAAATCGCCAATGTTCGCTATAAATCGCCAATGTTCTCTATAAATCGCCAGGGTTCGCAGAAACTAGCTACACTGCTTGATTCGCCAATACCTATAATGTAATTTCTATGCCAAAAGTGAGCCGCATAAGAAAATGCCTAGCAAAACGCACTTTGACAGATTCGTATGCGCGTCGCTCAAAAAACATGAATTTTGTCAGGTCGCCAGCCGAACACTTCAAGATTGATTGACCTTAATAGCGACGGAGTGGCAGAACCTGTAGATAAAAGTACCTATTATAAAATACAGAACTGAGCGTAAGGGAATGAATCATTACCGTGCCCCAGGTCAATCCTAAAAAAGCGAGAATTTTTCCGCCACAAAAATAAATTCCAAAATTTATTTCCCCAAAAATTCCGAGTCAAACATGCTTAAGTAGTGCATCCCGAACTGCATCAAGATAAAACTCTAGCCCAACATCGGAAAGGTGAACCCCATCATGACAAAAGAAACCTGGGTCTTGTATACCTCATTATTTCTTACATGAAATTTTGATAGGGAAAGGGTTAAATAGTTGTATACATTTCTTTTGAAAGCCTCTGAAGGAGTTACCATGAAGTATTTCATTGTTCTTGTCCTGACTATTCTATATGTTGTTTTTAGCTCATTTTTTGTGTCTTGTGTATAATGTGTTTGTGTTACAATCATGGTTTCCTTACTAATCACAAATGGTGGATGGAGTATTACGTTTCTTTGGTGACAGGAAGTATGCATGGGAGATGATATATATTTGTCTTGTCTGAACTTCACTCAGGATGTCATTTTATATTGTGCATTTTACATGTCTCCATTTTCAGTATTCACATTTAGCAACTTTTTTTTTGCACAAAATTAAAACCATTTTTACTTGTTTTGTCTGCTTCAGCTGTAGACTATTACAAAAAATCAGCTTTCAAATGCCTGAAATTCATTTCTGTTATAATCTCATTTTGTTGAATGGCTTTAGACATTTGGCTTTAAGCATATTAGAATATTGGGATTTGCACAAAGCTTTTGCACTTATATTTTAAATGTTGGTTGATGAATGCAAATGTTTTTAGCGCATATGAAACTAAGCTAATTTATCAACATTGTAGTGTAATAGTTTTTCATGCCATGCATATGCTTTTTACAACGACTAGCCTGGGTTTGGTGATGTTATGAAAGGTTGTACTGAATGCAACTGTAGTCGTATTGGGTCACTTGATTTTCGATGTCACCCTGTGACTGGTCAGTGTGTCTGTCGGCCAGGGGTTGCTGGACTAACCTGTGACCAGTGTCAAGAAGGGTTCTATGGCTACTCAGTAGGGGGCTGCTATGGTGAGAAGTTTTCTACGACAAAATATTTAAATTTCACTATTTTGACGTTTGTGCCATACCTTGAAAAACATTATGAAAATTTTGCTGCATATTTTGGTCCGAAAATTTTGCTAGATTATATTTGGTCCATAAGAAAGAAACTTATTGAAAAGTTAACAGGTCAAGACTATCTAGCAGAGCTTAGTGTAACTTTTTGTCATTGATATTACCTTTGAAAAATAACCTTGAATCGATCAAAGTCATTGGAAATTGTCTTTCAAGCAATCTTCAACACATGAAATCTCTTTGAAGAAGTAAGTGGAAGCTACATTTATGATGTAAATAATTTCAGAAAAATTATGGAATGAAAAATAACCTGTTTGCTAATCTGGTAAAGTAAATTCCCTCTAAATCGGACATTCAGTTTAGTATAAATATCTGTCTTGGAGACAGGTGGCAGCTTAATGCAGGGCGAAAGTCATGCAGCTTTCTGCATGACTTTCACCCTGCATTAATCTGCCACCTGTCTAAAAGTGTGTAAATACTTCTCTATTAGAATTCCGGTTTAGAGGAGTTTAGTGTACATGTATTTTGATTTGTAAGCAAATATTACACTAATCACCAAAAGGATTAAGACAGACTAACTTAGGCCAATAGTGCAGATCCAGATCAAACCATTCACGATGAAGCCATTTGATCAGGATCTACACTGCCAGTCTGATTGAAAGTCATCAAAATCATGCCAAATTAGTTGTTAAACATTACAAACCAGTGGAGATGCGGAGATTGGTTGTTGGAATACTTACCATAATAAAGGTTACATGATTCATACCTTTTTATCTGTTATAAATGCTCCCTGGGGACATTACAGTTTTTATAAAGAGCTTCTTTTATTTTGTACACAGGTGGTTACTTAATGCAGAATGAATTCAATTTAAAAATCTCCTGGGGGAGCTTTCTGCATTACTATCAGCCTGCATTAAGCTACCACTCCCCCTCCCTTTTTTTTGGTTAAGAACCTGTTTTTATTTTATGGTTATTATATAGGGTTTTATCTGGTTTTATTGATTGTTAGTTTCTTCTTAGCAGTAATGGATTCTTTTTTTTAGAATGGGGGTGTTTATTAGGGAGAATACTGTAGGTGAACATTTGGAATGTTACATGTAACTCATTTTCTTATAATTTATGTGTGCATGTACTTGTCTGAAACTGTGTTTGTTGATGTGTTATATGCTGGGTCAGATTGTAGATGTTATCGACCTGGAACTAACCGCACCAATATATGTGATGTGCAGACAGGGGCATGTAACTGCCTCCCAAATACAAAGGGAGACTACTGTGACAGTTGCAAGGTTGGATTATAGTCCAGAAGTATCATCATATGCTGCCAGTTGTAATCCCCAAACATCCCTGTTCCCCAGATGCTTTTAGTTTGTTGTATATGTAGACAAATGTTTATGGTATTAAAAACTGCATAGTACAGGCTGTAGATTTGAATACTGTTAAACTTTCTTTTCAATAAATATCAAGCTTACTATAGTCAGCAGCATTGTATTATTCAGGCACCATGCTTTGCTATTTTTTTCATATGTAGGCATGTTTGCATTTATTTATTTTGCATAATTATACCTCTTTTAAGAAAGACGGGGTTATTATAGCCTCATATTTGGTCTTCCCCTATCGTTGGTGGTACTTATTTGCAAACAGAGTAGACCAAGATCAAACAGCTCCCACATGTTTGATTATAGGGTACCATAGATCTGATTCTACAATTACTGCCATGGTAAAATATTCCCATGTTTTGCCTTTACAAAAATTCATCTTATTATATTACATGAATATTCATGTAATTAAGGATTAAGATGAAGTATATCACACAAAATCTAATATTTAAAATCTGAACCATTTTCAGCCTTAAGGTCACTAATTGAATTTCAAGATCTGATAATGAATTAATTTCCAGTTCACAACTTCCAAACATTTTATTAATGAATACATACAAATATTCCCTTTAAAGCTAAGTTCCCACTAAGTTCAAGCTTGATCAAATGATCGGGGGCTGGTCTGGCTCGCTCAGCAGGAGTGATCGGGGCGGTCTACCTTGTACGGTATCGCTCTGACTCCCTACCTAAGATTTTTTGACATGTCCAAAAAATTTGGGTAGAGATCGAGTAGCCATGCGCTCGAGAAGCGATCAGGTATTGATCTAGTAGAGGGTCAAGTTGATTAGGATACAATTGTGTATAGATCTAGTGCGGTCGAGAATAAGTCATTTACCGGATAGGTACCCGATCATTTTGACCTCTACTTGAGTAATACCTGATCAACCCAAGTACGACCATGAAAATCTGGTCGGTGGAGATTGAGCAGAGGTTCAGTTGGTCGGGTAGAGATCGTGTAGGGATCATATCTGGGTCACGATGATCAAGCAGAGATTGGAGTGGTTGTTGAGTTGACGCCGTTGAGGTGTCATGAATGATCACGAGGGGGTCGTGTATGATTGAATAGAGGTCGAGAAGAACTCATGTGCATGCCTTCGGTTGAGCTTGGTGTGATACGGATGATCGAGTTGATCTGATCGGCAGTGGGAACCTACCTTTATTTGAACACCTGTTCAGTCCCATGTGTTCATTACAGTCAGGATCATGTATTGAAATTTGTTTTAAAGCATAACATTTATTTCATTTGATAGATTTTAAAACAGTTCACAAACGTTCACCAACATCCAATAATATATCATTTGTATGACCCACCACTCTTAGTACACTGTCCAAGCCTCAATTAAATGTTAAATGGACATTTCATATTTGAGAGAATCATACTAAATGTAAATGGTTAGAATCCCTCTTCTGTGGGACATGGTTTGTCACTTACCTTGGCAGCCTCATCATGCTCCCTGCTTGCAAAGCAGACTGATACTTGACTGTCATTGGTCATATACCTTGACATGCCCCTCAAGCTTCCTGCTTGCAAGGCAGACTGATACATGACAGTGAATTATTTGTCACTTACCTTGACAGCTTCATCATGTTCCCTGCTTGCAAAGCAGACTGATACTTGATTGTCTTTCCGTTTTACTGTTTATCATGTTGTTTGTCACACTTTATTGTTTTTGTAGTTATATTTTCCAATCAATACTCTTTGTCACAAGTGGTTAAACATGTTTCCCTTTCTTCATTTCTTGTTTTCTTTTCTAATTAAATATCTTTGCCAATATGACAGATAATTCCTATAAACCCTGTCAAATTTTTAAAAGTAGAACAAATAAGAGCCATAACTGTCTTATAAATTACAAGGGTTTTCTCAAGTGTCTCCCTTCTGTTTGGATTTATTTAAACTGTGTTCTGGCAGGTCTGTTAGTTTGCAACACTGTGTTACTTCCAAGTCTTGTTAATCTGTAGTCTATATTTCCTGTTGCTTTGTTTCCATTTTCCATCCTCTGTATGGTTGTCATTATTCTACCAGTTACATTTTTCATGTGAATTCATTCCAACACAACTGCCAAACTGATCTAATTTTGCTTATTTCAATTTTGTCTCATTGCATTAGTCTGAGTTGGTCCTCTACATAATGGAGATGCCCTTTTATGCCTTGGCAAACAGACTAGACCCAGAACATACGGTTCCTGTAGAGGCCGTCTGATCAGGGTCTACTCTGTTTATGGACTTATATTGATCTTATTCTACAGTTTCTGCCATGGTCAAAACTCCTGTGTTCATATGTCATTAATTATAAATCGGCTAATTAATATTAATTATGCCATTATTTCTTACATGAATGTTCATCAGGTAAAAGGTTATCAATATGAATTACATCTACTATTAACCCTTTCCCTGTTCTGTATTTAGGCCAAATTTCAATACCTACTGAATATTCATTAACAAAATAATTATAAAGATATTTAGAAGGTGGAACATTGTAGACATTCTAGAAAGTAAAGAACCAGACCTATCAAATTCTATTAGCAAACAGAGCAGACCCTGATCAGACGGCTCCTCTAGGAGCCGTCTGATCAGGGTCTACTCTGTTTGCAAATGCGTGAAAACACGTTTATATAAGGGAAATGGTTAAACCATTTCATAGTTCAATCCAGTCAATAAAAGCATCCTTCATTATTTTGTACAGTAAAGTTTTTCATGGGCCACCAGTACTCATCTTAACCCTTTCTCTTTTCTACGTTTATTCCGAATTTCAATGTTTATGGAAAAAATAGTTGCAACAAAATATGGAAGGTAGAACACTATAGCCATTTTAGAAAGTAAAGAAACAGATCTTTCAAATTCCATTAGCAAACAGAGCAGACCCTGATCAGCAGTCTGATCTATCTGGGTCTACTCTGTTTGCAAATGCGTGATAGGTGTTTAAATGAAGGAAAGGGTTAACCCTTTCAGCTTGTGATGACTGTTAGAAATAGTTTGTATCAAGCTGAGATGGCAAGTAACTCAGCTTCTCCTCAGGGTCTATATGATAATGTAGTACTGCTTGAAAGAGGGGAAAATATTTGCAGAAAAAGTTGGCGTTGAAAGAGCTTAGTAGCTTGAAGAAACTCTTTCCATTTTTGCTCTTTGCAATTTTCAACTGTCACTCAGCCATGTGAAGGCCCACAATAAGTTGTCTAAAAGCAAATATACCGATAGTCACTTTAACTTGGATTTACGTCATACAGTGCTTGACAATTTATTATCAGTTTTTATCAAACTTATCTTGTTATGTAATCAGGAATAAATGACCTATGTTGTTTGACCAAATGACAATGTTTTAAAGCCTTGCAGTATTATTCTTTATTCGTCTTGATAGTTTTGCTTTGCTTGTGAATATAACCAGCATTTTATGTATTTCTATGTTTAATCATGTGCATGTAATTTATCATAACTTGCATATAATGTTCTGTGATAAGTTCATCACTTTCATTATATGTTAAAATTATATATATTCAATATTTTAACTTGTGTACAATAGTTGCATGTTGTATTTCATGTTTTACTAACATAATCATAGTATCATATCATATTTGTCATATTCTCATCCACTGGTAATTACGATGCACCTGAGAAACGGTTTCAGTCTAGTTTATAACTTTGAGTTAGTTTTATTCAGATAATATATGATGCACAATTAAACATTACCATGTAGTCAAGGTCTCATTTTCAACTGATAAAGCGATTTGTTGATTTGTGTATAAAGCATTACTTTAAAGCCATGTGAAAGTTTTCCAAACCATTGGGTACAACACCAAGGTTCAAGTTGAAGGTTACATTTCAGTATTAACTAAGTAGTTTCTGGTGCAACTTATATATACCGTCGGGCATCTGCAGAGAATTTGGTTTTTGTGGGAGTATGCAATTTGATCCCTGCTTAACCCCTGGCAAATGAGTGAAGTGCTAGGACAGGTTGTCCAAATGTTAGGATAATGTGATTGATGTTGGTTACAATTCCACCATTTGCTGTGTTTTCATACAGAACACATTAAGAAGGAATACAGAGAGTTCTTCTTTGTCTGAATATTCTCTCCCTAGATGATACAATAGGGTCATTAATTAACCCTTTCCTCCATAAATACGCCTTTCTACGCCTCTATATAGTCATTTTTTGAAACCATTGTGATAAATAGAGCATTGCACCAAGATTTCTTACACATGTTGATGGCTTTATATCTGATAAAAAATTAGTCACTAATAAAATCTTGGTAGCTGATTAAGTATGTGTGATTGATAAAGCATAGGCCAACATCAGTGCAGAAAATGCAGCTGTGGTATGGGAAAAGAGTCACTGCTGACTAAGAAAAGTTTTGTTTTAGATTTGACTAAATGAACATTCAAGGGTTTATAGTTCTATGATTTGCTTTTTCGTTGAAAAAATGTACAATCTAAATGTGCTGTAGTCAAGTTTGTGTTAATGTTATGTTCATGTTAATATATGTTAGTTTTGAATGTGAGGTCTGTCATGGGCATATATGTATCCTTCATTATCCAACTTGATCAAAACTTTACTAACTTTCTATTTGTTAATTGTCCTGTGGCGTTTCTTGATCTGTTATTATCACAATTGGTCTGATCACTAATATAGATGCATATTACTAAATCATCATTTCTGCACCAAACCCTATGTTGTGACCACTCTTTAGAATTTTCTCAAAGACCATTCTTTAGAATAAGTGAGAAGAGGCAATTCTGAAAAGTGGTTACAATATATGGTTTGGTGGAGAAATAAGGAGTTATTCTGCATTCTATCTACTTATATTTCCTTTCTCCATCCCTTCTCTGTAGACCAATTACTGGGGCTTAGAAACAGCAGAGGGTTGTAGCGCATGTAACTGCAGCCCACAGGGCTCCTATTTTGAGCAGTGTGACAGCCAGACAGGCCAGTGTAGATGTAAGGTGGGCGTTGCAGGCAGGCAGTGTGACAAGTGTGTAGACGGCTTCTATGGCCTTGCTGTGTCTGGAGAATGTAAAAGTAAGTTCTTTCAAATTTTAACTGTGTGGAGGTATAGTTAAAAAACCCTGGTAATTGTTCAATTTTAAATTGTTTTTTTTTTAAAGAAGGAAAGTCGTGGTAATACCATACGGCATAGGCTTGGTGTCAATGTCATTGGCATAGCTATTGTCCGAAACCATGACATTTTGTCACAGTTTCAATATCAGCTATCCTAATTAAACTGCACATGATGAACTCATTTAAGAATGCACACAGTTGTTCACCATCAAAAAAGGCTACATTCTGGTAAGAGGCCATTACTCTTTCATGCATATTGTATTTAAAAAATTATTTGCCCTTTAAAATAGCAATCTTTGTGGACAGACAAGTGTTTGTGTGTTGGTATCAGTTTTTAGACATATGATGGCTAAATACAGGATGACAATAATGCAGAAAGATATTTGATATAAATTAATTCAGAATATGTTCTATTGATTAGTATTGATTGTTAGTACATGTACTACAGGTCATGTAACTTTTGCAGTGCATGGATAATTGCATGTTCTCTAATTTATGTTCCTCTTTGGGTCTCTTGATTTAACAAAGTGTCACATAGGAATTACTCCTGTCATCTCTCTGTATGTCTTGTTCATATATATGTCACACTTCAGCTGGCAAGTGACACACGTTCTTTGTAGCAAGTGTCATATACATGTACATGTATGTATATAGGCAAGACATTTTTGTATTACTGCATAGAACACTATTAGCAAAATTGAATTTTACATCTCTTTCAGAATGTGATCCATGTGATTTGCCTGGTCATATCTGCCATCCAGATACTGGGGAGTGTGTGTGTCCACCTAATACCATGGGAGAGCGATGTGAAATGTGTATTGACACCTACTGGGGTTATGATCCTGATTCTGGATGCAACGTATGGATATACTGTAGTTAACACAATAATTTTGATACAGCTACACACAAGAGTTGTTTCTTTTTAACCCTTATTGTGTTTGCTCTTAGCAAGATAAGGGTTTAGTAGGTCTGCATTAACCCATTACCTCATTAGCATTTTTTAGATGCAATCGTTTTGAATAAATCTACTGAAAAGGAGCATTTACTACAGAAAAGATAAATTTTAGTATTGTGCAGTTTTGAAACCATTGTGATAAATCAAAGACCTATGATGTGTTATCATAGGTCTTTGGATAAATGGAGCTTTTGCTCATATGGAGCAAATACTCTTTTTATCACAATGGTTTCAAAAGTGACGTCTACTGAGGCATAAAAACATCAATATTAGGGAATAGGAGAAGCAGTCATCTCCTTTAAGTAAAAAACAACAACACTGCCCCCAACATGTACATGTAGATCACTTCTGTAAGTTTTCAAGCAAATACAGTGAAACTTGTAAAAGTCTGCTCCTCGAGGAATTATTCATCCATCTTGAATCCGATTTGGAAAATATTTATATTATGGCCAACTACCCATTTTGGGAATATGTTCTGACGTTTCATGAAAATACTGTAAAAATTGTAGCAGTAGTTCACTCCAAAATTTTCAAGGATCAGCGGCAATGGAGAACAACAACAACTAACAAGCTAACTTCTATATACCCCATTCAGACTTTTAGTATTCCATCTGTTTTACACTCATTAATGTCTCATAATTACCGTGAACAAATTGGAAGATGGAGTTGCTCCAGATCCATTTTCAAGCGGATATTAATTTTTACATCATTATCAGGGTCATTTCCGATATTTTATGTTTTTAATCCTTTTCCTCACCTTTTCACGCATTTGCAAACAGAGTAGACCCAGATCAGACAGCTCCTATAGGAGCTGTCCGATCAGGATCTGCTCTGTTTGCTTATGATATTATAAAAGATCTGACTACAGTTTCTACCAATACCATTATAAAATTCAGCTAATAAATATTCATGATGTCAAATGTTTCTGACATGGATATTAAACAATGAAAGGGTTAATACATTAATCAGATAAGTCATAATCCTACTTGAATATTCATCAAGGAAACTGTTAACCCTTTCCTTCATATAAATGTGTTTTCACGCATTTGCAAACAGAGTAGCTGTCTGATCAGGGTCTGCTCTGTTTGCTAATGGAATTTGAAAGAATTCTAAAATGACTTCAATGTTTCACCTTCCATATTTCATTATACATGTAGCTATTTTGGCCATGGCTATTCAGTAGGCATTGAAATTGGGGATGAACATAGAGCAGGGAAAGGGTTAAACATGGATATAGAAATAAATTTGTTGTACATAGATATGTTTGATGGGCTAATTTTATAACGTAGGACATTTTGATTTGACTGCAGAACCAAAATAGTCTGATCAGGATTTTCATGTTTTAGGTCCTGTAAATTCAAATTTTGAAAATGGTTCATATGTGTAGTTACACCAGACCATTGTAATGATTTTGTGTCCATTTTTCAGTGTTTAACTGTTTGTACCTTTCTTTGTCCAGCCATGTAGCTGCAATCCTTATGGTGCCTATGACAATAACTGTGATCCTGTGACTGGCCAGTGCACGTGTAAACTTGATTACTATGGCATCCACTGCGACAGCTGCCTGTATGGCTTCTACAATTTCCCAGACTGCACCCTATGTCTATGTTCGGTAGAAGGCACAGAGCCAGACAGCTGTGATGAGCAAGGAGCCTGCTCCTGTGAATCAGCCAGTGGCCAGTGTGACTGCAAGGTGAGTGTTTTGGTATTCATTGATCAAATACAGTAAAAACTTTTAGTTTAGGCAGGTAGCTGCTTAATAAAGGGTGGAAGTCATGCAAAAAAACTCCTAGGGGAGCTTTCTGTATGACTTTCACCCTGTATTAAGCAGCCACCTGTCTTAAAAATCAATAATGATATGTATTTTGAATGTTGAATTAGTCAAGTCTTTACTGTTTTTCACTTATTTATTCATTCAACATTTTAGTCTCCAAAATTGGCATTAATTTTGTATAATTAGGGCTTTTTCAAAAATTGGCATTAATTTTGTATAATTAGGGCTTTTTCAAACTATACTTTCCTTTCATTAAAGTGTCAGAGTGTTGAACAGATTGGACCCTGATGAGATGCCATGCTGCTACTCATCTCATCTGGACCCCAACAGTTTGCAAACATCATCACACATTTCATAGTCATTAGAATTTTTTTTTTTAAATTTTAGATAGTGTCATGTATTAAGAAATAATGACATTATGACTATTAATTAGATTAATTGCTACAATAGCACATGGGCAGAGGAACTTTTGGCCATGGCAGAAACTGTAGAATCATATCTATATTATATCATAAGCAAACAAAGGAGACCCTGATCAGACGGCCTCTGATCTGGGTCTACTCTGTTTGCAAAGGCATAGAAAGGGGTATTTCTGGAGTAAATGATTAATACATGAATCAAATTAGTTAATATCCATAATTGGTGAAGTCCTACATGAATATTCATCAAGGAAAAGTTTAATGTGAGAGAAAGTGGGTTACAATTGAAGTCATTGACTAAATGCTTATATTCTTCTTCAGAAAAACACTATGACACGGACATGTGCCAAGTGTAAAGAGAACTCTTTCTCCCTTGATGCTGTAAACCCCTCTGGCTGTACTGACTGCTTCTGTTTTGGAAGGACAGATAGTTGTGACCAAGCTTCACATGTCTGGTCAAAGGTAAGAGGATAATATAGGCATTCTTTTGTTGTGAAGATTTTAATTCTTTTGCTGCCAAATTTTGTCATGTGGTGCAATTTTCAATTTTTTTCTTCATTTTGTGTTTTAACCCTTTCCCTGTTCTATATTTATTCCACATTTCAATATCTACTGAATATTCATGGAATGAATGAATGAATGAATGGTGTTTTACGGCCCATCTACACTGATGGTCATATAGAGTCGAATAAATAATGTAAATAAAGCTATATGATGAAATCAAATAAAGACAATCTCAGAATATTCATGGACAATATAGTTATAATGAAATACGTAAGCCAGAACACTAGCCCTTTTAGAAAGTAAATAAAAAGATCTTTCAAATTCCATTAGCAAACAGAGCAGACCCTGATCAGACGGCTCCTATAGGAGCCATCTGATATGGGCCTACTCTGTTTGCAAATGTGTGAAAACACGTTTACAGTTTATATAAAGGAAAGGGTTAAAACAGTCACAGTAACAAAGAGTTTGGATCCTTACTCAGTGCCTCATCTGGATCCAACCTGTTTACAAAGGTAATCACAGATATAAACACAGATATGATGTGACATTAATAGTTATGCAAATGCAATATATAATAATTATAAATATTTATTGTACTTTGGGTGTATATCAAGTTATCCACTGGATTAAAAGGTCTGTTCCCTGAGCATAATTATTATTTGGGCTTTGAATTTGAAATCACAAAGAATATAATCTACTATAAATGTACAGCATTCACAAATTATATCTCAATAACCCTTAACTCCATAGAAACACTTTTGACACCTTTGCAAATAGAGTAGACTCAGATACTCTAAATATACCGAATTCACAAATTAGTGTACAGTAGGTCTCAATAATCCTTTACTCTATAGATACACCCTTTAACACCTTTGCAAATAGAGTAGACCCAGATAAGACAGCTAATGTAGAAGCGGTCTGATAAGAATCTGCTCCGTTTAACTATGGAATGAAATCTTTTCCACATATTCATTTTTGAGCTTTTATTGATGAGATATTAGTAACTTACCTTTTGACTATGTTTCAGGTCAATTTGCCAGACATGTCCGTTTCCTTTGATGGCCGGGCCTCCAATTTTTTGTCTCGTCAAGCAAATGGCTATCACGTGATTCCTGAAGATACTGCCTGGGCACTCATACCTGGCTCAGCTGCTGGTCTATCTATCTACTGGAAACTTGCAAACTTCACAGGAGATCAGGTAACACTATCTTAGTTCTCGATACATTGCGGGCAATTTCAAAATGGAGTTGTGAAATCTTTTTAACCCTTTACTCCATAAATACGCCTGTCTACATCTTTGTAAACAGAGTACACCTAGATCAGTAGGCTCCTATAGGAGCCATCTGATCAGGGTCTGCTCTGTTTGCTTATGAAATCATATACAGTAAAACCTCTCTATAATGGCCACTAAAGTACATCAAGTATTTTGTGTTAAATGCAGGTGGCTGCTTAAAGCAAGGTGAAAGTAAAACAGAACACTCCTATAGGAGCGCTCTGTTTTACCTTCACCTTGCTTTAAGCAGTCATCTGCCCTAAATACCAACTAATTAACTCAGTTTGATGGCCGTAATAGAGAGGTTTTACTGTAGATACAACACTACAGTTTCTGCAATTTCCAAACATTCCTGTTTTACATAGTAGCAAATAGTATAGACCCTGATCATGTAGCTCCTGAGCCATTTGATCTAAGTCTGTACCATTTGCCATTGTTTGTCTGTCTGATTACTTTGGGTAATTAAGATAAATATTTGTGTAGGTAAACTACAGCTGAGCTTTTGTATGCTTTAAGTTCATTTTGTATTTACTTACATGGTACAGATTTGATTCCATACTGTTTGCAATTTCAATGAATTTCCTTATTATGCCCCCAATGGCAGGCATATAGTAATCACATTGTCCATCCTTACATCCGTCCGTTTGTCCTTCCATCTGTCAATCCCAAATTTCGTGTCCCTTCTATAACTTTTTAATCTATGAATGGATTCCAAAATAACCTGGCACAGATGTTCACCACACAAAGACGATGTATCATGTTCAACTCCCTGGTCGATGGGTCAACGGTCAAGGTCACAGGGTACAATTTTTGGGGTATTTGTCACGTAACTGTGACAGCTCTTGTTTTCCTTATGTTGTGGAATTCTTTGTATATATATCTTTCAAATCGTCATACATTATTTGAAACTCTCAAAAGCTTTTTTTTACTATAGTTGATTTGTGAACAAAGTAGCTCCAGATGAGTAAGTTGGCATGTGTATGGCACTCAGATCTATTTTTTTAACAGAAATATATTATTGGTTTTGTTCTTTTAAATTCAAACAGATGGCAATATTTGCAGACAAAATGTGTTTAACCTTTCCTTGTTGAATACTCATGTAAGAAATAATGACATGCATATTTATTAGCTGGATTTTATAATGGCATATGTACAAACTATTTTTTTGCTATTCATAGAAACTATGTAATCGGATATATTCTATTTCTTAAGCAAATAGAGCAGACCCTGATCAGATGGCTCATATAGGAGTCACCTGATCTGTGTCTACTGCATTAAGGTGTTTTTATGAGGGAAAGGTATTTAAAAGGGTTAACAATATCTGTTTTGTTTGTGTATTTCAGACTCTGTCGTACAATGGTTACTTGACCTTCACAGTTGAGCACGGATCTCTGAATTCAGGAACAGCTGTCTCCGAGGACCTTGTCAATAATCCTCTGGTTGTTCTTGTTGGCCACAACATACCACTTATGTACAGGTCAGACAATTATAAATACTTGAAACAGTCACTTATGATAGTGATTTCTTTCTTCATAATATCTGTCAGATACACTGTGTAGAGTTTTGTGGAGTTATAGCCCTTGAGAGCATTAGTTGGCAAACAGATTGCTATTATGTGGGTCAACACATTTAATAACAGTTTGGTTTTTTTGATGTCCTGAATCTTATTGTTCTTTGTTGGAATCGAACTCTTTTGCTGCCAAATATAATCTTCTGTAAAAAAAATTCTACTACAATTCATAGTTTATATTCTTTTCTCCCATGTTGTTAACCCTTTACTCCATAAATACACACCTTTGCAGACAGAAGACCCAGATCAGATTGCTCATATAGGAGCTATCTGACCAGGATCTGATCTGTTTGCTCATGATGTAATATAATTTAGATTCTACAATTTCTTTCATGGTCAAAACGTCCTGTGTCTATGTACCATGATAACAATTAATCTAATTAATATTCATGATGTCATTCTTTTATGCATAAATACTCATGGAGGAAAATGTTAAACAACATTATGACAGTACAAATAGCTTGGATCCTGATGAGACACTGAGTTACTCTGCATCTCATTTGGATCAAACTGTTTGCATACATAATCATAGATGCAACATTGGTAGTGAAAGAATTAAAGAAGTTGATGCGTGGCGTGAGAATAATTCTAAGTTTAATATGTTAGAGATTCTGAACACCAGTTTAATATGTTCCCTTTCCTGTTCTATGTTTAAGGTCTGATGTTTTGTGGGAGAAGGACAAGGGAATGAGTTTCAAGGTACAATTCCATGAGAGCTACTGGAGGACTCAGAGGAATGGCCCAGTCAGCAGAAAGATGCTGATGGTAATACTGCAGAATGTTAATGAGGTTCTTATCAAGGGAACATGGGACAACACAGCTGCAAGTGCCAAGTGAGTATGCCTACTGATTAGGGTTTGTTTTGATAACTATAACTATATAGATGATTATTGTCAACCCATTCTCTCATTCTAAGGTCTTTTAAAACTTTTGGAAACAGAGTAGATCCAGATCAGACAGTTTCTGTAGGAGCTATCTGATTTGGGTGTGCTTTGTTTGTTTATTGAATTATATAGATTTGATCCTACAGCTTTTTTCTAAACCAAAAAATCCTTTGACAGATTTGCAAACAGTAGGATCAATCTGATCAGGGCCTGCTTTGTTTGCTTATTGAATTATATTGATCTGATTCTACAGTTTATGCCATGGCCAAAACATCTTGTGTTCATATACCATTATAAAATTCAGCTATTAAATATTTATGATGACATTATTTCTTACATGAATATTCATATGGTAAAGGGTTAAAAGATTCTTCACAACCTTCATCATATTTTGTTACAAGTTTTGATCATTTATAAGCATACTTGCCTAGGAAACTTAGCTATAATGTGACTGTTCATTCCATAAACATGAAAGGTTGTTTCATTTGCAGAATAAGTGGCATACAGATAGACACAGCTGTACCAAGCACTAGTATCTTTGGGGATACTGCACTGGGTATAGAGAGATGTGAGTGTCCACCACAGTACAGTGGTCTGTCCTGTCAGGTATGCATGTTTTACTGTAACAAATAAAACTTTAACCTTTTCACTCATACAAACTTTTTTTCACGCCTTTGCAAACAGAGCAGATCCAAACCAGATGGCTCCGAACATGCTCGGTTTGCTCATGAAATTTTAATATAATCTGATTTTATAGTTTCTATCAACACCAAAACATCTAGTGATCAGATGAGATTATAAAAATTCATCTTATAAACATTCATGTCATTATTTCTTACAATAAATTATAATATCTGACAGAGAAAGGTGTATTGAAGTTTTAGCTAAATATAGAAGAGGGAAAGGATTAATTCTGATCAATGTCATTGTGTTGCTTCAGAACCCAGCAGACGGTTATTACAGAGTGCCACATTTTGGGCCAGTTGATTTCACAGATCTGGTTAACATCATTGGTGAGGTTCTGCCATGTAACTGTAGTGGACACAGTGACAAATGTGACCAAGAGACTGGTGTTTGCATTGTAAGTATCATCTCTCCATATCAAAGATGTGTAGCTGTGCTAGTATTACACTATTTGGCTGTATCTGTAATATTGGTGAATGTGATGCATGTCATACATCATTTCAGAGTCTTCAGACTTTCTAATTAACCTTTCCTTCATAGAACATCTTTTCAAGCCTTTGCAAACAGAGAAGACTCAGATCATATGGCTCCTAAGGGTCTTCTCTGTGTGCTTATAATGTTATAATTGATCTGACTACAGTTTCTACCAAAAGTCTTGTGTACATATGCCATTATAAAAATACAGCTGAAAAATAATCATGATATTATTTCTCTATGACTATTCAAAAGGGAAAGTGTTAAAAAGTTTTATCCTACAGTTATATGCTTCATATTCAGAACCCCGATACCAGCTTCTGTGTGTTCATTAAAATACTGGTTTCAGATCAATTTCTTGACACCATACACCATACCTATTGCCTGTATATTTATATGTGGACATGAACTTTTGTTATAGATAAATGTTTTTAGACAGTACATTATAACCAGTGGTTATTTTTCACTTTATTTCAGAATTGCCTGCACAATACTCACGGGGACAAATGTGAGATGTGTGTTGATGGTTACTTTGGAGATCCCACCATTGGTTCCTCTACTGATTGTCAGCCATGTGCATGTCCTATGAGAGTACCTTCAAACAAGTAGGTTCTGTGTTTATTTCACGGAGATATGAATATGAAAAATATATGTGTCACTTGCATATTAAAAGGGTAGCATGTCTAAAAAAGTTTTAAATCTTTGTATGCTAGCAGAGGATTCATGATGATCTAGGCAAACAGCAACCATGTAATTAGATGTCTCTCATGGATCCAAGAGAAATGGATGAACAACATCGAGAACTGTAACAGACAACATTATTGGCAGATAACTCTTGTTTATGATTCAAGGTTTTAGTGGAATATTCCTCTTTTTAATACAATGTAGTGAAAGAATCAGTGGCTCCTCCAATTGCACATGGTTATATATCTTACATATGGTGGTCTCGTTCGATAGTCGACTGTTGCTAGCTTGGTGTTTGTAAGCTTTTGTTATTATTCTATTTTTTTTCAAAAAAAATCCCTTTGTTAGGTACCATCGAAAAATAGATTCTTGCATAATTATTCTTATGGCGAATGTTGTTGACATGAACTAATTATTCTTTTGCCTTAATCAGTTACCGTAAAACATGCTCATGTTTATAGTTTCAGTCCAACCTGCGAAATGAGAGGTGTTGACCTGATCTGCACTGCTTGCCAGCCAGGTTACACTGGAGACAGATGTGAACAGTATGTGTAATGTTTGCATTCTGTATCTACCAATTTGGCATCCTTGTTGTCACTTAGGCTGTATTTTATACAAATGTTAGTTTGGCTTGTCAACAAATGTTGACAGTGTCATGACTTGCACAACAGCAAATGTTTAGTTCTGGACTGACTCCAGGTTTTGGATTCACAAACATATTCTCAAACCTTAGCTGGAAAAATGGTTTCTAATATGTTTGCGTGTTTCCAGCTTCCATTATGATGGATTATCTTGAAATCAAGCAAACATGTTGAGAACTTCTTTAGTGTTGAGTATTGTCAAATGGATTTAGTCATTGTTACTAACTTGAACTCAGAATTAAATCAGATTTTGCATTATATTATGTTATTTGATGTTTTGATTTTACAGTATTTTGCTGTTTTGAAAAACATGTTTTGTATAGTATTTCAATCAGTTTTTGCAGGGAAGACTTCATTGGTAGATATAATAATTCATGTTGTTATTATTTTTTAAATGAAGGTAGGAAAATGTTAAACATGTAAATTTAAACACTTCTGATGTGTACACTATTGTTACACTGTTATTAGGTGTGCTGATGGTTATCATGGAAACCCTACCAACCTAGGGGGCATGTGTGAGCCATGTGACTGTAACCCGGAGGGCTCTGTAAGCACCCAGTGTGATGCCAGGGGCATTTGTCAGTGTCTGCCAGGCATTACAGGAGACAAGTGTGACAAGTGTCAGCCCAGACATGCTGTGGTTGCAGGAAAGTGCATGTGTAAGTACAATATCCAAGATCTGGTTCTTTTTCCATGTAGAGTTTCAACCTGTTATACAGCTCAGTTATATGTAGTCATGAAATAATTCACTTGAGTATTCTAGCAAGGACTATTAGGTAAGATCTAGCTGTCACTTTTTATACCCCCCTTTTGAAAAAATGGGGGTATATTGCTTTGCACATGTCGGTCGGTCTGTCGGTCGGTCGGTAGATCGATGGTTTCCGAACAATAACTTATAAACGACTTGGTCTAGAATCTTCAAACTTGCTGTGGCGGTTGGTCATGACAAGTAGATGACCCCTATTGTTTTTGAGGTCACTAGGTCAAAGGTCAAGGTCACCATGACCTAAAATAGTGAAATAGTTTCCGATCAATAACTGCTCAAGGGTTTGGCTTTGGATCTTCAAACTTGCTGTGGTGGTTGGTCATGACCACTAGATGACCCCTATTGATTTTGAGGTCACTAGGTCAAAGGTCAAGGTCACCATGACCTTAAATGGTTAAATGGTTTCCGATCAATAACTGCTCAAGGGTTTAGCTTAGAATCTTCAAACTTGCTGTGGTAGTTGGTCATGACCACTGGATGACCCCTATTGATTTTGAGGCCACTAGGTCAAAGGTTAAGGTCACCATGACCTTAACTGGTAAAATGGTTTCTGATCAATAACTGCTCAAGGGTTTGGCTTAGGATCTTCAAATTTGTTTAGGTGGTTGGTCATGACAACTAGATGAGTCCTATTGTTTTTTAGGTCACTAGGTCAAAGGTCAAGGTCACCTTGACCTTAAAGGGTGAAATGGTTTGCGATCAATAACTGCTCAAGGGTTTGGCCTAGGATCTTCAAATTTGCTATGGTGGTTGGTAATAACCACTAGATGACCCCTATTGTATTTTAGGTCACTAGGTCAAAGGTCAAGGTCACCATGCTCTTAACTGGTCAAATGGTTTCCGATCAATAACTGCTCAAGGGTTTAGCTTAGAATCTTCAAACTTGCTGTGGTAGTTGGTCATGACAACTGGATGACCTCTATTGTATGGTCACTAGGTCAAAGGTCAAGGTCACCATGACCTTAACTTTTAAAATGGTTTCTGATCAATAACTGCTCAAGGGTTTGGCTTAGGATCTTCAAATTTGCTTAGGTGGTTGGTCATGACAACTAGATGAGCCCTATTGTTTTTTAGGTCACTAGGTCAAAGGTCAAGGTCATCATGAACTTAACTGGTAAAATGGTTTGCGATCAATAACTGCTCAAGGGTTTGGCTTAGGATCTTCAAACTTGCTGTGGTGGTTGGTCATGACCAGTAGATAATCCCTATAATTTTATAGGTCACTAGGTCAAAGGTCAAGGTCACCATGACCTTAACTGGTGAAATGGTTTGCGATCAATAACTGCTCAAGGGTTTGGCTTAGGATCTTCAAACTTGCTGTTGTGGTTGGTCATGACAACTAGATGACCCCTATTGATTTTGAGGTCACTAGGTCAAAGATCAAGGTCATCATGACCTTAACTGATGAAATGGTTTCCAATTAATAACTTCTAAATGGTTTGGTTTCGGGATCTTCAAAATTGCTGTGGTAGTTGATCGTGACCACTAGATGAGCCCTATAGTTGTTGAGGTCACTAGGTCAAAGGTCAAGGTCACCATGACCTTAATATGTGAAATGTTTTCAGATCAATAAATGATCAGTGGTTTGGCTTAGGATCATCAAAGTAGCTGTGGTGATTAGTCATGACAGCTAGATGACCTTTATAGTTGAGGTCACTAGATCAAAGGTCAGGGGGTCTGGGGGGGGGTATACATGTTTTACAAACATCTCTTGTTGATTCTTTGAAATAGAAGAAAAGAGCTCAAAACTGATAGGAACAACTTTGACACCTTTGCGAACAGAGTAGACCCGGAGATGGCATCTGTAGGAGCTGTCTGATAAGGGTTTATTCACTGTTTGATTATGTCATTATATATGGTAGATCTGATTCTGTATGGTCTGCCACAATAAAAATTCCTTTGTTATTATATCATAATAAAAATTCAGTTAATAGATATTATTGAAAGGGTTAATGTGTCTGATTTAGTCACACAGACTGATAAAAACATGTTATTCACCCCTTGTTGAAGTGAGAATTTGGGCCTGATGAAATGTCAAACTATTTGCATACAGTATGTTACTTCAAAATTGCTGAGTTAATTTCAGCTTGACCTACATTTACTATCTGTACTCTTGTGCTTTAGCATGTGATGTGGGCTGCACCCGAGAATTGATGCTGGAGATGGATCAGCTGGAGAACATGACAAGCTCCTTGCCCTTTGACCTCTCCGACATCAACATCACAGCACCCTACCGTAAACTGATCTACATCACCAATGAGACCAAAATACTGTCGGTATGTCAACAACAATAAAGTTAGATAGTATGTAAGAGCTACAACAATGTGAATTGCTTTGGTGTATTATTGTATACACAATTAAAAGTCAAGATAGACATACAAACATGTGAGAAGCAAGTCAAGTTTTATACAATGATCAGTGATATTATGGTAAAACCCCTCAAAACCAGAATTGAAATAGAGCAGAATTTAGGTGTTTTAGGCAGGTTGTTGCTTAATGCAGGGTGAAAGTTATGCAGAAAGCTCCACTTTCACCCTGCATTAAGCTGCTACCTGCCTTTTACCCTTTTCTTCATATAAACTTCTTTTCACTCGTTTAAATACAGAGTAGACCCAGATCAGATGGCTCCTATAGAAGCTCTCTGACTAGGGTCTGCTCTGTATGCTTATAGTATAATGTAGATCTGATTCTACAGTTTGTGCCTGGGCCAAAATATCCTATGTTCATATGCCAATATAGAACATAATCTAATTAATATTAATGATGTTATTTCTTACATGAATGTTCGACAGATAAAGGGTCAAGATGGGTATTAACACTATCTTCTTCATCTGATTTAGAGGGGTTTTACTGTAGTTATAACAAAATCCCTATATTAGATGCATATTGTTCTATCCAACTACCTGGATAACATTTATCATAGATTTTCTAGATGGCTCTGTAACATTAACCCTTTACTTCATAAATATTAATTCCACTTTAAGTACTAATTATACCCCCCACAACGAAGTTTGGGGGGGGGTATACTGGAATCAGGTTGTCCGTCTGTCCGTCTGTCCGTCCGTCTGTCCGTCCGTGGACACAATTTTGTCCGGCCTTCTTCTTCTACAGTTTTGCTTCAATTTTGTTGAAAGTTCATATATAGCCATATGACCATATAAACCTGTGCACCGCATATTTCCGTTATGATCGGACCACTACTTCAGGAGTTATCTCCCCTTTTTAGTCCCGTACCAATGTTTTCCGGTTTTCTGGACTTTTTATGGAAGTGACTCCAGATATCAACTCTATATTTAGTACAAAGCTAAATCTGTATAAGTTACAGCTTATGTTACAATCTCAGTCCGGTTGAATAATTATTTCCAGAGTTATTGCCCTTGTACTTTAATTTTTTTCTTCAAATTTGGGATTTTCCGGGCTTTTCTTGGAAGTGGTTGCAGATATTAACTTTATATTTGGCATAAAGCTAACTCTACATGATTTACAGCTTAATTCCCAATCTCAGTCTGGTTGAATAATTTTTGCCAGAGTTATGGCCCTTGAACTTTAATTTTTTGTCAAATTTTCAGTTTTCCGGACTTTTCTTGGATGTGGTTGCAGATATTAACTTTATATTTGGCATAAAGCTAACTCTACATGATTTACAGCTTAATTCCCAATCTCAGTCTGGTTGAATAATTTTTGCCAGAGTTATGGCCCTTGAACTTTAATTTTTTGTCAAATTTTCAGTTTTCCGGTCTTTCTTTGGAAGTGGTTGCAGATATTAACTTCATATTTGACATAAAAATAAATCTAGATGAGGTACAGCTTAAGTTCAAATATCGGTCTGGTTGAATAATTTTTGTCAGAGTTATGGTCCTTGAACTTAATGTTTTTCTGAAAAGGTACCTAGCTTTAGAACTTTGGATTTGACAAAAACCTCATGAAAGGGTCTTATTTCTAAGAATTATTCTTCATTTTTATTACATAAATTGGGTTGGGGCATGTATTGTTTTTAAATCTCTTCACGTTTCTGTATGTACATATGTTCAGATTGATGATAGGTGTTCTGACAAGCAGACAGGTGGGGGTGGGGGGTATTCGTTAGCCTTTGGCTTACAGTTCTAGTTAATTGAGTTCTTGTATTACAAATTGGACGTAAGGAAATTAATAGCCACAGCAAACAGTAGAGAATCAGGTAGGTAACATATATAACCAAACAGAGCCGACCCTGATCACACAGTTCTACAGGATGTGTCTGATCTGGGTTTACTCTACATAAAAAGGCAGATTTTTCAAGTACAGTATATTGTTAATACCATTTGCGATTGAAACTACATGTTTATGTATCTGTTTTAGGCACTTCATGTTTGTATGTCATCTGCTCTTATTATGTGTTGCTGTGGAAAATATTGGTATATATGCATGGCATATAAAATATCTTTAGTATTTGTGGGAACATAGCAGTAAAGTTATACCTCATTTATCTGGACATACCTGTATCCATGGACATTTCCGGTACAACCCTTTTAACTAAATTTTGTGTGCAAAAATTGTCATTTTCATTTCTGAAAAAAAAAATTATTTTCCAACTTTGTATTAGAGTATTAGAGCTTGAAACAGTTTAACATCTTGATGAGATGCTGAACTACTTTGTTTCTCATCTGGATCTAAACTGTTTGCAAATATCACTAATTCATCCATAGTGTTGGTGGCAGAAACAGATTTATTGAATAAACTAATATCTATTTTTATGTAATGGCATTGAACCCTTTCCCTCATATAAACACCTTTTCACGCCTTTGCAAACAGAGTAGACCCAGATCAGACAACTCCTATAGGAGCCATCTGATCAGGGTTTGCTTTGTTTGCTTTTGACATGATATAGATCTGATTCTACAGTTTTTGATCAAAGCAAAAATTCCTTTGAAAAGTTAATATTATAAAAATCCAGCTAATCAATATTCATGTTGTCATTATATTTAACACAACATTTTATATTGAACAGGGAGAGGGTAAGATAAGAAATATTTCACATGAAAATAGTTAATAGTTTGTGAGATCTTTTTAGCCCAGATTTAAGAGATATCAATGTACCTATATTATAGTGACTATATGTATAATGAATACTTAAAGTATATATTATTAGTGTCTTGAATTATTCAGATATGTATGTGTGGCATATAAGTTTATTCTAAGCATAAATACTAAAAACAATATTTTATAAAAGTTGTAATGCTTTTGGTTGATCATAATTTATATTATTTTATATTGATTTAAAGATGAATTATATGATTTTTCTTCTTTTATTTGATGTATGCTTTTGTCCTGAGAATAATTCATACTATATTTTAACGATTTTCTGTTGTAGACCTCATTATAAAGGTTTTAGACAGTTTTGGTCCAGATGAAATGTCAAGTAAATTCTTGTCCCATCAGGATCCAAACTGTTTACCAATTTTCATTGTTTACAAAAAATGTGCACAATGTTTATAAGACTCCTGGCCTGTCATTATCTACAAGGTTTTCATTGATTTTAACCCTTTATCTAATGGATATTCATTTAAGAAATAATGGCATTTTGAATGATAATTAGGTGATTTTTTATAATGACATGAACATAGAAATATTTGGCCATGGCAGAAAATATTGAATATTGAATCGGATCTATAATTATTATGCCATAAGTAAACAGAGCAGATCCTGATTTGACGGCTCCTGCAAGAGCATCTGATCAGTCATTAAAGATGCTAGAGGAAAGGGTTAAGAGGTTGAAAACTGAATATCTCATGACACAAGTATATTTATATTATACTTATTATATATACAAACATGCATGAAGTACAACATTCTCCAATAAGCATTAACCCTTCACCTGATGAATGTTCATGTAAGAAATAATGACATGAATGGCAAATGGATACAGACAGTTTTTGGCCATGGCAGAAACTGTAGAATCAGATTTATATTAATCCATAAGCAAAGAGAGCAGAGCCTGATCAGATGGCTCCTATAGGAGCCATCTGATCTGAGTATACTCTGTTTGTGAGGATGCCACTACCAAGTAAAATGTTAACAATGCTTTAACGATAGGATTAAGTTTGAATCAACTTATGTTAGTACAGTGTAGATTATAAAAGTGATTCTGTGATGTTTACTAGAGAATGTTGTATCTATAACCTAGAATTCTATTTTAATTTCATAAATATTAAAGCTTGACAGTCATGCAATATCTAGATTTGAGTTTATACAATATTTAGTTTGGGGCTTGAATTCTAGTGTGAGACTAAAGAACCACATATGCATTATAGTCTTGGATTAAAGAACCACATACACATTTTAATTTGGGATTAAAGAACCACGTACACTTTTCAGTTTGGGATTAAAGAACCACATACGCATTTTAGTCTGGGATTAAAGAACCACATACACGTTTCAGTTTGGGATTAAAGAACCACATACATGTTTTAGTTTGGGATTAAAGAACCACATACACTTTTTAGTTTTCATTAAGGAATCAAATACACATTTAAGTTTGGGATTTGAAGAACCACATACACAATTTATTTTGGGTTGCCTTATAATTATGGTCTTATTCTTGTATCAGGTCAACTGTAGTTACATTCTAAGGGCAGACTTGTTCATGTAATAAAATATTCCTTTTCTGTAAATAATTTGTGATGAGATGTGATAGACTTTTGGTATTGTTAGAAACTATAGAGTAAGATCTATATAATTTCATAAGCACACAGAGCATAAGCTAATAGATATAATTTCATAAGGTAATAGAGCGGACACTGATTGGACGACTCTGTTTGATCTGGGTCTGCTCTGTTTGCAAAGGCGTGAAAAGATGTTTATATGAGGGGAAGGGTTAATTCAATATTAATTTTACAACTACCTATTTAAAACCACTTTTGCCTTTCATAATGTTCACATGTTGCCTTTCATTATGCTCATCATAAGGAAAGATGCATTCATTTGCATTTGTAGTATTTTATTATCATATGTGAAAGATAATGTAAACTCTGATTGCACAATGTGTCATTGACATAACAGCCGATTTGGGCTTACACCTTTTTTTTAAAATGCTTTGCTTTGCTCAAGCACAAATGATTCAATCTGTAGGGTTGCCATAAGAGCAAAATTAATGCTCTATTTATCACAATGATTTCAAGAAGTAAATTCTACAGAGTCGCCAGTCAATATGAGCGAATGGGATAAATTGATGTAAAAACCCTGTACAAACCAAACCAAATCATAATGTGAAATGTAAAAATTGCAAGACTGTCAAGAACTAATTAACTATATACTCTTTGATATAAACATATACCTAAGTATGTGATAATCATATTATTAATGTACTGTATGCAATTATTTACTTGATTAGGGAAGATTAGAGAATATGAGATTAGCAGGGCTCAAAGATATTGAAGAGCAACTTGATGAACTTGACAATGAAGTTTATACGACTAACCAACACGTAAGTATGAGTACAAAGGTTCTTGAAAATTGTGTTATTATTAGTCCCCCACCGGTTACCGGTTGGGGGACTATAGGTTTGCTCGATTCCGTCTGTCTGTCCGTCTGTCCGTCTGTCCGTCCGTCTGTCCGTCTGTCCGTCCGTCTGTCCGTCCGTCTGTCCGTCCGTCTGTCCGTCTGTCCGTCTGTCACGCTTTTTGTCCGGGCCATATCTCCTACAATGTTATGCCAAATTCATTATAACTTCACACATTGAAGAAGCATGATGAGGGCTAGTGTCATTCACAAGGGTCATAACTCTAGCACCAATATTTTTGGAGTTATTCCCCTTTTACATATTTTTTTGTCCGGACAATAACTCTTTATCTACTGGTTCAATTGATTTGAAACTTCACATATGGAACAATCATGATGAGGGGTAGTGTCATACACAAGGGCCATAACTCTAGCATCAATATTTTTGGAGTTATTCCCCTTTTTCATATTTTCTTGTCAGTCCGTCTGTCACACTTCGTGTCCGGGCAATTTCTCCTACAAAGTTAGGCCAAATTCATTATAAATTCACACATTGAGGAAGCATGATCAGGAGTAGTGTCATGCACAAGGGCCATAATTCTAGCACCAATATTTTTGGAGTTATTCCCCTTTTACATATTTTTTTGTCCGGACAATAACTCTTTATCTACTGGTTCAATTGATTTGAAACTTCACATATGGAACAATCATGATGAGGGGTAGTGTCATGCACAAGGGCCATAACTCTAGCATCTATATTGTTGGAGTTATTCCCCTTTTCATATTTTCTTGTCCAGTTAATAACTCTTTATGTACTGGTTCAATTGATTTGAAACTTCTCATATGGAACAAGCGTGATGAGAAGTAGTGTCATGCACAAGGGCAATAACTCTAGCATCAATATTTTTGGAGTTACTCCCCTTTTTCATAGTTTCTTGTCGGGACAATAACTTTTTATTTACTGATTCAATGTATGAAAGTAGGTATTAATACCATTCAGGTGGTCATGTATATACCATGGTCAACCACACCATGGGTGGGTGGGGTTGGGAGAGTGGAGGTTTTTTTCAGTCCGGTGGGGGACTCATGTCTTGCATAGCAATACAACATGCCCTTGTTAGAATATTTCTGGAAGGACTAACAATTATTACTTGTACTCTACTGTTGAGGTTTTGTGCATGAATACTCATTTGGTTTTGTATTAGAATTTAAATGACAAGAATGGCGACGACAAGAATGGCGACAACAGCTGTTTTTGTCTTCATTAGGCCACCAAGAAAAAGAAGAATACTGGTATGCAAGTGCTGTAATTGTATCAGTATAAACTACCAAATCTAAATTGAGTACCCCAACCCTATTGACAAACCTTCAGGATGAGTGATTAATGGTAAATTGCATAATTTAAAACTCAAAACCATTAAGGCACGCTTTTTATGTATTTTGTTGCAAAAGTATATATTGATGATTCATTTTTAGCTTGTCTGTATCAAAGAAATGTCGAGCTACTGTGATCACTGGTTCATAGGCGTTGTCGTAGTTGTTGGCGGCAGAGTGCAAAAACTTTAATGTAGCGGATTAATCAAAAAGTATTAGAGGTATCAACATGAAACTTCATAGGTGGGTAGATCTCATTGAGGAGAAGGCCCCTAAGTAAGAAACATAACTCTTGATTAAAAAAAAAATTGAGTTATGGTCCTTTAATTATTTTCAGTGGACAAACACCAAATCAGACGAGTGTTGGCATGTCATGAGGCTCTTGACTTACTTTTTGAGAACTTTCAAATAGTCGTTAAACATTTTAAACCTAAGTAGGCCTACCTACATGAACTTCACAGAGAATTTCATTTTGTCTGTACTGTCTCGTGTTTGATTATTTGATAAATGTTGATGCATATTACAATCATGCACACATTTCAAAAACCACAATGGCAATTGATGTGAAACTTCATTTGATAAGTTATTTGCATCAGACAATCTTATTAGCTATCTCAGATAACTGTAATCAAATACGAATTATGGTCCCCATGTCTTAAAGTAGAAACTACATGTATAGTTGTTAAGTATTTATTAGGTTCCATGCAACTTTGCAGTAATTTCCTGGAAGTTTTAAAAGAACATTTATTCTCAGCAAAATAGTATTTTGGGGGTTTACATGTCATAAATCATGTCATTTGTGTGGAGATCTCTTTTAAGAAGTTGAGCATGCTGTCTTATGGACAGCTCTTGTTCATGTGTTACAAACAGCAAAAGATAATGCTCATCATTCATCTTTGTTGGGACTAGTAGATACGGTAAATTAAATCAAATTTGCAAAATTTAATTGAGAAAGTTCGTAGTTTTTATATTTCTGATGCAACTTTGTTTTAAAGAATATGATGTATATGATAATCAAATCTATTACAATTTATAGAAGTCTGGATGCTATTGGTAAGGTTCAAGATGACAATTTGTTGTCATTTAGAGCAGCTATTAAATTGAAATTTTGAAAAAGGTTGTGGTAATTATTTTATTTTTAAAACACTTTACTTTGATAATTATGCAAACAAATTTTATCACATAACAACTGCTGCCAAATGGATGGCATGAATATTGTTATACATATTTTATTTCATATTTAAGTCTTAGCTTTGAAATAAAGCATCTGATGATGCAATATTTCATTTAAATACATGTATATGATATTTTACCTACATCATTTTGCATTTGCATATGGAAGGATGTTACACATCTGCACAGGATTGGTCTTATTCTGCCATGTTTGTTTTTCAAGTATTAAAAGGAAACATTTTTATTTTAAAGGAAGCATATTGTTTTTGCCCTGTCTGTAGCTTTATGTCCAGCTTTAAACGTTAGTGATAAGTAGCCATTGCACATACATACTTCAAATTTGGCATGCATGCACAACTTATGGAGGCAAACATTTTTAGCCTGTGAGAAAATGGGTTAAACTTGAGAAATTGTTGTCTGAGAAAAATGTCAAATATATTGCAGGTGTTTGTTTGTCATTTCAGTCAGAGAAAAGTCTGGTGAAGAGTAATCAAAATGCAGAGGATACTGAGGCATTACTGAGAGCAGCTATAGAACTAGAAGATACTATAGCAATGAGGGAGATGAGCGTGGAAGGTATTATGAATTAGTAAACCCATTAGCTGATAGGGACACATTTTTACTCATTTGCAAATAGAGTAGACCCAGATCAGGGTTTGCTATGTTTGCTTATGAAATGACATATATCTGATTCAAACAGTATAGGCCAAAGTAAAAAAATCCCTTGTTCATAAGGCCATGATAAAAATTAAGTCATATAATTTTCATACAGTCATTATTGCTTACACAAATCATACAGTCATTATTTCTTACACAAATATTCCATAGATATGGTTAATAGGTGTTGCATCTTGTATATACAGTAAAACCTCTCTATAATGGCCACTAAATTGCATTAATTAGTTTGTATTTAGGGCAGGTGGTTGCTTTAAACAAGGTGAAAGTAAAACAGAACATTCTGTTTTACTTTCACTTTGATTTAAGCAGCCATCTGCCTTTAACACAAAATACTTGATGTAATTTAGTGGCCGTTATAGAGAGGTTTTACTGTACATGTTTGAAAAATATTTGAAGATTGACTTGATGGACCTTTAGTATACTGTAGGCGAAGTTGTGATAATATTTGCACACAGTTGTTATCTAGATGATATTCTGCATAATGTCTCAATAGGATTCAAATTGTTAGTCAAACAGATTGCATTTTTGAAAAGAAACTAAGGAGAAAAAATAACTTCAAGAATTATAATAGATGACAATTTGTCCAGAGGTCAATTGCTTAGCATATAAATAATTAAAAACATCCTAACAGTTTGCTCTTTGATTCAATGAACAAAGTTATGTACAGAAACTGATGAATGGCGGACATATTTGTGCTGGTATCTTTAGCAATCGCATTTTATAATTTTTTGATAGAAACAGCCCTTTCTTTACCAGGATTTTTAGGACTGAGCCAATTTCAAGCAGTTTCAAGTTACATTTATTCCTATTCTGAACTAATTTTGTTACTCAAAATTGCAAAAATATGAGCAGAATTCTTCTTAAACTCCAACCAGGACATTCTCAGGCTTTAGGATTTAGCATTATCCCAAATACATGCGTTTTAGCTTGGTTCCCAATATCTACTACTCTATTGAAAGCTGGAAACCATGCAAGCATGTTTTAGAATATACTTAAGTTTATGTCTGAGAATGTGAAGCTGAGTGCGGATAGATGAATTATGTTTATTTGTAGAACTTGTGGATGAACTGGAGGAAACAGTGGCTGCTTCTTTCCACAATCGCAGTGGTATTAATGTCACAGATGCTCTCAATAAAGCTCTTAAAATACTCCAGGAAATAAGAGACAGAGACTTCTCTGGACAGGAAGCAAAGGCCAGAGAGGAACATGAGTGAGTAGTGATGGCTTGAGATTGAAACAGTTATGTCAATACTTAAAATTATAACCAAAGTTGTCCATGATCTAGAGGCCATACTCACATATTATTGAATATAGTAAGAATAAGTAATTGATGCAACATAGTTGGCAAGGTAAACTAAGCCTTATTTGGATAAATCAAAGAATGAAATGAGATATTTTGGCCATACACACTGTATGCGAGTTAGATTCAGATTGTTGTTAAAGAAATACTTCGATACTAGATTATAAACCCTTTCCTTCATATAAACGAGTTTTCATGCATTTGCAAACAGAGTAGACCCAGATCAGATGGCTCCTATAGGAGCTGTCTGATCAGACTCTGCTGTTTGCTGTTTCTTCACTTTTTGAAATGGCTACAATATTCCATATTTCACTATAGCTATTTTGTCCATGAATATTCAGTAGGCACTGTATTTTGGAATAAACATAGAATAGGGAAAGTGTTAAGAAACTAGTTATGGACGCTGGAAGGATTTTGGATATCAAACCTCAGAGTGAACTCATTGTTGTCATGATCATGGTGAAAAGGGGCACTCAGATGTTTCAATATAATGTATGATAATGTAGACCAAAAATATAGGAATATTGGAATACTTTGTCTGATTAAGATCTGTACTATATGCAACAGTGTTGGGTTGTGACAGGCATTGTAGCTCCTGATCAGATGCTGCAATTTAATGTTACAGTTGATCTTGGTCTTCAGTATTTGTAAAGGCCCAAGTGCCCTTCACACCCACCCCTTCACCCCCAAGATGCCAGTCATGTACTCATGTGTGATTTTTCTTAAACACCTAGCCTTGCTGAAGATCTGTCTAACAGGGTGATGGACCTTTATAAGAGAATCACCAATGCCAGTGCCATGGAGGAGAAAATTTCAAACTTAAGGGCCACACTAAATGATCTGTTGGCACAGGAGGAACGCAGCATCCAACAATCCACAGATGTAGATGAAAAGATTGCCAGACTGAAAGACACAATACAACTAATAAATGTAAGGCTGTGCATGAAAATCTTATCTACATTTAATTTATGGTCCTATTGTCAACTCTTGCAATTATGTTTTCTTCAGTATATGTCATAAAATCGTAGTGCCAACAACTTGGGTTGTTATGAAAATTCATGTAACTTGAGTCTCATCTAGGCCTAAACTGCTTGCAAAAGTTTTCACAATTTGCTGCTAGCATGCACAAAGTTAGATTAATGAAAAGCATAGGCAGATAGACTGTCTATAGGCTGATAGAGACATTTGACTTTCACTTACAATGTATTTGCAGGACCTTATAGCTGATATAGAAGACAAGAATGGAACACTTGGTGACGACAATAGTATTGCGGAAGAAAAATTACAGGAAGCCACATCTGCCTTAAACAGAACAGAGGAGAATGTTGATGTAAGTTGTTCATATCCTAATTACACTAAGTATACCAAATCTCCTCTCTCCTAATTCCATTTGGCACCATTTGATAACTTTAAGTTAGAATGACATAGTAGCAAATAGTATAGACCCTATATCTGAACTGTACATAGGGTAAGTAGGGTAAGCTTGACATTTAAAGCTAATGCAAATTTTAGAGTTTGAGGAAAGCAGTCATCATTTAACTCTGATTATATTGAGCATGACCTGGCTGGCATTTGCAAACAGCTTGGAACCAGATGAAGTAAACTGAGATCTCATCAGGATCCAAGCTTTTTGACGCTTGGTCAGTTGTCTCTTGAAAGTTTGAACTGATAGGAAGTATATAATACCTGTTTAACCATTTCTTCCATATAAATTCCATTTCATGCCTTTGCAAACAGAGTAGACCCAAATCAGATAGGTCCCATAGATGTTTGATCAGGGTCTGTTTGCTCATCAAATTATATAGATCTGATCCTATGACAAGATCATACAAAAATGTTTGTTAGGAAAAGGGTTAAGCAGATATTATTATAGCATGATAAGGTAAGTATTTGTCAAAGTATGTATATCTATCAAAAGGTCAGCTGTGTTGGTACCTGTTTTTGTTAAATTCAAATTTACATAATACATGATACAGACTGTGTGTTCTGGCATATTGTTTTTGGCCTTTCTGTTCGAAATTGTAACATTGGCCATATAACTTTAACCCGTTCCATCATGTAAATGCCTTTTAACCCCTTTGCAAACAGTAGACCCAGATCAAATGGCTCCTATTGTCTGAGCCAAAATGCTATGTGTTCAGATGCTATTATAAAAAATAATCTAATAATTATTTATCATGTCATAATTTCTTGCATGAATATTGAACAGGTAAAGGGCTAGATAATAGAGACTTCATACTTGGTTACTTATCCAATGAAACTGCAACATTTTAGTATTGCTATATCATTGTAAAGGTCGCACTTCAAGGTTAAAGACATGTGATTATAGATGAAAAAATGCCTGTTTGGAGGCATAGTGTTTCATAAACACATCTTGTTGGAGGTATGTAAATCTGTGTCATGCTGTAAAGTGACTGTACAAAGGAGTACTGCTATACATTTTGCAGGTACTAGAACAAAGAATCAGCACCTTGGATGCTGCTATGAAGCCACTGTCAGAGAAGGAGGAAGACCTACGGCTGAATCTTCCAGCAGCAGAGGAGAAAGTGGAGGAAGCCTGGGCACACGCCAACAACCTGTCCAAATTTGCTACTGATTATGAACAGTAAGGGGAAAAACTTAATGAGAAATTGTCCAAGCTTAACCCTCTTCTAGATATCTCACTTTTGCCTTTGTAAACAGTAGACCCAGATCAGACAGCTCTATAGGAGCTGTCTGATCAGGGTCTGGTCTGTTTGCTTATGAATATGTAGGTATAGATTCTGCAGTTTCTACTTTGACCAAGCATTCCTGTATCCTTTTGCCATTATAAAAACATATTTTAATTAATATTCATGATGTCATTATTTTTTGCATGAATATTTATGGAGCAGAGTTAAAACAGTTAGTTAGACTTGATGTCTGTGATTTGAATAATCCTATTTAGTAATTAGAAGGCGATCAAAAGGTACATTATGATTACCATGGCTTGATTTTGTTACAAATGAAATGTCTTAAGAAGTGTCCTCCTCTCTGTGATGTTGGTTTTCTTGATAGCTATTTACTTGTCTTAATAGTAAATATTCTACTGTTGGATTTGGATTATACTTATAAATTAATTTCTCTTGTTTAATTTTAGATTGTTTGAGAGCACTAGAAATGCTGCTGCTGACCCACTGCGAGCTGCTACTGTGTATGATAACATTGTTGCTGCAATAAACGAGGCTGAGAAGGCCGCTAAGAAGGCTAAAAAGGATGCAGAGGATGCAATAGGACTGGTATGACTCAATCAAAGATGTAAACACTGAATCTCGCCATGTTTGTGCACCTGGATTTCAAATGGGAAATTATTTTGACAAAATTTTATGTAACTAAATTATGCATACTAAATTTTATGTTGTGTGTTTCCTCACTGGTTTATCTGAGAAAAGGTCTTACATAAGTTTGTATGTTTATAGAAACTCCTTGAAAATTAAAATATTCTCATACTTGTGCTCTTTGAGAGTAAAAATATATAATAAAGCAGAGTTTTGTATATGGAATTAATAAACCTGTTCACAATGTCATTTGTACAGTGGTGGGATCATTATGTATATAGTTTTTACTTTGATTTTACCATATCACAAATGTTGCTTTATTATTTCTAGACTGATTTAGATGAACTGGAGAGGGCAGTGGCAAAATCCTTGGAGTCCAGCAATGACTTAAGAAATGATGCAGACTCTGCATCTACAGGTGTTGAAGGTAAACATTAGGCCCATCCTTCCATAACAGCAATCATTTGAAAATTAAACGGCAATATTTGCAGATGACACAACTTAGCATCTGCAGGGTTGTAATTGTATTTGCTGTGATCAAGTTTTTTTTACCAGTTTGCTTGATACAGACCTCAGTTTTATTTTATCATTTTTGTGATAGCTACTTTAGCAGGATGATACTTAACCCTTTATTGCATAAATACACCTTTGTATGTCTCTGAATAGTAGACCCAGATCAGATGACTCTTGTAGGGAGTTGTCTGATCATGTCTGCTCTGTTTGCTTATGCTACAATATAGATATGACAATATTTTCTGCCATGGCAAAAAAATCCTCTGTCCATGTGCTATTATAACAATCTAATTAATATTCATGATGTCATTATTTCTTACATGAATATTCATGGAGTAAAGGGTTAAGGGTCACTACTCTGTCTTCCAGTTATCTGCCTGTATATCAAACACACTCAGTAGGTGACACATTTATTTCTTCAAACACACTTTTACCTGTTCAATATTCATGTACGAAATAATGACATCATGAACATTTATTAAGCCCTCATTGAGGATAGTCAGGGGGCATTATGTTTTGCACCTGTCTGTCCGTCTGTCTGTATGTCATGCTTTTATGGTGTGTTGTCACGGTTTTTTCATTGTCTTATATCTCACTAACCACTATAGCTATTGGAATAGAATTGCATATACACAATAACCACCATCCATACTTTCATTGCGCACCCAGCCCATGCTGCCGCCAAGCCCAAGGTCAAGGTCAAATGACTAAGGAATTTTACATGCAGCTAGGCAAGCACCAGCATGGGGGCATCGCTGTCTTACAGACACAATTTTCTAGTTAGCTTATATTATTGTACATGGGCAAGGATTTTTCAGGTTTGGCGGAAACTGTTGAATCAGATCTATATTACTTCATAAACAAACAGAGCAGACCCTGATCAGACGGCTCCTCCAGGAGCCATCTGATCTGAGTCTAACCTGTTTGCAAAGGTGTGAAAATGCATTTATATGAATGCTTTTTAAAGTGATAAGATACTTAACTTGTCTTCATACATTTAAAGAGAATGAAAAGTGTTTCTTACCTTTTAATCATGAAGCAAAACTAATTTCAACACCTTCTGCAAAACTAGTGCATTTCATAAATGATCTTTTTATGGACAGATTTGGACAATGCTTTGGATAATGTAAAGACAAGACTAGACAAGATTGGATCTTCCCAAATTGATACTGTCGACACGAATACAAAGATACAGGATGAGCTCTCTAACATACCAGGTAACTAACAGTCATATTTCAGAGGTGTGCAGTTGATAAATACAAGCTTTTAGTGAACATAATTACCTTTATACAGTAAAACCTCTCTATAATGCCCACTGAATTACATCAAGTATTTTATGTTAAAGGCTGGTTGCTGCTTAAAGCAAGGTGAAAGTAAATCAGAACGCTCCTATAGGAGCGTTCTGTTTTACTTTCACCTTGTTTTAAGCTGCCACCTGCCCTAAATACCAACCAATTAACACAATTTAGTGGACATTATAGAGAGGTTTTACTGTATGCAACCAGACAAACTTGGGTATATAGTGTAGACCCTGAAGGAGCAGTTTTATCATGGTCTACATTATATGCTACTCTATTAGTTGCATATAAAGTTGACTATTTTAGTTCCACAAACAGGTGAGCGTGGACATTTGAAAAGTTTGTGTAAATACTTTAGTTGCGATAACCCTTTTCCTAAGTAATATTCATACAAAAGATAATGACTTTATAAATATTAGTTAGATTTAACCCTTTCCCTGTATAAAGAAATTAATGACCCCGTGAATATTTAATTATCTGAATATTTATAATGGCATAAAAGAATATACATGATCTTTTGGTATTAGTAGAAACTGTACAATCAGATCTATGTAATTTCGTAAGCAACCAGAGTAGACCCTGATCAATGGCTCCTACTGGAGCTATCTGATCTGCATCTACTATGTTTGCGAAGGCATGAAAAAGTGTTTATGTTAGGGAAAGTGTTAACTGTTCATAATTCCATAAGATAATTTGTTTCCTATGGTTGAAGGAATCCTGTAGCAATGAGACTGTATCATGGATAATCATACTGTCTCCTATTTTTTCCACAGATATGAGTGATACACTAGAGAGTGTTAATGACAAAATTGGCAGTTCTGATGCTCAGGCTAAAGAAGTCCTGGATAAAACAAAAGACATGGTCGAAAAGGTGACCTTCGAGCTCTACCCCAAATTGGAGGAGCTTCAGGACCTACACGGAGACAAGTTTCAGGACCTCTTTGTCACATGTGAGTGGGAATGAATTCACGTATCACCTTTATGTCTCTGAAAGGAGCAATTAATATGCATTAATCAGACTGTCAGTTGGTTACTTACATTAGACAGGTCAGATCGGGTCTTGCCTTAATTTTTTGTGTTGAATTTTTTACTCCATATAGATGCCTGTGACACATTTGCAAACAGAGTAGACCTAGATCAGATGGCCTGTAGGAATCATCTGATTAGGGTCTGCTCTGTTTGCTAATAGAATATCTTTGATCTATTTGTACTATTCGTCATAGCTTTGTATTCACTTGTTAGCTCGTCTATTTCAAAGAAATCACAAGCTATTGTCGTAACTCCAGCGTGCGCATCATCGTTGTCGTTGTCTTCCGAAATCTTAACATTGACCATAACTTCTTCAATTTTTCATTTACAACCTTCATTTTTGGTATGCATGTTCATCTTGACAATGACGACAGACGAGCGTTGGCACCCACTTGCGATGCTCTTGTTTTATATAATAGTATGAAATGATAAGTTAATTAATGCTCAAAATGGATTGGGTCAGCCATGAAAATGGATTGAATAAAGGGTTAACATTCTACTTCATTGTAGAGTACCTTAGAGAGACATGTTGTGTCAACTTAAGGTTTTACCTACAAAAGATTTTACATGTGTTTTGTATCAAAGCTAGATTGACTTCAACAGTTTACTGATTTACCTATTAAATAAAATGTCTTCAGCTATTGTATTTACATGTGAAATGAAAAATACAGATAGGGCACATAAGGAAATATTTAGACGACAATGATCTGATTCAGCGCCCTTTGCCATGACAAAAAACTTTGGTATTCATATGCTTTATAAAAATTCAGAATAAATGATAAGTATTCATGATGTCATTGTTTTACATGAATATTTATGAGGTAAAGGATTAACGCTTTACTCCTTAATTACGCCTTTCTACACCTTTGCAAACAGAGTAGACCAAGATGAGATGGTTTCTGTAGGAGCCATCTGATCAGGGTCTGTTCTGTTAGCTTATGCTATAATATAGATATGATTCTACAGCTTACACCATGTCAAATGTCCATATGCTATTATGAAATGTTATCTAGTTAATATTCATGATGTCACTATTTCGTTCATGAATATTTTTGGAGTAAAGGGTTAAGGACTCTTATGTAAAAGAGGGTTTACTAAACTTGCAGTATCAGGAACTAAGAAGAACCTCACGGAGATGCAGCAGATGAAAGACTCGCTGGGGAAAAGGTTTAAGAAGTCCAGAGCACTGAAATCTGATATTGGAGACAGACTGAGCAAGCTGAGACAAAGCATACGAGAAGCAAGAGAAGAGGCCAACAAGGTAGTTAATTGGAATTTGGATTTTTCATGTGAGGAAAGCTTCCAGCTGGTTTACGATAGGTCAATGGTTCTACCGTGTGTTCTTCTGTGCACAAAACAATGCAATATGTTCCATACACAGAAAAATACCTTGGGTCTTCCTGTTATTAGCTGGGCATTGGGATATGACTGAAATACTGTTAAAGCAAAGTAAAAGCCAACACAAACAAACAAGAAGAAAAGTATCACTTTCACTTCAACTATCTGTACCTGCCTGTCCTTCCAATTATCTTCCTTGAATTCCTTTACTCATTTAGTGACTCTGTTTGATAAATATGTACAAAATTATACTATTTTTAGAACATATTGGAAAGATAAAATATGTTTAAAAATGAAGAGGTTTCTCTTAATTTAAAGTAATATATTAGGGAACTGTTTTCAATACCTATTTAATTCACATGCTGGGTGCAGGATAAAGATCTTTCAAAAAGATTTTTCAGTACAGGTATATAAAGTGCCATAGCCATATGCTTGGTGTTAACATTGCCGTGAATATTGTGCAAAAACTTCGAGATTTTATCACAGTTTCAACACCAGTGCAGCTTATACCTTTCAAATCCATACAGTTGTTTGCCCATTACAAGGGCTACAATATGGTGAGAGACCATTACTCTAGCATGCACATTTAAAGATATGTGACCGTTTGATTTTGATTTTTTTTTGAAGATGAAGGTTGGCATCGGCATGCAGTGCTCTTGTTAGTAAAATACAAATGTATATTTGTTGATATTGTGTGAAAAAAAATGGTTTTACATGCTGAATATACATAATTTTGGTGACTATTACTGTAACAACTCCTTTGATAACAATATCTTTAATTTATTATGAATAAATAGTGTATGCAATCTAACATGAAGTTGTGACTTACAACTGAATTATGCTGAATTGGCAAGGTGCAAATTTATATTAACCCATAACCTCATAGGCTAATTTTAGATACAATCTCTTTGAATAAATCCACCGAAAAGGAGCATTAACTAGAAAAAATGAAAATTTTAGAATTTTGTAGTTTGAAACCATTGTGATAAATGGAGCATTTGCTCCTATAGGAGCAAATGCTCTATTTATCACAATGGTTTCAAGAAGTGGTTATTACAGAGGCGTAGAAAGGTGTATTTATGGAGGAAAGGGTTAAGGGACTAGAGGATCAAAGATTAAGTTACTGGCAGGGTCTTTTACTGATAATAATTGAATAATAGTTGCTAGTTGTCTGCTTGCCTGACAACCCATTACTCCATATATGCTTTTGCAAACAGAGTAGACCCAGATCAAATGGCTCCTATAGGAGCCATCTGATCAGTGTCTGCTCTGTTTGCTTAGGAATAATATATATATGATTCCAAAGTTTATGCTATGCCAAATTATTCTCGCATTCATGTGTCATTATATAAAAATAATCTAAAAAATATTAATGATGTCATTATTTCGTCCATGAATATTCATGGAGTACTGGAATTGAGGTTGGGAGTCAGAAGGTAATGTGCCCGAGAACAAGGTGTCTCATAAGACTAAAGTGCCTAGAGTGGTACATGAGAAACAAAAACTGATTTCCATAGGTGAAGACCTCCCTGCAGTCAGAGGGTGAGTGTGTGAAGAAGTTCCGCTCAAATGCCCAGCAGGGTATCCTCAATACAATCAGCTTTGCATTCAAGACCTCAGAGCCAGAGAGGGACATGCTGATAGTGCTCATCCAGAACCAGGCCATCAACAGTGGGGACAAAGACAGGGTAAGGTTGGATCTCTCAAACTGTCACCCTACTGTTTATGATAGGATGCTGTAAACTCCATATTCAGGGGACATTGAAAAGAATATTGTTACATCCAAATATTGTTACAAGTATACTGGCACATCATTAGGATTGTGCTATCCAAAAGAATGTTCAGTTGTCTGATTTGGAATCTGTCATTTTCTTTTTGTTTTGCATTATTCCTCTACTTAACTACTGGAGAGCAGTAATCCATGTTTTTACATACGAAATAAGCACGATAAGAGGAAGTGTCATGCGCAGGTTCCATATCTCTAGCTTCAATGTTTTTGTGTATTCCCCCTTTTCATATTTTCTTGTCCAGACAATTACTACTTTTTGATGAACACAGGACCATGAATGATGCAGTTGATCTGAAACTTCACATACATAATAAACATGTTGAGAAAAAGTGTCAATAACTCTAGCATCAATATTTTTTTTAGCAACTCCCCTTTTTAGCTTGTCTGTTTCAAAGAAATCACGAGCTATTGTCGTAACCCCGGCGTCCGCGTCGTTGTTGTCGTCATTGTCGTCGTCCGAAATCTTAACATTGACCATGACTTCTTCAATTTTTCATTTATAACCTTCATTTTTGGTATGCATGTTCATCTTGACAATGACGACAGACGAGTGTTGCACCCGCTTGCGGTGCTCTTGTTCATATTTTCTTGTTGCCCCTTTCTTTTTAATATATGTTTTGGGCATGTTTGGTGCATAGGTCCAAATTTCTTTGTAACAATCAAAACTATTGATTTGTATCAAAACTATTGACTTGTAATGTGGAACATATATTTACTGTTATAAGTTGATTAAGTAGTACAAGGGCCATAACTGTAACTTGTATTTTATAAGGGTTATGGTTCTTTGTGAGCTTAGAAAGTCCAATTTTCTTCATAACTGTCAAAGCTATTGGCCTGTAATTTAGAACACTTATGTAATATCATAAGTTGCAAGAGCAATAATTCTGATATGCATTTCATGACTAAATGCAGGCTTGTCTGGCAGAGCAGACTAAGCAAATGTGTAGAAAGGCGTATTCATGGAGAAAAGGGTTAGCAGCGTAACACTTAGAGATCACTTCTCAATCAACTGACTGTCCATCTGTCATGCTGTTTTCGTCACACATTTTTCATCACACATGTCTGGCAAGTGACACATGTGTACCATGGAATACACATGTGCAAAGATATTTGTATAATTAAGATTATAACACCTTATTTAAATATTGCAGGAATTCCTGTCTGTAGAGGTTCGCAACAGGAGAGTTCGTTTCAGCTGGAATGCTGGTGGTGGCACTGCCTTCATTGACGACAACAAAGACATAGAATCTGCAGGGAAGCAAATCAATGAGGCTCCACGCTGGTACAGGGTCAAGGCTGAAAGGTAGTATAACATTCTCTCAGATTCGTATTCCCTTGAAAACTTTGGTGCAAGTCTTGTCAGTATCTTCAACAATAATATGTACTACATGTATTCTTCTTTGCTTTTTTTTGTCAAGAGTAAAAATACCATTTCCCTGCTGAGCATTCATGTTAGAAAAGAATGACATCATGAATATTTACATGTATTTTCTGAATTTTTATAATGGTATATGTATATAGGATGTTTTGGAATTGGTAGAAGCTGTAGGGTCAGGTCTATTATAATTTCATAAGAAAACAGAACAGACCTTGATCAACCATCTTGATCTACTTTTTTTAAAGGTGTTAAAAGGCATTGATATGAGGGAAATGGTTAAACTTATAGATAGTCAAAAGCTAGATTGAGAAATGAGGAATGGTATGTTTTGTTATCAGGATTGGTGTCCTCGGCCGACTTACAGTACACCGTATATCGGACAAGCCAGGAGCTCCACTGACAAACTCTTCTCCTGTGGGTTTCTCTGTGATGACCTTGGATGAAAATTCAGACCTGTATGCATCCGGTGTGCCAGCTGATTATCTGATCCCTGCTGGTCTTACAAGGTTCAATTTCTCTGGTTGTATGGGCAGTGTGAAAATCGATGACGAACCACTGGGATTATTTAACTTCCAGACCATTACCATGGGCACATGCAGTGCCTGCCTCGAAGTGTAAGTGAATTAGGTTCTTTTTTTTCACTCTACTTATAGCCATATACCGTGTGGATTAGATTTAGTGAAATGGTCCTGACCAGAGCTTTGTTGTCGTAGAATTGAAATTTCGTTGGAGCGAATTTTTCCTTTTCGGCGATTTCAAACATGGTACTGATTAGCGTTTCAGGAAACTGTACTGGTATTTCAAACTGTGTATTATATAAAGAATAAACTCACTGTAACGTGTTTGTCTCAGTATTTCATACTGTTTGTAATTTTTGACTCAAAGCATGAAAGATATGTTGCTATGCAACTGTGTCCTATCATCGAGTGGGTCACCATTTTAATAGCATAACAATCACAAGTTTGTAATATGTACTAGAAGGGAAGTATTACATACAGCATTCAGTAAAGTCAATTTGTTTCATAAATATTTATAATTTTAATTACATTTAAGATTGGCACCATTTGAGAATTCTACAGATAAGAGTTTCGTATCTAATTCTGTATCAACTGTATTAAGTTTGTAGAACCTATGATTTTTTCCAAATTATGCATTAGTTACCACTGTCAATTTTTTTCTTCACCACAAAAAGGATGTTTAGGGTGAATTGTACTTGTCTGAATCATCATTGGTGTTCAACAGTTATCACAAACGATTCAGAAAGTGTTTTCATAAGTATTGCCATAATTACAAAAAATACCCTACTTGATTGAATGACCACTCTCAAACAAAGGTTTAGCCCAGGGTGCAATTATCATGTTACACCTCACCGCATCTCTATTTATAAACTAAAATGTCTGCGACCACGGAAGGTATGAAAATGACATTTCGGTAAATTGAATGCACTTTTCATTGACAATACATTGTATGGACCAAACATTATTTCATAGAATTGATTTTTTCGTACCATCGAATCCGTTAAATCGGATACGAATCTATATAGAAATAAGAAGAGATGAAATTGGGACCATGAACTGTTTTTCGTAGGAACGATAATTTCGTTGAATTGGGTTTCGTTATTTCGAGTCCAGACTGTAGTATTCATTATGTTGCAAGTTTGTAGAATTACTGGCTTCATATATGCTCAGTTACACTTATTTATGGTCCTGTGTTTATTAGAAACACTTTATCAATGCTTTGAGTATTTGTACACATTTTAAAACTAGACATGCTGGCACATCAGAAATGATGCTTTCAACTTGAGTGAACACTGTTTGTTGAATTTAGCAGCAACATTTGCATTTACTCTTGGAAAGGGTTTGAATCTAGATGTGATATCCAAACTAATTGACACCGCATTTTTGTGTTGTCTGCTGTAAGCAGTGACACTTAGGTATCATTTTTCCATTGCCTGCAAACACTCTTGTTTAGGAGAAATTAAAAAAAAAGTTAATATTGTAGAGAATTGCATAAGTTAATCCTTTTTGTATAGTCACTAGGAATACTTTGTTTGATTTTGGCAATGTTCTTTCTATTAATGTGTTCATTTGCATCTCATTTAATTCTAAATTTGTATTGGATTTGGTTCATATTGAATGTCATACAACATTTACTGTTTACTATACACATATGGGCTGGTGACCTAAATCACAATAAAAGTTCGAGTTTATGACATATGACACCTAGTATGGTTCATTTGCTAGTTCTTCTCCTCATGGAATTCAACTGTTTAACCCATAGCCCCATAGGCTAGTTTTAGATACAACCTCTTTGAATAAATCTACCGAAAAGGAGCATTAACTAGAGAAAAGGAAACTTTTACAATTTTGTAGTTTGAAACCATTGTGATAAAAATTAATAGAGCATTTGCTCCTATAGGAGCAAATGCTCTATTTATCACAATGGTTTCTCAAAGTGACTTTTACAGAGTCGTCCAAAGTCGTCAATATGAGGGAATGGGTTAAATTGTCATGAGTTGGGTAAAATCTTCACTCATCTTGTGTTGGATAGAAATGAAGATGCTGATAGTAATTTCTCACATAACTTCGGGTTAGAACAACAGGTTAAGATTCGCTTTATATCAGTAACACGTGTTAGAACAATTTAGAACATGTATGAGGTCATACTCCATATTTGATGTCAAACCATGGAAACCAATGTTTACAGGTCATTAAAACGTTGAAAACACATTAATTTGGTTATATGAGAAAAATAATCTGATGCTCATTGTCTTTTAAGATCATATGTTCCAAAACTCACCAAGAAAAATGTTATTAAGCTTGCCAAAGGATCACTTAACAACATTTTCTAAGGCTCGTTTAGGAACATGTGATCTTAAAAGACAACTCGCAACAGATCCTCTATATCCCCACTTAACAAAGTTTTCATTCCATGAAAATGCTCCAGCCTAAAAATCCTTAACTGTAGTACAATTTCTGAAGTCTGAAAAGGTCGAAGTGTTGTCACAACCTCCCTAAAGCCCAGACCTGACCTGTTTGATTTGTTTCTCTTTCTGAAATTGAAAAAAACAACAACACCTAGTTGGTAGGAGATATAGGTCAAGAAGTGCATTAGGGTCTGAACATCGCCGGTTTCTTATGGGTGTACCCAAAGATGAGTTTGAAAATTGTTTCAATAAATTGGATTAAAAGATTGAAATGATGGTGAATATTTCAAAGGTAACTACACTAAAAAAACTGTCAATTTTTAATTAAAGTCTTGGGGAGATCATGGCATTTGCTTAAGTTTTCAAACCCCAATGACCCCCATATATCCATATTGTTTGTAGTATGTATTTGTAGTATGCATAGTTAAATTTACATGTTTCTATACATAACAGGCCATCACAGGAACCCGGTGCAAACATTTACACATTTGACGGCACTGGTTATGCTGTTACTGACAAGGTGAAGCTGAAGAGCCTCATACTGAATGCAGTCCTGGACTTCAAGACCTACTGGGAAAATGCTTCCCTCTTCTTTCTGGGAGATGAGCAAACGGTATATGATGTGCACATTGTCTGAGATAGCCAGTATAATAATCCTTTGAATGCAGAACAAATGCGTAAGCTGGTATACACAAACAGGTAGACCCCTTCCTAGAGGAACTCACTGATGAGGGTGTGCACTGTTTGTCATTTAAATCTTTTAGCAACTTTGATTTGTTAATACTGAATGGACTTTACTACCAGTATTAACCATTTCCCTCATAGGCTATTTTCAAACCCAATCTCTCTGAATAAATCTACTGAAAGGAGCATTTACTGGAGAAAATGATTTTGTTTAGAATAGTGTAGTTTTTTAATCATTTTGATAAATGGAGCAAATGCTGTATTTATCACAATGATTTCAAAAAGTGACTGACACAGAGGCTTAAAAATTCGTCAATATGAAGGAATGGGTTAAACAATGATGCACTATTCCACTTTGAAAATTCAGTAGTCAAAGTGTATATCAGTACTACAATAAATGAGAAAGAATTTCTGCTTTGTACACTGTCGTCAGGAATTATGTTTGGTACAGAATTTCAAATAATTTTAAAGCAGACTTTGTATAATGAAAGTTTTTCTTGCACTTTATTGCTTTGATTATGGTCTTTGAATATTGGTTAAAACCTTTTCCAATGCCTCTAACAGAGACGTTTTTATGTAACTTGCGGTAAGCAGGTAGACACTTTGAGATTGGTTCTATGTCATCTGTTTGTCTGCCCGTCATGCTTTTTCGTCACACTTTCACTTCAGGGAAACATTTGTTCCTGTCATTATTCTTGTGAAATCAAAAGTCACTCAAAACATAAAATATATTTCAAGCAGATCAGCCCTTTAATGGTAATGATTTTCTAATTGAACCTAAAATGGTATTTAGGAGAGGTAATAATTTAATGACCAACGTAATACAGGAAGTTCTTAAATGAATTTTCTGTATTACTTTTGTCTTGCATTAAGCAGCTGTTTGCTTTATAAAATCTTAGAGCTGCTTGCTTTATAAAACCTCTATCAATATTTTTTCTTGTTCACCTGAGCACAAAGTGTTCAAGGTATTGTGGTCAGGTCAATTACCAGCCATTGCCTGTCTTGTTTTCCTTTAAATGTCATCTTTAAAACCACTGGATGATAGAATTTTACAGGTATACTTCTTTGATGGTCCTCAACCAAATGTTTTAAAATAATTGCCATTCATATATACATGTAAATATGATCGCTTTTCGATCTTAAATGCAAATGTTTACTGATCTTGTCTGGAACTGTTGTCCCCTATACTGCTCTGAAACCACCTACTAGACTTTAGTATATTTTATGTTGTAATGTGACACTCAATCAAACATTACTAGTAGAAACAAATGGCTATCAGAGGAGGGGATAATTTTAAATCAATTTATAATAATAAAGACTTTATTTCAAGAGGGTAACACAATTAGTACAGGCAAGCAACTAATCTCCCTTGTGGCCCTCAGATTTTGACTAAGGTTCTTGTGTCCACAATAACTCAAATAGCCTATTGACTCAGGTGAATATATATGAACTTCATGGCCCACTTGTTTGTTAGGTGGTCTCTTAAAAGAGTTTCTATATTATTGCAAATGTGGATGATTGTGAAACAGTGCCAAACTGGCAACTTAATGTTTGTAAAACAATAAATCCCTTACCTGAATATATAAACACCCTTTACCTTTGCAAACCCAGATCAGATGGCTCCAGTAGGAACTTCTTATCAGCATCTGTTCTGTTTGCTTAAATTGCTTAACGAATACTATAGATCAGATTACAGTGTCTGCCATGACTAAACATTTCTGTTTTTGTGTGCTTGAATAAAAGATCATTTAATTAATATTCAAGAAGTATTTGTTTTTTACAGGAATATTCACCAGGTAAAGAATAAAGGCGATGTATGTTTTGAGTACACACCTTGTATGTTTGTATTTGTGTATAACATTTGATTTTCTGTCTGTCTAGGGAGAGTTTATGTCACTGGAACTACAGCAAGGACATGTAGTGTTCCATTTCTACTTGGGAGATGGAACATATGGACGTCTGCAAACAGAGTTTAAGTACAACAGAAACAGCTGGGTGTCTGTTGCCTTTGGCAGGAATGGATACTTTGGTAAGCTGGCTTTGTGATGTCAAGAACTCTCCCTTACTTGCTTGAACACATTCTACTTGAACTCTAAACCTTTCCCTCATATAAACACCTATCCACATCTTTGCAAACAGGGTAGACCCAGATCAGACTGCTCCTATAGGAGCCAACTGATCAGGGTCTGCTCTGTTTGCTTATGACATGATGTAGATCTACATGTTTTGTCTGAGAAAAATATTCTCTTGATAAAAATTCAAGTAATGAATATTCATGATGTTATTATTTTTTACTTGAATATTAAACAGGGAAAGGGCTAAACCTTTCTTTCATATAAACACCTTTACAAGCATCTGCAAACAGAGTAGACCCAGATCAGACAGCTCCTATAAGAGCCATCTGATCAGGGTCTGCTCTGACTGCTAATGGAACTTGATAGATCGTTTCTTTAGTATCTAAAATGGCGATGATGTTTCACCTATGTTATTTTGTTATAACTATTTTGTCCATTTTATTCAGTAGGTATTGACATTTGGAATAACATAGAACAGGGAAATGGTTAAGACTGTAGATAATAAAAGTACTGATCTGTTGAAATATTTTATTTCTTAGCCATTTCTTGTTTATACTCATTAGAATTGCCTTGAAGAGCGTAATCTAGTACGAAGTTCCATCAAGATAGGGTTTGGTAATAAAATGCGGAAAATAGAGTTAATTATAGACGTAAATTCTCCTCAATTCTTCGTGTATCATATTGCTGAACTATTTATTCCTTGAGTGTTTGTTCAAGAGATAATGACACCATAATTATTAATTACCTAATTTTTAAAATTTGCAAATGAACACGGCCACAAAGTCTTGTGTTCATATACCATACATCTAATAAATAATCATGATGTCAAAAATGGGAAAAATTACTTGAAAATTAAAGAATGCAACATGATTTATAAATGAAGGTTATGTAGGGTTATGTAGGCTCACAATTCTCCTTAGCTGGCATCATTGTATAAATTCCTTATGTTCGTTTCATTGTTAATTCCAGGAATACTGACTGTAGAAAAGGAGAGTCTACCTCCTGTACAGGCTCCCGCTGGTGACTATCGAATGTCTGGGGAAAACATAGACACATTCTTTGGTGGGATACCACCTACAACAGACTTAAATAAGTTCACCACAACCTCAGGGTGAGTGTCTCTTATGTGCTGATGCCGGTAAAGTTTGGAAAGGTAGGCCTAAATGGCTGCAATATAGAAAGTAACACTTTCAGAAAATGATACAGTTATTTTAACCCTTTGATTGCTAAAGATGCCTATTGATTCATTTGCAAACAGAGTAGATCAAGATTAGACAGCTCTGTAGGAACTGTTTGATCAGATTCTCATTAAATTAATGTCCATGATGTAATTCTTTCTTTCATGAGCATATTTCATCCTTAACCCTTTACTCCATCAATATTCACTTAACCCTTCGCTTGCTATTCACGTCTATATACCTACCTGTAAATAGGAGCTGTCTCATCAGGGTCTGGACTATTTACAAGTTGATTGTGCAACCAATGCACTCCATAGCAGTGATTGCACAACGAAATACTTGTACACAGTGAATATATATATAATTATACAACAGGGCATGGGTTAAGCAGGAGAAATGTATTTTAAAATTCAGCAAGAGAAGGGTTAAGAAATAACAACATAATGCATAGTAGATTCATAGTTATAATGCCATATGCAAACAGGAAAGTTTTGCATTGGCAGAAACTCTAGAATCAGGTCTATATTATGCCATAAGCAAACAGAGCAGGCCCCATGTATAACTATAAGATACTTGGTAAGTTCAGTAATAGGTCTGTGGTTAACTGGTTATGTTCCAGTTATCTTTCATAACTTGTATTGCAGCTCACAATAATTTGAAATCCTCTTTATGTATTTGTTATTGTTGTTTTCAGACAGGAAGTTATAACAGACAAATTTCTGGGTTGTATGAAGGGCCTACAGTTTTCGCTGGCAAATGTTAATCTGTGGGATGGTAAAACTACCGTTGGAGTGACTGAGGGGTGCAAGGAAAGTGTATGTATAATAGCTTTTGAAACAAAGGAGCAGTTTTGTTAAGAGCGGAACTTTCTGTTACTGCAAGCAATGTATTTCCATGTTAAGATATACACCAAACTTAACATTGTTTGCATTGGTAGCTGTCAAAATAGTGAAAGTACTGTAAAATTATAGCGTGCTGTAGTGTAGACCCGGATCAGATGCCACACTGCAACATAGCATCTGAACTGGTCTACTGTGTTTGAATTGTTAGTGTCGCTTTTTTGTCCCATAAAAGAATCTAATTGAAGAGTGACAAATACTTGATTTGACGTATGTTTGTATAATTTCAAAATAAAAATACGGATGAACTTTCTCAAAATTTGTAGTTTGAATTGTTGTGGGACACATGATTAGAAATTGGACTCCTGTGATACTGTATCAATTTGGTTTGTAAATTTCATGTTGCAGACTTATGTGATACTTGAGATTAGTTATCATTTCTGAATGGTGTGCATCTCTAACCTGGAAATGATGGAACTGTTTAACCATTTACTCAATGAATATTCATGTAAGAAATAATTATATCATGAATATTAATCAGATTAATTGCAGATAGAGAAGCTCATTATCAAAATGAGATGTACACATATAGGTAGCAATAGCCTCCTATGCACACGTGTAACATCTGAAAGGTAAAAACATTATTATGGCCAAAATGGAGTAAAAATCAAAAGTTAGTTTGGGGTGTTGGACTTTGACAGAGGTTCTGTGTTGTCAAGTTACCCATTCCCTCATATTGATGCCTTTTGTCGCTTCTGTAAAAGTCACCGTTTGAAACCAATATGATTTGCATTTGCTCCTATTGAACATGATGGTTTCAAAACTTCACAATTCTAGAAGTCAAATTTCTTGATTCGGTTATATGTGCCATCAAATAATGCTAAAATATACTCCAAAAACCACCTACAGCTATCTGGCATATTTTCTGAGGGAACAAACCCTGGGACCCCTCTAGCCACAGTGCGTGCATTACATTTGGATCCAGCTACGCTCCTGTTTACAGTCAGATGATGTGTCGCAGAGTTACCTTATTCATCAAACAGTGTTTCTGTATATCTCATACTTTTGTGTAGACTTGTTTATCTTATTCAATGATAAATTTACTTGTGACTCTTTTAAAGTTATCTATCTCTCTGAAATCATTCTTGCATCAAAGTATATTTAGCTATATGTCAAGTTTTCATGGAATATCATTGTATTTTTAGGGTCTACGTTCAATTGGTTTCTATGGTGAAGGGTTTGCAGAATACCCAGGTACAAGTCTTGATTCAGCAGAAGCTGACTTGTCTGTGTCATTTGTCACTTCAAGCCCAGATGCTCTTCTCCTTCTGGCCAAGGACATCAATGGAGATGTAAGTATATGCATATACAGTGCTTTTGGCAACTCATTATTTCATGACGGTAATTTCAACAAAACCATTATGTCGATAATAAAATATTTATTTTGTGCTCCGCAGCCACTATATCAATATAAAACGCAAATGCAAAAGATATGTAAAACATGAGCATATGTATAACAGAACATAACCGTAAATTGAATACTGACTAGTGATGTATTATGACTATAAAAATAACAATGTTTTTTGTGGATACAAATGGCCACAACCATGTTCCCTACCGGGATAAATGACCCAGTAGAGATTACACAACCTTTTTGCTGACAAATCCCGCCTTGAAGGAAAGACCCAGGGCCGGGGTTTAAATGCTACCTAATTGTTCTTATTAGCCGCCAAATTCGCTTCAACTCGCCAGAGATCGCCATCGCCAGATATTCATGTAAATGCTCACCAATGTTCGCTATAAATCGCCAATGTTCGCTATAAATCGCCAATGTTCTCTATAAATCGCCAGGGTTCGCAGAAACTAGCTACACTGCTTGATTCGCCAATACCTATAATGTAATTTCTATGCCAAAAGTGAGCCGCATAAGAAAATGCCTAGCAAAACGCACTTTGACAGATTCGTATGCGTGTCGCTAAAAAAACATGAATCTTGTCAGGTCGCCAGCCGAACACTTCAAGATTGATTGACCTTAATAGCGACGGAGTGGCAGAACCTGTAGATAAAAGTACCTATTATAAAATACAGAACTGAGCGTAAGGGAATGAATCATTACCGTGCCCCAGGTCAATCCTAAAAAAGCGAGAATTTTTCCGCCACAAAAATAAATTCCCCAAAAATTCCGAGTCAAACATGCTTAAGTAGTGCATCCCGAACTGCATCAAGATAAAACTCTAGCCCAACATCGGAAAGGTGAACCCCATCATGACAAAAGAAACCTGGGTCTTGTATACCTATATCAACCTGCAAGATGTCAAATTTGGGACATCGCCGTACTTGCTGTCTAGCGAACCTGTTAATCTTTTTCCGTTTTTTGTCAATAGTCCGGATTCTTTCTGGGGCGACATTCCGGGACAGGCGAGGCAAAATATCAATCCAGATAAATCTGGTATCATGAAATGCTGCGGTCACATGATCCAAGCTAAAACGTATTGCATTACAAATGAACTTAACCGAATTGGTTACCAGGTCATTACCGCCAAGGTGGAACATGAGTACCCCCGGTGGTGTCTCAAAGAGGACAGGGACTTGCATCTTGTGTGAAAAATCCGCCCAAACCATACCCCTGGTGCACCGCCAAGACACTGTTGTTTGGTGGGGCAATTGTAAATTTTCCCGGTCCTGGTTTTTGGCCCTGCAGCCTGCCCAATATGGGATGGAATCACCAACAATCCAGACGTCGGCTTCTGTCTCCTCGCTCGATACGACCTCGTCCGCTACTGGGTTTGATTGTGCCGTTTTAGTCTTTTTCCGTGGCGGCTGGGATGTAGTCCGCTTCTTATACGTTCCCCTTCTGCGGCCAGACATTTTGATGATGCGGAACAGCTACGATTGTCTAAATTTCATAGTTTTATTAAAGATTTTTTAACGATACTGCTGAGGAAAAAATGCTTCTTCGCCAGTTATCGAGCGTGAAAGGAAGTAGATCAACCTGCGTGAGATTCACGTCTCTTGCGAGAATTTGAATGATACAGCACCGGAAGTAAACAAACTGCGAACTTACTGCAGAAATAAAACTGATTAATTGCTATGAATTAATCGTCATTATTGTATATTGCAAATGATTTTTATCTAAACGATGTACCCTCTTAACCCATTCCCTCCTTTTGACGACTCTGTAAAAGTCACTTTGTGAAACCATTGTGATAAATAGAGCATTTGCTCCTATTGAAGCAAATGCTCTATTTATCACAATGGTTTCAAACCGCAAAATTCTAAAAATTTCCTTTTCTCTAGTTAAAGCTCATTTTTGGTAGATTTATTCAAAGAGGTTGTATCTAAAAATAGCCTATGAGGGAAAGGGTTAATGTACATCTAATTAGAATCCAAATTGCTTTTCACTGTAGTATGCTCAATGTTGATTTTTTACTCCATACTTTACATTTGTTAAATCTTTGCAAACAGAATAGACCCAGATCAGACGGCTCCTTATAACTAAAAGTGATAGTCACTACAATAAAGAATACTTTCAATAAAATCATAAGATATGATTATGTTCATTTATTCTTGTGTAGATTATCAGTATGAACTTGTATTGAAAAAATATCCCTATGATGTAAAATAAACCGTTTCGTTAATACTTATAATATTTTTGTTCTTCAACAGTATATTAAAGAGCCTATTTCAAAGATTTGCAAAACTAATATGCACCCCAAATAAATACAGTAAAACCCCGCTAATGTGACCACATGAAAGAGGTATGATTCTGGGTGCTAGAAGCAGGTGGTAGCTTAATGCAGGACAAAAGTAATGCAGAAAGCTCCTAGAGGAGCTTTCTGCATTACTTTTGTCCTGAATTAAGCAACCACCTGCTTATAAAGGCACCCATGTCTATTCATTAAGTGGTCGCATTAGAGGGGTTCTACTGTACTAATAAATTGGCAAATAACATTAGGGTCTTAGATATCAAACACATTGAGGTTTTGTCTTCTTTGGCATTTATTCAATGACTTTTCTTGCACTATATTTCTTTTCAGTATATAAACATATGATTTCTGTAATGATTAGACATTTTCAAAACATGTTGCAAGTAGAGTCCATAAATCACCATAAATGCAGCAAATGTCAATTGGAGTTGCCAGCAACTTCCTTGCCTTGTGAAATTTTCTCAAGTAAATGCTCAGTCTTGGGACTTTGAACATTGTATATACATACTAACAGGAAAACGCATTGCAGATTAAAACTTTCCCTCATAAAAATGCTTTTTCATGCCTTCATAAACACAGTAGACCTAGATCAGAAAACTCTTACATGAATATTCATGGAGTAAAGGGTTCAATAATTTGTTATTACCAGCACTACTACTCACTTGCTTTGACCGGAGGTCGTGTGGAGGGCCGTTTCTCTGGCGGTGGAGCCCTGCCATTAATTCTCAACTCAGATAATTTCTACAATGACGGTGTGGTTCACAATGTTGCAGTGAAAAAGACCAACAGAAAGTAAGCAGCATGTTTAACGTAACCCTTAGTCCATAAATATGCCTTTGCAAACAGAGTAGACCAAGATCAGACTGTCTGCTTTGTTTGCTTATGGAATAATATACAATGTAGGTATGTTTCTACAGTTTCTTCAATGGCCCATGTGCTATTATCAAAATTAATCGTATTAATATTCGTGACGTCATTATTTCTGACATAAATTTTCATGGAGTAAAGGGTTGAGTTTGAATGGATTTTTGGAATTGAAACAGTTGACCATTTTTTACAAACAAAACTTGTTATTATTGTTTAATGAAGTTTAATTTACTGTAAGTTATAGCATGGATAATCAACTAGTTTGACCATTATCCTAAATTTGTGCAGAAAATCTAAAATTCACTATTTTTGTCAGTGAAGTACAGTAGAACTTGTCTTCAGTGGTCATTCATTTATTGAACATAGGAGTCTTAAAAATCAGGTGGTTGTGTAATGCAGGTCAAAAGTAATGCAGAAAGCTCCTATAGGATCTAAACTGTTTTACAGTGATTACTGGTTTTGAAAAGAATGAAATTGAAATATACTTTAACCCTTTGCTTGCTGAATTTTAAAATACATGTCTCCTTCTTTACCCATGCCCTGTTGTATAATTACATATATCTTCACTGTGTACAGGTGTTTCGCTGTGCAATCACTGCTGTGGGGTACATTGGTTGCACAATCAACTTGTAAATAGTGCAGACCCTGATGAGACAGCTACTGCAGGAGCTGTCTCATCTGGGTATTCCCTATTTACAGGTAGGTATATTGATGTGAATAGCAAGCGAAGGGTTAAAAAATTGAGCAGGCAATACTTTTTGCAGTGTATGATTACACAGAGGGTGAGGGCATAGATTGTGTTACATATTTTCAGAATGTACAGGAAAAGTTCTGAAACGTTGCTACAATCAAGTGTTTGGTTTTTAAGATGAGTGCAATGTGTTTGTTTACAAAGTTGCTTCAAGAAGCTGTACTATGTATTTATATATCTACCATAAGGTTAGAGCTTTATGTGGATGACATGGTTGTGGACAAAGGAAAACTTCAAGAGGGCAATGATTTGATCTCAGTGCGGGAAGATGGAGGATTGTTTTTAGGTGGTATACCACAGAAAGCTGACGGCCTTGCCGCCACAGAACAGTCACTGGATGGATGTATAAGTGATGTTGTCATCAATGGAAAGTAAGGCTGATCTAACTTAACCATCACTTTGTGTGCTTATTCATGTACTTTAAAATGTATGGTCAATTGCAGACAGAAAGTGTAACCTTTAAAGCTTGACTGGATTTGCTAGCTGCTATATGCTGTTGCCCTTTGCTTATCACTTATCACTGGATAAATTCAAAGAAATGCGTGTATAACATTCATTTGTTTCGTAGGTCAAATGATAAAATTAAACCATTTATTGCAAGTTGTTTAAAGCTATAACTAAGATACAGTAGAACCCCTCTAATGTGACCACTTAATGAATATACATAGGTGTCTTTATAAGCAGGTGGTTACTTAATGCAGGACAAAAGTAATGCAGAAAGCTCCTCTAGGAGCTTTCTGCATTACTTTTGTCCTGCATTAAGCTACCACCTGCTTCCAGCACCCATAATTATACATCTTTTAGGTGGTCGCATTAGCGGGGTTTTACTGTATTTGCAACACTTTGATACAGAAGACACCAATTCTGATGGGTCTTAGCAAAAGACATATTAAAGACACATATACGTTATGTTTATGTGAGTCTTAAAAAGCAGATATCAAGTGGCTTGCAGAATGCAGTGCTTAAGTAATGCAGAAAGCTACTGGTTCCAGGAGCATTCTGCATTTCTTTTGTCCAGCAATAGGCATGTTGTCATCAATGGAAAGACTAGTAAGGCTGATCTGACTTATTTGTATGATAATATATGTATCTTGAAATGTATGTTTAATTGCAGAAATCTGTAAATCTTGGCTGGATGTGCTAGCTGCCATATGCTATTGACTTTTGCTAGTTGCTTATCACTGAATGAATTCCAAGAAATGCTTGCATAATATTCATGTGTTTCTTAGGTCAAATGATAAAATTAAACCATTTAATGCAGGTTGTTTAAAGCTATAATTATTAACACTTTCCTTCATATAAACGCTTTTTCATGCATTTGCAAACATAGTAGACCCAGAACAGATGGCACTCATGTTGGAGCCATCTGAACAGGGTCTTCTCTTTTTGTGTATGGGAATTTATAGATCTGATTATGAAGTTTCCACAACAGTGAATTAATTTCCTTTTCCATGTTCAATGTCATTGTTTCTGTCCATTAATATTCATTAGATGAAGAAAGCTTGAATAAATGTTATAAAACAGAGAAAGGTTTAATTGCAAACTTTGATACAAGAGGCACCAATTCTTAGCAAAAAAGAGATATGTTGTGTATATGTGAGTCTTAATGTATGATAACGCTTTCATTCTTATAATGCCACACCTTTGCAAACAGAGTCAACCCAGATCAGAGGGCACTTGTAGGTGTCATCTAATCAGGATCTGTTCTGTTTGATTATGAAATTGTAATATATTTGACTCTATAGTTTGTGCCAATACCTAAAACTCCTGTACACATGTTCAACTAATAAATATTCACGATGTCATGAATCTTCAACAGGGAAAAGGTTTATAAATAGGAGATAGCAGGTGGGTTCATAATGCAGGGCAGAAGTAAAGCATTCGGCATTTCTAGTGTCCTCCATTACGCTATGATCTTTTCTTAACCATTTACTCATTGGATATTCGTGTCAGAGATAATGACATCATGAATATCAATTAGATTAGTTGATATAATACATAATGGACTCAGGACATTTTGGCAATGGCAGAAGCAATATAATCATATCTATATTGTATCATAAGCAAACAAAGCAGACCCTGAACAGATAGCTCCTACAGGAGTCGTCTGATCTGGGTCTGCTATGTTTGCAAAGGCATAGAAAGGCATATTTCTAGAGGGTAGGCTTAAAGTTCCAATTTACAGACAATGATTACTTTGTATATGTGGTAGAGTGTTGGGATAATAATAACAGTAAGCGTTGTGTCCAGGTTCAACCTATCTCTTATAATCAAAATAACGAAAGTAAACAACAACAACTGAATGACGTCAACGTCCCATAAACGTTGTGCACGGCGACACGTCATGTAAGTAATAGCGATAGGTCGAACCTGGACACAACGCTTACTGTTATTATTATCCCAACACTCTAACACAGTATGCAAAGAGATTAAAAAATATACACTGGGTAAATGTTTCAGTGTTCTTAACATCAACAAGCCAAAGCAGTATGACAAAGCAGACATTGGGAGGTGTCGACAGCGGACAGCTCAGCAGGGCAGCAAAGAGAAAGACAACCCAACGCCAGAGGCTAGCGATGCTCCAGCAGCTATAAGGTTTGTTGTACAGTATAGTATTTCTAGACATTCAGAAGTGTGTTGGTTTCATACTGTTTTAGAAATTCAGTTTTAAAGAATGGAATATGTATGAGGATTTTGAATGACAATTGGCCTAATTCATATGGCTCCTCTAGGGTCTACACTGCTTGCAAATGCTAGTTAAGTTGTTTCCTGCATTCAAACAGTTAACTAAACTTCTGTTTTCTTATTCTATGTGTATATAAAATTGCTTTAGGTTGGCTTTTAGATAGTTTGATGCTTAAATTCTTTTTCAAGTACGGTAAAACCTCTCTATAACGGCCACTAAATTACACCAAGTATTTTGTGTGAAAGGTAATTATTTGCTTAAAGCAAGGTGAAAGTAAAATAGAACACTCCTATAGGAGCATTCTGTTTTACTTTCACTTTGCTTTAAGCAGCCACCTGTCCTAAATACCAACTAATTAACATAATTTAGTGGCCATTATAGAGAGGTTTTACTGTACTTAGACCATAGAATGAAGATTCACATTCTGGTGTTTATCTCCCATTTGTTCTAGAGTTCTTGTAATGCACAATATCTACTCAAAAGAAGTTTAGTAGTTAGTTTTTAGAATGATAGTCTCTTCAATAAATGCATATCTTCAATTGAGCATGGTGTTGTTTATGTTATGTTATTCTTATGAATACTGTTAATTTTAATTTATATCGAAAAATAGGCTTTTTTAAAGTGTGTTGCAAGTAGAGGCTATCATTTAACCCTTTTTCTGATATAGATACCTTTTCACATCTTTGCAAATAGAGTAGATCCAGATCAGATGGCACTTGTAGGAGACTCCTGATCAGGGACTGCTGTGTTTGCTTATTGAATAATATGGATCTGACACTATGGTAAAAACACGCATATGTTCATATGCCATGTTGATGAATATTCATAAGGTAAGAGGTTAAGAGACAGGTGGTACAGTAAAACCTCTCTATAACGGAAACTAAATTACATCAATTATTTTGTGTTAAAGGCAGGTGGCTGCTTAAAGCGAGGTGAAAGTAAAACAGAACACTCCTATAGGAGTGTTCTGTTTTACTTTCACCTTGCTTTAAGCAGCCACCTGCCTTCAAAACCAATTAATTAACACAATTTAGAGGCCGTTATAGAGAGGTTTTACTGTATCATAATAATTAACAGCTACCTGCTTCTAAAGACATCAATTTTTATTCTCTATTTGTGTGCTGCAGTACATGCATGAACTCTCCTTGTGTTGACATTCAGATTGCCAGATAAGGTTGTTCCTGCTGTAACCAAGCCATCAGGGCCAAAAGTGACCAAACCCAAAGCTGTTCCAACCATACCAGGTCCCACTGCCTGTGCCCCTAGCTCTGACACATTTGACTTTGTGCAGGATGCCTACACCTTTGGAGAAGAGAGTACTAGCTTCCACAGGATCAACGTAACAGAGAAAGAAATCCTCAGAAAGTATGTTCTATTATATATGAGAGATGCACATTAAAGAACTGTGATCACAACTCTAGTTTATAGTGCAGTACAGTTTTCACTCCTTGTATACTACGTAATTGTCATCTGGAATAGTTGTTATTATGCAACAGATTTTTATAGTGGATTTTCTTAATTCAGATTAGACAGAATATTTCAGTCTCTCATCAGGATAGAAACTTTGCATATAATTATAGGTACTAACAAATTCACTGCTAATGTGTAAATATTGTGAAACCTTTCATAACTGACAACTTTTAGGGGTAGAAAATGTTGACTACAGATAATTATTTTACAATCAATTAATATTCTTCCTTTTCATATCAAAATCTCATTGAAATGACAATCAGAATGTCAGAGAATTTAGATCCTGATGAAACACTGATTCACTAGTCAGTTTGTCTTCTAATTCAAACTGTTTCCTGAAGCAAACAGTTATCCTGAATTGAGATCTAATTATGTCTCCCCCCATATTTATATGGGGGAGACATATTGTTTTCGTGAGAGTTGTCGGTCTGTCTGTCTGTCTGTCTGTCGGTCTGTCCGTCTGTCTGTCTGTCCGTCACACTTTTTGTCCGGACGATAACTTCAATATGCCTGATGCCAGTTGATTGAAACTTCATATATGGAAAGAGCATAATGAGAGGAAGTGTCATGCACAAGGTCCATAACTCTGGCTTCACTAATATAGGAGTTATTGCCCCTTGTAAAAAAAAATAACATGTTTTTGTCCGGACGATAACTCCTATATGGCTCATGCTATTAGATTGAAACTTCATATATGGAAAGATCATGACGAGAGGAAGTGTCATACACAAGGTCCATAACTCTGGCTTCACTAATATTGGAGTAATTGCCCTTGTAATGTTTTTTCATAATTTTTTGTCCGGACGATAACTCCTATATGGCTCATGCCATTGGATTGAAACTTCATATATGGAAATATCATGACAAGAGGAAGTGTCATACACAAGGTCCATAACTCTGGCTTCACTAATATTGGAGTTATTGCCCTTGTAATGTTTTTTCATAATTTTTTGTCCGGACGATAACTCCTATATGGCTCATGCCATTGGATTGAAACTTCATACATGGAAAGATCATGATAAGAGAAAGTGTCATGCTTAAGGTCCATAACTCTTGTTTCACTAATATTGGAGTTATTGCCCTTTGTTAAAAAATCACAATTTTTTTGTCAGGATGATTAAACTCCTATATGGCACATGCCATTGGAGTGAAACTTCATACATGGAAAGATCATGATAAGAGAAAGTGTCATGCATAAGGTCCTTAATTCTGGCTTCAATAAATTGAGAGTTATTGCCCCTTGTACATTTGTTTAACGCTTTCTTGTCTGGATGATAGCTCCTACATGGCTCTTGCCATTGTATTGAAACTTCATACATGGAAAGAGCATGATGAGAGAAAGTGTCATGAACAAGGGCCATAACTCTGGCTTCAATACTTTTGGAGTTATTGCCCTTTGTTACATTTTTTGTCCGATCAATAACTCCTGTTCGACTGATGCTATTGGAATGACATTTCATTTATGGAAAGGGCATGATGAAAGGAAGTGTCGTGCACAAGGGCCATAACTCTGGTGTCAATATTTTTAGAGTTATTAGCTGTTATCATTTTCTTCTTGAAAAATGTGGTGTGGAAAGCGCATAATGAGGGGAAGTATCAATCATCAAGTCCATAACATTTTTAGTGATTTCCCTTTACATATTGTTCTTATTAGAGGGGAGACATCCGTTTTTGTGACAAAAACCTCTAGTTAAGGTTTTGTTCTACTTGAAACACCTTTGCTTTTATAACAAACACTTTGAGAGAATTTTTATGGGGTGGAATTTGATCTGATATGGTAATTTTGTTTAACGTATCTGTTTTCAGTTTTGAGATCACATTTGACATTCGCACCTTCTATGAAGATGGTTTACTGCTGTACCTGTCAAGCCTGGATCATAGCTCCTTTGTGTCTGCCCAGTTACAGGGTGGTAATCTCTTCTTGGTATATGATCGCAACGGCAAAATCAAGCAGTTGAAGCTACAGCCTGATGAGAGTATCACTGATGGCAAGTGGCACAAAGTACAAGTGGTGAAGAACCGTTCCCGAATATCTATGACAGTTGATGGGAAGAACAAGCAAAAGGCAAAAGTGGCAAAGAAGCTGAAGGTGGATGTCCCACTGTATGTTGGAGGCATACCAAGCATCTTCCTACCATTAATGAACAAGAAAGTGGTAAGTCTTTGAGGTTTCCATGGTTCAAATATGTTGCGCAAGGGCCAGTAATGTAAACATTTAGCTTAGATACTCAGTATGAAGCATCTGGGCTTTTTATGCCCCCCAGATAAGATCTGGGGGGCATATTGTTTTTGCCCTGTCTGTCTGTCTGTCTGTTTGTCTGTTTGTCTGTTTGTCTGTTTGTTTGTCAGCAACTTTAACATTGGTCATAACTTTTGAGCCAGTACAGATAGAGACTTGATATTTGGTATGCATATGTATCTCATGAAGCCGCACATTTTGAGGGGTGACATGTCAAGGTCAAGGTCATCCTTCAAGGTCAGAGGTCAAATATATGGGTCAAATCACCTACTTTAACATTGGCCATAACTTTTGGACCAGTAGAGATAGAGACTTGATATTTGGCATGCTTGTGTATCTCATGAAGCCGCACATTTTGAGGTGTGACCTGTCAAGGTCAAGGTCATCCTCAGGGTCAAAGGTCAAATTGTCTGTTTTTTGTCTGTAACATTAACGCAACTTTAACATTGGTCATAACTTTTGAGTCGGTACAGATAGAGACCTGATATTTGGCATGCATATGTATCTCATGAAGCCGCACATTTTGAGGGGTGACATGTCAAGGTCAAGGTCATCCTTCAAGGTCAGAGGTCAAATATATGGGTCAAATCACCGACTTTAACATTGGCCATAACTTTTTGACCAGTAGAGATACAGACTTGATATTTGGCATGCTTGTGTATCTTATGAAGCTGCACATTTTGAGGGGTGAAATGTCAAGGTCAAGGTCATACTTCAGGGTCAAAGGTCAAATTGTCTGTTTCTTTGTCTGTAACTTTAACATTGGTCATAACTTTTGAGCCAGTACAGCTAGTGACTTGATATTTGGCATGCATATATATCTCATAAAGCCTCACATTTTGAGGGGTGACATGTCAAGGTCAAGGTCATCTTTAAAGGTCAGAGGTCAAACATATGGGTCAAATCACTGACTTTAACATTGGCCATAACTTTTGAACCAGTACAGATAGAGACTTGATATGTGGCATGATTGTGTATCTCATGAAGCTGCACGGTGTGAGGGGTGAAATGTCAAGGTCATTCTTCAAGGTCAAAGGTCACCAACTTCAAATTGGCCATAACTTTTGAACCAATAGAGATAAAGTCTTAATATTTGGTATGCATGTGTATCTCATGAAGCTGCACATTTAATGGGATAACATTTCAAGGTCAAGGTCATCTTTCAGGTTCAAAGGTCACTGACTTTAACATTGGCCATAACTTTTAAACCAGTAGAGATACAGACTTGATGGTTGGTATACATGTGTTTCTCATTTTGCTGCACAGTTTGAGGAGTAACATGTCAAGGTCAAGGTCATCCTTCATGGTCAAAGGTCACACACTTTAACATTGGCCATAACTTTTGAACCAGTAGAGATACAGACTTGATATGTGGTATGCATGTGCACCCCATGAAGCTGCACAGTTTGAGGGGTGACATGTCAAGATCAAGGTCATCCTTTAGGGTCAAATATCATATCGAGGGGGCATAGTGTTTCACAAACACATCTTGTTAAACCTTTACCTCATGAATATAAAAAATGAGACATGATGAATATTAATTGACTGTATTTTTATAATGACGTATGGACTTAAGAATTTCTTTCATGTGAGAAACTAAAAATATTAGATTTGTATTTTTCAATATTTAAAGGAAACGGGGCAGACCCTGACAGATCAGATTGCTCCTATAGAATCAGTCTGTTTGAAAGGCATGTCTATGAGGTAATGGTTAAACTTCCGAATGCTCTTGGTTAATTTTTATCCCCCCACACGGGATTGGAGGCATATAGCATTACTTTTGGCTGTTCATATGTATGTCCTGGCATTGTTTCGTTGTTTAATCCTTTTTGCCCATGGATTGGCATAGGGCCTTATACTTTCTTCCACATTTGTGCATTATTTCCTACAAAGTCTTGTGTGCCTAGTTCCTCCTACTCTAATGGGAGGGTATTCTTCAAACTTCCAAAGGTGAACAAGCTGATCAGGATCAGTTCTGTCTACTAATGGGATTATGTAGTTCTCTTACATCAGAAGATAGAAAAAATGTTTATTAGTGCTGTAACACTTTTGCTCATATAAACTCTTTTTCACACTTTCGCAAACAGGGCAAACCCAGATCAGAAAGCTCACATCTGATCAGGCTCCGCTTTGTTTATGAAATCATAATAGATCTGACTCCATAGTTTTTATAGCAAACATTCATGTGAAGATATGCCATTTTAAAAAATCAGCAAAAAATATTCATGATGTTAATTTTTCTTAAGGTATTCAATATTGAAGGAGTAAAGAATGACTAGCAGTCCATGTTAATACACATTTGTAACAGCATTTTCATTAAAAGACTGATTAAACTGGTACCTTGGACATGTATATCTTTAATCACATACTTGTATATCTTTTTAAAATTAACCTCATGATTGAATATCTTTTCAGATTGATAATATTTTTGTATGATTATATTTTTCACATTAATCACATGCATGTATATCTCTTCAGATTGACCATAGTGTAAGAGGCAGTATCAGAAATTTGAAGGTGAACAAAAATTTGAAGACATTTAAAGATTCCACAATGCTGCGAGGTGTTGACAGGTGCTTTTCAAAGGTTGAAAAAGGAGCTCACTTCACAGGAGACTCTTATGCAGTATATGGTAGGTGGAAGTAATGTATATATGTAATACACAAGGCAAGTGTGATCTAATTCGCTAAAATCTAATTGTTTAACTCTTTATCTGTTTAATACTCGTCTTAGAAATAATGACATCGTGAATATTTATCAGGGGAATTTTCATAATAATACATGAACACAAGAGTTGTTTAATATGACACACTTATATAATTTTATATGCGAACCGAGCAGACCTTAATCAGATGGTTCCTGTCTGATCTCGGTCTACACCATTTACAAAGGCATGAAAAGGCATTTATTTGGGGGAAAGGGTTAAAGAGTTGTGATGTAATTATTTACCTTCAGTGATTTTCTTAGCATTCTTAACCCTTTACTCCATGAATATTTATATGTACACAAGAATTTTTTTATTGGTAGAAACTGTAGAGTCAGATCTATTACAACTTCATGAGCAAACACAGCTGACGCGAAAAAGCGTTTATATGAAGGAAAGGGTTAACATGTGTAGGCTAGATTCACTATGTTATTTCATACATGAGAAAGTCAAATGGTAGATCAGAATTGAAAATGGGAAACCAATTCTCTATTTATTGATTTTTATTCGAAACTTTCATGAGAAAGCAATAAACACTTTAATTAACACCATAATCTTAGATGAAGCACCAGTTCGTCTCCCAACATCACTCTTAAAACATAGTGGATGAATTACTGAAACCCTAACTTTTTTGGTCCAGATAGGAATCCAAGTAATGTTGAGTCAGGTCAAGATCCAAACTGTTTTTACACACTGACACTGTTATCGAACAGAAATTGGAGAGATAAAAATATGTTGAGATCAATAGCAGTGACCAAATTGGTTAATTCTTTCAGATTCACAATTCAATGTTGGCAAAGATCTTGAAATAGACCTAGAATTCCGTTCTACCCAGACTGATGGTATTCTGGCAACGTTAACGAACAGCAATAACGCACTTGCCCTGCAGCTCCATAAGGGACAGGTAAGCATTGTATGCTGTAAACAGTTACGTTCCAGATAATTAACTACATAGACAGTGATAAAGATCAATGCAGATTTAAATGAATTATTCTGTTTTTTGGCTGCTCAAATAGTAAAGAAAGAGTTGTGGCATTACGAGAGACTTGAGTGATGTGATAGATAATAATAAAATCACTTGTTTAGATCCAGAAGAAACGGTTCATTGCTCATAGTGTGCAATATCTCTCACCATATCTACTACTTTGTGTTTTAATTAAAAAACGGAATGAAATTCTACTCATCATGCCACCCCATGAAAATAAGGGGTTATATTGTTTTGTCTCTATTAGAGACAGAGATTTCATACTTGGTATAGATACTCATCTTATAAGTCTGCAACATTTGAGTGGTGCCATGTTAGTTTCAAGGTCACACTTCAAGGTCAATTGTCAATATAGTAGGTCAGCTACTATTGATTTGGCATACATTTCATAAACATCTCATCTCTTATTATGTTATGGGCTTTACTTTTCTAATGCTAGATTTTCAAAGTGGAATAGTCAGTCTTTACATTACCAGAAATGAGCTATTGTAAACATGCACCCACTGTTGTCATTTAGTCTCTGACACTACTTTTCATTCAAACGATATCATGTTTGAAACCTCTGGATGGGACATGATAGACTGTGGATGGATGTTCCTTAGCTGATCTTCTACCAAAGTTGTTGAAAAATGGGAAATGGTTGTTATGGTAACCAAAATGGTCATTATTTTAATTGTCTCCCATTTGTGTGTCATTTGCTAGAAGGGTGACACATTGCAATCATTCTCTGTAATCTGTCTGTCCATCCATCTGTCATGCTTTCTTCATACTTCAGCCAGCAGGTGAAACATACATGTGTTTCATCTAAGACTGTTTTTTACTTTTATAGGTGTTGTGTGAGCTATAACTTTCTTTCACATTAACAGAATTTTGAGTACATCTTAATCATGAGTAAGTAGTCTGTGCTAGGGCTTGATATGCTGCCTAGATGCATCTAGACTTTTAACAGTAGGTTCTATGCAGAATTAAAGTTTGGTCTAAAGCATTACAGATGCCAGTTTATTTGTCTGGCATTCAAAATGTCAATAGTTGAGTATGTAAATGTATATGTTTCAGGTAAAATTCAGTGTGATTGCTGAAGGCACACAAGCTACTGCAGAGACTGCTTATGGTGGAATTTACAGTTTATGTGATAACAGCTGGAGGCGTGTACAGGCCAAGTGGGTCAGGAATGTGGTGACCATACAGGTGGATGACCAGGAGCCAGTTCGAGCAACATTGCCAGAGGACATCACAGAAACTACCACATCTAATACCCTGTTCCTTGGTGGAAAACCAGGTATAGGCTTTAGTTGTCAGAAAGGTGTAGCTGTATGTCTGCTTATGCCTTTACCTGATAGAGATGCTTTTTGACACCTTTGCCAACAGAGTAGACTCTGATTAGATAACTCCTGTTGAAGACCTCTAATCAAGGTCTACTATGTTTGCCTATGGAATGATACAGATGTGATTATACAGTTTCTGCTTGTTCATAATGCCATTATAAAAATTCAGCTAATAAATATATGTATGTATACAGTCATTATTTCGTTATGACCATTCATCAGGTAAAGAGTAACATTTTAAGCTCTTTTGTTCCACGCAAATCAGTCAGAGCATGTTGGAATATTGAGTAAACAGAAATTACCTTTAAATCCCCTTACTTATTTACATGCTATGCATAAAGCAGTGATACAAGTTTTGTGCCTAAACTGAACCATGTTACATTTGATAAAGGCCAAAAACTTATCACTTTGTCTAAAGTTTGTGACAATTTAGCTTCTGGATTATAATCTTTAACCCTTGACTCCACTAATATTAATGTCAGAAATAATGACTTTATGAATATTAACTAGCTGAATTTTTATAATGGCATCATGTACAAGAGAATTTTTACCATGGCAGAAACTGAGTAGATCCTAACCAGACAGCTCCTACTGGAGCCATCTGATCTGGTTCTACACTGTTTGCAAAAGTACCAAACTCCGTATCTATTGAGTATATGATAACTCTTTGCCATCTGCTGCACATTGCAAATTGGGTACAAACTATTTGCATATAGGTTATGACAATTTCACCTGCTAACACTTCACACAGGTTAATTATGAAATATAGTTGAACTTTGATATCTCAAACTTCTTGGGACCATACAAATTGCTTTGACATCTTTGACAGTTGGAGTCATCTGGTTTCTAATCTGAACAATTTCTCAAGTTCACAGCTTAATGCAGGTCTAAAATAATGCTCATACAGGAGCTTTCATTATTACTTTCAGCCTGCATTAAGCAGTCACGTGTATTTCTATTGCTGTGATGCATTTGTATTATAAAGTTTGGAAGGATATTGTAAATTTTGGAAGGACCAAACTTTTACTTTGAATTGTCGGGAAGTTCAAATCATTCGAGTTGGAAACATCGAAGTTCAGCTGGATTGAGATTATCTTTGCAAACAGTTTGCATTGGGATCCAAACTATTTAACTCCAGATCATATTTTTGAAAACAAATAGAAGAAACATTTAACTTTCAGAATTGAACAAAAATTAATCTAAAGAGTTATTTCTTATGTATTTGGATAGACAAACTTAGGCAACTAGTGCAAACCAAGATCAATTGGCTCTTGAAGGAGTTGGTTGATCAAGGTCCACACTACAGGTATTTGCCACTATGTCAGTCTGATTCAAAATTATCAAAATGATAAAATTATAAATTCAGTCTGATTCAAAATTATCAAAATGATAAAATGATAAATTATTTAGCTTTAATAACAGAGGAGCTGAGATTGAGTGTCTGAATACTTTAATAGTGTAGTTAGGGTATTAGATTACTGAAATGGTCTTGCTCTTATTAAATTGTCTGTTGCAGCAGTTATGCAAAAATAAATTCAAAATGTGCTTTATGAAAATCCAAAGTGCTTTATAAACAAAAATAAACAGAGTATTCAATTATTGCTTATAAAGAATATTTGTATTTTCAGTGGCATCCAATTCTAAGGCTGTGCTTACATCCAGAGGCTTCACCGGGTGCCTGAGAAATGTGAAAATAAACAACAATATGGTAGACTGGTTTAGCATTGACACTGTCCTAGTCCACAAGACTTCCTGTCCACTGGTGTAAACCAGTCAATGTATAGTTGTCTGCCATATTTTATACACTAGTTTATTATACAACACAAATGAGATTTTTTTTACCTTGGGAGAAGATATGGACAATGGAGTATGGTGAGATTTCAGCAAAGAAGAGAAAGATCTGTATTGACATTTGTACAGCACCTTAAAATCCTAAGGTGTATATAGGTTATTGTATTTACAATGTAGTAGTGGAACTGAAAAAAATTCTTCCAAAACAAAACAAGTGTCAAACACTTCTACTGCAATAAATCATGTGACAAAAAGTATCTATAAGCTTTTTATGTTGTAGTAGACTACTTTAAGTGCATGATTAAAACATTTTCTTTTTGTGTTTTTGTGTTGGCAGAATTCATGAAAATGTTCTTGTGTTGTTTATTATTTGAGCTTTTAACCCTTAACCCTTTCCCTCATACAAACGTGTTTTCATGCATTTGCAAACAGAGTAGACCCAGATCAGACGGCTCCTAGAGGAGCCGTCTGATCAGGGTCTACTCTGTTTGCTAGTGGAATCGCAAAGATCTGTGTCTTTACTTTCTAAAATGGCTACAATGTTCCACCTTCCATATTTCTTTACAACTATTTTGTCCATGAATAATCAGTAGGTATTGAAATTCGTAATAAACACAGAACAGGGAACCAGGGTTAATGTGAGGGAACCAAGTATACAAGACCTTTGCAAACAGTGTAGACCCAGATCAAAGGGGAACCATTAAATAGGAGTCTGCACTGTTTGTCATAAATTTCTTCAGTGATAAATTTTGATGCAACCTTTTGTTTGGTTAATATTTAGAAAGGAAGGAGCCAGGTTTATTTATTAAGCAGATTAAGGATTAATATGGTTTGAAGTTTGTCAATGGTAGCCTATATCAATTGTATAGGACACAATTGGACCGCTATATTTTGAAGACTGGCATACCTTTATGCAAGTCACTTTCGTAATATGTGTTTCAGAAGGAAACATTACTTGGTATGTGTCATAGGGCAATTGACATTATTCAGTTTCCAAGTATGACCACAAGTTTAGCAACCATCCAAATATTCATAGGCACCGGTATAATTATGATCTAATTAGTAGTATTTGTAGATGTTTACGCTAATATTATACGGGTCAAATATCCTTCCTTGTATCATTAATTTTGTGCAATGGATGAATTTATATTTCAGAGATTTTGTATGTTTTGAGCAAGCTATAAATTCATGTTTTTGCTTTGACTCATTTTTATGCCCTCAAGATATAAATTCAGAGCATATTGTTTCTGGCTTGTCTGTTTGTGTGTTGATCTGTCTGAAACTTTAACCTTGGCCATAACTTTTAAGTATTAAAGATAGAGACTTCATACATTGCATGTGCACTCACCCCATGAAACTACAACGTTTGGGTGGCACCTTATTGGGGTCAAGGTCAAACTTCAAGGTTAAAACTGTAGGTCAGGGTGTCTGTTGGGGGCATAGTATTTCACAAACATCTTCTTTGTTACTGCCTAAGTTATCACTTGCAGTAGGCTAGATTGTTTATCGCAAAACCTTTGTGTGTCCATTTAGACAATGTTGGTACATGTAAATACATGTAATTTATAAACTTGTGCACTAGATTGTACTTTGCTTTCTTTTTGGGAAAAACAAAATACCGTTGATTTTTTCCATCTGATTTGAGGAACTTTTAGAACTGTACATGAAAGTGGAAAATGTCATTGTTTTGGAGTTTTATTCCCTTAAGATAACTTTGACCCACTGGAATAGCCATTAAATCTGTCTAAAGCTTAGTTTTAAGAGAAATCGTTTGATCCTCGTGAGACATTCTAACCCTTATATCTGCCAAGCAAAGGTCTTAATATATCATTTGTGTGCTAGGCCAGTAATTAAATAGTGTACTATACTTATTCTTAGTAATGCCCTTGCCAAGTATATCCCCAAAGCTAAAGAGTGTGGAAGTCTGTTATAATGCTTTATGATCCCTGGGCATTAGTGTGGATAAGTGCTGGACAAAATTGTTTTGTACAGTCATTTGCTTCTGATCGCAGACAAGGTATGCACAGGCATGCATTCATCAGTCATGCATAAGGCTGTATTATAATTGCTAGAGTGATGATGATGAATTTGGCATGCAGAAACCAAAAGTTAAAATTTCATATTTGCCATGTGTTTGTTTGCGTCATATGTGCCAAATGTTGTGATTTGAATATCAGATGTTTCTGAAGCTGCTGCTGTCTTTTTATCAACATTGTATTTTGCCAACTTTCCACAGAACATTGAAACATTCTAATTTTGAAGATATTTCAAACATGTAACTTAACGATCAGTGTTTGAAGTATGACAACCCATATACAGTTCAGAAGCCAGTGTTCCAAAAAGTGATTATTTTACTAGTTCTCTTCTTAATACAGACAGGTTTTGCATCACCTGTATGAGACATGTCTTTGGTTCAAGTTCTTACTACTATTGTTTGTGCTAGAACTTTGGCATATCCATTTGCAAATGCCAATGTTTGTATTGTAAATCTGTCGTAAGCGACACATTAAAACATTTCTAATTCTGGATCTTTTAAGCAGGTAGTGGATTAATGCAGGACAAAACTAATGCAGAAATCCCAACAGGAGCTTTCTGTATTATTTTTACTGTGCATTAAGCAAGTACCTGATTTCTTTTTAAAGTTTCGTATGTTTAATCAGTAAGTGGTTGTCATTTAAAACAGGTTTTACTGTACAGTGCAATCCTAAATTAGCGGCCATATTTTTAAACTATGGCAGCTGAGTCAAGACTTTGGTAGCACACCCTAAGCTACAGTGCTTGTTCTATCACACCTAAACTGCACTTCAATGTGGGAAACTGATCTGGATATGAATTCGTTGTACTGTTCAATGGTATGCTTTCACACAGCAGGGCCAACATTCAACTTAATTCAATATTTCTTGAACTGGCAAAAAGTTCCCTTTTGTCAGTATCCATATATTTATATATAGAAAGATATTGCAACACATACCCTAAGCATTCGGACAAACATCCACAAGTAGTGAAGACCCAAAATCAACTACTCCTGAAGGATCACTTTGAGCAGGGTCTTCACTATTTGCTATTGTATCAATCTAATTTAAAGTAAATCAAAATGGTGCCATATTGAATTATTCAGCTTTACAATCTTGTGGAAGCAGGAGATGGGGTGTTTCAGCTTTACAGTCTTGTTAAAGAGAGAGATGGGGAGTCTGAATATTTAGGGTAGATAGGGTACATGTAAATCCCTCTTTATGTTTTATATACTATGTATATGTTAACTGTTGTATAAATTCCTGTATGATTTTTTGTACATTGATATTTATAAGTAGCTAGATAGGTAGTCTTTTTGTAAAAAAAATATGTATAGTAAAGTAGTTATAAATCTAAATTCAGTCTACATACTATATAGAAGGTTATTTCTGTGGTTGAATTATTTTATGATTTAAGCCAAAAGCATCATGGTAATATAGAAATTAATATTAAAATCTAAAGAAGCAGTCATTAGATTATTTAACCATTTGCCTAATGAACATTTATGCTTAAAATTGATCACTTCATGAATATTCATGAGCTTAATAATGTATAACAATTACATTGTTATAGGTAACTTTTTCAAATGTATTTTGGCTTTATAGATTATAAAAACTGCTGGATCAGATCTATATAATTGCATAAGTAAACAGAGCAAATCCTGATGAGATGGCTTCTATGGTAGCTGTCTGATTTGAGTCTACTCTGTTTGCAAAGGCTTGAAACATTGTTTAGGTAAAGGAAAGGGTTAAGTAAGCACATTTACATCTACTTATTTTACCATTCAGGTATCTGGTGTAAACATTTAAATACAGTGTACATATGATACAAACTAATAGTGTGACTTTGAACAAACCAACCAACCAAACACTCGGTACTCAGTAGTTAGTACATATACTATACTTACATACAGAGGAATCTTGTTAAACGTTAAGGTACAGGTACTCATTATTTCAGTTTTAACTTTGAAATCTGTCATGAAAAGTGTCGTAGATACCAGTACATGTACAAAACAATTAACCAAACAGCACAGTCATGTAAGTCCTTTACTGCAAGTGTACTATTATTTCCTGAGATAAGATATGTACTATTTTGTTTCTTTGATTAGTGTAATTTGCTCAAATGTACATTTATAAAACTAAACAGATAATGATAAACAGAACAGTGACACTTTCATCATGCAAGATTTTTCACATCAGCCACATTTAGTCTCTAAATAGCTTCTAGCTAATGTTAAATGTTATTCTGTAACACCCGACTATACATAAAGTTTCTTGTATCAGCATTGAAAGGCTTTTATTGGAAAAACCTTTTGACATGTGCACTACTTGCAATATTGTTTTGCATTAGTGTTCAATGCATTTGATAATTGTCTTTTGTGTATAGAACCTGTCTTATGCAGCCAATCACTTATTGCACATAGGCGTCTTGAAAAACAAATGGTTGCTTAATGCAGGTCAAAAGTAATGTAGAAAGTGCCAAGAAATTTCTGCATTACTGTTGACCTGAATTAAGCCACTACCGAAGTTAAGCAAACTTAGCAAATTTATATCTAGATTAATCTAAATAGTTTAAATGCTTAGATTATACCTGTTAACATTGGATAAAGTGCTGGCAGAATCTCTGAAATTTGAAAGCCACAGAAATAACCAGCTATTGATTAACCCCCTATTGCATATTTACTACAACAATTCTAAATATTTGGCAAACAATGTAGATCCAGATCAAACTGCTCTGGGAGGACCAATTGATCAGGGTATACACTGTTTACTACTTCATATTAGTTTAAAGTTAACAAAATGGTGCCAAGTTGATTTTACAAACCAGTGGAGTTGACCAACTGGTTGACCGAATAATTAAGGTGAAAGAGATTACATCACAGTGTAAATGTCCTATCATAATGAATGGTTCATTGCTAGATTGAAAATCTGAGAGATCGACGTAATAGAACAGAATATTTTGATACTGGTAACTTTTGAGACTTCTCTTAACAGTTTGAATATGATTAGATTGTCAAATCCATGGTATCTGATCAATATCCTATATTGCCACTCTGGTTGTAATTTGTGCACATCTACAAAATTTGTTAACATTTTAAAGTACATTTACTCTAAATTTTAGTTTTACTGCAAATGTGCATGTTGTTCAGTATGTCATTTAACCCCGTATGTATACTTTTAACTGTGCATATTAACTTTTAGAAACAAAATGTTTTATTAAAAAGACTTTATATACAGTGGAACCTCAATAACCCAAACCTGGATAACTCGAACATTAGGATAACACGAACTGAAAGTTCGGTCCTACCAAAACTTACAATACAGAACTGCTCTAAAATGTATAACTACACATATTTAGCAACATATGTGTCAGCCTAATGCAGATCCAAAGTATAACTTTAGACCTGCATTAAGCTATGAACTTGAGATATTGTCCAATTAAAAATCAGATAAATCTAACCTTTGTTATCCCGAAATAACATGTATGATCCCTTGAAGTTTGAGATATTGAAATTCAGATGTATTAAAATTTTTAAAAAAAAATATGACTTTGAAAACAAGAGTATTTGGAGATAACTTTCATGGCAGGATATGTGTAATGGGTGGTCCTTAGAGAGGACTAGGGTGTTTGTGATACCCGAACCTTTCCTGGCCCCAGATTTGTTGGAATTGTAAAACTTACCTCATTATTATATCACATGGTGAGTGTCATAAGTTTGGCTTATATAAAAAAACACATTATCAGTTGTTACACCATTCAGGTTAGAGCCATCTGTATGAATTTGCTTTCATAATTAAAAACACGACAGTCTAATTGAAATAATAAAAAAGTACCCACTTGATGTCTGCGAGTTTGTTAGTTTTATTCATTTTCCTTGTAGCTCAGTTGATGAAACAATAGATTATACAGTTACTACTGAGCTAACGAAAAGAGACCAATGCAAGTACTTTGGTATACATCTGAGGTTCTACACCTGAGCAAACATTGTTGATAGAAAATGTCTTCATGTTTAGAATTCTGAGCACACCTATTTCCATTTCATTTCAAAGATCTTAATGTATAGTGTAGTATCTCAGTGTGTCAATCCCGTCAATTTGCCAATACTCTGCAACAATTTAATGACATTTTGTTTCTTGAGATACCTGTATGCTTGAAAATGAAGAAACATGTGAAATACCCATTTTAACCCATTGCCTGTTCAATATTCATGTAGGAAATAATCAGATCATGAATAGCTGACATGTTATATTGGTATATCTACACTTGAGTATTGGTATTGGTAGAGTCAGATCTCATAGTTTCATATGCCTACACAACATAACCTAATCAGACGGCTGATATAGGAGGCATCTAATTTGGGTCAATTCTGTTTGCAACAAATAAAAAATTAGCTTTGAAGCTATTGTTCAATAAAATCAGATTATCCAGTAACAATACAAACAAACAACCTATAAAATAGAAACCTGTAAAAATAGAAAGTCTGTGAAATAAATAGTATATCACATATAGGTTTCATTAAATCGCAAAGTTGAATTTATTACGGAAAATGTACTGAACCCATCTTATTACAGATAACTTGCATCGAATTTGTAAATGAAAAAAACCACAACAAAATGTCAATGGTGTTTATATGACATTATGACGGTCAACGGGAAGTAACTCATACAAGTTCCAAACTTAGTGAAGTTTGAGTTAATTCCCTTAAATACAATCAAATAAGATGCTTGTAGACATACCCAAAGTCCACTGTATATACCCTCTAGTCCTGCCCTCAGTCTCCGACTGAATATCAGATGCTGTACATAACGCCAATTGGTTAGTATTATGAAAATTAAAGGCTAAGTATCATAAATTGTGATAAAAGATCAACCACTCTGGTAAGCATTAAAACTGACAAATAAACCAAACAAGAGGGCCATAATAGCCCCAATATCTCTCACCAGACAAACAGGAGATGATTTGCAAATTTTCACAATGTTTCTATAAAAAACTGGCTACCACTGGGACAGGCCTCATTCTGCCCTGGGGTCATAATTCATTCAATTTTTTGAGGAGTTTTCACCGTGAATATGTTTCTATTTAAAACAATTCACTCCTGGGGGAGGGGAGATACTCTCGTTGATAACCCTTTTCGCCATGCATATGCATGTGGGAAATAATGATGTCATGAATATTAAGTAGATTATTTTTTTAAATTAGCACATGGACACATGATCATAATCATATCTATATTGTATCATATATTTAGCAAACAGAGCAGACCCTGATCAGATGGCTCCTATAGAAGCTATATGATCTGGGTCTACTCTGTCTATAAATGCATAGAAAGGCGTATTTACGAAGTAAAGGGTTAATCCTAACTCTTCGTCTCTAGATATAATCCACGGTGTCCTTGTATCCCAGGCTCCGTTCTCCAAAGCATTACTACACCCCAGCATTACCTGTATACCAAAATACAAATAGCCAATAGGTCAAGCAAACAGCACTGCCTGACCTCTGTACTCCAAACCTGCAGGCTGCTGCAAATTTGCTAGAAAACCTACCACCCCTGGGCGGGGTCAGTTTTTACCCCAGGGACATAATTTATATAACCATAGTAGAGGACCTGAGCATGATGCTATGTGCCAAAATTAAAAGTTGACAACTTTCCAGTTTCAGAGGAGAAGATTTTCAAAGTTTTCACTATATCTCTGTATTGAAAACTGGCCACCCCTGGAGCGTGGCCAATTTTCACCCCAGGGGCATATTTTATATAACCTTTGTAGAGTACCTGAAACATGATGCTATGTGCCAAATATGATAGCTGAGAACATCCCAATTTCAGAGAGGATTTTCAAAGCTTTCACTAAGTTTACTACAGAAAACAAGGCACCCCTGGAGACGGGGGGGGGGTGCAATTTTTACCACAGGGAGAGCCCTGTAGATTCAGAGGAGAAGATTTTTTAAAGGTTCAAATTGTTGACGAGGGACAACGCACGCCGACGGACGACGGACATCAGGCGATCACTAAAGCTCACCTTGAGCACTTTGTGCTCTGATGAGCATAACATTACAGGTAGGAAAAACAGGCAATCAAAATATTAGTTTTACACCAGGATACTTTCCTAGCACTGGTTCAAACTCATATCATGCATAGAATAAATCAAAGGGATACAGAAAAGCCATGCTACAATTACACAAATAACAGAAAAGCAACTGCAAGCATTTAGAACTTATCTAGCACAAATCTACCTGATCAAGCTCATATGTTATTAAATATATGTTGCAATACAGACCACATTAGATGACTCTTGAATTGTCTACGCTGTCTATCATGTCAAACAGTTATGTTGTACAGATGTATCGGACCATACAAATATCAGGAAGAGATCTGATCTGTGTTTACTCTGTTTGCACAGGCGTGGAAATGGGTCAGGCAAAAGGCTACTTTATAATGCTTAATTTTTTAATTAAGACTTATTGAGATTGTGGCCCAGAACCCCTATAACATATACTACTGAGGTAACCTTGCCGATGATGTTATCCCTCTTCCTGAACTGACAATAGAAATACATATGCAATACGATATGAATTCTGGAATATCTCTTAAACAGTTATCTATTTATATTCTGGCTTTTGCGGATTATGGCGTTTTATTTTCAGAACCAAAGGATGACCTTCAATCCTCATTCAATAAGCAAAAACTGGAATTTAACGTTTAATATAGATAAAACAAAAATGTTGTTTTTAGAAAAGGCGGGAATTCGGGCTGGGGAATGAGTTTGACGTATCGTAGAAATCAAATTGAAGATGTTAATAGCTTCAACTATTAAAGGTTAGTGTTATCGAGTGGGGGTCATTTATGCCAGCGACAAACACTCCATCCAGTAAAGGACTCAGAGCATTAAACACACTCTTGAGTATTAAAAACGAGATTGAAGTTCCAATTAACATTATATGTAATTTGTTCGATTCTTACGTTTCTTCAATCTTAAATTACAGCTGTGAAGTTTGGGGCTTTGTTAAGGCTGATGACATTGAAAGAGTACATATAAAGTTTTGTAAATGGTTGCTAAATGCAAACAAAAAATCAACAACTCACTGGCACCATATGCCGAATTAGTGCGTAACCCATTACATATATGTAGATATATCAGATTCATTAAATTCTGGTTAAAGTTTTGTAGGCATAAATATGACAATTGTACGAAAGACCGGCGGTGACATTTCCACTTCAAGATTTCACACAATACAATTCATGATTTCACGATTTCACAATTTCACGATTTCACAATTTCACGATTTCACGATTTCACTTCAAAATTTCACAATTTCACGATTTCACAATTTCTCAATTTCGCAATTTCAACTTCATGTAAAATATTTTAGTCACGTGACACGCTTGACGTAAATAAGGCAACAGAGTGACTCTCACCCTTGAAATCAGGATGGCGATTGGAGATCCATAAATACATCTTTCTACGCCTTTGCAAACAGAGTAGACCCAGATCAGACGACTCCTATAGGATTTAATCTTAATTAAAATCCATGATGTCATTATTTCTTACAGTTTATTATTAATTAAATTCTCCTCCAATACAGTGTCATACAAACAAAAGACAATGATTTAACATAATAAACACATGATTGGCAATTCTCATACATGAATATTCATGGAGGAAAGGGTTAAACAATCTTGATTGTGGACCATGAGCACAAGCTACATGCCAAATATGAAGGTCCTCGGCCCTACAGTTCTGGAAGGGAAGATTGTCATAGTTTTCCGCCGTTTCTTTCATCGTGGCTTTTACTCCAACACTGTGATTTCCCGCGTTTTGATGACGTCATAACAATTAAAATGGACAAATTGAAATCATGAAATCGTGAAATTGTGAAATCGTGAAATTTTGAAGTGAAATCGTGAAATTGTGAAATTTTGAAGTGAAATCGTGAAATCGTGAAATTGTGAAAATCGTGAAATTTTGAAGTGAAATCGTGAAATTGTGAAATCGTGAAATTTTGAAGTGAAATCGTAAAATTGTGAAATCGTAAAATTGTGAAATTGTAAAATTTTGAAGTGAAATCGTTAAATCGTGAAATTGTAAAATCGTGAAACCGTGAAATCATGAATTGCTTTGTGTGAAATCTTGAAATGGAAATGTCACCGCCGGTCTTTCGTACAATTGTATTCATAAAGCTGTTCTCGATAACCAGAGAAGGAATATTGAAGATAACAATAGTACTAATCACTGGTCAACAGGTATGTGGTTCGGGGTTTGCATATGCCTGCATGGGCATTCCCAGAATCTGCCTGCTTAGAAGGTTTTAGCCTGTTGTAAATACTCGTTTAAAAGATATTTACATTTCTCAATGGCATGAGAGCGCTAATAACTGTACATCTTTGGTTTTGGTTAAGGAACTCAAGACATTATTTAGTGTGTCTACATAGTTAGGCTTATTAGATCATACGAAACAGAAATGATATGTGATATCTCAAATCAGATTGTCTTCTCATAAACTTTTGATAGAAGTAGGTCGACAAAGAAAGATATCGAGGAACGCAAGATTGTCAATTTTGTGAATTAAATGACATAGAAGACGAATAATAGTTTATACTAGTATGCCTTAAATATGATAATCTTAAAAAACAATATATATCAAAGACCAAGCATGTTCAAATTTATTGAATTGTTGAATATTACATGTACAAAGTAAATTGTCTTAAATAAATTCGCTACATGCTGCATAAAAAGTTGTAAATGCTGGGATGGTGAATTAGCCTCCTACAGTAACACATTCTACAATAGGTATAATTCTGGGAAGTACAGGCAGGTGGTAGCTTTATGCAGTACAAAAGTAATGCAGAAAGCTCCTAGAGGAGCTTTCTGCATTACTTTTGTCCTGCATTAAGCAACCACCTACTTATAACGACGCCCATGTTTATTCATTAAGTGGTCGCGTTAGAGGGGTTTTACTACAGTCTCACTACAATGCATTTTGCAATTTTTTGAATAATAATATATGTATAAGTACATGCCTGACCAATGTATATTTGTATAAACACGCATCTATACCTAGTGTACTCATATCAGGCATGTAGACATACAAGGATAAGTACAAAACAATGTCTATGAAAACCTTGATTAATAACACTCTCACATAACTCACCAAATAGATATTAGCAAAACAAAATAAAGATCTACACAGCACCTATCTGATACTGAATCTGACAATGTAACGCATGTAATATCCGTACATGTATATGTATTTTCGTATGCACGGTGATGAGCTGTAATGCTTAAACCAAGGTTTATTTGGCGAGTGTTAGAACACTGAGACACCAAGCTTTATTGAACTCTCTTCACATTTCGACAGGAGCCCAATAATGCAACTTTCGTCACGTTATAAATAATGCAACGTTTGTCACGAGACAAATAATGCGTCTTTTATTATGATCCAAATAATTTATCTTTCGTCACGAGTTAAATAATGCATTTTGCATTAAACCATTCCCACTTGAACATTATTCAAGATATCATGACCTTATGGATAAAAATTTACAGAACTTTATACATGTACATGTAATGAAACATGAACATGAGCTTTTATTTTGAACTAAGAAGGATTTATAGAAACATATTACACTAGCAAACAGAGTAGACCCTGATCGGACAACTCCTGCAGCAGCTGTCTGATCTGTATCTATTCTGTTTGCAAATATGTAAAAGGCATTTATAACTGAGAATGAGTTAAGCTACCACATGTCTTTAAACCTTATTGACCCTTGTAGAGCTGTTTCACTGACGCTAATTTAGCCAATCTCCGTAATGTGGTAATTCCGGTATTAAGCCGTCGATTCCGTTCATGTGATCCGACATAATGTTCTCGAAACAAGATCATTAACCCTTAATCTGCTGAATTATTCAACCCTTCTTTAATATAAATCAAAGAAAAACTTTTATCAGAATTAATCACTGAAGAAAATGATTTTATGACAAACAGTGCAGACCTGGATCAAAAGTCTCCCCAGGGACCCTTTGATTTAGTTATACACTGTTTGCAAAGATATGGTATGCTCTGTTCTCATATATTAAGGGTTAATTCGATAATGTACCCGGCAACACAACCGTGTGCCAATTATTTACAGAAACAATTCCCATTAAGGAAATGCGGTGGTCACACTGGGTAGATCAAAGTGTCTAGATTTGTATTACATGTATAAACACACCACCAACAAAGGCATGCTCTGAATATCTCTAACACATACAAAATGCCATTGCTGACATTCATCTGTTACAATATAAGACTATGAGATAGGATACGTGAAATGAACTTCTTTTTTTAAAGAAAAGGTTCCTTTATTTATCCACCAAAATACTATGTTGTTACCACTCTTTAGAATCGTCTCTTTGAGACGAATTCACAAAGTTGTCACAACATAGAGTTTGGTGCAGCAATGATGATGTTAGTATTTGGATATGCATCTTAGTAAAAGGCTTATGGCGAAATGATAGAACGTGTACGCTCTTTGAAGATCAGAACATCAACATTTCGATCTGTTAGAAAATACAGATAACTACTTTCATACTTACAGACAGATGGAGAGAGAAACAAACACAGAGACAGTGAGAGACAGAGAGAAACCGACAGAGATAGACCGATAGAGAGAGAGAGAGAGAGAGAGATACATACAGACAGACAGACAGAGAGACAGAGAGAGATACAGAGAGAGACAGAGAGACAGAAACAGAGAGACGCACGCACGCACGCACACACACACATACACACACACATACACACACATACATACATACATACAGAGACAGGATGAGAGACACACAGAGAGGGACATACTTTAAGATGTAATTCGTCTCTTTTCATATCGTACACTCACCTTCTATCGAACCTCACCTGTTTATCGAACTTTTCATTTTTTTGTGTTTACGCATGTACAAGTGCATACTACCTCATAAAATCATGAGTACCGGTGCTTTGTCTTTAAACAACGCCTCGTAGCTTTAGAAACGAAATATACGTCATAAACAGGTCAATACAGTTTATTTTTCCTTCAACTATGCTAAACATGAGAAAACTCTTAATACGTTATAGAATATCAACATAAATTGAAAAGTGTACCACATTAAAATTGTTTGACAGCTCTGACCCCTTCAGCTTATGCAAAGGTCGCCTGCCCATGATGAAATCACGTGACTATGAGTATTATGTTACCGTAAACAGTTTCTAAAATAAAGGTTCGATAAACAGGTGATATTTTTCTGGCAGTCATTTTTGTTTTTGTTATGCGGGTGGTGGGGAACACTGGATTGTTTGGGGATTAATAGATGAGAATAAAATTACTTAATTGTTTCAAGGTATGTATAAAATATTATTTTGAACTACTGGTTTATTTTTAACTTCAATATTCACAGTAAACGTTTTCTGTTCCTGGTCAAAGGTTAAGAGGTTCGATAGACGGTGAGACCATGCTACAAATCATTCTTCAATTGTGCATTTTTATACAACGTTTTGTTTAACTGATATCCAAAAAAAAGAAGGAGCTAGTGTTGATTATTCAGCAGATTAAGGGTAACACTTGCGATTGAATTGAGAACCCAGTAGTTCGGCTTCTGATCAGAAAACTGAAATAATAAATAATTGCACAGTAAGTAATTGTCTGCGAAACATTGTCTTCTAAAATTGTATAAACTAGTTCGGATCCTAATGGGACGTCTGGTTACTAACCTCATCTTGGTCCAAACATTTTGCATAGTTTGTCATAAACTCGTTACTCGCATACCACTTTACTCAATGAATACACTTTGTAACGCCTTTATAGACAGAGTTGAGCCAGAATAAATGGCTAACCAGGGTCCATGCTTATAAAACGTTTTAGTTGAGTCTGAGATTGTTCTCAAGTTTTTGTTTGGTCAGATTTGAGCCATAGGCTCAAATCTGACCAACCAAAAACTTGAGAACGAACTCAGACTCAACTAAAAAGTTTTATAAGCAAGTATACTTGGTCTGCACAATTTGTTTATGGAATAATATTGATTGTATTGCACAGATTCTGCCGTGGCGAAAAGGTCATGAATTTGTTCGTGTGCCTTTATAAAATAATTTAATAAATGTGTTTAATGTCATTGTTTCTAATATGAATATTCATGAAGTAAAGGAGTTAAATTGGGTTATGATTTCTATTTCAGTAGACTGTAAACCTGACTGTTTGCATTATAGTCAAAGCATCCGTACCATCACTAGACCTTTGAATGCCGGATATTCAAAGTAGAATAACCTGAGCCAATGCTCAACTATTTAGCTGATAGAGAAGCTTCAGCCAACAGAATAGATCCAAATCAGACAACTGTAGAAGCCGTTTGATACCGGAGCAGTATAGCCAGGCGTTGCTCTGGTTGCTGTTGAAATAATATAGATATGACTCTACAGTTTCTGATATGACTCTACAGTTTCTGATATGACTATACTATAGATATGACTCTACAGTTTCTGATATGACTATACTATAGATATGACTCTACAGTTTCTGCCATGGCAGAATAAAACTATTCTGATGAATATTCATGATACCATGAATTTTTGCATTAATTTTCATCAAACAAAAAGTTAACTATAGCTCAGTATGAAATAAAAACACTACAATATAATTTTAAATTACAAAAGGGTAGATAGGTTAAGGTTCGACTGTGAGCCCCTTGAGCTGGGTCTATATTGTTTGAAAATGCCGATGAACTCATTAAGCACATTCAAGGTAAAACAAAATTTCGATAAAGGTGAGGCACATAGGCCCATGGTTATCAAACTTTTTAGTTGAGTCTGAGTTCGTTCTCAAGTTTTTGATTGGTCAGATTTGAGCCTTTAGCTCAAATCTGACCAATCAAAAGCTTGAGAACTAAATTCTACTAAAAAGCTTTATAAGCATGGACCCTGGTTTTCGGCGTCTCATTAGGAGTCAGACGTTTAATCCTTTACTCCATAAATACGGTTTTCCACGCATTTGCGAACAGAGTAGACTTACAGACGGCTCCTACTGGACACGTCTGATCAGGATCTGTTCTGTTTGCTTATGAACTGTAAATAATACAGTTTCTGTCATGGCAAAATAAAGTCTGTCTTCATGCACCATTATGAAAAAAATAATCTTATCAATATTCATGATGTCATTATTTCTGACAAGAATATTCGTGGAGTAAAGGCTTAACAGAATTTGACGAACATCATATTTTGAGTTGAAGCAGACATATTTGCAAACGGTATTTATCTTTGACTGTGTATATTTAAACAGTTACAGATAAAGACAATTTATTTCCCGTTGACTATTTTTGGTGTTTCTCGGTGCACTATATAGCATTAATTAAGAGAAACAAAGCATGCGTACGACCCCAGCCAAGTTTATATCTTATTATTTATGTTTGATGTAATGCTATAAGCTGTTCGAGCTAACAAAAGAACAGCTCGCAGTAAAAAGTTCAAAGTGAATTAACTGCATAAGATCAATAGTCTCTGATGACACAATATGTATTTTGAACTCTGAATTCTGACCATGTTTGCGACTTTGGTAATCTGTGGTCACTGTGGACAAATCAAGGAAACGAAAATTGTAGCAGACGACCTCTTTTGCAGATTTGCAAGATGTAACCCCTGCTCAGCGCGTCATGTCTTGTTCTTGTAAAAATATTTAATCCAGACGAGACTCTTATCTTGACCCAATTTGTTTGACAATTGGTCAGTTGTAAAAATTGTTACAGATCGGAGTTTAAGTAAGCATTATTTTTTATCAGCAGGATATGGGTGAATCTATCATAAACCACCACCACCGCCGCCACCGTCGCCACCACCACCACTACAACAACAACAACTACTACTACAACTACCACTACTGCTGCTACTACTAGTACTACTACTAGCACTACCATTATTACTAGTGGTACTACCACTTCTACCAGTACTACTATTAGTATTACTTAAAATTACTACTATTACTACTATTACTACTACTAACACCATCACCACTACTACTTCTACTACTACTTCTGCTACTACTACTACTACTACTACTACTACTACTACTACTACTTCTTCTTCTTTGAAACTTTTTCTTTTCGTACTATTACTATTACTACTACTACTACTACTACTACTACTACTACTACTACTACTACTACTACTACTACTACTACTACTACTACTACTGCTACTACGATAACAAGTGGTTAAGTCATAAGCTTTGGTGGAGTAATGACGACTCCAGTATTTGAAGATGTATTGGAGATGTACTCTGCTCATTTCTTAATGGACCTAATTTAATCAAAGACATACACATACATTGTATGTATATGCCTCTGTCGCTCTAAAACAGCTTATATGCATGGATACGAAAGGCGTTAATATAGCATCTTGAAACAGTCAATGTATACCATTTCTGATAAAAAAGGTCACGTAACGTTATCTTTAGAGAAGAATATAAAATTCCATAAAACATAACATTGTCAGAAGAGCGCACCAATATATACATATCAACCACGTAACGAAATTATGTAACCATAATATAAACTAAAGTGTTCTTCTGGTGACATTTTACTTAATGATCAAGAAGCGCACGTCAAGCGATCAGGTAAGCACGGAAATAGATATAACGGAAGAAATTGCGAATGGTCAATATAAGCATAACATGCATTTCACTTTTTTCAAGGGAGTAAGGCTTCCTGGGGAAAGCAAAGGGTCTGAACAGGGGCAATGGTATCACGCAATCACCACAAACTCTCATATAAAACCCACCACAACATCGGCAACGTTTTGAATACTATTTCGACTGATACATGGCAGTCTTTGTTACGTAAATCCATTAAATATCCCACGTTATTCTGAATCAGAGCTTGATCTAACTTTTGATTTTCGTGTAAGGTGTCCGCCTCTTACATAGTCGGCGGTTTTCTAAGGGTTTAGCAGTATGGACTCGTCCGGGCGCCGAATACGCCGTCGATTCGCTTTACAGTACAAATGGTTTACCCAGTAAAATTGTGCGTCAATTAGGTGATTTCGGGAGTTTCCTTTAGAACGCATTGTCCAACGCTGAAAAATTCATGAACTATCATGTAACTTTCTGAAAAATATAATTGATTCGGGGAAGCCGTAAATCAGGTAATAAATCTTGGTACAGTCATTTTTTCTTTGGAATTGTTTTATCGCTTCATTTCGGACATTCTTCTGACAGCTGTCGCCATTTTGTAATTTACTCGAATTGACGAATTATATTAGATGAAATGTGCCTTCACCAGACAGACATTGAAGATAATACTTATTAATACACACGAGAGGGTGCGACAGATAAGTTGCATTGTCAGCGAGTAAACTTCAATTATGAAATAACGTCGCGGCTTGCGGGAGTAAAGTGTATTTCCCCCTGACATGGACTCATTGTCACCGCAAACATACAATAATTTAGGTTTGGTTATGTGAGGACACGGCATGTTGGACTATGTTACAGTATATGACTATTCTGTGCTAGGACGAGCAAGCAATGTACTGCTTTTATTTAATGATAATGACCTTTCACTAAGTGAGGAGGCGTTGGTTAAGCGTTATTAAACGCATACACTCTTGATATGACGAGCAAGTCACAAAGCGGCTTGCGATGATACTGCTTTCATTTCATAATATTCAGCTTAGACTATGTTAGGATGTGTCAGACAGTTTCATGTTTACACTGTTCTCCATAAATACGCCTTTTGCAAACAGAGAAGACCAAGAGCACATAGACTCAATGTGTCAGCAAACATAAAATAGTTGAGCTTTGTTTATGTGGGCATGCGGCAGGTAGGACCTGTAGGAACTATATTGTGGTACATGTACTTAGCCACTCTTTGTCATGAGCAAGCCGCCAAGCGGTTTGAGAGAAATATACTGCTTTTATTTAATAATACTGATCTTCGCTATGTGAGTAGGCATTATGAAGGAGTTAGTTAAACCTTTTTACGCCTTTGCAAACAGAGTAGAATCTCACCAGACAGCTCCTATAGGAGTCGTCTGGTCTAGGTATGTCCCGTCTGCTTATGACAATATATATGCCATAGCACAAACCTTCTGTTTCACTTGCCATTGGACGTAGGCATCTAAATGGTACACATATTGTCATTCTTTCTTACTGCTTTTATTTGATGATATTGAGCTTTGACTGTGTTGGTATATGGTTACACGTTACTGCTTAAACATGCCTTTGAAATCAGAGTACACCGAGATAAGTAACTTTTTGTATGAATGTTCCTAGTGTTGTTGTTATGCTTGCCGTGCTTTCTATGCCTGTACAGTGAAACTCCGCTAATGCGACCACTTAATAAACAACCACTGATGTCGTTTAAAGCAGGTGGTTGCTTAATGCAGGACGAAAGTTATGCAGAAAGCTCCTATAGGAGCTTTCTGCATAACTTTCGTCCTGCATTAAGCTACCACCTGCCTCTGCCATCCAGAATTATGCCCCTTTTTGGTGGTCGTATTAGCGGGGTTTTACTGTACTTGTACTTGCGTATTGTATGTGTATGTAATGTTGGTGTTAAAACCTCTGTTGAGCTTATATATACAAATAATATTTTTTGAAACAGAACTGGCTCTGTAACTTGACTTTTGAGGTGAAGGATAACACATCCAAGATCTGTCATGAACAAGTATTTGAACATAAACATTTAAACTACATGACAAATTGACAAGTCAGGAGGCATATAGTGAAATAACTTTACTGGTAAAGTATAGACCGAGATGAAGGACAAACTTGCAGCTTGTAAGGAATACCTTTATCACAATATTATTTACATTTAATAAAGAGGGCGATTGCGTGAGTAATACAAGCTTTAATATGTTTCTTCGTTTGAACTAGCTGCCTTCACTGACAACGTTTAAAGTTCCAATTGATGAGAAAGCATTTCAGTTTGCAATAAATATAGAGTATAGTTACATAACGAGAATTACACTGAAATAACAGGCAAAATGAAAAAAGGTTAATAATTCTTGATTTTGCGCACGCTGTATTGAGGAACATTAGATGTTGATCTCCCTTTTCTACTAAAGAAGAATAGGTCCTTATTTCCTTCCACAAAATTAAGTTCATCCATATAATGTATTCATTAACGCAATGCAAAATTTTACATGGTCGACATGTGTATCAAGGATAAAAATAAAGCTTTTAAAATAAAAGGAGCCATGATTGTTTTAACCTATTTGTGCCCAGTGCATTCTTCGATGTTTATATATTGGATTAGTCCATTTTTATTTAAGGGGTGCCTGGCCTAAATTTTCAATTTCGTTTTGTTTTATATTGAAATTCCTATCAGCAAACCGTGTAGACTCTGATCAGATGCCGCATTATATCCCATATATGGGATCGTGGGAACAAATTGTTTAAAATTAAAAAAGTTTCTAATTTTATCAAGAGCAAACAACTGACTAATTCTCCTCATTGCCATTTACTTAGTAATTCAATTATGCTATCAGCACCAAAACTGTTCTTTTTTTATTGTATATTAATTAGAAGCTTTTTTAAATAAACATATCTAATCGTTAACTTTGTTATGTCTTTTCTATACCCGACTTTTGCAATTCTTATTACCTCCTAGCATAATTAATTCATATCAGCATCAGAAGACTAGCCTTTCGTATACTAGTATACTCGAAATAAAAATGGCATTTTACCAGTGCCAATACTGTTTAAAACTACTTTGCTTTCAAATAATAAACACTTTACACTTGAACAGTCAAACTATCATTTAATACTTATTAAGCAAATAATTACGTTTACATTAAATGGTAAGCTTTGTTTTGCCGCAGTACTTATTCACTTTGCTGTACATGTACAGCAATTTCTTACTTTTGCCTTAGATTGACGTGTATTGAAAACGTGTATTAGGTGAAAGTGCTGACACAGCAGATTGTGAATAGGATTTATAGAGTTTTATTTAGCAGAGTGTGGTCTTTGGTAAAATATCATCGATTAACTTGACGTATAATGAGCTTTGGTGACAAAAGAGTAATTCTGCAACAGCTTGTACTGGTCAAAGTTGAACCTCGTATTCTGAAACACAACAAATTAAAACAATGAACTAGCAGTAGAGAATAGCACCAGCAACAATTATGAAAGGAGTAACAGCTTTTCAACCACCGCCTTTCAGGCAATCATTTTAATTAATGACCTTAGTGTAAGAAATAATGACGTCGTGAATATTAATTCTTTACTCAAAGAATATTCATGTAAGAAATTATGACATTATGAATATTAATGATTCTTTTATAAAATGGCATATTAACACTTTCCTTTATAGAAACGCATTTTCACACCATTGCAAACAGAGTCGCTCCAGATAAGATAGCTCTTTAGGAGCCGTCTGACAGAGTCGGCTGTTTTCTTAAAACAGTTTAAAGATCAGGATCCATGCTTATAAAGCTTTTTAGTTGAGTCTGGGTTCGTTCTCAACCTTTGGCTCAAATCTGACCAATCAAAAACTTGAGAACGATCTCTGCAGTTTCTGCCAAGGTGGAAAAATCCCTTGCCCATGTTCTATATAACCTCATCAGCAAACTGAGAAGACACTGGTTATACGTCCCCTATAGGAGCCTTCTGATCTAAGCCTACTCTGCTTGACTATGGCAGAACCTGTAGAAACGTTTCTATATACATGTAATTTCATAAGCAATAGAGCAGAACTGATCAAACAGCTCCAAGGAGCCACCTGGTCTGGGACTCGTCTGTATGCAAAAAGCGTATCGATGGAGTAATGGTTAATACATTTAGCACAAGAATCACGTGCCTGTTAATGACAGTGACGGGTAGAGTTTGCACGTAGAACTCGCAGACACGGCGGATGGTCTGGTTGTCAACATTGCGTTATTCTAAAGTCTTTAAGTTACCAACCGACTGCACTTCTTGAATTGGAAGTAGTGAGTTCGATCTTCGACTGGACGATACCAGAGGCTTTTAAAATAATTCTAGCTACACACTGGCTTAACGCACAGTCTTTAAGGGTTGTGTAAGCACTGTTCAGACAAGTATGAGGACAATGTAACACATACACACAGTCATATACACGCATACACACACCACGTACGCACACATATAAACGTACACAGGAATAATGTAAGGCTGAAACTGACCGAACAGTTGTCAGGGTAACGTTACAGGCTTTGGTTAGAACTGATCAGAGTAATAATACCTTACGCTGAGTAAGTATCGGGCAATATGAGATTCTTGATGTTTCCGCTCCTTCAATTCCTGCCAGTGCGTCCATTAACCATATATAGCAATATACTGAATTCTAAATGTAGTAGATCCTTCGAAAGCAAAGACAGCAAAGCGAAAAGAGAACATTACATACTTGGTTTTATTGAGTCTGTTCATGAGTAGTTATTAACCTTTAGCCTTCCAAAATTCTTTTTTACTCCGCCCTCCTTGAATATTAATTAGGCAAATATCTACAAAAATATACAGGATATGTTCAAATGATTTTCCTAGGCAAAAGCGTAGAGCATGCAGGCATGGATTTTCCATGGCAAACAGTGCAGACCAAGGTGAGAGAGCTCCTATAGGGTGTCATCTGGGTCTACACTGTTTGCAAATGCAACTATAGTTGTGACTGACAGGCTATGGGTTAAAAGAGCAACACTACCCTGCCTTGAAGCGGTATTCAACGTTCATAACTAAAAGCAATGAAACTGAAGGTCCTGAATGACCAGAAAGTAAAACAACCATGAGAATGAAATACGTTGCGACATTTTACAGCCGCAATACGTGCACTTAATATTCCAAGAAGCTTTTGAAAAAGATCCGATTCAGAACTCTATAGATCTGGGTCCATGCTTATAAAACTTTTAGTTGAGTCTGAGAACGTTCTCAAGCATTTGATTGGTCAGATTTGAGCCAAAGGCTCAAATCTGACCAATCAAAAGCTTGAGAACTCAAATCTGACCAATCAAAAGCCTGAGAACGAAACTCAGACTCAACTAAAAGCTTTATAAGCATGGACCCAGATTCTACCCTGTTTGCAAATATCTTATATACTCAATTCCCACGCATCAATAGTTAAAGGACAATTACTTCTACAGTCCTACGTGGTACATTAGCTCCTAAGAACGTTTTCTTTTTCAATAACATATAACACCGATCCCAAATTACGACAGAGCAACAATCAACGGAAGTAACTCTAAGAACAAAATGAAGAACTCTCATGAGAAGTTTGAGGAAAACGTGAATCAGATCCTGGTGAAGTGAAACGGAAATTTATTTCAATGTAACTAGATATTTGATTTAAAATTGTTTTTATTTCGTGAAAGTGCATAGTTATGTTTATCATTAAAGTACTGAGCAGAGAGCAACATGTTTTCAAGGAGTCAATCCCCTCAAACATAACAATGGTGGTCATCTACTTTATTTACACCATTTTATCGTTTGGCAAATAAAACATGAAAGTTTTATTTTGTATTCTTTAAAATAACCGCGATCAGAGTGTCAAGCAATCTTGAGTCTGATAAGACGTTATACAGTATTGAGTCTGATTCAACGTCACCCAATATTGAGTCTGATATGTCACACAGTCTGGAGTCTAATGTGACGTCACAAAGTATTGAGTCTACACTTTTCATTCAGGAACATTGGACTGATGCTTAATGTATAACGAAAATAACGTTCAACCTGCATTAACCCTTTCCTTCTATTTCCTTTGAAAACAGAGTAGGTCCATTTAAGATGGCTGATCAGGGTCTATGCTGTGTTTGCTTATGGTGTAAGAGAGATCTGATTCTACAGTTTCAGACTGAGTCAAAATGTCCTGTGTTCATGAGGCACTATGGTAACTATTGATCTAATTACTATTATTTCTTCCACACGAACAGTGACCAGGTAAAGGGTTAAGCTCTCGCCGGTTCTATAGACGGACAAATGGAAATCTACTGAGCGACTGCCTGAGAGAGGTGTCACTGTTGTACAGCTTTATTCTCTCTCTATACCAGCAAGCATGTATGTACATAATAAGGGAATATAATGAGAAAAAACGCATTAGGTTAAAGGTCACGGTGGGAGAATAAACGAAAGTTAATCGGGATTGTTCCTTGATCTCAACAATTGACATTCATCAAAGACCGATTCCCAGAATTGGAAGAATTGTGCCTAAATGCCAAATGACATGGGAAAGCATGCCCAGGGTCGGGACCATTTATAAAGCTCGGAAACCAACCTAAAAGGCGCAGTGGATTGCGGTACTACGAGGTTTTGCAAGACTTAGACTTTCTCACAAGATGTACGGAAAGGTGAGACATTTTAATATCGTTACTTGATATTTTCAATTGTGTTGCTGTTACACTGTTTCGTATACTCGAATAAACGTTTAATATGACAACGTGTGTATATTATTGTTATTTTAGTGAACACAAAAATGCAGTATTCTAGATATAGAAACTCTTTGTTTTGTTTTTAAAAAGGCAAGCACTTCCACCCAGTTCACAGTCAGAACTAAATTTAAATATTACCGAGTGCATTATGTACAGAACCATAGCATTATATATGCGTGTTTTAAGCTGAGTCGAAAACACATATGTTTATATTAATTTAAAACTTTACTCCATATATACGCCATATATATAATGTGTGGTATTAAGCTGAGTCGAAACACGTATGTTTATATATATTTAACAATTTACTCAATTTATATCCCTTTTAACGTTTTTGAAAACAGAGTTGACCCCAGATCAGACGACTCCTTGGTTGACATCTTCTCTGCTTACCTAGGGTATAATATAACTCTGAGTCAACAGTTTCTGCCGCGGCTCAAAGCGCATGTGTTCACTTGCCAATATACAAAATCAGCAAACTAATATTTATAGTGTCATTATATTTAACACGAGTATTCATGGAGTACATGGTTAATAGGGAATTGTTCATGTAGTACAGGTTTAATATTGTATTGTTCATGGAGTACATGGTTACTATTGTATTGTTCATGTAGTACAGGTTTAATATTGTATTGTTCATGGAGTACATGGTTACTATTGTATTGTTCATGGAGTACATGGTTGATATGGTATCGTTCATGAAGTACATGGTTGATATGGTATCGTTCATGAAGTACATGGTTGATATGGTATCGTTCATGAAGTACATGGTTGATATGGTATCGTTCACGGAGTACATGGTTACTATATGGGCATTCTGTCTGACTTCTATTTACCCTGCATTAAGCAGTCACATGCCTATAAAAGGGTATCACATCTTCACTAGTAAACGTTTGAAGTGTCGAGATTTTACTGTACTGTATTGACATGATGGTGTTTCGATTTGATCAAGCTCTCGAGAAACTATTGGCCGAGTGTCAAACGGTTTGGATCCTGATGAGACGCCGAGTGAATCTCATTTAGATGCATCTGTTTGTAATTGGGAGTCCTATCGCGGTTAGCGGGATACGGGTTATAATACAGTGAACCCTCATTATACCGGTATTCGTTACAATGGCACCCTCGTTATACCGGCAGTATGCATTGAAACAAAATTACAGTTAAGTCTTTGAAACAACCATTATCTAAATAGGTGCAATGCCAATAAGACAGGTGATCGCTTAATGTAGAAAACAAGAAGTGCAAAAAGCTCCCAAAGGGAGCTTTTTGCACTTCTTGTGTTCTTCATTAAGCGTTCACCTGTTGGTACTAGTTTAAAACTGGCCATATGGTTCTTTTCATATTTAAACTCGTTATAACGGCAATTTCGTTATACCAGCAAACTGTCTGGAAACAAACACCTCCGTTGTAACGAGGGTTCACAGTAATATATTTTGATAGTTATTTGTACATTTATTCAGAAAGGGATAACAGATATAAATGGTTTATTCAACCCTTTACCCGTTGCGCTTTCATGTAAGAATGTCATGAATATTTATTAGCTGATTGTTTTGTATAATGAGACAAGGGTTTTGATATTAATATAAGCTGTAGATTCAGATATATTATACGTACTTGCATCAGCAAACAGCACAGACAATGATCAGTTGGCTCATGCAGGAACCTTTCGATCAAGGTCTACTCTCTTTCCAAATGTGTGAAAAGGAATTTATATGGGAGAAAGGGTTAAGCGTCACAGAACAATAGATAAAGGTGCATACTCAAATACTAAAATCGTATTTTCTCCACCAAACCCTATGTCAAGACGATTCTAAAGGGTGGTCACAACATTCGTAATGTTTAAGTGGAGAAATAAAGAAGTTATAATGTTTATAATGCTTAATGTTTTACTTGACGCTGTATTATAGAACAATGATACACATATAATACAATATACACCGAAATCCATTAAAATCACAATCAAGCACATAATGATCCACAAAAACATCGTTAATTCTGTGACAAAACATGTTACTATATTCGCACATAAAATTTAAAACGATGCATAAAACTGCATAAACAGCATAAGAGAATAACACGAATACATTTAAAATGAATTTACTTGAGAAATATAAACCAGTGCAGTAAAACATGTCTTGAAATTTAACAGATGTCTAAATTTGGGGGTTTAACCATTCCCTCATATTGATGCCTTTGATTCCTCAGTAAAATCAATTTTTGAAACTATTTGTGATATACTGATCATTTGCTACGCAGAAGCAAATACTCTTTTTATCACAGTGGTTTCAAAACTACAATTCTTTAATTTTCATTTTCTCTGGTAATTAATGTTCATGTTTGAATATTTATTCAAAGAGGTTGGGTCTAAAAATAGCCAATTATGGAATGGGTTAAGGCATTTTTTTGCATTATTTTCTACCTGTATGAAGTCACCGTCTGCTCTTAACTGTTTGAATGCTGACATTTCAAATTGGAATGCTCCACCGTTGTTTAATGATAGTGTCTATTCATACGAAAGGGTATGCAACTTTTTGAATTACAAACATTGCAGACCCTAGTAGAGGATTTCTCTGTAATCTGGGGTACATAGTTTGCAAATGTCATTTCTCGCACTCAAGGGATTGAGACTGTTTTATCAATAAATGATCGCTCAAGTTTCGTTCTCTTTTAAAGAATAGGGCATCATAAATATCACACTGTAACATATATGTTGTGATTATTGTCTAGTATGGATCCATTTTGTTTGCAAATACTAGTGAATTTGCGATCGACAGGGAAATGGTTAATATATCTGTTACTCTCCTGATTGGCTTTCTTCACAGGTTACTATCCATTTTAAACAGAGTTTCCCTTGTGCGTCTTTCTTCACAGATCACTCTTCTGTTTATCATTTTCATAGGTTACTGTTCTGATTGTCTTTCTTCACATATTACTCTCCTGGTTGTCTTTTTCACAGATGCCTTTCTTGGTTGTCTGGTTTCACATGTTACGCTCCTGGTTATCCTTCTTCACAAATTACTGTCCTGGTTTTCGTTTACACAAATTACTCTCAATTACTCTCCAGGTTGACCTTCTTCGCAAAGTACTCTCCTGATTGTTTTTTTCATATAGTACTTTCTTTGTTGTCTATCTTCACATAGCACTGTTCTGATTGTCTTTTGTTTTACATGTTACTCTCATCATTGTCTTTCTTTTTTCACATATTCATCTCTTGTTTGTCTAGTTTCACATATTGCCCTCCCGGGTGTCTTTCTTTACATATCACTCTCCATGTTGTCTTTCTTCAAATATTACCCTCCTGGATATCGATTTTCACAGATTACTCTCCTGGTTGTCATGTTAACAGATTACTCTCCTGGTTGTCATGTTAACAGATTACTCTCCTGATTGTTTTTCTTCACAGTTTACTCTCCTGGTTGTCTTTATAGCAGGTTACTCTCCTGGATGTCTTTTATCACTTATTTCTCTCTTGTTTGTCTTTTTCACAGATTACCCTCCCTTTTTTACAGATTTCTTTCTTGTTTGTCGTTTTCATAGATTAATATCCTGGTTGTTATTGATCACAGATTACCATCCTTCGCATGTCGCCTTTCTTCAGAGATTACTGTCTTGATTGTCCTTTTTCACAGATTACTATCTATGTTGTCCCTTTTTCACATATTACTATTCATGTTGTCCCCACCGGTTGTCTTTTTTACAAACAAACTCCTGCTTGTCTTATTTCATATATAACTTTCCTTTTATCACTAATTACTCTTCATGTTGACCTTCTACACATATCACTGTCCATGATGTTTCCTTTTTTATAACTTTCGTGATTGTTTTTTTCACAGGTTATTCTCCTGGTTGCGGTGCTCGTGCTTGTGGTATGCCAGGCAAGCAAGGTAATGCTTTTTCGGTTTGATTTGATTTAGTTAAGCAACGATATACATATACATACAATCTTATTGCGACAATAGATTACATGAAATAAGGACATTATAAAGTGTATAAGAGATACGACTGCATATATAATTATATGTCTTCATGGGTATCTTTAATGCAGTAAAAATAATGCAAACAGTATAGATGAATTTCAATGTATTTAGATGAATTGCAATGTATTTAGATGAATTTCAATGTATTTATATATTTGTTTGCAATGGATAATTTCCTTTGAATGTTATGATATACGTGCATACAAGTGATATGGTCGATAAAAATGCCATGTTTTAGCTGTAATTAAGAAAAATAAAATAATACAATAAAACACATATCCATTACACTACACTACACTGCACTGTACTACATTCAACTACAATGCACTGCACGGCAGTACACTACACTACGCGCCACGCCACACTGCACCGCACACCACCACACACCACCGCACTGTACTGCACTGCAAATATACTGCACTGTACTACACTGCACTGCATCGTAACACAAAACAACACGACACGAGATGCTAAAAGATATGACACGGCACGATACAATACAATGCAATGCAGTGCAATGCAAGACAATGCAGTAGAATGCAATAAGCACAGTACAATAAGAAAATATATTGTCTAGTAACACATGCAGTGCGCACTGTGTACATGTATAGATAGCTCAAAAAGTAACTTATCTTACTTCTTTTCTACAAGCAAGTATGCTTAGCTTGTATGTATTGGTGTGGGTTGGCATGGACTGTGTTATAAGTGATATCTGACATGTTTTCATGATCTACTATCTAGTGTAAGTCACGGGTTGTGTTATAAGTAGTCTGTCAATTGCGTTCTTCAACCACTATCTGTTACATCATGAAAACAGCCTTGGGCCTGGCATACCTACTTTAACCCTATGCCTAATGAAACTATATTCAAGTATCTATCACCTCGGGATTATATACAGACCGTATTTTTACGATGGTCCCTAAACAAGGGAAGCTTTGGTCACACCGGAAACATTAGGATCATTTCTATATAGTTCCACAAGCGAACAGAACAGACCCTGGCATCTTTAATGCATCTCTATGAGACAAAGTGCTATATTTAGCCTGATCGGGCTAAGTTACGATGCTCCTTGCAATCAGACTGGATCAATTGTTGTTAGATAAATTGGACATACAGTAAAACCTGTCTTAAGCGACCGTTAAAACTAGGTATACATTTCGGTCTTTACCACAGGTGGTAGCTTAATGCAAGTCGGAAATTATACCGAAAGCTCTGTTACAACCACTTTTGCAATAATAACCAGAATTGCAATAAATTTATTGCGAAACTGGTTGGGATGTAAAATGGGTCCAAATTCGTATTGCAATTACTTGACAACCACTTTTGCAATAAAAACCAGAATTGCAATAAATTTTTCTAGATTTAAGAATTAGGTTACCGTTGCATTTCGGGTAGTTGCTAGTAGTTGCAAACAACTTTACATGACATGCCCGGACGAAAACAAAGCCCAAATGGGCTTATCAGTAAATTAGGAAAACAACCATTTATCAGTGTTTTCTCTTTTTAAACACTGGATGGGTTGATAGACTAGTCAATTATATGATTGTTTGTTTTGAAAGTTGTTGAACTTTACTTTTTAAAGCTAATTCGGATAATATGGAAGCCTAATGGGCTTATCTGCCAACCATGAACTTGCCAAAAACTACCTGTTCTGAACTTAATATATAATTGAAATTTGACAGTAATGATAACAATGAAGACCAATTTGCCATAGTCTACTAGATCAGATACCTTTTCAAGAATTACAAAATGTTTATTGCGAAACTGGTTGAGATGTAAAAAGTGTCTAAATTCGTATTGCAATTACTTGACAACCACTTTTGCAATAAAAACCAGAATTGCAATAAACTTTTCTACATTGGAGAAATGAGTTATTCGTGCTTTGGCAACAGTTGTAAACATAGGCGAACATCTCAAATGGACACACCCAAATGCCAACAAAGCCTAAATGGGCTTATCAGCACATTATGAAACCAACCTTATATCGTCTCTTTCTGTTTGAACATTGGGGATTGACAGCGTAGTCCCAACCACCTTTGCAATAAATTTATTGCAAAACTGGTTGGGATGTAAAATGGGTCCAAATTCGTAGTGCAATTACTTGACAACCAGTTTTGCAATAAAAACCAGAATTGCAATAAACTTTTTCTGGATGAAACGAAGAAGTGATTGTTGCATTTTGGGTAGTTGCTAATAGTTGCAAACATCTTAAATGGACATACTCGGATGGAATTAAAGCCCAAATGGGTTTATCAGTAAACTAGAAAAACAATCATTTATCAGTGTTTTCTCTGTTTGAACATCGGCTGGATTGATAAATTAGTCGATTATAGGATTATATGTTTCAAAGGTAGTTGCAAACATCTTTTTAAAGCTAATTCGGATAATATGGAAGCCTAATAGCCTTATCAGTCGTCTATGACATTGGCCCAAAACTACCTGTTCTGAACTTACATGTTCGAAAATTGACAGGAATGATAACAATGTAGACGAGTTTGCCATAGTCTGCAAGATCAGACCCCTTTTCAAGAATTGCAAAATGTTTATTGCGAAACTGGTTGGGATGTAAAAAGTGACATAATTTGTATTGCAATTATTTGACAACCAGTTTCGCAATAAAAACCAGAATTGCAATAAACTTTTCTACATTGGAGAAATGAGTTATTCATGTATCGGCGGCAGTTGTTAACAGACGCGAACATCTCAAATGGACACATCGCAATGCCAACAAAGCCTAAATGGGCTTATCAGCACATTATGAAACCAACCTTATATCGTCTCTTTCTGTTTGAACATTTGGGATTGACAGCGTAGTCCCAACCACTTTTGCAATAAATTTATTGCAAAACTGGTTGGGATGTAAAATGGGTCCAAATTCGTATTGCAATTACTTGACAACCACTTTTGCAATAAAAACCAGAATTGCAATAAACTTTTCTACATTGGAGAAATGAGTTATTCATGTATCGGCGGCAGTTGTTAACAGACGCGAACATCTCAAATGGATACACCGCAATGCCAACAAAGCCTAAATGGGCTTATCAGCACATTATGAAACCAACCTTATATCGTCTCTTTCTGTTTGAACATTGGGGATTGACAGCGTAGTCCCAACCACTTTTGCAATAAATTTATTGCAAAACTGGTTGGGATGTAAAATGGGTCCAAATTCGTATTGCAATTACTTGACAACCACTTTTGCAATAAAAACCAGAATTGCAATAAACTTTTCTACATTGGAGAAATGAGTTGTTCATGTATCGGCGGCAGTTGTTAACAGACGCGAACATCTCAAATGGATACACCGCAATGCCAACAAAGCCTAAATGGGCTTATCAGCACATTATGAAACCAACCTTATATCGTCTCTTTCTGTTTGAACATTGGGGATTGACAGCGTAGTCCCAACCACTTTTATTGCAAAACTGGTTGGGATGTAAAATGGGTCCAAATTCGTATTGCAATTATTTGACAACCACTTTTGCAATAAAAACCAGAATTTCAATAAACTTTTCTACATAGGAGAAATGAGTTATTCATGTATCGGCGGCAGTTGTTAACAGACGCGAACATCTCAAATGGACACATCGCAATGCCAACAAAGCCTAAATGGGCTTATCAGTACATTATGAAACCAACCTTATATCGTCTCTTTCTGTTTGAACATTGGGGATTGACAGCGTAGTCCCAACCACTTTTGCAATAAATTTATTGCAAAACTGGTTGGGATGTAAAATTGGTCCAAATTCGTATTGCAATTACTTGACAACCAGTTTTGCAATAAAAACCAGAATTGCAATAAACTTTTTCTGGATGAAACAAAGAAGTGACTGTTGCATTTCGGGTAGTTGCTAATGGTTGCAAACATCTTAATAGGACATATCCGGATGCAATTAAAGCCCAAATGGGCTTATCAATAAACTAGAAAACCAATCATTTATCAGTGTTTTCTCTGTTTGAACATCGGCTGGATTGATAAATTAGTCGATTATAGGATTATTTGTTTCAAAGGTAGTTGCAAACATCTTTTTAAAGCTAATTCGGATAATGTGGAAGTCTAATAGGCTTATCAGTCATCTATGACATTGGCCAAAAAGTACCTGTTCTGAACTTACATGTTCGAAATTTGACAGGAATAATAACAATGAAGACGAGTTTGCCATAGTCTGCTAGATCAGACACCTTTTCAAGAATTACAAAATGTTTATTGCGAAACTGGTTGGGATGTAAAAAGTTATATAATTTGTATTGCAATTGTTCGACAACCAGTTTCGCAATAAAACCCAGAATTGCAATAAACTTTTCTTCATTGGAGAAATGAGTTATTCGTGCTTTGGCAACAGTTGTAAACATAGGCGAACATCTCAAATGGACACACCCAAATGCCAACAAAGCCTAAATGGGCTTATCAGCACATTATGAAACCAACCTTATATCGTCTCTTTCTGTTTGAACATTGGGGATTGACAGCGTAGTCCCAACCACTTTTGCAATAAATTTATTGCGAAACTGGTTGAGATGTAAAAAGTGTCTAAATTCGTACTGCAATTACTTGACAACCAGTTTTGCAATAAAAACCAGAATTGCAATAAAAACTATGTTCTATAGAAAACTGGCCTCCCCTGGGGTGGGCTTTATTTCGTAGCATGACTTGACTGAAATTAGCACACAGTTTGGATTCTGATCTGACGCATACCTGTATGTTACTTCATATGTGGTTTGTACATAAGTTAATTGTAAGATTGATATGCATTAACCCTTTCCTCCATAAAACGCCTTTCTACGCCTCTGTAACAGCCACTTTATGAAACCATTGTGATAAATAGAGCATTTGCTCCATATGAGTAAATGCTCTATTTATCACAATGGTTTCAAATCTACGCAATTCTGAAATTTTCCGTTTCTCTAATTCATGCTCCTTATCAGTAGATTTATTCAAAGAGGTAGGATCTGAAAATAGTCTATGAGGGAATGGGTTAAAAACAGTGTGAATAAACAGACACTAATTCTGAAGCAGACAACTGTATAGAGTTTTGACCAGGAAATTGACCTCTCCAGTGATTGCATAACACAGACTGAGTAGCTGGAGTCCTTCTGGCTCAGTGGAACCTTTATAGTGTAATAGTCTATTTTAAAGTATAACAAACAGGGAAGGGCCAATTTTAACCTCAGAACTATGATAATAACAAATTTCTATAAGGTATATTAGGTAAATCTATACACCAAATATCTAAGCTCTGTGACATGTAGTTTTTGACAAGAAGATACTTAAAGTTTTCCCCATGCTACTTGTACAGAATAACAGTCAGCTAGAGAAAACTGGCCACCCCTGGGACCGTTGCGGGGCCAATTTTGACTCCAGGGACATAATTTATATAATTTTTGTAGAGGACCGATAGGTGATGCTATGTGCTAAAGATGAAAGCTGAGAACCCTGTAGATTCAGAGGAGAAGACTTTTAAAGGTTCAAATTGTTGACGACGCACGGCGCACGACACACACCGCACGACGCACAACAAACGCCGACAGACGACGGACACCAGGCGATCACAAAAGCTCACCCTGAGCACTTTGTGCTCTGGTGAGCTAAAAATGCGAACATCTTGATAGGACACATCCGAATGCCAACAAAGTCTAAATGGGCTTATCAGCCAATTACGTAATCAACCGTATATAATGTTTTTCTGTGTTGAGGATTCGCTGGTCGTTAGTATGTTTGGTAGCTTCTTCATTTGCAAATATCTTATGATAACAAAACCTAGAATAGGTTATCAACACAAACCGGAACTGACCAAATGTGATCATTTACATATTTGCCCATTATTATCTCAATGAAGACAATATTCCAAAAAAGGAATTAATATAATATATAAATACTTGAATACTTGAATGATTACTTTAATTATTACAAGAAAAAGTCAGTTTGTATGGAAGTTACAAAGTGAAATAGTGCATGCAAATTGTAACTAATATAAGCATTGAAATTATATTATTATACCATTAATACACTTAAACAATGTATGTTAACACTCTTTGAAAAATAACGACTTTGAACCCTTTCCTGCATAAATGCGCCTTTCTCCGCATTTACAAACAGAGTAGAATTAGATCAGATAGCTCTCGTGGGGGCCATCTGATCAGGGTCTGTTCTGTTTGCTTATGGAATGAAATATATATGATTCTATAGTTCCTACAGTTTAATATGCCATTGTTAAAATTAATCTAATTATTATTCATGATGCCATTATTTCTTACATAAATATTCACTGAGTTAAGGATAAACACGATCATTTCGGAATAGATTGAAAACAGTTTTATGACTGACTAGAGTTCACACTGTTGACCGTACACCGTGCTTTTGTTACATTTATATACATGTAAATAATAATGATATCCTGAATAATAATTATATTAATTTTATACGGATACATTAACACAGATTTTGGGCATAGCAAATACTCTGGAATCAGATCTATATTATAACATAAATATATGCCAAATATTAAAGCTGGAAATCTGCCAGTTTCAGAGAAGATTTTCAAAGTTTTCACTATATGTTTCTATAGATAACAAGGCCCCCTGGGGTGGGACCAATTTTGACCCCAGGGACATAATTTATATACCTTTTGTAGAGGACTTAACTATGATGGTAAGTGCCAAATATGAAACCTGACAACCCTGTATATTCAGAGGAGAAGATTTTTAAATGTTCAAATTGTTGACGACTGACGGCACACGACGGACACCGCACGACGCAAGCTGACGGAGAATGGAAACCAAGCGATCACAAAAGCTCACCCTGAGCACGTTCTGGTGAGCTAAAATGGATGTTATTGCGACACACTCGTGTTTTTCTGATAAGGCTATTAATTTTTCATATTATCCGAATTAGCTTTAAAAAAGACCTTAGATCCAGCTTTTTTAAATATAGAAAACATTGAAATACATTTGTTGGAGTGGTGGTCCAGTGGTAGGAGGTTAGACTTGGGATCGGAGGGTCCCCGGTTCGAATCTTGCCATCGGGCTATCATATATTTTCTGAACAATAAATGCATCCCACGATTAATACTCTCCACCCAGGTGTATAAATGGGTTCCTGTGAGGGAAATAAGCTGCATTGGGCGCTGAATGTTAATGGCCGACATATAACCCAGTGCTAAGGGGTAAATTGTGAAGTCGGGAGAATATGTACATGTATATAGTTCATAACATTACACCTCACTTTTACCTTTACATGTACATGTATATAGTTGGTTTCCAAAAGTTACTTATAAGATTTATCCTACTACCAGGTTTGCAACTATTAGCAAGTATCCGAAATGCAACAGTAACTTCTTTGTTTCATCCAGAAAAGTTTATTGCAATTCTGTTTTTTATTGCAAAACTGGTTGTCAAGTAATTGCAGTACGAATATGGACCCATTTTACATCTCAACCAGTTTCGCAATAAATTTATTGCAAAAGTGGTTGGGACTACGCTGTCAATCCCCAATGTTCAAACAGAAAGAGACGATATAAGGTTGGTTTCATAATGTGCTGATAAGCCCATTTAGGCTTTGTTGGCATTGCGATGTGTCCATTTGAGATGTTCGCGTCTGTTAACAACTGCCGCGGATACATGAATAACTCATTTCTCCAATGTAGAAAAGTTTATTGCAATTCTGGTTTTTATTGCAAAAGTGGTTGTCAAGTAATTGCAATACGAATTTGGACCCATTTTACATCCCAACCAGTTTTGCAATAAATTTATTGCAAAAGTGGTTGGGACTACGCTGTCAATCCCCAATGTTCAAACAGAAAGAGACGATATAAGGTTGGTTTCATAATGTGCTGATAAGCCCATTTAGGCTTTGTTGGCATTGCGATGTGTCCATTTGAGATGTTCGCGTCTGTTAACAACTGCCGCGGATACATGAATAACTCATTTCTCCAATGTAGAAAAGTTTATTGCAATTCTGGTTTTTATTGCAAAAGTGGTTGTCAAGTAATTGCAATACGAATTTGGACCCATTTTACATCCCAACCAGTTTTGCAATAAATTTATTGCAAAAGTGGTTGGGACTACGCTGTCAATCCCCAATGTTCAAACAGAAAGAGACGATATAAGGTTGGTTTCATAATGTGCTGATAAGCCCATTTAGGCTTTGTTGGCATTGCGGTGTATCCATTTGAGATGTTCGCGTCTGTTAACAACTGCCGCCGATACATGAATAACTCATTTCTCCAATGTAGAAAAGTTTATTGCAATTCTGGTTTGTATTGCAAAAGTGGTTGTCAAGTAATTGCAATACGAATTTGGACCCATTTTACATCCCAACCAGTTTTGCAATAAATTTATTGCAAAAGTGGTTGGGACTACGCTGTCAATCCCCAATGTTCAAACAGAAAGAGACGATATAAGGTTGGTTTCATAATGTGCTGATAAGCCCATTTAGGCTTTGTTGGCATTGCGATGTATCCATTTGAGATGTTCGCGTCTGTTAACAACTGCCGCCGATACATGAATAACTCATTTCTCCAATGTAGAAAAGTTTATTGCAATTCTGGTTTGTATTGCAAAAGTGGTTGTCAAGTAATTGCAATACGAATTTGGACCCATTTTACATCCCAACCAGTTTTGCAATAAATTTATTGCAAAAGTGGTTGGGACTACGCTGTCAATCCCCAATGTTCAAACAGAAAGAGACGATATAAGGTTGGTTTCATAATGTGCTGATAAGCCCATTTAGGCTTTGTTGGAATTGCGGTGTATCCATTTGAGATGTTCGCGTCTGTTAACAACTGCCGCCGAGACATGAATAACTCATTTCTCCTATGTAGAAAAGTTTATTGCAATTCTGGTTTTTATTGCAAAAGTGGTTGTCAAGTAATTGCAATACGAATTTGGACCCATTTTACATCCCAACCAGTTTTGCAATAAATTTATTGCAAAAGTGGTTGGGACTACGCTGTCAATCCCCAATGTTCAAACAGAAAGAGACGATATAAGGTTGGTTTCATAATGTGCTGATAAGCCCATTTAGGCTTTGTTGGCATTGCGATGTGTCCATTTGAGATGTTCGCGTCTGTTAACAACTGCCGCCGATACATGAATAACTCATTTCTCCAATGTAGAAAAGTTTATTGCAATTCTGGTTTGTATTGCAAAAGTGGTTGTCAAGTAATTGCAATACGAATTTGGACCCATTTTACATCCCAACCAGTTTTGCAATAAATTTATTGCAAAAGTGGTTGGGACTACGCTGTCAATCCCCAATGTTCAAACAGAAAGAGACGATATAAGGTTGGTTTCATAATGTGCTGATAAGCCCATTTAGGCTTTGTTGGAATTGCGGTGTATCCATTTGAGATGTTCGCGTCTGTTAACAACTGCCGCCGAGACATGAATAACTCATTTCTCCTATGTAGAAAAGTTTATTGCAATTCTGGTTTTTATTGCAAAAGTGGTTGTCAAGTAATTGCAATACGAATTTGGACCCATTTTACATCCCAACCAGTTTTGCAATAAATTTATTGCAAAAGTGGTTGGGACTACGCTGTCAATCCCAAATGTTAAACAGAAAGAGACGATATAAGGTTGGTTTCATAATGTGCTGATAAGCCCATTTAGGCTTCGGTGGCATTTGGATGTGTCCATTTGAGATGTTCCCACCTGTTTACAACTGCCGCCGATACATGAATAACTCATTTCTCCAATGTAGAAAAGTTTATTGCAATTCTGGTTTTTATTGCGAAACTGGTTGTCAAATAATTGCAATACAAATTATGTCACTTTTTACATCCCAACCAGTTTCGCAATAAACATTTTGCAATTCTTGAAAAGGGGTCTGATCTTGCAGACTATGGCAAACGCGTCTACATTGTTATCATTCCTGTCAATTTTCGAACATGTAAGTTCAGAACAGGTAGTTTTGGGCCAATGTCATAGATGACTGATAAGGCTATTAGGCTTCCATATTATCCGAATTAGCTTTAAAAAGATGTTTGCAACTACCTTTGAAACAAATAATCTATAATCGACTAATTTATCAATCCAGCCGATGTTCAAACAGAGAAAACACTGATAAATGATTGGTTTTCTAGTTTACTGATAAGCCCATTTGGGCTTTAATTCCATCCGAGTATGTCCTATTAAGATGTTTGCAACTATTAGCAACTACCCAAAATGCAACAATCACTTCTTCGTTTCATCCAGAAAATGTTTATTGCAATTCTGGTTTTTATTGCAAAACTGGTTGTCAAGTAATTGCAATACGAATTTGGACCCATTTTACATCCCAACCAGTTTTGCAATAAATTTATTGCAAAAGTGGTTGGGACTACGCTGTCAATCCCCAATGTTCAAACAGAAAGAGACGATATAAGGTTGGTTTCATAATGTGCTGATAAGCCCATTTAGGCTTTGTTGGCATTGCGATGTGTCCATTTGAGATGTTCGCGTCTGTTAACAACTGCCGCGGATACATGAATAACTCATTTCTCCAATGTAGAAAAGTTTATTGCAATTCTGGTTTTTATTGCAAAAGTGGTTGTCAAGTAATTGCAATACGAATTTGGACCCATTTTACATCCCAACCAGTTTTGCAATAAATTTATTGCAAAAGTGGTTGGGACTACGCTGTCAATCCCCAATGTTCAAACAGAAAGAGACGATATAAGGTTGGTTTCATAATGTGCTGATAAGCCCATTTAGGCTTTGTTGGCATTGCGATGTGTCCATTTGAGATGTTCGCGTCTGTTAACAACTGCCGCGGATACATGAATAACTCATTTCTCCAATGTAGAAAAGTTTATTGCAATTCTGGTTTTTATTGCAAAAGTGGTTGTCAAGTAATTGCAATACGAATTTGGACCCATTTTACATCCCAACCAGTTTTGCAATAAATTTATTGCAAAAGTGGTTGGGACTACGCTGTCAATCCCCAATGTTCAAACAGAAAGAGACGATATAAGGTTGGTTTCATAATGTGCTGATAAGCCCATTTAGGCTTTGTTGGCATTGCGGTGTATCCATTTGAGATGTTCGCGTCTGTTAACAACTGCCGCCGATACATGAATAACTCATTTCTCCAATGTAGAAAAGTTTATTGCAATTCTGGTTTTTATTGCAAAAGTGGTTGTCAAGTAATTGCAATACGAATTTGGACCCATTTTACATCCCAACCAGTTTTGCAATAAATTTATTGCAAAAGTGGTTGGGACTACGCTGTCAATCCCCAATGTTCAAACAGAAAGAGACGATATAAGGTTGGTTTCATAATGTGCTGATAAGCCCATTTAGGCTTTGTTGGCATTGCGATGTGTCCATTTGAGATGTTCGCGTCTGTTAACAACTGCCGCCGATACATGAATAATTCATTTCTCCAATGTAGAAAAGTTTATTGCAATTCTGGTTTGTATTGCAAAAGTGGTTGTCAAGTAATTGCAATACGAATTTGGACCCATTTTACATCCCAACCAGTTTTGCAATAAATTTATTGCAAAAGTGGTTGGGACTACGCTGTCAATCCCCAATGTTCAAACAGAAAGAGACGATATAAGGTTGGTTTCATAATGTGCTGATAAGCCCATTTAGGCTTTGTTGGCATTGCGGTGTATCCATTTGAGATGTTCGCGTCTGTTAACAACTGCCGCCGAGACATGAATAACTCATTTCTCCAATGTAGAAAAGTTTATTGCAATTCTGGTTTTTATTGCAAAAGTGGTTGTCAAGTAATTGCAATACGAATTTGGACCCATTTTACATCCCAACCAGTTTTGCAATAAATTTATTGCAAAAGTGGTTGGGACTACGCTGTCAATCCCAAATGTTAAACAGAAACAGACGATATAAGGTTGGTTTCATAATGTGCTGATAAGCCCATTTAGGCTTCGGTGGCATTTGGATGTGTCCATTTGAGATGTTCCCACCTGTTTACAACTGCCGCCGATACATGAATAACTCATTTCTCCAATGTAGAAAAGTTTATTGCAATTCTGGTTTTTATTGCGAAACTGGTTGTCAAATAATTGCAATACAAATTATGTCACTTTTTACATCCCAACCAGTTTCGCAATAAACATTTTGCAATTCTTGAAAAGGGGTCTGATCTTGCAGACTATGGCAAACGCGTCTACATTGTTATCATTCCTGTCAATTTTCGAACATGTAAGTTCAGAACAGGTAGTTTTGGGCCAATGTCATAGATGACTGATAAGGCTATTAGGCTTCCATATTATCCGAATTAGCTTTAAAAAGATGTTTGCAACTACCTTTGAAACAAATAATCCTATAATCGACTAATTTATCAATCCAGCCGATGTTCAAACAGAGAAAACACTGATAAATGATTGGTTTTCTAGTTTACTGATAAGCCCATTTGGGCTTTAATTCCATCCGAGTATGTCCTATTAAGATGTTTGCAACTATTAACAACTACCCAAAATGCAACAATCACTTCTTCGTTTCATCCAGAAAATGTTTATTGCAATTCTGGTTTTTATTGCAAAACTGGTTGTCAAGTAATTGCAATACGAATTTGGACCCATTTTACATCCCAACCAGTTTTGCAATAAATTTATTGCAAAAGTGGTTGGGACTACGCTGTCAATCCCCAATGTTCAAACAGAAAGAGACGATATAAGGTTGGTTTCATAATGTGCTGATAAGCCCATTTAGGCTTTGTTGGCATTTGGGTGTGTCCATTTGAGATGTTCGCCTATGTTTACAACTGTTGCCAAAGCACGAATAACTCATTTCTCCAATGTAGAAAAGTTTATTGCAATTCTGGTTTTTATTGCAAAAGTGGTTGTCAAGTAATTGCAATACGAATTTAGACGCTTTTTACATCTCAACCATCTTCGCAATAAACATTTTGTAATTCTTGAAAAGGTGTCTGATCTAGTAGACTATGGCAAATTGGTCTTCATTGTTATCATTACTGTCAAATTTCAATTATATATTAAGTTCAGAACAGGTAGTTTTTGGCAAGTTCATGGTTGGCAGATAAGCCCATTAGGCTTCCATATTATCCGAATTAGCTTTAAAAAGTAAAGTTCAACAACTTTCAAAACAAACAATCATATAATTGACTAGTCTATCAACCCATCCAGTGTTTAAAAAGAGAAAACACTGATATATGGTTGTTTTCCTAATTTACTGATAAGCCCATTTGGGCTTTGTTTTCGTCCGGGCATGTCATGTAAAGTTGTTTGCAACTACCCGAAATGCAACGGTAACCTAATTCTTAAATCTAGAAAAATTTATTGCAATTCTGGTTTTTATTGCAAAAGTGGTTGTCAAGTAATTGCAATACGAATTTGGACCCATTTTACATCCCAACCAGTTTCGCAATAAATTTATTGCAATTCTGGTTATTATTGCAAAAGTGGTTGTAACAAAGCTCATATTGGAAATTTCTGCATTACTTTTGCCCTGCATTGAATAACCATCTAGATTTTAAAATGTCTAAGTCCAATTAGTAAATGGTCGCTCTATCCTTTCCTTCATATAAATGATTTTTTTCGCATTTCCAAACAGAATTCTACATATGTCATTATAAAACATTAGCTAATAAATATTCATGACGTTAGTATTTCTTACATAAATATTCGACAGTGAAATAGTTAAGACAGGCTCTTACTGTACTTCGTATTTGGCAAAATATGTTTTCCGTAAATAGATGCAAACAAATACTGAACAAGCTAAAGGTTACGGGTGATATAAAAGTTATCCTAACAATAACCCAACAATTGCGACTTTTAACAATTCCAACATATGTTACTTTTGTAATTACATGATATGGAAATGCCCAGTGCAATAATTGCTCCCACAATACACGTGGCAATATGACACTCCTACACACAGACTGTGTTCGAAATACATTGTGTTCTGTAGTATTAAGAACTAATTAAAACAAGTCTTTGTTCGTTTCTTTGGTGGCATATTGCTGCCAACACTTAAGCACTTGGCGTTCGCAAAAATGTTCCTGTTAAATAACAAACTACATAGTTTTAATGAATGTTTCGTGTTAGCATGTCATATAATTATCTTAGACTTGAAATTATGAATATTTTCCCGAGAACCAGTTGCATAACTTAACATATAATTGTGCTAGTGCCTGAATCTACCACCATTTAAACAATGGAACCTGTTATCTTAAGCAGAACATTATCATGAAACTGTTACTTAGCTGAAACCTTTCCTAAAAGTACTAAGCTTGCAAATATATTACAAAACTGTTTATGCATTGTTATTTAACCCCTCACTTGCTGAATTTTAAAATACATTTCTTCTTCTTTACCCATTCCCTGTTGTATAATTGCATATATCTTCACTGTCTGCAATTATTTCTCTGTGCAATCACTGCTGTGGAGTGCACTGGTTGCACAATCAATTTGTAAATAGTGCAGACCCTGATGAGACAGCTCATGCAAGAGCTGTCTCATCTGGGTCTGCACTATTTACAGGTAGGTATATTGACGTGAACAGCAAGCGAAGGGTTAATACGAGTATATGATTACCTGGATGGGTTTACTCAAACTCACAGGAGGTAGTCACAAAGGCCGAATAACCTTTCGGAGGTAGTTACGAAGGCCGAATAACCATTTTAGATATGATATTTGTGTTTAACCTTTTACTCCATAAATATCCATGTAAGAAAATATTATATCGTCAATACTGATTAGATCTATTTTATACTGGCACATGGACACAGGAATATTTGGCCCTGTCAGAAATTGTGAAATGTCATACACCAACTGAGCAGACACTAATCAGATAGTGCCTTTAAGAGCCCTCTGATCTGGGTCCACTCTGTTTACAAAAGCGTTTAAAACGCTCATTTATGAAGTTTCTTACTGGTCTTATTTCATGAAAAAAGGTTTTATGAAAATATTCGGGGTAAGACTTTTCACTTATTTTATGAATTTAAAACGAACATTAGCGGACGCTGAGTGATTAAGTCGCGGCAGATATGTGCCACCATGCATTGTTTTCTACGGCTTCCTGTCCAGCAAACTTCTCGGCATGCTGATGTAATGGATACCATTAATAAATTTGCTCGGTAGATATGTTTGCACTGGTCTAAAGCAATTTTACTTCCAGTTCGTTCAAGCGTTTGTGAAACTACTGCATTAGCTAGGGTTAGGGTTAGGGCTGGATCCTGATAAACACGTATAACGCTGCCCTCTTTTTATGTACGCCGACAAGAAAGGTTTAGTACTCTATGAAGATGACTCTTAAATCCGGAAACGGAAGGAGGACGTCGGATATATGTCGTGTTTGTCGTACCCTTTATTACTTTTCTACGGTTACTCTGTTTGCAGCTCAATCACTGAATACACTAGCGATAGGTGGATACAGTTTGTTTCAATTAAATATGTTTCCGTTCTACATGCAATTTACCAATGTATTTGCCATCGCGGTTGTTGTAGATTAGTCGGAGAGGGGATACGTTTATTTACACTTTTTACCTTTTAGGGTGGGGATGGAATAATTGTGATGTTGGGCTCCCCTAAACCGGTTTAAACCCCCAGTGACTATTGTCACTGACCGTTCCATGGCGGTACTTCTATCTTCCCCTTACTTCCATCTCCCCCTATTGTTTGTTTTTTGTCTTTGTGCGTCTCTTTGTGTTTTGGTAGTTATCTACATTAACTGTTGTGGTACTGTTCGGACGGCTGTTTGTTTTGTATGTGCTGTTTCCTGCATGGCTCATATTTGTACTTTTATCGTCGTCTCATCCGGGTCCACGCTGTTTAAAAATGTAATGCATGTCGCGTTTGACAGTATATGCCTTATGTTTTAAGTGCCATCGACCAAATATTTGTTATGAACAATGAATCTAAACTAATCTAATCTTATTTTCATTTACCATTTACTTGATGAAAACGTTTTTTGGCCATAGCAGAAACTATAGAATCAGATCTATATCAGCATAAGTAAACAGAACATACACTGATCATGTTATAATATAACAATATAACATGTCTTAAGCGGCCATTAATGTATTGAGCAGGTAGTTGCAGAAAACTCCTTTAGAACCAGCCTTACAGACCAATAATTGGACCTGTTTGTCTCATCGATGTAAATGAATAAACGAGTATCTCTGGCATTATGTAGATGACGTTTGGAAACTAATTTATAAAGGAGATAACCCATTTTCCTATCAGAAGGTCCTTCAGGAGCGCCCTTGTTTAGTGTTATGTTGTTTGTATATGGCCGTATTAAGGGACGTTTGCACAAAAGGTTTAATTCCATTCATCACTTATTAACAACAACCTTTTCTCTGTCCATTAAATTCTGTGAACGACTGTCATATAGTCAACAATTAAATTTTATAATAATTTTGTATATCATGAATTGTAAGAGATATGGAAAGTTTGAAAAGTGCATCTAACGTCAACTTACCCGATGTTCTGTTTCTTTCAGTCATGTGATAAAAAATACAAAAAGCTTAGGAACCATTCAGCTTGTGCGCCGAAATCGAGCAAAGCCACGGACTCAGGTATGTATTAATATCTGATTAGCAGCGGAACACCATGTCCCTATAACTCCCATTTTATATAAGGCAAAATTGAAAGTTGGAAGCCTGTGGGTTCCTGGTAGAGTTCTTTGATTTAGATTTACGTTGTTTGCATATGTCCCTGTATTGGAACATGTGTGCGGATAGGTTAAGCGGACAATCGCGAAGAAGCATGGGTATCTTTATGGATGCTTACACATTTCCCTGTACAATTTTCATGGAAGAAATGATGGGATCATGAATATTTATGCAAAGATTTCAAGTACCTTTTGCTTTAATGTACGCTGTAGAATCATACCTATATCTTGCCATAAGTAAACAGACAAGATCCTGATCAGACGGCCTCTGCTGGAGCCGTCTTCTCTGTGTATACTCTGTTTGCAAATGCATAAAATCGTTTATCCTGTCACGTGCCTATTTTCCTGACGGATAACAAGGTGCCTCATAACCTTTTTGTTATTATGCCAGTTGGTCACATGATCGATGTTATGTCAGTTGGTCACATGACCTGTAGCCGAAACTACTTTTTTTTACCGAGACGTTTATTTCGTGAATACACAAATTTACGTCTACCGAGTACTAGATCTACTGAATAAAAAAAGTTTTTGTTGATTTCAATCGATACCCATTAAACTAAATAGATCTAATTCTTTCACTTCATTCTCCGAAACTTAGGCCCTAGCATATTCTAGACTAGATCTAGTAGATCTAGATCTAAACTAGATCTAGTTGTTTGTCGCGAAATTACCATGTTTAGATAAAATCCACATCAAGAATCATAAATCGTCTAGATATCGTCAAGTGACAGGTTCTTTTTCTCACATAACCAACCGGGGCAACGGTTTTGTTTTGAGCATTTTTTTTAAAGCAATGTGACATTTTGGAATTCCAGTGACGTAATAACGCCTTTATAGTGACGTCATCAACAGTCTAGAGCCAGTAGAGTCGGGTATACTTTGCGGTGCATTTTGTGGTACATTCGGTACAAAATAATTATATGTTGCTGTCGTGACAAGGATAAATAGAATATTTGGTTCCTAGCTTTGAATGAGAAATATTATCTGGCTCGGCTTCTGAATATATCAGGTTCGCCTTCGGCTCACCTGATAGCATGGTCTTACCATCTATCGAACCTCTTAACCTTTGACCAGGAACAAAAAATGTTTACTGTGAATATTGAAGAAAAAAATAAATCAGCAGTTCAAAATAATCTTTTATACATACCCTGAAACAATTAAATATTTTTATCCTCATCTATTAATCCCCAAACAATCCAGTGTTCCCCACCACCCGCATAACAAAAACAAAAATGGCTGCCAGAAAAACCTCACCTGCCTATCGAACCTCTATTTTAGAAACTGTTTACTGTAAAATAATACTCATAGTCACGTTATTTCATCATGGGCACGCGACCTTTGCATAAGCTGAAGGGGTCAGAGCTGTCAAACATTTTAAATGTGGTACACTTTTCAATTCACGTTGATATTCTATAACGTAGTAAGAGTTTTCTCATGTTTAGCATAGTTGAACGGAAATAAACTGTTTTGACCTGTTTATGACATATATTTCGTTTTTAAAGCTACGAGGCGTTGTTTACAGACAAAGCAACGGTACTCATGGTTTTATGACGTAGTGTGCACTTCTACATGCGTAAAAACACCAAAAAATGAAAGGTTCGATAAACAGGTGAGGTTCGATAGAAGGTGAGTGTACGATATATTCATCCGCCTTGCCAGATAACATTTCTCATTCAAAGCTAGGAACCAAATATTCTCTATTTATATGTAGGAAAGGTTAAGCGGCCAGCAACATGAGGTATATATATTAAAACTATTTTAGCGGTTATTTATTTTTAGCTCGTCTGTTTTGAAGAAAAATCGAGCTATTGTGATCACTGGGTCGTAGGCGTTGTCGAACTTGTCGTCGTTGTTGTCGTCGTCGTCGGCGTGCAAAACCTTTAATGTAGATAATTCCTCGGAAAGTATAAGAGCTATCATCATGAAACTTCATAGGTTAGTAGATCTCATTGAGGGGAAGGCCCCTACATAAGCTTGGTTTCAAAATTTGGAGTTATGGCCCTTTTTGTTTTTCAAAGATGCTTAATTTAGCTGGACAAACACCAAGTAAGACGAGCGTTGGCGTTGTTTGAACATAGGAGTCTTAAAAAGCACATGGTTGCTTAAGGCAGGGCAAAAGTAATGCAAAAAGTTTTCTGCATTACTTGTTACTTGCATTAAAGTACCACCTGCCTTTAAGACCAAAGATTAGACCTTGTTTCACTGGCCGCTGAAGACATGTTCTACTGTGTCTCTATCTGGTATATGGATCAAAACAAGTAGTAACAACATGTGGTTGATTGATTAATTGCTTGCACGGGCTTTTATATATATATGTATGTGTACACATTTGCCAACTAAGTAAAACCAGATCGTCCACTCCTGGTATGATTCAACAGTTCCATTGCAATCGTAACACTTTTATAATGTAATGATTTCGTACATGAGGCAAATGGTTCAAGACTCAGACTCTCTACGTCTTCAAACAGATTATATCCAAATCAGACGGCTGATCGTGATCTGATCTGTTTGCCTATGATATAGACAGCTGATTGTGATCTGATCTGTTTGCCTATGATATAGACAGCTGATATCGTGGTCTGATCTGTTTGCCTATGATATAGACAGCTGATCGTGATCTGATCTGTTTGCCTATGATATAGACAGCTGATCGTGATCTAACCTGTTTGCCTATGATATAGACAGCTGATCGTGATCTGATCTATTTGCCTATGATATAGACAACTGGTCGTCATCTGAACTGTTTGCCTATGATGTAGACACGATTTTACAGAGTGACATGGCCAAACATTTTTGTGTCCATATGGAATTATAACAATTAATCTCAGTAACATTCATAGTGTCCTTATTTCTTACCCAATATTCACGGATTAACCTTTCCTCCATAAATACGAAAATAGGAGCAAATGCTCTATTTATCAATACAATACAAACTTTATTTAGAGTCGGTGCATATATAACAATGTAACATTAGCTATGTATAGCTATTTACCGACATTACATCACAGTAACAACTTATGACATACAAACAAACACAAGAACAATACAGACACATATACAATCAATTAAAATGACAGATCATATAAGATTCAGAATTACAATTACAAAACACGCAACTGATTCCCATTTTTAGGAAACAGGTACATGTACTGCCTATGGTTAAACGAGAATATAGAGTTAAACATTATGTTTAGAGTGCATCAATTACACATAAGGCCTTAAAATTATATGTTAAAAAAGTGTATCTTACATAAATGCGTACAGGTCAGGTTTCAGATCAGATGTCGAGAGATTTGACATCCGATCAGGATCCAGCCTGGAGGCTGTAAATCAATTCACTTAAAAAATAAAACTTTATTTAAAAGTACAAAAATGAGTCATGCAGGAAATACCACATACAGAACAAACACTCGCCCGAACAGCAACACAAGGAAACAGCAAATGTACATGGGTAGAAAAAACAACAAGAGACGCACAAAGACAAAACAAACATTCAATAGGAGGAAGATGGAAGTACCGCCTTGGAACGGTCAGTGACAAAAGTCACCGGGGGTTTAAACCGGTTTATGGGCGCCCAACCTCACCCTTATTCCATCCCCATCCTAAAAGACAAACAGTGTAAATAAACGTATCCCCTCTCCGACTAATCTACAACAACCGCGACAGCAAATACAGTGGTAAAGTGCATGTATAACAAAAAAACATTTAATTGAACATACTGTATCCACCTATCGCTAGTGTACTCAATGATTGAGCTGCAAACAGAGTAACTGTAGAAAAGTAATAAAGGGTACGACAAAAATGAAATAGTACAGATATCCGACGTTCTCCTTCCATTTCTGGATTTAAGAGGTCGCCTTAAGTCCGTACTTAATATTAAGTATAATCTCCGACGTACAAGCAAACTTAAAACAATACATACACTTATATTTTATGATCAATTAAAATATCAGAATGTTTAAATTTTAGAAGTGCATTTACAATGGTTTACACACACTTGATTTTCATTTTTAGGAATCAAGTATATGTATTACCTATAATCAGTAAGAGAACATTTAAAAGTATATTTAGAGAGAGAAAGTAAAAAAAATAGCATACATACATGTATCACTTAATGCATACAAATTAAATTTTAATGTTACTGACGTGCATCTTGCATCTATGCATTCAGGTTGGGTTCAGATTGGATGTCAATATACTTGGCAGCCAATCATAATCCAGCCTGGAGGCTGTAAAAGTTATACAGAGCGAATCTGTCTGGAATTTTGCTGATCTTGACTTAAGTCTAAGACTATGTTTAGATTTACAATAAGGACTGAATAGTAAAAAGCATAATATTGCGACTGCTTATATCACAATGGTTTTAAACTAAAATTCTAAAAGTTTACTTTTCTCTAGTAAAGGCTCCTTTTGGGTAGAATCATCCAAAGAGGTTGGGTCTAAAAATAGCCCATGGGGAAAAGAGTCAAAGTGTTAAAGTAGCCGTTACAGAGATGTTTTAATTGAAATATATCATCTATAAAGTCCACTGTCTTTAACATTTACCCTAACGTAAAAAGAATTCTCGCTTTGCCTTTTCTTTGTTAAGTAATGTCACAATGAATATATATTACCTGAACGTTTATGCATGTAGTGGCATATGTGTACATGCATTTTGGTATTGATAGAAATCTATCATAATTTCAAAGCAAACAGAGCCACAGTAGAACCTGTCATAAGCGTCCATCAGTTTACTGAACATAGGAGTATTAAAATCAGTTGTTGGGGCAAAATTAATGCAGCACGCTTTTTGAATGCCTTTTGACATGCATTAATCTGCCACCTGCCTAACAGAATCTTAATTAAATCTATTTTGACCGCTTAAGACAGACTCTACTTTACTTTGTTTACAAAGGCGTGAAAGTATGTTTATATGATGGAAAGGCCTGTCCCGGTCGGGAAGATGCAACCCGACAGATGCATTTTCTTATGATATATTCTGGTTTTATAACCATTTGTTATGGTGGCTTCTTGAATACAGTATTTGTTACTCGTTTTTAAATATTGTATTATATTCCAAAAACGATGTTTGCTAAGCCTTGTTAAAAATTATATAGCATTCCGTTTGTTCCTTATTTCGCCAGGCGTATCACCAGACGAGAAGGAATACATCCTGAAAGAGCACATGCGCATTCGCCGAGAAGTGGACCCACCGGCAACGAACATGCGTGAAATTGTATGTATTTGAAAGAGGGCACTGTTTTATGTGTAACGTGTAATAAAAAAAGATTCAAGCTGTCCTTTGTCTTAGCAGGCAAATAGTCAATCTGTTCTCTGCCTTAGCAGGCAAATAGTCAAGCTGTCCCCTGTCTTAGCAGGCAAAGAGTCGTCAAGCTGTCCTCTGTTTTAGCAGGCAAATAGTCAAGCTGTCCTCTGTCTTAGCAGGCAAAAAGTCAAGCTGTCCTCTGTCTTAGCAGGCAAATAGTCAAGCTGTCCTCTGTCTTAGCAGACAAATAGGCAAGCTGTCCTCTGTCTTAGCAGTCACATAGTCACACTGTCCTCTGTCTTAGCAGGCAAATAGTCAAGCTGTCCCCTGTCTTAGCAGGCAAATAGACAAGCTGGCCCCTGTCTTAGCAGGCAAATATTCAAGCTATCCTCTGTCTTAACAGACAAAGAGTCAAGCTGTCCTCTGTCTTAGCAGGCAAATAGTCAAGCTGTCCCATGTCTTAGCAGGCAAAAAGTCAAGCTGTCCTGTATTAGCAGGGAAATAGTCAAGCTGTCCTCTGTCTTAGCAGGAAATAGTCAAGCTGTCCTCTGTTTTAGCAAGCAAATAGTCAAAGCTATGCTCTGTCTTAGTAGGCAAAGAGTCAAGCTGTCCTCTGTCTTAGCAGGCAAATAGTCAAGCTGTCCTCTGTCTTGTTTTGATAATCCCTCCTTTGTACACATATGCGAACACAGTAGACTAAAATATCTCTGTAGAAGCTATCTGATCAGGGTCTGCTCTGTCTGTGGTTTTATGTTACAGATCGGAATGGATACCGTTTTGCCATCACAATATGTTTCCTTGCATTCTTTTCTATTTTGATACAAGATATACCGCTGTGTAATATAATGTCTGCTTGAATTTGGATCTGTTAAGATTAGGTACAATTTATCGAGTGTTAATATTGTTCTAAAATGTATATATGAGCAATTTTATTAAATATTTTTAACAAGTATTGTTCTATATTCGAAGAGTATTGTTCTATATATATTGGTCTATATATGAGGAGTGCTGTTCTATAGATATACATGTACATTGGGGCATTGTTCTATGTATACGTCGAACACTATTGTTCTATATATGAGGAATAGTTGTCTGTAAATGAATAGTATTGTTCTATTTATATGAGTAATATTGTATTATGTATGAGGAGCAATGTCCCATATATGAGGAGTATTGTTCTAAGTCAATTCTATCTCAATCGAATCGTTTCTTTGCGACACTGCATTGTTGTAGAACAGTGGAATATATTCTGTGTTTTACCATTATCCCGCTTATCACAGCGTAACTCGCGTTTGTAAACAGCCTGGATCCAGATGAGGTGCCGAGTCATAAAATCTTGATCGAATGGGATCCACATTTGAGGAGACATTACATGTTTACGGTAGGATAAGGGTAACACATGTAGTGGGCGAGACTTTGTTCAAACAAAACAAAATACTCTGCTGTATAAAGTTTACTGTATACAGTTTAGTTAACACAATTTGTTGGATAATAGCAACAATGGGTGTATTTCAGACCTGGGACGATGAGTTGGCCAACACAGCGCAAAGCTGGGCAGATACCTGCAATCTTAGACATGATAACTCTGATCAGCGCATGGTCCCAGGTAAAACCTCACCTATTTGAACCATCTTCTTATATAGGGTTACTGCCTTTAATGAGTCAGAGGCATCTGCAAATGGGTTGTAATTGTCACGAGCCTGATGACAACAACGGCTTTGGGTGACGTTGAAAACCCTTTACCTGACGAATATTCATGTAGGCAATAATAAATATATGACCGTATCAATAATAATTTAATGTACAGTAAAACCTCTCTATAACGGCCACAAAATTACATCAATTATTTTGTATTAGAGGCAGGTGGCTGCTTAAAGCAAGGTGAAGTAGGGGCGTTCTGCTTTACTTTCACCTTGCTTTAAGCAGCCATCTGCCCTAAATACCAACTAATTAACACAATTTAGTGGCCGTTATAGAGAGGTTTTACTGTACTTATACAACGACATAATGAGCATGGCATATTTAGCCAAGACAGACATTATAGAATCAGATTTACATTATTTTATTGTTAAACAGAGCAGACAGCTCCCTCAGGGACCATATGATCTATGCTTTGTTTACTGTGGTATGAAAGGGCAACTCTATCAAGGAAACGTCTACATGTGTAAATGCTTAACAATTATTACTACCATAATATTATTCATTCAAACGTTTTCACTCTTTTGTCTGTAAATAGTATATCCTGCTTAAATGCTAAAAGTAAAATAATTCCGTGTGTGAGTGCTTGTGTGTGTGTAAGTGTGTGTGCGTGCTTGTGAATGCGTTTATGTGCGTGTGTGTGTGTATGTTAATTATAGGGGATGTTGGAGATAACGATGCCACTTACGTGCGATATACTTTTGCATGTATATGTATATTGACATATTGGCAACTAATTTTCGAACATTCGCATTGGTCTATTTTTCGGGCGTCCATTATAGCAACCATTTGAGAAAATCTAGGTTAAGGTGCATTATTGGAATATCGACAATTCCAAACTTGTTCTGCGCGTTTTAGGAATTTTAGGAATTGCAATAATATCGAAAATATTGGAATGGGTGATAATGAGGATCAATCATAGTCTATTTTATTTATATGAATTGCATTGTACGACTCTCATACAATTTTCAGAAGAAATTTGGGAAAGGGAAGTTGTGACAATGCAAATAACTGGCATTGTATTCTTAGCATTTTATTTGCAAAATAACAATGCTTATCACAGAGGGTAATGCAATTTTGACTTGCGGGAATCTAGATTGTTCCACTATTATTGGAATTCCTAAAACGCATAGGACAATTCTAGAATTGACCATATTCCACTAATGCGCAGTCCATGTAGCCACTCAAATGGATGCTATATGGCACGGACACCTTCCAAAATGTCTGCAGTGACATAGAAAGACGAAATACTGATACAGGTCACCTCTCAAAACCTTGAGCAATGATGATCGATACTACATATTAAATACCTATATGGTTTGCAAATATGCCCGTAAAGGGAGAACTAAAACGGGCCTGCATTGTTATACTATTATCTGCGAATGGTTAATTTGCACTCCATAGAAGCCTGTTATATTCCATATCGCAGTCATTAGATCCAAGTGGATACGTGAATTAGCTGTCCCGGTTGGTTTGCCACTTGTACTTGAAAGTAATGGGAAATGCGCCCGAATATAACCCTTTACACAACGAACACGCATTTTAACTCCTGAAGGTGCCTGATCATTCAGTTCTGTTTGAAAATGGAATAATATAGATAAAAACTACATTTTCGGCCATTCTGTGTTCGTACGATTCGTATGTTGAGATCAACAAACAAAATTCAGTTGAGATCAACAAACAGAATGTTTGGTAACTGTTAAAGAATTGCCACTAGTCCGTGTGTCTTTATACACAAAGAGTATGTAACTCTGAAAGATTGTATAATTTCCTCCCAGCTTTGTTGCTGGCCTGCAGAACGTAGCAAATGTTTTGTCGCTACTGAACACATACCACGACCACGGTAAAAATTGCTGTTTACAAGTTCATGCATTTCACTGAACATAAAATACAGATGAAATTCGATATCTCGGACTTCAAGGGACCATACAAATTACTTTGAGATAACGGAGGTTTCAGTCATCTAAACAATTTCTCAATTGACGCAGAACTAACTAAAGTACTGCTGAGAACTCCTACAGGAGCTTTCAGCTTTACTTTTGACCGACAGTAAGCTGTCACATGTTTCTAGATATGTGTAATGATACATTTTAGAACAATTTTGTATTATAAATTTTGGAAGGACCGAATTTATGCTTCGAGTTATCCCGAATTTCGAGCTATACGAGTTCGAAATACCGAAGTTCAACTTATCTCTGACGTGGCGTCTGATTACGAGTCTAAACAGTCAGATGTCAGTATGCGTAGCAAACTGTATCTATAAACAGTGGAAATCCAGATCAGCCACAGTATATGAAAGTATACTGAAATTAACGACGTTTAACAATCCTCCAGTTTAAAAACCAATACCGTGTTGTTCATTGGACGGTTCATAAATATTTCCCACAGGACGTTTCTCTGTTGGTCAAAATTTGGCATACAACTCACCAAACAAAGACTGGAAAGTAGCAGTTAAAGGATGGGAATCGGAAAAGAAAGACTTTACATACGCTGGAGAACCACCAAAGAATGCCGTCATCGGACATTACACACAGGTAACGTCTTATCTCTGTTAACGCCAAATCATCTGCAGATACATGTAATGTCATTTGTTCTTTAAGTTTCCGAGTGTACTTTCTTCAATGTTATAAAACGTAAATGATGAGACATATTGGATCTTGGTAAGATACCGAGCTACTCGACGTCTCATCTGGTTCCAAACTGTAATCAAGGACTCGAACATTGCAACAAGCCACGTGAGTCGCTTGTCGGCGACTTCTGCGGTGTATGTGTTTAACAAATTTCCATTTTGTTTGAGATGGTGTTTAAGTTATTGAATTATATTAATCATGTTTATTGCACTACGATATGAGTCGCCAGGATAGGTCAGGCAGGAACTATCGGTTTAACCCATTACATCATTAGCTATTTTTAGATACAACCTCTTTGAATAAATCTACCGAAAAGGAGCATTTACTAGAGAAAAGGACAATTTTAGAATTTTGTAGTTTGAAACCATTGTGATAAATAGAGCATTTTCTCTATTTATCACAATGGTTTCACAAAGTGGCCTCTACACAGTCGTCAAAAGTCGTCAATATGAGGGAATGGGTTAATTCGCGATATATGGTCTAAGACTTTAACATGTTACTAGTGACCCTCTCACTTAGTGTTAAACTGATTACTTCAGTGCTGGTGTCAAGATAATAACAATGGCATATGTTTAAGCATATGTTAGTGCTTTAATCTGAAATTACCCTGGGCAGATGGTACTTCAACGTTAGATCTTGATTTTATCTTAACCTCATATAAATGCTTTTATCACGCCTTTGCTAACAGAGTAGACCCAGATCAGACAGTTCCTACTGAAGCCGTCTAATCAGGGTCTGCTCTGTTTGCTTACTCATGAATTCATAATAGAATTGACTCCACAAGCTCTACCAATGTCAAAGCTTGAACTGTGCTTATGCTACTATAGACATTCAGCAAATAAATAGTAATGATTTCATTATTTTCTTTACATGCATACTACAGGGGGAAAGGGTTAAAACAGTTTAACCCACATAGGCGGCGTCAATAAAGGGAGTTGAGGCACGAATGATTTATTTGTAACTTATCAAGTTGAATTGAAGACTCTATTATCTATAACCACTTCTATTGAGGCCTATGGTGTAAGAAAATTATGTTTTAGCTCCCTTACCTAACCTCGTATGTCACATGACTTTACTTTATTTATTAATCAGGTAGTGTGGGCGGATACTACAAAAATTGGGTGTGGTTACGCCAACTGTGGCGGCATGAACTACTATGTCTGCAACTATGCCCCAGCGTAAGTATAATGTGCCGTCCATAACAGCTGCAGAAAAACCACCTGACAGAAGTATAAAACAGGCGGTAGTTTAATGCACTACAAAAGGTATGCAGACAGTTCCCACATGAGCTTTCTGCATTACATTTGACCAGCATTAAATAACCACCTGCTGTAATAGACTTCTATATTAGTAAATGCGTCGCCGCATTAGTGAGACTTTACTGTAATTGCAAGTTACACGTATTTTATATCAAGACATTGCTATCCCTTTACCTAATGAATATTCATGAATGAAATAATGACATCATGTATATTTTTTGGCTGAAAAAAGGCGTCTCCTTCAGGCAAAGACGTACCTACAATTTACATAAAATGATATACATTTCAAATTCGTTGGTATTTTAATAGAACCCAATTTACGAGTATACATGTAAATTTCGGATTTCCATTCATTTGACCAGTTCGGGGCAACTTGCCTTTCGTTAAATATTCGGTATCGCGTAAGCATCATTGCATAACAGTCGCCCATATTCAACACCACATACACGTTTGTGATGTCATTTACGACGTTTTTGTTCAATTATATGATATCGTCTGCCTATTATTAATTTTATTAGCACATATTTGTTATATATATTTATAATCTGGTGACTAGTAACAATAGTACTCGTAGCAGTAGTACTCGTAGCAGTAGCAACAACAACAGTAGCGGTATAGTAGATGTAATAGTAGTAGTAGTAAGATCAATGGTAGTATTAAGATCAAACATATCGATTTAGTTTTACACGTGGGACGTTTACGAATCCAGGTTTCTGTCTTCAGTGGTAATATGATGAGTTCAAAGATGACACCTTGGAAGAGTGGAGACCCATGCGGAGACTGTCCGGGAAGCTGTAACAACAAAATATGTGGTACGCACCTCTTTGTTTTAGCGTGCTTTGCAATTTGATGTATTCTCAAGTTTTCGGCTACTTCATTATACAAGTTGCCGGTATAATTCAATTTCTTTAAAGAGTGCAATCATATTGTTGAACAATTTGAATCATGGTAAGACCCGGCATAGTTACTGGGTCGAATCGATTTAAGTCGTAGCTCCTAAAGTTATACTATTTTTATTTCAATAGCACCATTAATGGTGCGTGCCGCTATTGTCATTGTGTCAATATTCTTATTTTCTCCTTGATTTTTTCAAAACTTGCAAAACGTGTAAATAGGCTTGAGCACTATGACGCAAGTACAAGCCGAATTAATTGGATTCTCCTCTGCATCTTTTCCGGTTTCAAAGGCTGTGAAATAAATTGCCAATGATGCGGCATGAAGAGTTTGTGAGAAAAACTTATTCTTTGTTTCAAGGCAGACATCGAAGTTTTATTTTGCAAAATTGATTAATCAATTACATTCGCGAAATACACTAGCAAGCTACACTACCACGATTATCACAAACATTTCTATTACAATTTTTTTCGGTTATATAAAACTGTTTTTTATCGTTTGAAATGTAGTAAAACTGTTTTTTATCGGATTTCCACCTTTTTTCTATATATATATTATATATCAGTGGTAGGCTTTTTAAGTTGTGTCCGGCAATGAATTCAAATGATGGAATATCTGGTAGAAAACGCATAGTTGATTACACAGGCCATTCGCTAGTTTCCCTCTGTAATTAAAGAGTTAAAACATTTAAATGCTCATAATTGTAAAGACTTACATTCAATTTAATATAAAGTGGTAATCGTAGTATTTTAGCATGCTTTGTGTTTCGTGAGGAGAATTTGTTGACTAGATTCGCTACATCAAATTCGGAGTCTTGCCTTTAGTACTCGTCTTGTGTGTGGCATTGTTGGGGAACAGTTCAGACACTATTGTTAGCAAGTGGTAAAATAAAATGTTGGCAAATGATGAATGATTAAGACAGTGTCGTTGGTGAATGAGTCCGACCATATAATTGGCGAATGGTAAAGCAGTTATTGACTAGATATTAAGCCCATGTTGTAGGCGAATGGTGAAATGTTTAATTATTGACAAATCATTTAGATAATTATGTTGTTGAATGGTTCATATAATATTGCTATAGATACATAGATTTGTTTCAATATTGTGCAAGTAACATGGTTATAGTAATAATAAAATTAAAATTTTAACAACAATTGATAATTAAAGCAATGCATGTATAAAAAGATGGACTAAATAATGAACCATGTCAATATCACACCAATATCAAGAATGATACATAAAAGGAAAAACGAGTCCTTATTTCCAATGCGGTTCTTGATATGTATTGTTGGACATAGGGAGACATTAAAAGTACAAAAATGAGTCATGCAGGAAACACCACATACAGAACAAACAGCCGCCCGAATAGCAACACAAGGAAACAGCAAATATACACAACTATAAAAACATCAAGAGACGCACAAGACAAAACAAACATACAATAGGGGGAAGATGGAAGTACCGCCTTGGAATGTTCATTGACAAAAGTCACTGGGGTGTGTTAAACCGGTTTATGGGCGCCTAACCTCACACTTATTCCATCCCCCCCTAAAAGACAAACAGTGTAAATAAACGTATCCCCTCTCCGACTAACCTACAACAACCGCGATGGCAAATACAGTGGTAAAGTGCATGTATTACGAAAACATTTAAGTGAACAAACTGTATCCGCCTATCGCTAGTGTACTCAATGATTGAGCTGCAAACAGAGTAACTGTAGAAAAGTAATAAAGGGTACGACAAAAACGAAACAGTACAGATATCCGACGTTCTCCTTCCGTTTCTGGATTTAAGAGGTCGCCTTCATAGAGTACTAAACCTTTCTTGTCGGCGTACATGCAAAGAGGCCATCGTGATTGCCAACTATAAAAGGGTTGACAACCAAACATGCAGTATGTTGTAGTACTATTGGATCATACCCCTTTTTAATGAAATTTTAACATATTTGATGAACAAAGTGAGAAAATGGGTATGCCCAATAATTTTACGAAGTTTGTAAATCACATCACCATAACATTCAGGATGTGAAATACCGTGTCGCAGAAGCTCCTTGAGATTACATTGGTACTTGCCAATAAGCGAGAGATTGCGATAGTAAAATTTAGAGAAAGTTTTTCTTAATTTATGGTATCTATATCCTTGCTTAAGCAGTTTTTCAGTTACAATGAGATTTCGACTGTTAAAATCGTCAAAAGATGAACAAGTTAGATATATAAACCCCGTACGATGGAGCACGGGGAACATCCCCGTCAGGATGAGGGAAATTTACAATATTATAATCAAAATCATCTCTTTTTGTCATATATTTTACAAGAAATCATTCCATTATCAATTTTAAGGTCTAGATCAAGAAACGCTGCATAATTGTCGGACGGGTTGGCTTTATTCAATTTGAGTTTTTAGGATAAATTGTAGGAATCAGAATATCAAAGAAAGGGTTATCTAAGTTAAAAATATCATCCAGATATCGACAAGTTTCATTGAAGGATTTTATAACATCTTGTGATTGTGGATTCAAACGCAACATGAAATCTCTCTCATAGCAGTACAAAAACAAATCTGCGACAAAGGGTGCACAATTCGTACCCATAGGAATACAAATTACCTGACGGTATATAGCATTCCCATAACGTACAAATATGTTATCCAAAAGAAAGGTTAGTGATTCGCAAACTTCTGAGCACGTCCAATTGGTGTAATATTTCATTTGCTCGTCAGTAAAGAAACCTTTTTCAGCATTACGTGCCAGGAATGATGTTTTTTCCCGGGCAAATACTTTCTGTATTAAGTTAGTAAGTTTATCTTTAATCAAGATATGAGGAAGAGTTGTGTACAAAGTAGCAAAATTGTACGTGCTTACAGTGGATGCAAGAAAGTTTTTGTTCTTAAATGATCTAAATTAAAATGAATTAAAGTACTTTAGTGGTAAAATTAGATATGTCAAAATAAATTGAAACAGTTTCTAGGTTAGGGTTTCTATCATAATAAAATTGTAACTTATTAAAATATTCAAATTAAAGACTGAATTGGCAAAATAGTAACATTGAGATGATGAACACTTTACACAACTTGGCACAACTATTACAAATTACAAATAAAGTGTTGTTTAACAATCTAAAAGCCGACATTTTATAGCCATTTTTAATTTACCAAGGCTGCTCATTTTCTTAGTATGCGAAGGTAGTGAGTTCCACAGCGTACGTCCCTTGAATGAGAATGATTTCAGACCAAAGCATTTGACTTTGTTAGCGAATGATTATGTGGTTAAGACAATGTCGTTGGCAAATGGATTATACAATCATTTTAATTTTCATATCATCATGTACAGTACAGTTCGGGTTGAGTGTAAATACAATATCTTTCATACCCTTGTAATAAATATCAACGCAATACACTCTGGTATGGAGTTCTGTTTCATATGAAAAAGGAGACCAAAATCAGACTAGAAAAATCATTTGAGAAAGAATAAAAAAAGGGGGGGGGGTGAAAAAGGGGACAGGGTGGGTGAGCAACTTCAATTGGTTATAAATACAGAGAAATGGTTGAATTTTGCGTTATGGATGTCTGATGTACCTTTCTGGTAGGCTATGTGTTTTTTCTATCTCTATTTGTTTCTTTAAACAATATTGTTGGTGAATGGTTAAAACAACATTGTCCTTTTCAATAATAGTGTCTTCCCTGTTGAACAGACTTGTCAATTCTGCGTATAAGACACCTTAATAAGCTATACTAGGACAAAATATCATTTTGGTTTCTAACCTTATTACAAGGCACAGAAAATATATACACTCAGTGACCATTCTGCAATTAGCTTGCGGCTCGCCATCTGGAAGGTGCCTTATTTGAGCGAATCCTAGACCTCGCGCAATTGGAGTGGGGCTAGGTCATGCGAAAGCATAGGGCGAGGGTACAAACATATGATACAACTGATCTTGGTCGTTGGCCTGAGTCCTGAGTCATGGTACAAAGTAGTTCACAGCCAACAGCAAATCTTTATTCACATTTGAATATAGTTTGGATCCAAATTAGTAATTTTGAGTCACATCAGGATAACAATTGTTTAACAATTTTACACTGATATAAAAAAGAAAAAAGGTTAAGGGAAATCCGATAACTAAAACACTTTTTGCGAAAAACCTACGACAAAGTGTGATGAATGTTTACTATTCCCCCATAGATATTTATACCCGAAATCGTGCCTTCATGAATATGCATTACCTACATATGTACAGTGGTGAACTAAAATGGATTCTTTTTGGCATTTAAGAAATTGTAGAATGAGGTCTATATTATTTCACTCGCGAACATAGTAGACCCTAATTAGACGACTGCTACATGCACCGTTTGATTTAGGTCTACTCCTTTTGCAAAGGTGTAACAATGAGGGAACTGTTTAAGACGCAGGACGAATAAGTTTTCTAAGCACATGGTATGAGCATCCAAGTTCATGGGCCCTGGTTCCAAAGCCCGTTATACAAAGATCGTATAAAATAGTCGTACATCCTTATTATACGACAATCGCTACTACTCAGGTTGACAAAACATACATCCTAATATAATCAATAAGGAATACCATTATACGACAGAATCCTAACAAATTTAAATGTAAGCAATAATGACTAACGTTGTACGACAGAACCCCAACACACATTCTAATATACGCAATAAATGCGACAGAACCATAACACACATTCTAATGTAATCAACACTGGCTAACATTGTACGACAGAACTATAACACACAATTTAATCGAAGCATTAAATGCTAATATTGTACGACAGAACCATAACACACATTTTAATGTAATCAATAATGGTTAACATTGTACGACAGAACTCCTATAGAAGCGTTCTGTTACTTTCACCTTGCTTTAAGCAGCCACCTGCCCTAAATAACAACTAATTAATACAATTTTATTCGCCGTTATATAGAGGTTTTACTGTATTAATTTTGAAACAGATGTAATGCTATTCACGAGGAAGGTACATACATGTATGAAAATCGCTTTTTTAACAGTGTAGGATTAAAGGCAAACATGGCATCAAATAAGGTTCTGCATTGTGTGCCATCAATCAGGATCTATTCTTCATTGCTGACTTGTCTGACAGTATAGTACTAGGTCTTGTCTGATAGTGTAGAACCTGGTCTTGACTGATCCCGATAGTGCAGAAAATGGTATTGCCTTACTGTGTAGAACCTGGTCTTGCCTGACCCTGATAGTGCAGAACCTGGTCTTGCCTGACAGTGTAGAACCTGGTCTTGCCTGACCATGATAATGTAGAACATGGTCTTGCCTGACAGTGTAGAACCTGGTCGTGCACCAAACGTCGGCTGATCTGGTTCTAAATATTGGTAATGTTTGTGTAATAAATAGAATACAATGGAGTCGATTTCTCGGGTCGAACCTGGCAACTCTTGCGGACCTGACAAAATGGTACAATTAATAAATAGTACGAGAGGCATTTAATAACAAAGAAGTCAAGGTATACTATTCCTGAGATGAACAAGGGCACGTAACGATAGCTTTGACTGAATATGTCCACAAAATATAAAATTGTTTAAGAAGAGTGCACGAATAAATACATATCAGTCACGGAACGAAATCACATGACTATAATATAAATGAAAGTATTCTTCAAGTCGCAGTTGCTCAAATGAATAAAGAAGAGCACATCGGGTGACCATATGTGCAATGGAAAAGTAGTAAAGTCAAGCAGGCAAAGCCACATGCAAGACGCAACCACCACCAAAACACCGATAGACAGCATGACACACACACACACACAACCACACACACAAACGCACACGCATACACACACACGAAATGAACACAGAAAACACCAAAAGACACACAAGAACCAGGGACAAACGTTCCACAACATGAACAAACCACAAGCACAAAGACGCAATGCAAACAAAAGGAAGGGTGACAAAGAGAGTACCGCCTTGGCACGGTCAGCAGCAAAAACACAACTGGGGGTTTAAAGCCATTTGGTAACCACGCCAATAAATATTACATATACAAATATGAGTCATGCAGGAAGTACAACATACAAAACAAACAGCTCCCCGAACAGCACCACAAAAAGAAAACAGTAAATGTACATAACTATCAAAACACAAAGAGACACACAAAGACAAAACAAACAAACAAATGGGGAAGATGGAAGTAACGCATTAGAACGGTCAGTGACAATATCATCGTTGCTTCAAACCGGTTATGGGGCGCCAAACCTTACACTTATTCCATCTCCAGCATAAAAGACCACGTAACGATGGTTTTGGCTTAATATGTCCACATATTACGGAAGCAACTGCGATATTCAATATAAGAAGCATAACATCGCTAATTACCCAGCAGATGATTCAATTATTTTGAAGGGAGTAAGTCTTCCGAGGGAAAGCAAAGGGTCTGATTAAGGGCAGTGATATCACCCAACCACCACATAATACCACAGCGACAGCAACGCTTTTACTAGTTTCTTTTTGTTTAGACTGCAAAGGCGAAACCTGTCTTAACGATGGAATTGGCAACCTCGAAACATGTGGCTGCACATGTGTGGATAGCTTTTACGGAGGACCTCTGCCATTTTACAAGGGTGACACGTGCGAACGTATGTGATTTATATACAAATTCGAGGCTTTGGTTGAGTAGGAATCTTGATATACTCGTAGGTTAGACGGCATTATGACAAATCTTCATGAAATAGGCTGCGAGGAGCATCAGCGAAGCCATTCTATTTTATGAAGACTTGTCATTGGCAGTCTAACCGACTTAAACCGCAGTTTAATTTTGGCGGCATTATTTCAGTCTTCACGAAAAAAGGAAAACTGAATAACCAACTCTGATTGGCCAACGCCACAGTCTTTTCAAAAACTGCGTTTAATTAAAAAAGAGCAAACGGATATGCATGAAAGAAATTATGGCATTGCGATTATTAATAAGATTAATTTCTAAAAGGAAATATTTACACATGAAGCTTTTGTTAACGCAGAAACTGTAAACAGATTTGTATTATCCATCAGCAAACAGAGCAGACCTTGATCAGACGGCTCCTATATAATTCATCCGATCTCGGTCTGCTCTGTTTGTAATGTGCAGAAAGGTGTAGATGTACAGTCGGCTAAGCGGACATTCGGACCGAAAGTAGACTCTAACTAGGTACGTTACTTTTAGCTTTATTTATCTATTAAGAGTTAATTAAAGTATTAGAGAAACTATGAAGAAAATCAGTTTCAAGAAAGTAATTAACGGTCAGAATTAAAGAAGGAATTCATTAACAAAATAAATATTAAGTTCTGAATCTGTAAAACTGAAATTTAAACAACAGAATATATTGCATCAGTTAGATACAACTACTGATTTGAAATACATTTTCTTTTTAAGTTTTGACAAAAATCTCATCTTATATCAATCAGAGATAAAGGTAATTTCATGCAATGTTAGACATTATCATGCGACCTGAATGACATTTGCAAACAACATTGGTCCATACGAGATCATGCTTATCAGAATTGTCTCATCAGGCAGAGTCCAAACTCTTTGACACGCGGGTACTAATTTATCAAAAGCTTGAACCGGAAGTAATAATTGCAACTTAATTGAGTGTACTGGATAACCTGTATCGCGCTGGTGGTGACTTGAGTCGCATTTCCACATAGCTTGGATCCAGATGAGACGCCGATTAACTCGGTGTCTCATTACGATCTAAACTGTTTGACAACTGGTAAATAGTTTCTCAAAAACGTATATCACGACGTTTAGTCATAAGTTTCTCGGAACTTAATCGGAACTGGGTGTCAAACTTTAATAATGACGTCATGGCTGAAAATTCATAATAACGTATAAACACAAGGTAAATTGGTATTGGTAGAAACGGTAAAGTTGGATATATTATAATTTCATACATAAATACTTAAACTGCTCTGATCTAATATTTCGACCACTAAGGGCCTTTGTCAAAGATTATCATGTCAAAATACACGTCACATTTTTGTTACATGCATTCAGCCATAAAATCAAAGAAGCATATTTGTCATAATGCCGTCTAACCTACGAGTATATCAAGATTCCTACTCTTTGATTTTATGGCTGAATGCATGTAACAAAAATGTGACGTGTATTTTGACATGATAATCTTTGACAAAGGCCCTTAGTGGTCGAAATATTAGATCAGAGCAGTTTAAGTATTTATGTATTATATTAATTCCCTATTTTGGAATATTTACTTCATTGTATAATTTCATAAGCAAACAGAGCAGACCCTGGCAAGATGCTCGTATATGAACCGTCTTATCTGGGTCTACTCTGTGTGCAAATAGGTGAAAAACTGTTTTCGTGAATAAAAAGGTTAAGATACCAACTATTTACAGACTTACAATTCAGGAAGGCAATATGTCTAAGCTGTTGGATTTATTCATCATAGTTTCTAATGTTTTAAACTACAGTTCTTGCAAATAAATCAATTATACTTGCAGTGGACTGCACGGACATCGAAGAGCCTCCATATTGTTATGATCAATTCGATGAGAAATCCTGCTCCATAATGAGCAACGTCAAGGTCCATTGCCCTATAATGTGTGGCATTTGCGATATTTGAGGTATGTATATTCTGACTTCCGTCTTCTCCTCCTGTCGCTGTATGTCAATGCCAGTGTTCACTCTTTGCTTTTCTAGATTCCTAACCCAACCAATAAATGGCTTCCTCTCGTCACCACACTATAGCCTGTCCACACTTCGATTTTCTCTATTACTCTGTCCCCGACGTATACTTAACAGGATATTATGCAGCAAAACCTGTTTTTTATTACGAATTCATAACAAACGAATTCGCTGAATTGATATCCCCCGTTAAACAAACGTTTGCCTCAATAATTTACCAGACAGATAAAGAGATAAATGAGAGTCAAACTTACAGGATTGCAGTACTTTATGGTATAAAACATTTACTCTCATTTTCATTTTAAAACTCCAAGCCATTTCTGAGATATGACTTTGGACGGACGAATAGATTAAGTGTATGGCAAATCGAACGATTGTAACTTTGGTGTTCCAATATCTTATTTTTCATAGAAAAACTGAACCTGTTTCTGAATTATGTTCATAACTGTGGTATGATGGTTGGGGTAAATGTAGATGATACTTTGATGATCGTATTTCCGTATACTACAAACTATTTTCACAAATGTTCATAGACACACTCTTAACAGTTTCTTAGATACGGCTACAGTCAGACAGAAAGGATTGTTTTGGAAAACAAAGGATCATACCTTTGGTGTTGTGTTCCAATTTCGAAGTGAATGATACTTGCCGCATTTGTATGCTAATGAACATTTACGAAACTTCACGCAAAAAAGTATTGGTATTGTTTTTGGCAAGCAAAAGTTCAAGATACTTTCAAGCCTTTTTGGTATTTAACATTTACATGGAGTTCAAAGAAAACCTCCTAACCATTTTTAGATATAACTCCGGAAACACCAAAACTATATCCCTCCGCCCTGGGCGGGGGATAAAAAGCAAATGTTTGCTTAATGCTGGACAAATATATTACAGAAAGTCACAATGGAGCTTTCATCCAGCACCAATCTACCGCTTTGCCTGCTCAGTGCGAAATAACTGGCATTCGTGAATAGCTTAGATCCAGATGTGACGTCGAGTAACTCTACGTCTCAACAGGGTCCAATCTGTTTGACACTCAGTCAATAGTTTCTTAAAAACATGAAGGAATCTAAAATAAGTAAACGATATAGCAGCTTAGAAACTGAGCTGACGTCTTGTCTTTCAACAGGCTAAAGATTAAAGACTTGCCCCATGAAGAACTTTTAAAACTATCGACGAAATGGCAGACCTTCAACTAGTTTCTTTAAACTGTCGTGTCTCCCTTCAGAATTTACACAGAAATAGCAAACAAAAACATGTTTTCATTTTTTTGCTAGATATGAAGTATCAAATTTATTGTCTACAAGACACCAACTTTATACAAATGCAAGAAAAACATTTATGTACAGTGGCATGGACAGGTCTGTTTCAGGTTTGGTTTGTCAAATGCTAGATGGGTCGCAATTCTATTTAGCAAAGCTATTGAAAGTAAAATACACAATAAGTATTGCGACAGAGACGGCAACTCGTATGTTATACTAGATTTAACAATTGATTAACAGAAATCCAACCTAGTAAATGTATATGCCAACCACAGGAAAATCAGCTTTCTAGGTAAAAATATTTCATATCATAGACACAATTGGTAAGAACACTTACATCATGAAATTATTGTTTTCCTTTTCAGTCGCTTCAGAAGTCACCGTTTTTCATTCAGTCCTGTCAGACGTCGGGGTCTGTCTTTAGCAGTTCTACCACAGCCGTTCGATTTACTTTGCTCCAGATAGATATTGTATTATTAACCCGTTACCTCATGAATATTCGCATAAAACATTAATGACATCATTACTATTTGACATATGAAGTTTAATAATTGTTCATCAATACAGAACTTTTTCACCTTGGGCGAAATTTAGAATCACATATTAAATTCCAAAAGCAAACAGAACAGACCCTGATCAGGCGGCTCTTATAGGTGCCCTCTGACCTGGTTCTATGGAAATGCGTTTATATCAGGTAAAGGGTTAAATCAATATTATCTCAATGTTGAAATTCTGACTATAATGACATTGGAAAAAGAAAGCAAAATGGCAGTCTATTGTGAATTTCTAGGATGTTTGTAAATATCAGCTGGATTTATATTTTTCACGAAGCACATAACTGAAATAGACTGCAACTCTTTATATATGTACTATTGACCCTTTTAACTCTGAATTATGAGAGTGGTATGGTCCAATAGTGTACCACTCAATACCAAAGGCTTAAACCTGCTGGAGGATGTTGAATGACAAACAGTGCAGACCTTGACCAGAGGGTTTCTCTGGTAGCCCTCTGATCTGGAGGTACACTGTTTGTAAATGACAGTCCATGCGTGTCCTGGGTTGAAAGGGCAAGACTCACCTTAAATAGACTGTAACTCTGTACCAATGTATACTATTAAACTCCCCTTCAAAACAAAAGTGTTCATTCTATCTTACAGTCCTTGAATAACCTACTACACATAATGAACACTTTATTTTATCAACATTCATGAATGGAATAGCGACTTCATGAATAGTAATTAACTCATTCTGTCCTAGGATATATTAAGACCCAACATTTTTGAAACAATCTTCCGAAAAGGAGCATTAACTATAGAAAAGGAGAATTTTTGAATTGCGTATTGTTTGAAACCATTGTGATAAATAGAGTATTTGCTCCTATGGCGCAAATGATGTATTTATCACAATGGTTTCAAATAATGAGTTTTACAGAGTCGCAAAAAGGCGTCAGTAGGAGAGAATTGGTTTAATGAATATATCATGGAAGGGGGTGATCCTTCGAAAGCAAAAGTAGCAATGCGAAAAGAGAAAATTGCAGACTCGGTTTTATTGAGTCTGTTCATGAGTAGTAATTAAAAGTGCAACACTACCCATGCCCCTAGCACCGGCTTAAGCAGTATTCATTTCAAAACTAATAACATCAAAACTGATGACTCTGAAGAGCCAGAAAATATAACAACACTGAGAATGAAGTACGGGGCGACTTGTTACGGCCGCCACACAACCACTTACACCTGCTGTTGTGAAGTAAACATATCCTGAAAGTGGGTGATCCTTCGAAAGCAAAAGTAGCAATGCGAAAAGAGAAAATTGCAGACTCAGTTATTAATTGAGTCTGTTCATGAGTAGTAATTAAAAGTGCAAATCTACTCACGCCCTCCCCCTAGCACGAGCTGAAGCAGTTTTGGATTTTTTAAAACTAATAACATCAAAACTAATGATCCCGAAGGGCCAGATATATAACACCACTGAGAATGAAGTACGGGACGACTTTTTACGGCCGCCGCACAAATAAATATATCCTGAAAGTTTTAAAATAGTGGATGAACATCGGAATATTTAGCTATGGCTGAATATTTAGTTTCACAGTACCTTTAACATTTCCCTTATGGACATTTTTGAAGAAATGTTGATATCATGAATATTAATTAGCTGAATTTGTATATTGGCATTACGACATTAGGAATATTTTCAAACTGTAGTATCATATCTGTATAATTTCGTAGGCAAACAGCTAAACCTGGTCAGACCAGTCCACATGTCTAATGTTTGCAAAGGCATGAAAAGGAGTTTATATTGGGGAAAGTAATATTTTTGCCAAAGTAGAAACCATATGATCAGATCTATACTATTTCATAAGCAATCAGAGTAAACCCTAATCAGACGGCTCCTGTAGGGGCCGAATGATCAAGATATGTTCTGGTTGCGTATGAAATTATAATAGATATGACTCTATACATGTAGTTTCTAACAGTACCAAAGAATGCCATAAAAACATCAGCTAATAAGAGTTCATTATCTCATTATTTCTTGCATGAATAAAAACGTTTAAGCAATATATTAGACATCGATCAGACTGGGACTGTCTGATCTTGGTCTGCTCTGGTAGTGCAAATGTAGTGTAAATGTACGCATGTGTCTCTATGAGGTTAAAAGCAATATGAGCAGATTTTCCAGTAACATATTTATATAGCAATATGAGCATTTTTTCCGCCGGTAACATTTAGCAACATGATCATCTTTTCGGTTAACATTTTGCAATATGAGCAATTTTTCGGTTAACATTTAGCAACACGGGCAAATATTCGGTTAACATTTAGCACTATTGACAACTTTTCGGGTAACATTGAGTTTAGCAATATGAGCAAATTTTCGGGTAATATTTAGCAATATCAGCAAATTCTCTGTTAACATTGAGCAATATCATCAGATTTTCGTTTGCATAGATTTTGTCCGCACATGTTGGATGTGAGCTTTGTGGACAGTTACCCAATGTATTTCTTTAAGGACATAAACAAACTGTGTAGACCCAGATCAAAAGGTGATCTACATTGCTTGCTTCACAATATGTATCATAGGTAAACTCTACAAAGGAGACCTTTTAAATTGGATCGGTTTATAAAACATTTTGGCAATTGCAGTTTGAAAAAAGAAGGGAGTTCGTCCTGATCAGTTGAAAAAGAGTCATTTAACAGAAACGCCATAACAGGTGTAGGAAGACCTAAGAGGTATTTTGTCGTTTATGGAACAAATTGCATTGTTTCGTGCACAAAATACCGAGGTAGAACTACCAAGAGAGACTTGGTTTATGGCACTGAGATCAGTAAATTAACACAAAAGTTTTGCATATGTAGGTTCTTGTTAACCCATTACCTCATAGGCTATTTTAGACCAACCTCTTTGAATAGATCTACCGAAAAGGAGCATTTACTAGAGAAAAGGATTCTTTTAATTGTGTAGTGTTGAAACCATTGTGATAAATAGAGCATTTGCTCCTATGCAGCAAATGCTCTATTTATTACAATGGTTTCAGAGAGTGACTTCAAAAGAGGCGTTAAAAGGTGTCAACATGAGAGAATTGGTTAATACTGCTAGCCTGCAAACAGTTAACCCGTTGGAGTCCAGATCTAAGTTAAATGTTACAATTGTGTATATAATGGACTCAGCAGGCTAAATGTTAAAATTGTGTATATAATGGACTCAACAGGCTTAAGGCTAAAGTGTTATATAATGGGATCTGCAGGGGAAAGGTTAAAATTGTGTGTATATATACATAGATAATGGGGTCAGCAGGCTAACCGTTTATATCTTTTTCATCCTTCGCCTGTATCAGTACTCAAAATGTTATTTTCGTCTATTGTTTTTATTCCTGGTATAAAAATCGTTATCGTTTGCTGCAAATGCCACAACAAAGAGAGTTCACACACCGACTTTGATAGCTATGGAACAACTCATTAAAGCACTCAGATTTATTCAAGCATTTCTGTTATTATTCATAAATATTTAGCGTGATATTTCTGACAATCTGGAGTTGTAAGTGGACTTTAAGAACTATTTTAATCATATGAATATTGAATATGTGTACAACTTTTGTGGTTCACTGATTTATATGACGAATGGGAAGAATATAACTTATCCTTTTAATACTAGTTACTAATGTTGACTATTCCGCCTGTCTTTGAAATAGTATTTGTTTAGTATGGAAACGAGAACTTAAATGATATTGAATGACAGTCAGCCAGATCCTGATCAAAAAGGCTCCTGTTGGAGCCATCAGATATGGCTGTAAACTGTTTGACAGTCAGTCAGATCCTAATCAGAGGGATCCTGTAGGATCTATCAAATGTGGATGTACACTGTTTGCAAATGCCAGATTACATTAATATTCACATGATGGGTGGACTCTTACATTAATATTCATATGATAGATGGAGTCTTACATTAATATGCATCAAGAACAAAGTAATGTTCTATGTTAATTAAGTTTCTAAAGCATTTTGATCTTAGACATACTGTTGATTTCTGTCGAGCCTGCTTGCAACCAAATTAGTCTCGTCGCCACAGTAGTGGCTAGATGCAAGTGTATATGTCCAGCATATTTTGTCTGGGCCATTGCTTTTGTTTTTGAGAGGGGGAGGAGGGGGGTTAATATAGTTATAGCGGGGTAAAGAAGCATCAGTATAAGGGATGGTTATAGAGGCATCAAAGGCGTCAATATGGGGATTGGGTTAATGATCAACACTCCTTCCTTCAATATGCATAGTTTTGAGTGTAACCCTTTGTCTGATAGAGACAATTGGGTTATGGTATATATGGAGTAAAGCGTTTAGTATTAACACATACAAGTGTACATCTATTCATGTAAGGCTCTGTTGGCCTGGTAGGAACTGTTGCTCTTAGTTTTATATCATACTTAATGTTTTCAAAACACGTGTCAGTGTGTTAAGCAGTAAGTATTCTGATGACAAACCAAGTTACGAGAATTCAATTTTAAAGCTTTTAAAGCTTTTTAAGCCGGTGCTAGGGGGCGTCAGTAGTGTTGCACTTTTAATTACTACTCCTGCACAGACTCAATAAAACCGAGTCTGCAATTTTCTCTTTGCATTTCTACTTTTGCTTTCGAGGGATCACCCATTTTCAGAATTATGAGTTTTAATCGTATAACCATGATATCTAAGACCAAAGTATTTCTTGTTTGACCCTTGACTAGATATCTATGTACGAAATGTTTTGATTTCCTTAGTTGCCAATGAATGAGTTATGATTGGAGCTATAGATGTACAAAAATCATAATTTCTCCACCAAATACTGCTGCAGTGCGTTAGCCACTCAGCAGTTCATTGGCGAATGTACTGCTGCAGTGGGTTAGACATTCAGCAATACATTCGGTTCAAACCAGGATTTCAGCGAATCCACTGCTGCAGTGTGGTAGACATTCGGCAGTACATTGGCGAATGTACTGATGCACTGCGTTAGATATCCAGCAGTACATTGTCGAATGTACTGCTGCAGTGGGTTAGACATTCAGCAGTACATTCGATATAAATAGGTTTTAAGCGAATCAACTGATGCAGTGTGTTAGTCATTGAGTAGTACATTGACGAATTTACTGCTGCGGTGTTAGGCATTCAGCAGTATATTAGCAAATGTACTGCTGCAGTGCGTTAGACATTCAGCAGTACATTTGGTACAAATAGGGTTTAATCGAATCCACTGCTGCATTGTGAAAAACATTCAGCAGTATATTTGCGAATGTACTGCTGCAGTGCGTTAGACATTCAGCAAAACATTGGCGAATGAACCAATGCAGTGCATTCGATGAAAAATAGGTTTTCAGCGAACCACTGCTGCAGTGTGTAAGACAATCACCAGTACATTTGCGAATGTATTCCTTCAGTACATTTTGATTGATCCAATTCACGGTGTTGATGCATTTGTTATAGCTGTTATGCATATGTATTGGGATTTGATAACTGATACTGAACATTTGATGTAAATACTGTCAGTTGTTTGAAATTAGGCTTGTATAATGTTAATATAGCCTAGAACAGTTTTGCTGGTTCTGAACTTCAGCCAGTACTGTATAAGTACTTATCAAAAAACGTGTAAAATAACTTGTTTTAAAAACAAGGACAATTACTCCCTATCATCCTATGTGGAATGGAATGTGTGAATGGTTAACAGAATAATATGATTGGTGCATTAAATCCAGACAAAAAATCAAATTGGAAAAAAACATATTGTTTATCCTGCTGAAAAAGGCCTGAATTCTACTTTATTAAAATTCGTGTTACGAACAGTTTATCTGTAGGTTATATCGTAGAATACATGTGGTCTTTGATAAGATAGCATCGATTACCTTGACGTGTAACGATCTTTGGTGACAAAAACAGTACTTCTGCAACAACTTGTACTGATCAAAGATGAAACTCATATTCTGAACACTACATATTAAAACAATGAACTGAACTAGCAGTCGAAAATAGTCCCAACAATAGTTATGAAAGACGCCAGCTAAATAACAAGATTATTTTGTAAATGGCATATTAACCCTTTCCTTCATATAAACGACTTTTCACACCATTGCAAAAATAGACCCAGATTAGACTGCCCCTTTAGAGTTTTATTAGAGTCTGCTCTGTTTCCTTAAACATTGTATAGATATGTTTCTGCAGTGTCTGCCAAGTTGAAAAATTCCCTTGTCCATGAATACTCATGAGGTGATGATAGATATTGAACAAGGTTTAAAACATGCTTTTTTGCCAATGCAGAAACAGTAGAATCAGATATATATATAACCCCATAAGCAAACTGATCAGACCCTGATCAGACGGCTTCTGTAGGAAGCTGCTACAAAATAACAGTTACTTCACTTAAATATGTTTTCGTTTTAACATGCACTTTACCACTGTATTTGCCATCGCGGTTGTTATAGATTAGTCGGAGAGGGGATACGTTTATTTACACTGTTTGTCTTTTAGGGTCGGGATGGAATAAGTGTGAGTTAGGGCGCCCAAAACCGGTTTAGTCCCCCCAGGGACTTGTCACTGACCGTTCCAAGGCGGTACTTCCATCTCCCCCCTATTGTATGTTTGTTTTGTTTGTGTGTGTCTCTCTGTGTCTTTTATATACATGTACATGTACATTTGCTGTTTGTCGTCGTGGTGCTGTTTGGGAGGTTGTGTGTTTTGTATGCGGTGTTTCCTGCATGACTCTTACATGTACTTCTATATATCTGATTCTACTCTTTGCAAATGTCTTTTATACTCAGTTCCCACGCACTACAGTTAAGGACAATTACTTATACAGTACAACTTTGTACGTAAGCTCCCAAGAACGTGATCTTGCATGTGAATAATTGTTTTCAATAACATATAATACCGATCCCTAATTAAAACAGAGTAACAATCAACGGAAACAACTCGGAGATACGCATAATGAGACAGAATGAAGAACATTTATCAGTCGTTTGAGAAACTTGTGAATCAGATCTGGAAGAAACTTAACTATTTTTTCATTACTAAAACATTGGTTTAAAATAGTTATTATTTCTTGAAAGAGAATAGTTTAGTTTATCATTACAAAACTGAGCAGAGAGCAACATATTCATGGAATCACTCCTCCCAAACATAAAAACTACTTTAAGTTTATTGTTTGTCTAATAAGCACACCAGTTTATCTCGCATTTATTTCCAAAATCGCGATCAGAGTGTCAAACAATCTTCAGCCCGATTAGACGTCACACAATCTTAAATCTGACGAGACATCCCACAATCTTGAACCTGGTGAAACCTCACACAGTCTGGAATCTGATGATACCACACAGAGTCTTGAGCCTGATGACACCTCACACATTATTGAGTTTGATGACACATCACACAGTATTGAGACTGATGAGATGTCACAAAGTATTGAGTCTGATGCAACGTCACATCTCTGGAGTCTGATGAGGCGTCACACAGCAATGAGTCTGGCGAGACGTCATACAGTATTGAGTCTGATTGAATCTCACAAAGGATTCAGTCTGATGCAACGTCTCTCAGTCTGGAGTCTGATGACACGTCACACTGTATTGAGCCTGATGAGACTTCACACAGTCTGGAGACATGTGAGATGTGTGATGAGACGTCACAGTCTGGAGTCTGATGAGACTAAACTAAGCGTTATAATTTGACCTAAACTGTTTGTAACGGTAATCACGGGATTACCTGAAGCAGGTCAATGGTTAAACAAATGACTTAAATGTTTAGATATTCGAAATGCTATATACAGTATCACTAAAATTAATCGAAACCAAAGTTGGCGTAATCAAATAAAAAAAAACCTATAATACATCGATCCCCGGTCACAATATTACGTCCGGGGTCATAGTATTATGACAGGGGTCCATATATAACAGAAAAGGGACTTCTTTGCCGAAATATAACTAGAACACTTACTAAGTCAAAAATGGACCCACATGATGATCAAACTTGGCCAAGACTGTTTACCCATAAACATTCTCAGCACGTATGGCGCATAGCAGATTAGAAATGTTTGAGTTAAAGGGCAGACATTATGTTTTAATGGCAAATTTTGACTAACTCAAAACTAACTCAGGTGTCACATGCAATTTATCTGGTAATCGAACTTGTCCAAGAGCTATGAACATTCTCTGCAGGTTTGGTGAAGATCAGATAGTAATCGCATTGTCCGTCCTTCCGTCCGTCCGCGCTAACAATTCATGTTTATGTGACTAGATAATTACATGAGAACAAAAGATCTTTTGTTCTCATCGGTTTTATGTGGCTTATTTTCAGTTCATGGGTCAAAGGTCAAGGTCACGGGTACCATTACTTTGTCACAAAGTTTGTGTTCGGTCTGTAACTTCTTGATCTATCAATGGATTTCAATATAAATTGGCACAAATGTTCACCAGAAAAGACGATGTGTCGCGTTTAGCTCCCTGGGTCAAAGGTCAATGTCACAGGGTACAATTACTTGTTTATCCAATATTTTGGCATGTTCTAAATGGCATTTTCCCCCAGATTGAAATAGAAAGAAAAATTCCAAAATCACAGGCAGATGTTCATGCCCCAACGGCGGGCATATAGCAATCGCATTGTCCGTACTTCCATCCGTCCGCCCGTCCGTCTGTCTGTCCTTCCATCCGTCCGTCCCAAATTTCGTGCCCCTTCTATAACTTTTTTTTTATCTGTGAATGGATTTCAAAATAACCTGGCACAAATGTTCACCACACAAAGACGATGTGTCGCGTTCAACTCCCTGGTCCATGGGTCAAATATTAAGGTCATCCTTCAGGGACAAAGGTCGGGGGCATAAGTGTTTCACAAACACACTCTTGTTCTAAAGGGAGATCCGACCAATTATTTGCTTTGACACACATTTTCTTTCCTTCTTCTCTTCTTTCTTCTTTTCGCCTCTCTCATATTTATGGATGTTCCGGGGAGCCGTGCATGCATTATATACATGCAAATTTACAATAGCATGTGAGTGTCATACATGCGACCTCTGCTCTGATAAACAATCGCGCGTTTCAGGTTTTGGCATTATATGTCCATGGGCGCGGTGTATTGTGTAATAACTTCGCTAAATACATTTTGTCAATGCTCTACATCAACGTCTTCTCTTGCTGAATGAACATCGTGAGTAACGTTTAGAGCTACATGTATATCAATGAACACGTGGATCATGTTGCGCCTGATCATTACAAATGGCAAGGAGTACAAACAGTGTAGTGTCATATCAAATTACATATACTGTCGACCGTTTTGAGTCTGATCATAGAAAAAGTAAGGAGTGAATATGCATAAATAATAATAAAGCACTGTCTAGATACAAATCTCTTGAAATAGGAAATAAGAGTCAGTCATCGTTAGGTCATTGCATCTAGTCAGATATAAATCGTAATATCACCAAATAGGCATGCGTTTGCAGTAATTGTCATTTTATGGGAGTGTCAGTTTGTTACATGTGGTGTCAGTTTGTAACATGTCAGGTGGTTACAATACCGTACTTTGGGAATAATTGGCGTCGTGATATGTTCGCCTCTATGCTTAAAAAACCCATATTTTTATCCGTTTAATTTTCGCCATTCTGGGATTAAAAGGGCCCAAAACTTAACACATGTATGAATCGACAGTTATTCAAGTCTTCAGGTTGTTATTGTTAAAACGGAAATACTACGAGTATGAATTGCTATTCCCAGTCATGTCTAATTCCAGGGATAAAACGCTGAGTATATTGTATATAAGCTAAGCGTAAATTTATAATTTGTTACCGACGTGTGTGTAAATGATTGAATTGCACCTTTTCTATAGAAGAAATCAGTGATTGAAAGTGAGTAAATGCTCAAGCAATACTGCCGTAATCATTGTTTGTGTATCTGTCACGCATTACTTACGATAGAGTCTGGCATATGTCATAATATTACGGCCGGGGAGCCACACTATTATTATCCCCGGTAGTAATATTATGACCGGGGGTAGATATATCACGGGATCACTTTTTCCTTACACCAGCCACTGTTTGCAAAATCCTCTTATGCTGAAGCTTTCATTAAAGGCATTGCTGAAAAGTCCTCAATACTTAACTTAAATAAACAGCAGCAAATCTTTAGATATTAAATTCTGCTAACGAATCTGATAATGTTACCAGGAAGCTTTAATATTGCAAAATGTTGACCAGCCAGTGAGATGGACAGACAAACTGACAGATGTCGAAACCAATGTATAGCCGTTTACATTTGTCCCGCTCGTTTAGTGTCTACGTAACATTAACCAAAACTACAACGGAACCTGCTATAAGCGAATGCAACTTTCAGGAACATGGTACTGCTACGTGATGTATAACGAAAATAACTTTCAACCTGCATTTAATCCTTTCCTTCCATTTCCTCTGCAAACAGAGTAGGCCCCATATCAGATGACTGATCAGGGTCTCTGCTGTGTTTGCTTATGGTATAATTTAGCTCTGATTCTAAAGTTTCTTCCTGATCCAAAATGTCATATAAGCCATTATGGAAAATATTGAACTAATTACTATTAATATGAATTCATTATTTATTCCACATGAATATTCAACAGGTAAAGGGTTAAGCTGTCGCCGGTTCTATAGACCGACAATTAGAATTCTATTTAGCGACAGCTTGAGAGTGTCTTCACTGTACAACAGTTACTGTTGTATAACAGTATTCTCCCTCCATATCAGCGAACATTTATGTACATAATAAGGGAAAATAATGAGAAAAAAACTCATGAATAGGTTAAACCTCACAGAAAAAAAAACGTTAATCGGGATTGTTCCTTGGTCCCCTCAATTGACATTCATCAAAGACCGATTCCCAGAAGTAGAAGAATTATGCCAAAATGCGAAATGACGTGCGAAAGCATGCATAGAGACAGGATCATTTATAAAACTCGGAAACCAGCCTGAATGGCGCAGTGGCTTGTGGTACTACGTGGCTTTGCAAGACTTAGACTTTGCTACACGATGTGCGGGAAGGTGAGAAACTTTAATAACGTTACCTGATATTATAGAAATTTTCAATTATGTTTATATACTGGATTAAACTGTTATGGTATGTTCTGTATATTATTGTCACTTTAATGAACACAAGAAGGCAGTATTCGAGATATAGAAACTCTTTTGCTTTGTGTTGTTTTTGAAAAGGAAACACTTCCAACCAATTTACAGTCAGGACTAAAGTTAAATATTACTAAAGTCCATTGTATACATAACCTTAGCCTCAAATATGTGTGTTGTTATGCTGAGTCGAAATGAAACATATGTTTATATTTATTTAACCAATTACTCCATACATACGCCTTCTAACGCCTTTGAATAGAGATAACCCAGATCATACGGCTCCTATAGGAGCTTTCTGGTCAATGTCTGTTCTGTTTACATGTGGTATAATATAAATCTAATTCAACAGTTTTTGCCGCTGCAAAAAACGCATGTGTTCACTTGTCATTATTATATCATAATATTTCTGGTCATTAATTTAACATGAATAATAATGGGGTAATGGGGTTAATATGGTATAGTTCATGGAGTACATGGTGAATATGTTATCGTTCATGGAGTTAAAGCGATGTATAATCCCATAAAAACCAACCCCAACATGGTTAATATGGTATTGTCCATTGAATACCTGGTTAATATTGTATTGTTCATGAAGTACATGGTTAATATGGTATTGTTCATGGAGTACATGGTTAATATGGTATTGTGCATGGAGTACATGGTTTATATGATACTGTTCATTTCAAATGTATCAATGGAAGTGCGAAGAAGATATTGTTTTTTTTCTGTCTTTACACTGTTACCCCAATAATTAATAAATACTAGTGTAGCAAATTTATTGTTTCACATATACACGACAGTTAAGAAACAAACTAATGTAAAATGGAAGAAAAAAGAAATAAAATCGTATGTCTTTAAATAAATATAAATGTGCAGAATATGTTTAAAATGTCATCTACCAAGTCAAACTGATCGGCGGCAATCAGGGGCGTGCCTGATCCAAATTCTTGGATACGCACCGTAGATAGGGAAGTGGAGATGACTTATAGATGATGACTTTCATTGATCCAAAAGGAATGATGGAATATACTGGCTAGATCTTCACATATATACTATCGATTGAAAAGGCTACTCTTGTAAACACTTACAACATAATATATAACATTAGTACATACACGGTTACTATGTTAATTAACTATTGTAATTAAAGGAAGAAGACTGAGATAATGAAACATGGAGGAAACCTAGGACTACTTAATAGTGCAGTAAATATACTTAAATAGACGCATGCACACATTAAAAACAGAAAAACATTAAGTGGTAGGTGGACACGTCCGCTGCATATAGCGAAGAATAAAATACTTCCTCCTGCTAGAAGAAATGTGAACTACCACAGAATCAGGGAATGACACTATTGCTGGACCGACAAAGGTTTAATTACAAATAATCCAACGGAACACGCTTATCAGATTTGAAAATGATACAATGAAACATAATTACTATTTACATGTATTAACATTTTAATTACATACATACGAGGATGGTTCAATAGGTATTGGCAAGTACAAGTGTAAAGCACCAAATAACACAAGCACATGTTTTTTCTATTTTATACCTGCGACGTATTTACCTTTATGCAAAGTATTAACCTTTGATTCAATTCTGAAACGCGCTTTCATTACCTATTTCAGCGACATCTCTCTAGTTTCATTCTTGACCTAAACATTTCACCAATAACTATGTTACATTATAATTTGCATATGCACCTGCGCATTTGCTAGTATTTAGTAATAAACTATGTTTTCATTAGTTGACACCGTAGACTGGCATACAGCCTTTTAACAATGCCCATACACATGGCTAAACATTGTGTAAAATCCAGAGTACACACTGCTAATAGTTTATATTCCTAAAACTCCATTCTATTAAGAACTGTCTACTAGTATAACAAAAAAAAGCAAACAACAAAAACCAAAGTTGTTTTCCTGCACAAACCCTCTCCTGAAGATAATTAAAACATTATTATATTGAGAATAACAATCTTCGAATTACGGGCGTCTCAGTTTCTATTTCTAGATAGGCCTACGCATAACTCGATGGAACACAACAGACTATGAAGTCTATGACAATTCACGCACCTTTAAAAGCTTTTCGATCAAATTATCACTCACGATCATGTGAGTGAAAAAAAAGCATATTTGCCTCCTGACTTGATTCTGAATAAAACACGTTTCCTCAGCGGTGGATTAAGTGAATAAAACTGATAAAAAAGACCAAATTATCACCAGAGCCTCTTTAGCTCAGTAGGTAAGCGCAAAGATTTTTGTGTTTTAAGTTCACTTTTGTATGATCTGGCGTGGGTTGGAATCTCCCAGTGGCCAATATGTTTTCTTGTGCTTTTTTCTTTTCTCATATTTGTATAATTCTATTGGTGATTTGTCTGTTATTCCGCCAACATATGCATATTTACAGAATATCAAAATAGTTCCATGATTATAGAATCATTACACCGTAGAACTTTCTACTAACTAATAAACCTTCTACTACCGGAATTAACCTAATAATTAAGTTTATGTGCAGGGCCTATATTACGTCACTGCAGAAGACAGGATAAAAGTCGAACTTTATATTGTTCTGAAGATGGATTCTGCTAATGATGTCATTAATGATGACCCACATAGGTCTAATACGCCGAGCTATGCCAGATAAATACCGTTCTTTAAGTAATTACGGACTGCGAAAACGAAACACTAAATTCTATATGCTTTAAAGTGTATTGAGCTTTTTTATCTTCATATCAATAGAAATATACGCGCCTCAAAACATAAATAATAATTTATTCATAGTACTCCAAACGTGGTTCGGTCACTTTCCCATGGTCTTGCAATTACATATTTCACTACTGTTGTGATTGTTTTGCATTTTCAGAACATTTTAATAGTGATTTCTTATACAAGTAACTTGAAAACTTTTCAATATTTGTTTCTTCTACGTCACCTTCACTTATTCTTTCCAAACATCATAATCGTCTAGAAAATAAAAGAACAAATAGTAGTCATGCAGGAAACATCACATACAGAACAAAGAGCCGCCCGAACAGCAACACAAGAAAACACAGTAAACTACCAAAACACAAAGAGACGCACAAAGATAAAACAGTATGGGGAAGATAGAAGTACCGCTTTGGAACGATAAGTGACAAAAGTCACTGGGGGATTAAACTGGTATAGGGGCGCTCAACCTCACACTTATTCCATTCCCGCCCTAAAAATGACAGTGTAAATAAACGTATCCCCTCTCCGACTATTCTACAAAAACCGCGATGGCAAATACAGTGGTAAAGTGCATGTAAAACGAACACATTTAAGTGAAACAAACTGTATCCACCCATCGCTAGTGTACCCACTGATTGAGCTGCAAACAGAGTAACGGTAGAAAAGTAGTAAAGGGTATGACTTAAACGAAATAGTACAGCTATCCGACATTCTCCTTCCGTTTCCGGATTTAAGAGGTCGCTTTCATAGAGCACTAAACCTTTCTTGTCGGCGTACATGCAAAAGGCCAGCGTGATTGCCAACTGTAAAAGGGTTGACAACCAGACATCCAGTATGTTGTAGTAATATAGGGTCATATCCCTTTTTACAGAAGATTTTTAGCATATTTGATGAACAAAGTGAGAAAATGGATATGTCCAATAATCTTACGAAGTTTGTAAATCACATCATCATGAAAATCAGGATATGAAATGCCGTGTCACAGGAGCTCCTTGAGATTACACTTGTACTTGCCAATAATTGTTCGTTAAACAAGAAGTCAAAAGTATAGACAATTTTGTAGTTGTATATGACTTTTTATGTAGTTTTGGTACAAGGCAGACCACGGCAGACCAAGACTCCAGCCCATTTCAGTATATTTAACCAGCATCTCTTCCGAATTCACTAAGAAAAAGACACAACCATAAAGCACAGTGTATATTTAATGAAATAGTAGGTATGCCCTTTGTTTAAGCCATTTTCATTGGATGGCTGTCTGCTATAATTTTGTTTGGAACTGGCACTCCCAGTCCGTTTATTAAGAATTAAACATCAACAAAATAGAGTAAAACCCCGCTAATGCGACCACCAAAAAAGGGTATAATTCTTGGTGACAAAGGCAGGTCAAAGGCAGATACAATATCACAGACAGGCCATGAACAGACAGAAAAAGATAAGTATACATATATGCAATAAGAAAGAAAAACCTACACATTGGAATATGTTTAACAGTGAATCTTTGCTACAGTGTCGTTAGACGTATGTCATTCAGCACTAAATATATGTTCACGGTACATGTTTGAGCATGTTAATAAAGGTATTTATACATCGGTTTACGACACCTCTTTTCTTATAGTAATTAATCAAAGTATTCAATTCGTTTAAGAGTACATATGTTAGATTGCATGTTTTCCTTCTTCTAGCTATAGAAATAACCATTGTACATTGCAAAATCTGTATATGTCAAGATAATATTGAAAGAATTATAATCTTCTACAGAGATTTTATATCCTATAACCACCTGTTTTAAATAACTTAATGTTTTTTGTAGACCACAAAAACTAAGAGCATATGTAATATTGTTCCAAAATGAGTTTAGACAGTTGAAACTATTTTGTGGAGTAGTTTAAATCTGTATTGTTTGATGTGGTTGTCAGGTTTTCACTGTTTATAAATCTATAAACACTATACCAGTTAATATCTGTACGGAATAGGTTGTTCCAGTAATGTTATTGTGAATGTAAGGGGATTTGAATTTTTGTTTTGTAAGTATATATCTTATTTGGCGATTATCTAATGTATTTAATTCTTTGTTGTTTATATTTATGAATAAATTGGTTTTTACTTTAGCTTTTTTTTTAAATGTCTGTTTTAGTATATCTAACCACTGTCTTGGGAGTGAATTCTTCAACTTTTGTAATTCAAACATCCATTATTGTTTATTTATCAGTTTGTTAAAAATCTGGCCATTGTTTCCTAAAATGCCATTGACAAACATAAATCCGGATTTTATCCATTTGTGGAAGATGAGACTTTTGTTTTTGTATTTTATATGCCTATTTCCCCATAATACCAGTTTTCTTAAATCATAAAATATCGTTAGAAGTTTAGATGATTTTAGATTCGTCAAAGCGATCGAATTTTCAAGAATCGTCTTATAAACTGTTGGCATTGGATGACGCGTTGTTAGTATCGATTTAACCCATTCTATTCTGAGTGTTTTTTCATATGTGTATATTTCAATCATGTTTAATCCGCCTTCAAGTTTATCCCGAATAAGGGTAGTTATTTTGTTTTTTGACATATTGTTTCACAGGAAACTGAAGAGCAGTGTGTTAATTTGTTCAAAGTATGTTTAGGGGTAATTGATGATTGTAAATTTCGGAAGAAGTACAGTTTTCATTATTGGGATTTTGACATAAAATGTTAACTTAATTGTCTACTGTTCCACTTGTTTATAATAGTTTGAGCTTCTCTTGATTTTTCGTCTCAATTCAATTATAGACTTATCATGTCCGAAGTATATACCCAGTGCTTTGATAGGGGTATCTTTAAAGGTAATATTTATACCCCCAGAAATGAAGGTTTTTTGGGGGTATACCGGAGTCACCATGTCCGTCTGGTTGTCTGTCTGTCCGTCCGTCCGCCCGCCATGTCCGGATCATAACTTCCAAAGTATAAAAGCTATTGACTTCAAACTTCATACATGTATATAGATAGATCACATTGACGGCAAGTGCAGTGCACAAGGTTTGTAACTCTGTCTTCAGTATGTTTGGAATTATTGCCCTTTGTTATTGTTCAGTTTCCCGGAGTTATTCTTCTAAATCTTTACAGGTATTGAAGTGATATGTGGTATGCGGCTTTATTATAATGAGTTACAGATCAAGTTTGAATTTCGTTACGATTCATCGATTATTCACGAAAATACGGTGATTTTACTTAGAAATTTTCCGGAAAATTCAGGTTTTCCGCAGTTTGTTTTTAAACCCTTGCACTTATTGATGTGATATTTGGTATGTAGCTTTAGAATAATGAGTTACAGATCAAGTTTGAATTTTGTTACACTTCATTGGTTTTTAAAGGAATTACAGCATTTTGACTTAGACATTTTTAGGAAATATCAAGTTTTCCGGAGTTTTTTCCAAACTGTAGCAGATATTGTAGCGATTTATTTATATAACCTCCATCCCTGTATCAAATGTGCTAGTGAGGTATTCATCAACTTTAGTGGCAGTTTAGTTTCATATTCTGTAAGTGTCAATTTATTTTTCCCTAACCACAGACCTTCTTTCTTCTTTTTATTCAATTATAATCTAGACAATTTCCCCAAATGTCTGTATTCATTCAAGAGTTGTCTTTATTTCTGTTATATTATTTAGAAATATTGATGTATCATCCGCTAATTGCGAAATTTTAATATTGTGCATTTTTTAATTGTATGTGACGGCTTTACCGTTTATATTATCACAGTTCGAACTCGTGACTAATATTTCTGCGACAATTACATATAAAAGAGCTGATAAGTGGTATCCTTGACGGATTCCACGGGAAACGTAATACTATTTCGAAATCCAACCATTGTTGATGACTGAGGGCATGATGTTATTATAGAAAACATGTACCTAGTTAATGAAATCAGTTTTAAAACCAAAGGTAACAAGTGATTTGAGCATGAATTGTCAGTCTACAATATCGAATGTTTTTTTGTTAAAGATGTATTCTGCGCAAATTTCCGCAAATTTTGCGTTTCAAACTGACTTCAGAATCGGAATCTATGTACCTCAACACTTATTTAACACTAAACAGCACGGTTAGTAAATGGTTGTTTGTATCGAAAAATAGAAAAATGTATTGCTACGGAAATCAACGGAACAGCGTTTGCCATTTACCAGAATCTGTCGTAAGATTCAAATTTACATACCGGAAATAATCATCCGAGGTATATGTGGTCAACAACCAGTATCAGTCATTGTACCTAATTGATATTCAAAGCGTTGTTCCGAAATAGAATCGGAGTCATTCGGAACTTGGCCGAAGAAGTCCGCTGATTTCCGTACAAATCCCCGTTTCTAAAAAGGACACTCCTTTTTAATAATTTAGCAGTATTCGGATAGCGATAATATTTAGCTGAACAAATATAACCTGTTGGAAAATGGGTTGTTAATGAAAAAGTAGTAAAGTCAAGCAGGAAAAGCCACACACAAAACGCCACCATCACCAAAACACCGACAGAAAGCAATTTATATAGCAAATAATACACATACACACATACAGGAGAAAGTCACATACAAGACGCAATCACCACCAACACATCGATAGACAGCATGTCACACACACACACGCACAACCAAGCACACGCAAACACACGAGAAGAACACCGAAAACACGAACAAATACACAGACACCAGAGACAAACATGAACAAACACAAGCACAAAGACACAAGACAAGCAAAAGTAAGGGTGACAAAGAGAGAACCGCCTTGGCACGGTCAGTAGCAAACCGCCACTGAGGATTTAAACCGGTTTACGAACGTCCTAACCTCACACTTATCTCAAAGTCATCCTAGCTAAACAAACGTTGTAAATAAAGATATCCTCGCCGGACTTCCCCGCCACATAGAAGACAGTAATCACAGTACAAAATGGAAAACATAGCATAACGTAGCGACCGACTGTAAAGGGGTCGATAACCAAACATGCAGTGTGTTGTAATACAATAGGGTCATAACCGTTCTTCCTAAGCATTTGTTTTATTCTATGTATACATGTACAGCTTCTGGTGTTAATTGATTAATAAAATAAATGCGCATAATACATCCTTTAAGTTTAGAAATAAAATTGCACCGTCTCTTTCTATGTCTGTGTAACCTATATTATCTTGAATTTGACGGATGTTGTAACCAATAAATCTGTTTTTGATTAGCCTTGTTGGTCTAGATTTATGAGATAGGTAGAATGGTTTGAAGTCTCATTGCTAATGCTCTCGTTGCGATCTTGTAATCTATATTTAAAAGGGAAATGCGTCGCCAGTTTTTAGGATAATACTTTGTGTATATTAAAGAATTGACACATTGTCGTTGGGTTATGGACAATGCGCCTTTCAAATAACTTTCGTTTATTGATGCGATAACAAGCTCTTCTAAATTGTCCAAAAAGTTTCTATAGAATTATACTGTGAGTCCATCTAGTCCTTGACTTTTATTTAATTTCATGCTAAACATTGCCGATCTGGATACCTCAGGTTTAATAAGCCCTTCATATTAATTTGCATCATTTTCTGATGTTTTGTCTACATCATAATAAGTTATAATTTTATTTGGTGCTGAATACAAATGTTCATAGGAGGCAGACTCAGCTTCAAGCATTTTAATGATTTCGACAATTATTTCATTGTTGTATATTAAAGAGGTTATTGTTTTTCCTATTTTGTCTGGATTTTTCTAAGCTGAGAAAATATTTTGTATTGTTTTCATCATATTCTAATAAATTGAACCCTAGAATTTATTTGGCCACCTTGTGCTTTGTAGTTGTACATGGATTTTATTTCGTTTTCTACCTCTAATATTTTGGTTTTAGTTAAATTGTCTGCTATTATAATAACAAGCAATCCTTGGTAGATCTAGTGCCCTGTACTAAAACATCTCGAAACATTGAATTAATTTGGCAGAGATTTATTAACATTATTTGTTTCTTTACATTATATGTCAACATTTGAATGCCACTGAATATCTTTTTAAAGATAAATGTATTTCTTGTGATACTGGCAAATGGCTGACCTATAGCATTTCTGTTGTGATATATACGACCCTCAGTGAAAGTGTTGAGTGTCGGAAATAAAATGAAGTCACAAGAGTCGAGGAGGGTTTGGTAAATCAGACAAACCCTTGTGCCTCAACACCTGTGCCGCTATAGAGAACTTGTGAGTCGGATTATTGTCATACAGTAAGGTCATACCTGATAAACCAACAACTCGGTTTCTCTTTTTCAACCTTTTCTCAAGCCTTACCAGTACAATATCACAATGTAGTTTGTCAGTAACCGTCCTACTATCGTAATCGCAGCCTGAACGGTTTCTCCACGACTATTGAAGAAAACGGCGTAAATCGCCTTCTTTACACTCAAAATTCTTTGAACTACCAAAGTTCTCATTGCCTGTTTGGTGGTCCATATTTTGTTACTGGAAATAATGCACCCATGTCCCGTCACCAGTCACAAGGTTAGAAAAACGTTCTCTGTCTGAATTTAAGGTTCAGTTTCAACAATTGTCGGCGGTTAAAAAACGCTGCGTTTTTGTACTCAGGAAATAGGGTATACCTTCCCTTATTGATTTTGACACTTGGTGTACTCATATTGCTGAAGCTATTCAAGAATTCTGCATCAAAGGGTGTCGACGAGAACATGCTGATGTAGATGTCCTTTCGAATTGGAAAAAACGTGTTTTTGAAATTATTGATACACGTATTGCTTTTTTACAAATCTAATTACCATTTATCACCACCTCGAGTTAAATTTCCAATATCTGAAGAATTTTTCATTCTAATTATGTTCCTGCTCCTGCTGACAAGGCATCAAACAATGTAATAATTATGTGAACATTGTATTATGTTGATGTTTTGAAGAAAGAATATTATGTTGATGTTTTGGAAAAGGACTTAACTGGTTCACAAACATATATTACAGTGCAAACCCCTGAAAAAGATATACATGTAGTCTGGGAACATGTAAAAATGTGCAATACTTAAAAGCTATGTGTTATGACATATGTACACATGGGAGATGATATTAAAGACAGATCTATTATAATTGCATCAACAAATAAAACAGACCCTAGTCAGACGGCTCCTATAGGAACCTCTAATCTGGGTTATCTGTTTCCAAATGTGTGCAAAGGAATTTATAAGGGAGACAGGGTGCAGTTTCACATTACAACAGATATAGGTGCACATTAGATTACTAAAATCGTCCTTTCATCACCAAACCCTATGCCCAGACGATTCCAAAGAGTGGTGACAATATAGAGTTAAGTGGAGAAGTAAGGATATTCTTGAAAAGTCTAGGCATCTTATCTGGACCTCTGTATCACATGACAATATGTACAGTATAATACAGAAACACAACAATACATCACATTGACCCCAGATCGCTTAACGCTGCATTATAGAACAATGATACACATATAACGGTTTGGACCCTGATAAGACGCCGAGTTAACCGCATTTAAATACATTTGTTTGTAAAGGAAGTACTATCGCGGTTAGCGGGATATGACTAAAATAATATATACATGGACGTACTAATCATTTGTTTGTATTTTGATGTTTATATGTACATTTATACAGAAAGAGAAACGAGATATGAATAGTTTATTTAACCCTTTCCCCGTTGCATATTCATATAAGAAACAATGGCACCATGTGTACTTACAAGCTACATGTTACGACATATGTACACATGGGTTTTGAAATTAGTAGAAACTGTAATTGCATCAGCAAATAAAACAGACCCTGGTCAGACGGTTCCTGTAGGAACCTCTGACCTGGGTAATCTGTTTCCAAATGTGTGAAAAATCATTTATAAGGGAGACAGGGTGGTGTTTCACATAACAACAGATATATGTGCACATTCGACTACTAAAATCGTCCTTTCATCACCAAACCCTGTGTCGAGACGATTCTAAAGAGTGGTGACAACATAGAGTTAAGTGGAGAAGAAAAGTGATTCTTGAAAATTCTAGGCATCTTATCTGGACCTCTGTATCACATGACAATATGTACAGTATAATACAGAAACACAACAATACATCACATTGATCCCCAGTCGCGTAATGTTTTACTTGACGCTGCATTATAGAACAATGATATACAAATAATACAGTATACACCGAAATCCATTAAAATCACAATTAAGCACATAGTGGTCCACAAAAACATCGTTAATTCTGTAACAAAACTTGTTAATATCTCCGAACCTAACATTCAAAACAATGGATAAAGCTTTATAAAAGAATAACATGAATACAATTAAAATGAATTGACGTGAGAATAAGAAAACATTGTAGTAAATCATATCTTGAAATTTGACAAATGTCTGGATGTTGGGTTTTAACCATTCCCTCATATTGATGCCCTTGACGCCTCCGTAAATATCACTTTTGAAACCATTGTGATACACAGATCATATGCTTCGTAGAAGCAAATGCTCTATTTATCACAGTGATTTTAAAAACTACACAATTCGTTAATTTGCCTTTTCTTTAGTAAAAGCTCCTTTTCGAAATATTTATTCAAAACATTTGGGTCTACAAATAGCCAATGATGGAATGGATTAAAGCAAGTTGTAGATTTTTGCATTTATTTTTTACTTGGGTTATTTAAAGCAAGTTATAGGTTTTTGCATTAATTGAAGTCAGCTTCTGCTCTTAAACCTTTGAATGTTGACATTTCAAAGTGGAATGCTTTACCGTTATTCAATGATAGAGTCTATTGATACGAAAGGGTATGCTTTGCGGGAAGCTGTTCAATGACAAACATTGCAGACCCTGGCAGATGGCTGTCCTCTGATCTGGGTACACAGTTTGAAAACGTCTTTTTTCCGCACTCAAACGGTTGACACTGCTATGTTTTATCCATACATGATCGCTCAGTGTTCTATTGCAACTATTTTGTTCTCTTTTAAAGAATAGGACATCATAAATATCAGACTAACGACTTAATACACTGTAACGTAAATGTTGTGGTTATCGAGTTTCTCTGTGTTTAATATGGATCCAATATGTTTGTAAAAGTGAAGTCGTGATCGACAGGGAACGTGTTAATATATCTTTTTTACAGATTACTCCTCTGATTTACTTTCTTCACAGGTCACTCTCCATTTTTTCACACATTTCTTTCCTGTTTATCGTATTACAAAGATCACTCTTCCGTTTATAATTTTCACAGATCACTCTACTGAGTGTCGTTCTACACATTTTGCTCTCCTGGTTGTCTTTTTTCACAGATAATTCTCCTGAGTGTCTATCTTCTTATGATAGTTTCTGGGTTGTCACGTTGCACATGTTGCTATCCTTGAAATGTTTCTTCACAAATTACTGTCCTGGTTGTCTTTTTCACAAATTACTCTCCTGAATGTCCATTTTCGCATATCACTCTCCTGATTGTCTTTCTTCACAGAATAATATGCTGGGCGTCGTTTATTGTTTTAAAGATTACTCTCATGGTTGTCTTTTTTCACATGTTGCTCTCCTGTTTGTCTCGTTTCACATATTGCTCTCCTGGATGACTTTCTTCACATACCACTCTCCATGTTCTCTTTCTTCACATATTACTCTCCTGGTCATCCTTTTTTACAGATTCCTCTCCTGCTTGTCTCGTGTCACATATTCTCTCCCGGATGTCTTTCTTCACATATCACTGTCCGTGTTGTCTTTATTCACATATTTTCTCCTGGTTATCTGTTTACACAGATTATTCTCCTCGTTGTCTCTATAGCAGGTTACTGTCATGGCTGTCTTTTTCACATATTTCTCTCTTGTTTGTCTTTTTCACACATTACTTTCTTGGTTGTTTTTCCTTGTTTGTCTTTTATTAAAAGTTACTCTCGTGGTTGTTATTTTTCAGATTACTTTTCAAGTCCGGTCGTCTTTATCACAGATTACTCTCTTGATTGTCCTTTTTCGCAGATTACTATCCATGTGGTATCTTTTCACAGAAAACTCCCGCGGCTGTTATCTTCACAAAATACTCTCCTGATTGTCCTTTTTCATAAATTGCTTGTCTGCCTTTTTCACAGATAACTCTCCATAAGCCATATTGTCTTTCTTCACATATTACTGTCCATGTTGTCTTCCTTCAAAGATAACTCTCTTGATTGTATTTTCACAGGTCATTTTCCTTGTTGCGATGCTCGTGCTTGTGGTATGCGAGGCAAGCAGGGTAAGGCTTTTTCGGTTTTATTTGTTTTATGTGAAGCATCGATATACATATAAATTGTTAGTAAGAAATGGAATCGATATGATATATTATCACATTTGAAATGCATGACAGCAATCTTATTGTGGCTATAGATCATATGGGATACAGATACAAATGAATTGTATTTATAAGATATACGACCGTATATGTGTGTGTGTATATGTGTGTGCATGCGTGCGTGTTAATGGGTATATTTAATGCGGTTTAAAGGTTAATGCAAACAGTTCCTGCAGGATGTTCCTGCCTCAGGTTAATATAGATGGATTTCACTGCATTTATATATTTTTTGCAATGGATACTTTCCTTTGGAATGTTGTTATGATATACATATATACAACTGACATGGTCGATATAAATACAATGTTTTAGCTGTAATTAAGAATTAAATAAATTAATACAGTAACAATAAAATACATATTCACTGCACTACACATCGTTACGCTACACTACACTACACTGCACTACATTACACCACACCACACCACACTACGTAACACTACATAACACTACATTACACTACATTGCAATACGCTACACTACACTACACTACATTACATTACACCACACCACACCACACTACGTAACACTACATTACACTACACTGCACTATGCTACACTACACTACACTGCAATGCACTACAACACACCACAACACGACACAAGATCCTATCCTATCCTATCCTACCCTATCCTATCCTATCCTTAACTCTATCCCTATCCCTATTCCAATCCCAACCCCTATCCCTATCCCATGAAAACAGCACTGTGCCTGGCATACATATTTTAACCCTTTACCTAATAAATAAGCATTCAATAATCTATCACTTCGGGACTAGAATATATACAGACCGTATATGACAGATTGTATTTGTACGATGGTCCCTAAACAAGGGAAGTTTTAGTCATACTAGAAACTTTAGGATCAGTTCTATAGAGTTCCATAAGCAAACAGAGCAGACCCTGATGTCTTCAATGCGTCTCTATCAGACAATGTGTTATATTTAGCCTGGTCGGGCTAAATTATGATACTCCTGGCAATCAGGCTGGAACTAGATGAGCAATCGTGTAACTTTTCGTCTTCTCTGGTCTACACTGTTTGACACTCTAGTTGCATTGTTGTTAGAAGAATTGAACATACAGTAAAACCTGTCTTAATTGACCGTGAAAACGAGACCTACATTTCGGTCTTTACCACATGTGGTAGCTTAATCCAAGTCGGGAATTATACCGAAACTTGAACTTTCTGCATTTGTGGTGTGCGGTGGTCCAGTAGTAACGCGCTTGACTATCAATCTCGAGGTCCAGGGTTCAAATCCCGGTGCCTCCCGGAAATTTCAGAGACGCTTTTAAGTGTCTCCCATCCGCACCTCCTCTCAACCAAGGGGATAAAATGGGTACCAGTGAGGGTCACTAGCCGGTACTACGGTTGCATGATTACGCCATATGTTAGCAGTGCTCAATAGTGTAGTCGAGTGACTCAATGACCACGGGAGTAAATGTACAGTCGGCTGAACGGTCATTCGGACTGAAAATTCACTGTAACTAGTTACTTTAATTTTTATTATTACTTATGCCATGCGTCGAACAACCATCTGTTTTTTTTAAAAGTTTCTATATTCATTTAATAAATGGTCGTTTAACCCTTTCCTTCATATAAACTCATTTTCACGCATTTTAAACATAATTCCACAGTCTCTGTCTGACCCGAAACATAATGTGTATATATGCCATCATAAAGTATCAGTCAATAAATATGCGACAAAAAAGGCTCTTACTGTACTTCGTATGCGGCAAAATATGTTTCCCGTTTTCTTAAATAACGAAATCGATGCAAACAAAGGGTTGAAGTGTACATAACATGCCAAAACATAATTAAGGCAATATATAAGAAGCCATGTAATGCACACTAGACACCAAGGCTAACAAAACAAGAGCTGTTACAGTCACGTGACAAATAACCCCAAAAATTGTACCCAGTGACCTTGACCGTTGACCCATGGACCAGGGAGTTGACAAATCGTCTTTGTGTGGTGAACATTTGTGCCAGGTTACTTTGAAATCCATTTATAGATAAACAAGTAATTGTACCCTGTGACCTTGACCTTTGCCATATGGACCAGGGAGCTAAACGCAACACATCGTCTTTGTCAGATGAACATCTGTGGCAAACTATATTGAAATCCATTGATAGATAAAGAAGTTACAGACCGGACACGAAATTTACGACAAAGTAATTGTACCTTTGTGATCTTGACCTTTGACCCATGGGCCAGGGAGTTAAAAGCGACATATCATCTATGTCTGGTGAACATTTGTGCCAAATCATATTGAAATCCATTGATATATAAAGAAGTTACAGACAGGACACGAAAGGTGTGACAAAGTAATTGTACCCCGTGACCTTGACCTTTGACCCATGGACCAGGGAGTTGAAAGCGACACATCATCTTTGTCTGGTGAACATTTGTGCCAAATCATATTGAAATCCATTAATATATAAAGAAGTTACAGACTGAACAAGAAATTTGTGACAAAGTAATTGTACCCTATGACCTTGACCTTTGGCCCATGGACCTAGGAGTTGAAAGCGACACATCGTCTTTGTGTGGTGAACATTTGTGCCAAGTTATATTGAAATCCATCGATAGATAAAGAAGTTACAGACCAGACACGGAATTTGTTACAAAGTTATTTCACCCTTTGACCTTGACCTTTGACCCATGGACCTGGGAGTTGAACGCGACACATCGTCTTTGTGTGGTGAACATTTGTGGCAAGTTATATTGAAATCCATTGATAGATAAAGAAGTTACAGGCCGGACACGAAATTTGTTACGTAATATTGTACCCTGTGACCTTGACCTTTGACCCATGGACCTGGGATATAAACGCGACACATCGTCTTTGTGTGGTGAACATTTATGCTAGGTTATTTTGAAATCCATTCACAGATAAAGAAGTTATAGAAGGGACACGAACTTTGGGACGGACGGACGGATGGAAAGACGGACGGATGTAAAGACGGACGGACGTTCTAACGGATTGAGTGTATGTGGCTATTCTTTTGTTCAAAATAGCCACACAAACTGAAAATAAGCCACATAAAACCGATGAGAACAAAAGATCTTTTGTTCTCATGTAATTATCTAGTCACATAAACAGGATTTATTAGCGCGGCCAGACGGACGGACAGACGGACAATGCGATTACTATATGCCCGCCGTCGGGGGCATTAAAGGAGAAAACATTTTCCTTATTTCCATTGTGGTCCTTGATTCGAGTGGCAAGACACAGAGAGCTACGGCATCATTAACTATCTTAGATATTATCTTTAAAATATAAGTATCACAGAAATATCCCTATAAACACCGTTAAGTTCAAAATATGTCCGTTAGAGAGCTTAACTGTTTTGGCGCCAAATTTAAAAGTGTCGTCTGCAATAATAAGTTCATGTTGAATATAATTCTAAACTAAATATTAAAGGTATATTAGTAAAACATTTATTTTTAAAAACCTGTATGCTTGGGGTAAAATAATACAAAAAACAGTTACTACTCTGGCCATGGAGTCATTCGCATATACTATTGAGTACTGCTAACATATGGCGCCATCACGCAGCCGCAGTACTGGCTAGTGACCCTCACACGTACCCATTTTAACCCCTTGGTAGAGAGGAGGTGCGGGTGTGAGACACTAAAGCGTCTCTGAAATTTCCGCGAGGGACCGGGATTTGAACCCGGACCTCCGGATTGATAGTCAAGCGCGTTACCATTAGACCACCGCAGACCACAAAGCTACCACATGCCTCACAGACCAATAATAAGACCTGATTTGATGCCGCATAATGCAGGTCTTACTGTACCCCTTTAGTAGTCGTCAGATCTTGATCTATTCTGTTAGCAAAGGCATAATAAGGCGTCTACGCGATTTAATGGGTAAAGGGGTTGTGTAAGTGACGTTTGGGAACTATATTATAAAGGACACAACGCATATCATTATCAGAAGATCCTTCAGGAACGCCCTTGTCTAGTCATATACGGTTTGAATATGACCGTATTAAGGGATGTTAGGCCAAGGTCGGTTTATGTCATTAATCACTTATAAACAACCTTTTATCTGTCTATTAAATTATAATTAGATATTATAATAAATGTGTATTGCATGAATTGCAAGAGATAAGAAAAGCTTGAAAAGTACATCTAACGTCACTGACCTGTTTGTTTTAATCCTGTCAGCCATGTGCAAAAAAGTACCAGAGGATTAAGAACCATTCAGCATGTGCGCTACGATCGATCAAAGCCACGGACTCAGGTATGTGTTCATGTCACTAGCAGTGGAGCATCATATCCTTATAAATCCCATTTTATATATGGCAAAAATGAAAGTTGGAAGCTAATGGATTTCTGGTTGAGCTCTTTGATATGGATATACGCTGTTTGTACGCGTCCCTTGTATTGGAACATGGGAGTGGATATGTTAAGCGGACAATCGTGAAGAAGCTTGGGTATCCTTATGGATGCTTAAATATTTCCCAGTTCGGTAGTCATGGATAACATCATGAATATTTGTTAGTTGAATTTTAATAATGAAATATTTTCAAGTAATGTTTGCTTTGACAAAATCTGTAGAATCGGACCTACATCATGTCATAAGTAAACAGACCAGATCAAAGTTAACCCTTCGCTTGCTAGTTTACCTACCTGTAAATAGTGAAGACCCAGATGAGACAGCTCCTGCAGGAGCTGTCTCATCAGGGTATGCACTATTTACAAGTTGATTGTGTAACCAATGCACTCCACAGCAGTGATTGCACAGCGAAATACGTGTACACAGTGAAGATATATATAATTATACAACAGGGCATGGGTAAAGAAGGAGACATGTATTTTAAATTTCAGCAAGAGAAGGGTTAATACAGAAAGATCTTGCAAACAATATTATACATTCAATCACATATAGCTGCCGCTTGTCTTGTCCATTTACCGGATAGAGATACAGTAGATACAATAGAAACAGTCTTAAGCGGCCATCAAAAATAGGTCTAATCATTCTGTAAGGCAGGTGTAAGCTTAATGCAAGTCACAAGTAATGCTGAAAGCTTTCTGCATTACTTTTGCCTTGCGTTAAGCAACCACCAACTTTTAAGATTCTTATGTTCAAAAACTAAATGGCCGCTTAAAATAGGTTTTAACACAGTAAAATCTCTATATAACGTCCACTAAATTGTGTTAATTAGTCGGTACTTAACCTATAGGAACGTTCTGTTTTACTTTCACCTTGCTTTAAGTAGCCACCTGCCTTTAACACAAACTGTCGTTTGTAGTTTAGTGGCCGTTATAGAAAGGTTTTACTGTATAGTGTAATTATTTCGTACATGAATATTCATGAGACGAGGGGTTCAATACTCAGAAATAGACTGCTATAACCACTAGGCCTTTGCAAACACTGTATACCCAGATCAGACAGTGGATCGGAACCCGATCTGTTTGCTTGATATTGTATAGAAATGATGCTACAGTTTGTCATGACAAAACAAGTCTGTGTCCATGTAGAATTATAGCAATTAATCTGATTAATATTCATAGTGTCTTTATTTCTTACATGAATATTCATGGAGTAAAGAGTTAAAGTAGTCGTTGCAGAGATGTTTTACTTAAAATATATCATCTATAAAATCTATTTCTTACGCTTACCCTGTCGTAAACAAAAGCTTCTTAGCCCTTTCTCTATTGCATATTCATATAGGAAACAAGGTAATCATGAATATTTATTACTTGAGTTTGTATAGTGGCATATGCACACACACATTTTGATATTAGTAGTAACTATGCAGCAAACAGGGTCTACATATTGATGGTCTACATATCAGGGTCTACATATTGATGGTCTACATATCAGGGTCTACATATTGATGGTCTACATATCAGGGTCTACATATTGATGGTCTACATATCAGCTACATATTGATGGTCTATATATCAGGGTCCACATATGGATGGTCTACATATCAGGGTCTACATATTGATGGTCTACATATCAGGGTCTACAGTAGAACCTGTCCTAAGCAGCCGTTCATTCATTGAACACAGGATTCTTTAAAACCAGGTGTTAGGGTAAAGGTAATGTAGAAAGCTTTCTGAATGACTTTTGACCTGAATTAATCTAACATCTGCCTTACAGACCTATAATTAGACCTCTGTTTGATACACGCTTAAGATAGGCTCTTCTGTATTCTGTTTGCAAAGGCATGAAACATCGTTTATATGAGGGAAAGGTCTGTCCCGATCGGGAAGACTGTTTATTGTAACCCGACAGACTAATTTTTTTTATGACATAGTCTGGTTTTATAACCATTTGTTATGAAGGCTTCTTGAATTTGGCACATTATTCGCGATGTGCTTATGCTACCGCGTGAAGGCTGCATTGATATTTGATCAGGCGTTTTTCATAGATTTAGGAAGAAATACTTCATAATACTTCCTTAAAAGTGACAATATTGCAAATGAAGGAAGCGTGAATAGACCTTTTTATTCTAATTTTATTATTGTGTGATTTGACATAAAAAATGAAATTAATAAATAATTCTTGTGAACTATTGGATTTATAAATTCAACATGCGTTTGCCCAAGGCCACAACTCGATACACCAGTAACAACCGTGAAAAGATCTCTACAGGAAGGATATGTTACCCCATATGTGCTCTTTCTATTATAGGGCAATTATTTCCAAACATCTATTATTGTCTAGATTGAAACAGTTAGGGTTGTTAGACTTTGGACATTTTGGCTTTGCTAAATTTAGAGGATCTAGAGGGGGAAACTTAAAATCAAAGCGTAATGGGGATGTAGCAATTGATTCGGAAAACCGTCAGACTGAAAGCAAAGTTTCTTCTGATAGCGTAAAAGTCTATCACCTGATAGTGTTCCCACAGATAATCCTCATTGTCTCAAACACTCACCGGCTCACTTGTAAATTCTCAGCTGTGCCCATTTTTAAAGTTTAAAGGAAACGCAACATGTTGTACATGTAAAGCGCGAAACTCTGATCCCAGATATTTTTAAATGCATGTAGTATAAACCCCAGATCAGTCACAAACAAGGCCCTTTCAATTTGCAACTATATCACTTTAAATTACTTTGATGTGGTAGTCGTTACAGAAACCTTGCTCGGTAGTTCTGTAGATAAATCTCGCTTAAGCTAACTGGTTCCTACCCATTACAATATTAGACATGTCCCTAGCTGTCGTTGTGGCGGGGAAGCAGTCATATGTAAGGCCTAAATAGGACTTCTCCACCACACATCAACAGGAGATAATGACTTCACCAAAATCTGAGTACATGAGCTGCACTTTAGGTATTCAAGACGTCGCATAGCGTCTAGCAGTCGTTTACAGATCACAACCAGCACAGACAGGACAATGACCTTAAAACTGAAGACTTTTTATGAATAGCCCCTTTTCTTATCTAAATTTACAACTACTGACAGACACGACAGCATTGTAGGGACTTAAGCATCATTCTTGACATTCAAAATGACAGAAACACTGGTAACTTTGTTAGTACACTCGAATAATTTGGACTGCAACATCATGTGAATGAAGCCTATAATAATGGGGACATACCCTAGATGTTGTTATTACACGCGATGGTGAGGAGTGTGTTTCATACATTGAAATCACACCCAGGACTGTCTGACAGTAGTGGTAACATTTTGTGTGATCATGTTTCTGTAACTTTCGACACAAAGGCGGCAATACTTCCAACAGTGACTTCAACTGTTTCATTTCGAATACTTAAAGCAATTAATGTCGAATCATTGAAAAAAGATCTCAACTTAGAACCAATCGAAGCAAGTATGCAAATGACAGATGTTGATGAGCTGGTTAAATCATATACACAAACACTGGCGGCACTTGTCAATAAATATGCACCATTGTGTACTAAAACCATAACGCTCATTCCATTATATCCATGGTATACCCAGGAACTGCACAGTGCTAAACATGAAGCGCAAGTTGGAATGAAACGGGAACAAGTCAAAACTTACAATAGACCATCAGCCGTACAGAGACCAGTGAGTCAAAGTGCACAAGTTGTTAACAAATTCTGAAGGGAGGTGATCCCCCGAGAGCAAAAATTGCAAAACAAAAAGAGAAAATTGCAGACTGGGTTTTATTGAGTCTGTTCATGAACAGTACATGAAAGTGCAACACTGCTAACGCCCCTAGCACCGGCTTAAGCGGTATTCAATTTTCAGAACAAGAAGTACTGAAGTCGAATGTTGTTCCTACTCAGAGAAAGTAGAATCATGACAGGCAGACACAACGAGTATTTTTAAAGTCACTAAGCATCTGCTACATTCAACAAGTGACATCACTTTGCCTCAAACAACTTGCACAAGACCTCGGTGAAGTTTTCGTTGTCAAAATGGTCAAAATACGGGCAAACTATTTTGCATTAAGTTTAACATAACTGAAGTATATCACTGTCTATTTAATGTGAGCTACTTTACAAAATATAGTTGGTTACTTTTGGCTCTTATCTCAAATATAATTTTTTGTTTTGATAATTGATTCCATGGAGTGCTCCTGCAGTGTCCAGCCTGGATGAGTGGCCGTTAGAGATAACGTTATGCAATTATACATAGTAGCCCGCCTTATCAGTTTGTGTATTAGATACCAGAAAGTCGGCACCCAAAATACACAGCATGGGGTTAAATGGTCAACATTCCTTTCGAAATGCTTTTTATAGCTGATAAAAGATTCCATAAATGTTCAAGTTGACCCCATTATATATCATCACATCTGTTTTGTATGGCGTCATACTTACAATGTATTTTCATATTTATCTAACAAGTTCTTACCAAATAAAGAACAATTTTGAGATACAAGCATAACGTAGTTCACTATAACGTAGTTCAAATTTTGCGAGAAACAACAGCCATTTTTCCATATGTATTGAATCCCCGATACGTTTCATACAAGGAAATATTCAGTCTCAAACTTTAAAATTAAATACATGGAAAGGTATGAACGTAGTTCACATCAAACCGGTTTTTAAAACAGTATTAGCTTTTAAGACAATTCTTTTGGTTAAACTCAACTAGTGTCAGGGATTCCTGTTAAGCTAACCCATGTTCCTTATTTTGACTTACCAGCGAGCTGGGTCATGTAATATATGGGCAATTGACAGGTTAGACCTGTACGGTCCGATGCAGCATCGTGTGTCTCAATCAGTGTCGATTGGTCCGATATGATTCCTTTGCTATTTTGGCCTATGTGATATGTTGTAGAAACAGCATACAGGATACCTTTTTTATACGCCCACCTAATAAAGGTGGTCGTATATTGTCGTGGCCCTGTCCGTCCGTCCGTTCGTTCGTTCGTTCGTTCGTCCGTCAACATTTTGTTTGTCCGCTGTTTTCTGGGAAAACTATTTGACAGATATTAATGAAACTTCACACAAATGTTTAATGCATCAATGTCTGAAGCTGAGTTGATTCTGAGGATCATTTGATTTTTCATTTCAGAGTTATGGCCCTTGTCCTAAAAAATATGCAAATAGTTTGTCCGCTGTTTTCTGGGACAACTATTTAAGAGATATTAATGAAACTTCACACAAATGTTTAATGCATAAAGATCTGAAGCTGATTCGATTCTGAGGTTCATTTGATTTGTCATTTCGGAGTTATGGCCCCTTACTTAAAAATAGTGCAAACACAAGCAAATAGTTTGTCCGCTGTTTTCTGGGAAAACTATTGGACAGATATTAATGAAACTTCACACAAATGTTTAATGCATCGAGATCTGAAGCTGAGTTGATTCTGAGGTTCATTTGATTTTTCATTTCAGAGTTATGGCCCTTGTCCTTAAAAATATGCAAATAGCTTGTCCGCTGTTTTCTGGAAAAACTATTTAAGAGATATTAATGAAACTTTACACAAATGTTTAATGCATCAAGATCTGAAGCTGAGTCAATTCTAAGGTTAATTTGATTTGTCGTTTCGGAGTTATGGCCCTTGTATTTAAAAAATAATGCAAATAGTTTGTCTGCCGTTTTCTGAGAAAACTATTTGAGAGATATTAATGAAACTTCACACAAATGTTTAATGCATCAAGATCTGAAACTGAATTGATTCTGAGGATCATTTGATTTTTCTTTTCAGAGTTATGGCCCTTGTCCTTAAAAAAGAATGCAAATACATGCAAATAGTTTGTCCGCTGTTTTCTGGAAAAACTATTTGAGAGATATTAATGAAACTTCACACAAATGTTTAATGCATCAAGATCTGATGCTGAGTCAATTTTGAGGTTTATTTGATTTGTCGTTTCGGAGTTATGGCCCTTTTACTTAAAAAATAATGCAAATATATGCACATAGTTTGTCCGCTGTTTTTTGGCAAAACTGTTTGACTGATATTAATGAAACTTCATACACATGTTTAATGCATTAAGACCTGAAGCTAAGTCGATTCTGAGGATCATTTGATTTGTTGTTTCGGAGTTATGGCCCTTGCACTTAAAAAAATAATGCAAATCTATGCAAATATGAGGATGGCCATAACTTTTTCATTTGAAATGATATTTACTTCAAATTTTTTATATGGTTAAACCTTAATGTGAATTTTCACATATATTGCGGGGGTTTTGATATGTCATTTTATTCTAAAGTTATGGTCCTTGAACTTTGTGTGTTCGTTGCTTTGTTTGTCGGTCAACTTTTAGTTTGTCTGTTGTTTTCTGGGAAAACTATTAAAATGATATAAATGAAACGTAACACAAATGTTTTAAGCAACAAAATTTGAAGCTGAGTTTATTTTGAGGTTCATTCAGTTTGTCTTTACAGAGTTATGGCCGTTGCACTTTACAAAAATCTGCAAATATGAGGATTAGCTGTAACTTTTTTATTTAATAAGATATTCACTTCATTTTTTTTAAAAATAGTATCACCTTAATATGGAAATCAAGATCTGAAGCACAGATTAGAAAATGTCAACACTTATAAGGCATGTTGAATCAGAGAAAGTTTGCAAGGGGCGTATTATGTACCGTATGCGGTACTCTTGTTACTCTCGTTGCCATAGCGAATCGAATAGTGTGTGTCTCTGGAGAGGGTTGCATATTGCGTGTATATAACGGTTGTTTATTTGTATTGCGTAGTTTATATGCATGGACTACAAATTGACTCATTTTGTTACCTAATTGTCCTATGTAAGGCAATATTTTTATGTGTAGTGTTGTATGCCAAACATGCACCCAATCCAGGTAGTTCTGGGTCGTAACTGTGTGACGTACTGACACTGTGCATAGAATTATACATTCGAGTTTTTGGTGATCTGAATGCATATATCCTTTGTGAAAAGAGCGCTATATAAATGTGGTATAATAATAATTTGTTACTCGTTTTGAAATATTGTATTTATTATATTCCAAAAACCATTCTATTACATATTGTTAAATAGAAATTATAAAGCATTCTTTCTGTTCCTTATTTCGTCAGGCGTGTCACCAGACGAGAAAGAATACATTGTGAAAGAGCACATGCGCATTCGCCGAGAAGTGGATCCACCGGCAATGAACATGCGTGAAATTGTATGTATTTAAAACAGGGCACTAGTTTTAGTGTAACTTGTGAAAATATACGTATTCAATGCAGGGCGTTATGCAGAGTGTACTGTGTATAATGGTACATATTCAGTACAATGCATTAGTGATAGGTTAGCATGTAACATTTACGTAATCAGCATAAGGTGTTAGTTAATAGTTATAATGCAACGTATGACATGGTACGCGACAGTTGTAGTATAACGGGAAAATACAGGAATACAGCACAATGCCTGAGTTATAATGTAGTGTGTGAGTGCGTAGTCAGCACTTGGCGTTAGATATATTGTAGCGTGTGAAAGTGAACATTTACATCACAAAACGTAAGTTATATAGCACAGCGTTGGGAATTGTACGTATACAACACAATGTATTGGTTATAAGGTAGCGTGTGAGTGTGTATTCAACACAGGGCCTTAGTTATAGTGTAGCATGTGAGTGTGTACTTAGCACAGGGCCTTAGTTATAGTGCGGCATGAGGAACTTTTCAAATACTGCACAGGGCCTTAGTTATAGTGTGGCGTTTGAAAAATTGAACGTATACAGCAAAATAACGTTAGTAAAATAGTGTAGCGTGTGAAATTGTACGAATTCAGCACATGGCGGAAGTTATAAGGTAGCGTATGAAATGGAATGTGCAAGTTGTAGGGTAACGTGAAGTTGTACGATTACAGCACAGAACCTTAGTTATAATGTAGAGTGTGAGCGTATGCAACACTGGTCGTTGGCTATAGTGTAGCAGATGAAATTGAAGGTATACAGCACAATGCGTAAATGGAAAAGTAGTAAAGTCAAGCAGGCAAAGCCACATACAAGACGCAACCACCACCAAAACACCGATAGACAGCATCACACACACACACACACACACACACACACACACACACACACACACACACACACACACACACACACACACACACACACACACACACACACACACACACACACACACACACACACACACACACACACACACACACACACACACACACACACACACACACACACACACACACACACACACACACACACACACACATACACACACACACACACACACCGACCACGACCACGCACACGCACACGCACACGCACACGCACACGCACACGCACACACACACACACACACACACGCACACGCACACGCACACGCACACGCACACGCACACGCACACGCACACGCACACGCACACGCACACGCACACGCCCACGCCCACGCCCACGCCCACGCCCACGCCCACGCCCACGCACACGCACACGCACACGCACACGCACACGCACACGCACACACACACACACACACACACACACACACACACACACACACACACACACACACACACACACACACACACACACACACACACACACACACACACACACACACACACACACACACACACACACACACACACACACACACACACACACACACACACACACACACACACATACACACACACACACACACACAAACGCACACTCACACACGAAATGAACACAGAAAACACCAAAAGACACACAAGAACCAGAGATAAACGTTCCACACATGAACAAAATCACAAGCACAAAGACGCAAGGCAAACAAAAGGAAGGGTGACAAAGAGAGTACCGCCTTGGCACGGTCAGTAGCAAAACACCACTGGGGGTTTAAACCGGTTTACGGACGTCCTAACCTCACACTTCTCTCAAAGTCACCCTAGCTTTACAAATAGTGTAAATAAAGGTATCCCCGCTGGACTTACCCACAACATAGACGACGGTGAACACAGGAAAACATGTAAAACATAGCATAATAACTGTGACAATCCGTCAAATATGTACTCAATGACTTTGCTGAAGTCAGAGCACCTGCAGGTAAGCTGTTAAGGGCACGACAGGGAAAAAGTAATACATGAGTCTGGTAAGCTCATCCTGTATCCAAGTTTAAGAGTATAATGTAGCGTGTGGCACAGCTTGTTAGTTAAAGTGTAACATGCGAGTACGTTTTCGGCACAGGGGTTTAGTTGCAGTGTAACATGAAATTCCACGTATTCAGCAGAGGGTCTTGGTGTAACGCGTGAAGTTTAACATATTCAACATTGGGCTTTAGTAAAATGGTACGTATTAAGCACAGGGCATAAGTTATAATATAAGTGTAAAATCGTATGCATTCAACACAGTGCATTAGTGATGGTGTGACCTGTGAAATTGCAAGTATGCAGCACATAAAACTAGGGAATACGTTATGATGTAGGTTTAGAATTGTAGGTATTCAGCACGGGCGATAGTTATAATGTAAGTGTAAAATTGGACATTTTCAGTACATGGCGATAGAGATGATGGAAGTGTACATTGTACGTATTCAGCACAGGGTGGTAGTTATTATGTAAGTGTGAAACTGTATGTATTCAGTACAGGGTGATAGTGATGATATAGATGTAAACTTGTAGGTATTCAGTACAGGGCGATAGTTATGATGTAAGTGTAAACTTGTACGTATTCACCACAGAGCGATAGTTCTGATGTAAGTGTAATGTATGTATTCAGGAAAGGGCGATATTTATTATGTTATTCTATACAAACATTTATTCTACTAAGCTGGTTAATGTAAATCTTTTAGATATGTAAGACGTGTTTTTTCTGTTTGTGAGGAGTATTGTTCTGTGTACGAGGAATATTGTTCAGTATTTATGATCTTACTGTATTACCTTTGCCCTGCATTAAGCATCCACCTACTTTTCCATCTGGACTCCTATGGTAGTGAATCAATTATGTGGTCACAATAGCCTGGCACTACTGTTTTAAAATAGGTCCCATTGTCTTAAATAGCTAGCGAATTTGCTGAATGTGTATGATGTATTTGTTCATGTCTGCCTTAGTAAATATAGTTAAACAGTGTAAACCAAGATCAGGTGTCTAATGAAGAGAGCTCTGGTAAGGGTGTTTTGCTTCTTACAAACGCTAACCAATTTCTATAATGAATTTAATAATTTACCTCAATTAGTTTGCTGGAAATGCCCATTTAAATGTGGTATAATAATTTACACAAGCCACTTATATACAGTAAAACCCCTCTAAACCGGAATTCTAGTTGAGAAGAATTTAGATTTAGCGGGTGGCTGCTTAATGCAGGTTGAAATTCATGCATAGAGCTGCTCTAGGACAGAGCAAATTAATATTAAAACAGTCATTATTTCTGACATGAATATGCGCCAAATAAAAGCTAATGGACTGGCGTATTACAGAGCGCTTTGGTAATAAGGAAATCCTGCATTGCTTTCGTTTTGCATAAACTCTTTTACTGCTGACTGCAAGTATCAACAAGTTGGCCCCCATCTGAAAGGAAGCCAATGAGAGGCCTGCAGCAGTTTATTTAACGAACAGTTGCTATATACAGGAGCCGTATGACAAGGTTTTTGCACCGGATCGTAAATAGGTTTCTATAAATAGTTATTGTGCATATCAAATAGTACGTGTGCTATAAATAAAACGAAGACGGTGACTATCAAGCGTCAGCAAGCTTCTCTAGTTACATTTTATTCATCTTGCTTCCTCGTGAAAATCTAGGGCACATGGACACACCAGTCAAAACATTGGTTTATGTATCTAGCTACAAGCACTTCAAAGTGAGCCAGTTCCTCCTATTAGGTTTCTTCCGGTAGTATCTAGAAGGTTTATTAGCTTAGTGATAGTAGCCGTTTCTAAGGCATAATGATCATATAACAATGTAAGTATTTCGCGATTTAATAAAAATCAAGTCGGGAAGCAAAGATTAATTGCTAAAAAGTACATGTTTCCTTTTGTAACGTGCAAACCGAGTGATCCAGCAACAACAAACCCTGTCGGTGCAAAGCTTAAGTTCACATCAAGAGATGTTTGTTGCGCTATATATATATATATATCTCCACTTCCCAAGATACAATGATCTGGTCAGCTTCATTTGCATAACTACCAACGTTCTACGAAGGTTACACGTTCTACTCGCATGATTAGATTAAGAAACTCTTAAAGGGACGGGAAATAACATAGACCTAAAATATTTGTTCAGCTCCATCGATTTATGAGTAGGTCAATCTAAAAATAGAAACTGAGCCGACCGTTTCTCGAATTTTATACGGAATGCAAAAATCATTGCACTTTGTTGTGGGATAAAGCAGTCATGTCTATTTGAATTAAAATATCGACATTCTGGATTCAACTGATCTTATGTTTCAAATTCAACCACGTTTTCTATAAATACTTTAATATTCAAACTCCTTATTGGTAAGTGATAGCTTGACTGTGTATTTTTATATAACCAATACTCACACATGCGAATAGCCACGACTCGTCCCGTCCGGTAGATGGCGATATTCTTTTTACTATCCCAATTAAAAACTCCTTGAGATAAATTGTAAACCATCACAGAATACGCCGACATCCAAGTCCAACATTGTGGAGAGGTCTGATGGTCAAGCTGTCCATTGTCTTAGCAGGCAAAGAGTCAAGCTGTCCCCTGTCTTAGCAGGCAAAGAGTCAAGCTGTCCTCTGTCTTAGCAGGCAAAGAGTCAAGATCGCCCCTGTCTTAGCAGGCGAAGAGTCAAGCGGTCCCCTGTCTTAGCAGACAATAGTCAAGCTGTCCTCTGTCTTAGCAGGCAAAGCGTCAAGATCGCCCCTGTCTTAGCAGGCAAAGAGTCAAGCTGTCCTCTGTCTTAGCAGGCAGAGTCAAGTTGTCCCATGTCTTAGCAGGCAAATAGTCAAGCTGTCCTCTGTCTTAGCAGGCAAATAGTCAAGCTGTCCTCTGTCTTAGCAGGCAGCGTCAAGCTGTCCTCTGTCTTAGCAGACAAAGAGTCAGGCTGTCTTTTGTCTTAGCAAGCAAATAGTCAAACTGTCCCCTGTCTTAGCGGGCAGATAGTCAAGCTGTCCTCGCTGTCTTAGCATGCAAAAAGTCGAGTTGTCCCATGTTTTAGCAGGCAAAGAGTCAAGCTGTCCTCTGACTCAGCAGGCAAATAGTCAAGTTGTCCTCTATCTTAGCAGGCAATTAATCAAGCTGTCCTCTGTATAGCAAGCAAATAGTCAGGGTGTGCCCTGTCTTAGCAGGCAAATAGTCAAGCTGTCCTCTGTCTTCGCAGGCAAACAGTCAAGCTGTCCTCTGTCTTAGCAGGCAAATAGTCAGGCTGTCCTCTGTCTTAGCAGACAAATAATCAAGCTGTCCTCTGTCTAGCCCGTCTACAAAGCTGGTTAATGTAAATGTTTTAGATATAAAATAAGCATCGTTCTGTTTGTGAGAAGTATTTTCTATATACGAGGAGTATTGTTCTGTATTTATGATCAGTATTGTTTTATATATGATTGTTCAATTATGAGATGAATATTGTTCTATATAAGATGGGTTTTGTTCTCTCTCTCTCTCTCTCTCTCTCTCTCTCTCTCTCTCTCTCTCTCTCTCAAAACAAAAACATTCTGCTGTATAAAATGTTGTGTTGTTAACACTATACGAACAAAAATGGATTTGTTGGATAATAGAAATTATGGATGTATTACAGACATGGGACGATGAGTTGGCCAACACGGCCCAAGGCTGGGCAGATACCTGCAATATTAGACATGATATATATTATCAGCGCATGGAGCCAGGTAAGGGCACGTCTATTTTAATCATCTTTTTATATGCGGTTATTGCCGTTAATTGGTCAGAAGCATCTGCAAATGGGTTGTAATTGTCACGAGCCCACGACAACAACGACTTCGGGGGACTTTGAAAACCCTTTACCTGGCGAAAATTCGGATAGGAAATGATAAATATACGACCGTATCAATAATAATTTAATGAACTTATATTACGATGTAATGAACAAGGACTATTTGATCATGGCGGAAATTATAGAATAAGATTTGCATTATTTCATGGTTAAAGAGAATAGAGGAGCATTATTATGATCTATACATTGTTTGCTATAACATGAAAGGGCATCTCTGTCATGGAAAAGTTTACATGTGTAAATGCTAAACAAAAATTACTAGCATAATATTATTCATTTAAGCTTTTGCACTCTGTTGTCTGTAAATAGTATTTCCTGCTTCAATGCTAAAAGTAAAATAATTTCGTGTGCGAGTGCTTGAGTGTGTGCATGTGTGTGTATCCTTGTGAATGCACTTGTATGCGTGTGCGCACGGGTGCGGTTTGTGTGTGTTAGTTACGGGGGATGTAGGGGATAGCGATGCATGTTACGTGCGAAAAGCTTCTTCTTGTGCATGAATATTATCATTAATTGACTTCTTGGGACAAGGTACACGGCAACTAATTATAGAACATTCGCATGGGTCTAATTTAATGGCGTCCATTACCATATCATTTGAGGGTATATATGTTCTGCGCCTTTTTTGAATATGGACAATTCCAGAATTGTTCTGCGCGTTATAGGATTTAATTTCTTTTTGGAACTGCCTTATGGTAGTCCTTTTACTTTCTAATTACATATATACAATATATAACAATGTTAAGGAAACAACTTATACTGAATGTACATGTATATTATTTTAAATCTTACCGTTTCATTGAGATCTCAAGGCCTTACTTTTAAGATTTTTATGAATTCCAATAATTGCAGACAATATTGGAATTCCTAAACTGCGCGAAGCGATTCCTAGTAGAATAATCCAAGCACATGTTTTGAATGGTGGATAAAGAATGTTGGAATGCATTTATAAATTATCAGTAATAGTTGTTTTTATTTATCACCTATATGAATTGCCTTGTACGACTCTCATACAGGAAATTTGTTCACATGACAATACAAATAACTGGTCATTATATTAATTTTATTTCATTTGCAAAATAACAATGTATCACAGAGCGTAATATTTTTTTTCCTGGTGGGGATTCTAGAATCTAGAAAGAAATTCTAGATTGTTCCGTCATCATTGGAATTCCTGAATTGCGCAGGACAATTCTTGAACTGTCCATATTCCAATAATGCGTAGTACATATATAGTCTCAATGCTAAACGGCACAGACACCCTCCAGTAATGTGTGCACTGACAAAGAAAGATGCTATACTGATATAGATCACATTTCCATAAAATCGAGCAATGATGATCGATACTACATGTTTTTTATTTTATATATCCTATATACTCAATAAGAGATAACTATAACATTTCTGCGTTGTTACACTATTATCTGCAAATGGTTAATTGCCACTCCGTAGAAGGCCTGTTATATTCCATATCGTTATATTCTATATCATGATTAATTACCCCAAGTGGATACGTGAATTAGCTGTCCCGGTTGATTTGCCAGCAGTACTTGAAAGTAATGGGAAATGCACCCGAATGTAACCCTTTGCACAATGAACACGCATCTTAACGCACGTTGGTGCCGTCTGACGAGTCTGCTCTGTTTGAATATGGAACAATATACCGGTAGATTTAAAACAGAGATTATACATATCTAATTGTTATTTATGATGTCATTGTTTCTTACATAAATATTCATTGTGTAAATGAGTAACGGACAATATGCTCGCATATTTAATCAGTGCCAGGTAATTATTTATGAAGAGTACACGGTTTATCAGCCTTTTGTTCAGTTGAGATCAACAACTAGAATTATTGGGCTGCCGAAAGGCATCCAAATCTCATACGGATTTGAATTGTGTGCATGTTTACTGCGGTCCTGTGTTTCTATAAAACACACTCTTTTTAATGACCATGCTTTACTGTGATACTAATTCTTATTTATTTCTATTTATTATATTTATTTTTATTTATACATTATTTCACAGCGGGCGCACATAATATTGTCGGAGTTTTGCTTTTCTTTTCTGCCACGACCATTTTTCAGTGAATGCTAGTGAATCAGGTATTACTGATTAAAATCAGTGTCACAAGCAGAGCGGTGGGCATGGTCCAGTGGTTATAGCATTAACCTTGGAATCTTAGGTTTGTGGGTTCCACCCTTGGTAAAAGCCAATAACGTTTTTCTCTCTCAATTGTTCTTAGCACCCTTAGTTACCGTGCTTTTGGTTTAAAACCAGTTTGTACATAAACAATCTTTGTTTACAGTTTGGTTTTGTAAAGTTATTTAGCTGAGACCTTAACTCGTGGTTTTGTTTTCAGGTGACTCGTTGTGCAATGTATAACTTATATTTACCTGCTCTTAATTTGGGGGCAATGTAAATGAAAAGGTTAATGGGCATCGTGTCGACCTATTTGAATAATTTCATGTAGACTAAAGGTAGTCTTAAAGAATCGGTTGTTTAGTTCTGAGACTAAAGGTGGTTTTGAATATTCGGTTGTTTAGTTCGAAGTGCAGACCTTTATCGCTGGTACGAGCCAAGTGTATAGCGGGTACGCATACAACCGTATGCGCCAGTAGCTTGCTCGGTAGAACACATGCTTTACGTTGTATGGGTTGTGTGTTCGAATCCCAGGCCTGACGCATGTTTTCTTTGCTGTAAGTATGGGAGTTTGTATGCCTATTTAGCAGTTGTTGTGCGAAGTGTTTGATGAAATTAGTGACGTATTTCGTATGGTGCTAGAAGCTTTGTGATTTATCATAAATTAATTTTACCTGTGAACAGCACTTAATAAGATAATGGTTTCTACGCCAGTGTGTTTCAGCAAGTGAGTCTTTGACATGATGTGTAGTATTGGTGTTATACACGGATCATGGTTCATTAAAACATTCCACCTTTTCTGCTATTATTTTATATAGTCATGTAAACTCGTGTATCTGTTAATTAAATGTACTAAACGATATTGCTCCCTCTGTTTCTTCTGTTCTGCTTAAAGCTCTTTTTGGCAGCCATTTTACTCTTGCATAAAATTTTGCTTATTGGCTATTTTACAGTAGTTCAGGATGACCATGAGTTTCTCCGAGACTGGTTTTTAGATTTTTACTCGAGAACAAAACAGCTGCAGTACATTTTCACTTTGCTCACTAATGTCCAGGCACCCTTTTATGTTAAACACAGTTTGATGTGTTGTTTACATTTTGCATGTCATTTACAGGTCATTTGCTGTCCATTGTAATGTATTCCAAATATCCTCTACACTCTGAGCAATTGACATCTGTAAATATGGTCGTCTGCCGCAATTCTAAAAATGCGTTTTCTTTCATATTTTTTTCAAAAACAAATGTCACAGTGACAAACATTTTGGACCCTGGTGACGTATCAAGTTATTCGGTATCTCATCTGATCCAAACTGTTTGCATATGTGAGATATATTAGCCAAAGCAAAGCAATAGCAGCTGGATCAAGACTCATATCTGCTTAGGGATACAGTTGTTTCCTTCAGAAATCAGTTGTATAATTTATTTGCTAAAGGGTTCTCCTCAGAAATAAGAAAACAAATAATCGCAGCTATTCACTTTAAAAGACGTTTGACGCATGCCTTAAATTAGCCTTTAAAAATGACTGTCAAAATGTCTCGTGAGCAGTGTTGCACTTTCAATTACTGTTCATGAACAGACTCAATAAAACCGAGTCTGCAATTTTCTCTTTTTGTGTTGCAAATATTGCTCTCGGGGATCACCTCCCTTCAGAATTTATCAGTACCTGAAAAATCATAAGAGAACTAAATATTTCTGTGTGTTTTCAAATGTTCACATCCCTTTCCTTTATATAAACGGATGTTTATGCATTTGAAAACAGAGTTGACCCAGACCAGAGGGCTCCGATAGGATCCGTCTGATCAGGGTATGATCTGTTTGCTAATGGAAAAAAATGCCAACAAGTTTATCATTTCCATAGTTGATTATAACTACTTGTACCTGAATATATATAAATTTATATTATGAATAAATACAAAGCAGGGAAATAGTTAAATGTTTCAAATATCGCTTTCAGCTACATATCTTATTAAAGCATTTTACGCTTGCGTAAAACCTCGCTTATTAGTAACTGTTAAAGAATTGCCACCAGTCCATGTGCTGTTTTATACACAAAAAGTGTGTAACTCTGTAGGATTGTATCATTTCTTCCATGCCTTGTTGCTGGCTTGCAGAACGCAGCACATGTTATGTCGCTTCTGAACACATACCACGACCACGGTGGAATTTGCTGTTTACAAGTCCATGCATTATACACCCAACACAAATTGCAATTAAAATTTTATATCCTGAACATCAATGGACCATGCAGATAACTTTGAGGTAACAGAGGTTGCAGTCATCTGATTTTAAATCTGAACAATTTCTCAATTGAACAGCTTAATGCAGATCTAAAGTAATGCTGAAAGTTCCTTGCAGGAGTTAGATAGATAGATAGATAGATTTATTTCAACATAAAATGTACAATCACATGGCAATTTGTTATTAAAACATACGTACATTATAAACAAGCAATAATGTGTAATAATGTATCAATCAACATTACATGCCAAGGATGACACAAAAAAGAGTAATAGATTCTCTTATTTCCATTGTGGTCCTTAGGAGTTTTTAGCATTACATTGTACTTTCGACCGACAGTAAGTTTTCACATGTTTCTAGATATGTATAGTGATACATTTATAAAATTTAGAGGGACCATTTTTTATCCGAAGTTCGAGTTATCCGAGTTCGAAATATCGAATTCCGTACATGAACAGTTTCAATAACAAAATAGGTAATCTGTTTACGAGACATTTTAGAATTTAGAGGTCGATAAGCGTAGGCAAACTGTATCTATAAATAGTGGAAATCCAGTCACTCACAAGAAGTTAAATTCTGTGTTTTTTGTTTTGTTTTTATGTGTGTGATTTTGTTTAAAACAGACAGTAGTATAATGCAGTATATGAAACTATTCTGGGTCCACTTCGTTTACAATCCTCTAGTTTAAACCAATACCGTGTTTCTCATTAGACGGATCATAAATATTTCCCACAGGACGTTTCTCTGTTGGTCAAAATTTGGCATCACACCTATCAAGCAAAGACTGGAAAATAGCCGTTCACGGATGGGAATCGGAAAAGAAAAACTTTACATACGCTGCAGAACGACCAAAGAAGGCTGTCGTCAAAAGTTACACACAGGTTACGTTTTAACTCTTTTGGCGCCAAATAAATTTCGTCTGCAAATAATGCCGTCTGTTTTAAGTTTCAAAGTTGACGTTCTTAAATGTTATAAAACGTAAATGATGTGACAAACAAACTGGCTTTTGATAAGACGTCGAGTTTCTCGACATATCATCTGGATCAAAACTGTTTACAGTGGTTATCACAGATTGGAACATTCCAACAAGCCACGTGAGTGGCTTTTCGGTGACTTCTGCGGGGGATGTGTTAAACTACTCCAAATGTTTGAGATGGGTTTCAAGTTATTGAATTATATGATTCATGTTTATTGTACTATAATATGAGTCGTCAGGATAGGTCCGGCAGGAAAATTGCGATTTAATCCGCGATCGGTGGTCTAAAACTACAACACAGTACTAGTGACCATCTCATTTAGAGTTAAACACATTGCAGTAGGGCTGGTGACCCAGTAGGGTTAGTTGGTACCATCTCAGGGGAATAATTCTCATTATGATTTTTTACAGAATATATATCTATAGCGTTAGAACATATGTGATAGCATTGTATCGATGGTAGCTTTCTATGTGTTATTGCTATACAATATCCGCATTTCGAGACAAAATTATCAATGAAACGTAAAGCTACCGATTTCAGACTTACAACAGTTGGTATCATACCCTAACAAAGAAATTATGATGATATACAAATGTACCTGAAACAGGTTGTCAGTCTGAATGTCCTTCCATCTGTCCATAAAAAAGTAGTGAAGTCAAGCAGGAAAAGCCACACACAAAACGCCACCATCACCAAAACACCGACAAAAAGCAATTTATATAGCAATTAATACACATACTCACACACATACAGGAGAAAGTCACATACAAGACGCAATCACCACCAACACATCGACAGACAGCACGTCACACACACACACACACACACACACACACAACCAAACACACGAGAAGAACACAGAAAACTCCAACAAATACACAAGCACCAGAGACAAACATGAACAAAACACAAGCACAAAGACACAAGACAAACAAAAGTAAATTGTAACTCAGCAGCAATTTTACACAGTACATAATTGGGCGGGGCTTAAACCGTTGTGAGGTTACTCCGGAAGATATAAACAAAGGACCAAATCTTCTGTCAATGCTGTATTCACAATCTCTGACTCTCAACACTAAACAACGACCAAAGCGTCAAAAAACACAGTAGACCATAGGACTAGGGACATCAGAAATGCTGAGATAACTGATAGCCTGTGGCACGGTCAGTAGCAAAATCACCACTGGGGGTTTAAACCGGTTTACGGACGTCCTAACCTCACACTTATCTCAAAGCAACCCTAGCTAAACAAACATTGTAAATAAAGGTATCCCCGCCAGACATCCCCACAACATAGAAGACAGTGATCACAGTACAAAATGTAAAACATAGCATAATAACTGTGAAAGTCCGTCAAATATGTACTCAATGACTTTGCTGAAGACAGGGGAAGTCGTTAAGGGCTAGCCAGAGAAAAGGTAATACATGAGTCTGGTAAACTCATCCTATTTCTGGGTTTAAGAGTATACCATTATAGAGTACTACCCTCGGCCTGTCATCGTGCAAGCAAAGAAGAAAGCGTAGCGACCTACTGTAAAGGGGTCGATAACCAAACATGCAGTGTGTTGCAATATAAAAGGGTCTTAACCTTTCTTCCTAAAAGTGTTAATGCTTTTAATAAACAAATCGTGAAAATGGATATGACCCCGAATTTCCTAAGTTTGTAGATAACATCAATATAGAAATCTGGATGAGAAATACCTTGTTGCAGTAACGTCCGTAAATTGCACTTCTATTTACTAACGAGGGGTAAATTTCGATAATAGAATTTTGAAAAAGCTTTCCGAATTTTATGATATATGTAGCCTTGCTTAAGAAGTTTGAGTTATAACTAAATTACGACTATTAAAATCTTCTAACAAAGAACAGACTCTGGAAAAGCGAATAAGTTGAGAACTGTAAACCCCATAAGATGTAGACCGGGGAACATCTCCATCTAGAGAAGGATAATTAACAATTTTGAAATAGAAATCTTCCCTTTTATCGTATATTTTAGACGAAACTTTATCATTAGTGATTGAAAGATTCAAATCTAAAAAGGAAGCCTGAATGTCAGATCGGTTCGCTATGTTTAAAGTAAGTTCTTTTAGGTAAATAGAAGAAACCATATTTTCAAAATAAGGATTATCCAAATCAAAATATCGTCTAAATACCTAGACGTTTTATTAAAAGCACCAACAATGTCAGATTGTGTATCAGGTTTTAAGCTAAGGATGAAATCCCTCTCATAGCAATATAAAAACCAATCCCCCATATCTCTGTCCCTCTGTCTATATCTTCCACACGATTCCCATTAGATTGAGGTTGCAGGGATTGTCCCAAATGTTATTACAAAGGTTTTAATATGATCCAAGTTTCACAGTTGCTTTACACTTGGCAGATGAGGGTAGCTCTAAGATATATTAATCTGGTGTCAGGATAATGTATCGATCTGATAATGGTAATTATGACCGGGAATGTTGAAGAATCAGAGAACAAGAGTGCCCTTCTTCTCTTCTCTAATCTCCCCCGTTGATCGTTGATGATTGCCCTACATGGCAATGACTGATAAAACTGAAGTAAAGCAAATATACATTACAAACAATCGCCCTACTCACAAATACATGTATTCTCACGGGCTACTGACATCAGTGTAGAAAGTCATAGGCATTCACAAATTTAAAAACAGACATCCCAATAATTAAATGATAGTCCAAGGTTTGTTGCCTATTCATTAAATGCACAAAGAATATTGCCTACGCTACAATACTTTGGAAAAGTTGAATTCTGAATTATAGCCTGGTGTTTTGTATTTTTGCGAGCGCTGTGCAATGTATTCGCTGCATAGTTGTTAAAAATAGCCCTCCATCATCGCACAGCAAAAGTCGCGCCTGGCATGACCTAATAATTTATGGTAAATGTAGGAGACAGACAAATGGTTGCACATCATGTAACAATTTGAAGCAGATCTCCTATTTCTAACCATTTTGAGGGTTTTTGCTTAGTGATCTCTGTTCCTGAGAACTTATATTTTAAAAGTGATGGTAATCTACATGATGTCATGGAGTCATTGTTCCAGTCCCGCATTTCTTATATAGTAGCATTCTGGTGTATACATCAGCATGAAAAGCCAAATACATTACGAAGTAGTCTGTGTTCTCAGACCACGTCATAAAAACTTGATTAACTACTTCAGTTGCATGGTAAGACGTTTATCCAATATCTGCTTCATCCAGTTAGTACTGAAGTGCTGGGACCTTCTCATTGTCATTAAAAGTGAATGCTGTATCGTTCTATTGACAATGTAGTGGTTGACTTAGAAATATCCCTAAATGCTTCTTAATTTGTTTAATTGTTATGCTCTAAAACATCTGATGACCAGACTCGCTTCTTCGATGTCATCACCACAGTTCTTGACTGACTTTTGTCTTTATAATTCAAACATAGTGTGCATTCAGTCATGACTAAAGATGTTATACCACATTGATAATTAATTTCTGTTTGAGCAAACTCTATCGTGTCTGCTATTGCAGCATGATAACATGTACTTGGACATTGTTTACACTAGTTAATTTCTTCTGCAAAACTTACTAATGTGGTATTGTTGCTTATGTCTAGCAGAGGTAGAGCCCAGTGCTGATTGAATGGAATGCATTGATGTAACATAACTATAATGCGACTATGTACACATTTATCTGCCAATGGATGTTATCGTCATACCACCTGATCTACCTCCACATATGAATTCCTTTAGTCATTCTGTTTCAGCTGGATAGGAGATTGTTAAACTTTGTTTTGGAGGTTCCCACTCATGTTTTGTCATTGCGCGTTGCTTTTGAAATATCCATATTAAATATATCATTTTATGAATGCAAACGAATGTCGTGCAATGCATCACTCTGAAGCTTCTTTTAACCAGAACACAACTGACTCAACTCTGCATTACTTTCTGATAACTCAATGTTTTAATACATTTTCATTACCCATTTGCTATCCAAATGTATCACCAGTACCTGATGAAAGATTAGTAAGTCATTGACCTTTGTATTTTTGTTTGTTCGGCTGTTTAAGTCCATAGTTTACCAGCATGTGCTACTAGATGCATTAGAGACATAATTTGATTTCCTTGATTCCTTAACGTGTCTAGTGTATGGAATTGAAAAATGCAACCCATAACAAGGAACATTTTACTGACATAGGACCAATCAATCCATCTTAGTACCATTTTGAAAGTCTTTGGTATGACCCCACCAGGGATCAAACTCACAACGTCCTGTCCGAAAACGAACGCTGTATCGACTGAGCTAGCTGAACTGTTGGCCTTAACATGTACCAATGGACAAACTAACGGATGGTCAGACAGAATATGTTTTACTTCAAATTATCTTGAAGTGCACACAAACTGTCTGTATAAGCATGCTTGATATGGTAATCACACATATATGTCTCGCAACGTTTATGTTTCCAACTCCTCATACGGCAATGGGGCTTGCTTCAACTTTCACGATTTGGCAACCTTTATGTGAAAATGACCGTTAAGAAAGAATTGTTTGTTCTGACCATTTTTTCCAGAGTTACAGGACTTGGCACACTTCTTCACTATAAAGCATATATACGCATAAAACTTTGACAGATAAACAGCTTGATGTGAACATTTTTTGTAGTAATCAAAATTACTGGACTTTGTTTTTTCTCACTAAATGCATACTCGATTATAGACACAATATCATCATTCGGAAGGAGGGGGAGGGTAGGTGATCCATTTCCTATAGATACGTTTCTAGTTCAAGTTGTAATACTTATGACGAATAATAAACATATAAGAGTATACCATGAATAAGTTCTGAAGTGGTTGATCGAATATTAATATTTTACCCGTTACATACAAATTTCATAAAGGAGCATAATTTGACTAAAACCATGACTGGGTTCTAGCTCAATGGGTTCTCTTGATATAATGATAGTGGAATGCTGGTGAACTGTCATGGGGCTAACTTTTAAGATATTACAGTTTTGTGTATGGAAGTTTTCAAGGGACATAACTCTTACAATTCGCATTAAGAAATGCTAGAAGTAAGGGTTCTAGTCTAGCGAATATATATTAATGATATCATTATATCTACATAAATATTACAGAGGAAAATTGTTAATAAAGTTAAACCCACATAGGCCTCATTTGATGGGGAAGCTTTTCTACACTAATTAGTTTGCTGATGTGATCTTCTGAAAACAAATGTTCGAGGGTTACATCAGGAGCCCTATGGTATTATTATTATTATGTCTACATTGTTTTCGTAGGCTCCAATTAAGGGACATGAGGCACGGATGATTTATGTGTAACCTATCAAGTTGAATTGAAGAATATACTATTTATAACCACTTCTATTGAGGCCTATGGTGTAAGAAACATGTTTGTTGTAGCTCCCTTACCTAACCTCATATGTCACATGACTTTACTTTATTTACTCATCAGGTTGTGTGGGCGGATACTTCAAAAATTGGGTGTGGTTACGCCAACTGCGGCGACAGGCACAACTTTGTCTGTAACTATGCCCCAAGGTAAGTACTGTCGAGTCCCATTTATTTGAAATGCCGTTGACCAAAATTTCATTTCGAACAATGCATGTGTTTAAATAAGCAACATAATCTTGAAAGCATGCGAAGGGTTTATGTCGAGTCTAGAAACGGGCCCGATAACTCTACACGTCTATGCTTTTAAAAAAGGTTTAAGTTATTTAAGCACATATGAAGAATATTTGGATCAGGAAATGCAATACAAACAACTTGTTTGCTTCATTTACTTTCATTATATCAACATTATTGACTTAATAAATGTATGTCTATGTTATGCATAGCGTAACTTACATGTACATGAATGAAATAGGCTCAGCTTAATGGAAAAGCAGTAAAGTCAAGCAGGCAAAGCCACATACAACACACAACCACTACCAAAACACCGATAGATAACATGACACACACACCCACACACAACTACATACCAAACGCGCGCGCGCACACACACGCACGCACGCACGCAGCACGCTCGCACATGCGTCACGCACGCACGCACACACACAAGAACACACAAGAACTAGAAACAAACATTCCACACATGAACAAAATCACAAGGACAAAGACGCAAGACAAACAAAAGCAAGGGTGACAAAGAGAGTACAGCCTTGGTACGGTCAGTAGCAAAAAACAATGGGTTTTTTAAACCGGTTTACGGACGTCCTAACCCCACACTTCTCTCAGTCACATTAGTCGAGCGAGTAGCACTACAGTTAGAGTTGTAAATATATACTCTTTTCTTCCAGTTTTTATTTCAGTGATTATAACATACATTTAAGTTAAGTAGGTAAAAAGAATAAGTAGATAATGACCTGTAAACTAACTGAATAAGAAAATATAAACTATATACGTGTTATACTGTCCACAGTCGTTCCAGTGGCACTTTCTGCGGTGAAACCGGTGTTAAGCAGCCACCTAAAACACGATGAATTGGGAGAGTTGTATAAAGATTACAATTTAGTGTAAGGTAAACGTAATACCCCCATTCCACTTGGCGGCGATTCCGCTACGCTTCGAATTTTTTTTGTAAAAACGCCGCGAATCGTAGCAGGAACGGCACAAGCGCTGTAGAAACGCCCTGATCGTAGTAGAATCGTAACAGAAGCTTCTTGATCGCCACTTCACGGCGATTGTTTTGACCTTGCTCAAAATTTACGTAATGGCATCGCGCCACAAAAACGTAGTAAGAATTTCATGAACGCAACAGTATCGTAGCTGCAGCGTGAGTAACGTAGTGCACGCGCAGTCACATCGCAACAAAAGTGCCGAGATGATTGTCCGCGATCCTATTACATTTGTCTTACGCTCTGTGTGCTCACAATACACTCTAACGACGACCAAATCGCTTCCACGGCGATTCGATCCTTTGAACACCCCTCTCCGTCTGACGTGTCTCTCAACATCGAACCTTATCAAACTATTGTTCAAAATAGCAAGCTGGAGCACAGCTACTGGCACGATTTGATCTGTTTTCATAGAAGGATGATGGTCAACTGCTTCGAAAGCAGCCAAATAGCCAATTGTATATAGAAACGTTACAAACGCGCAACAGAAGCGCAGCTCCTGTGCCTAGGTCGAAGCAAGGTCGCAGCAGCAACGTAGTAAGCGTAGACTAAGCGTAGCCTGAAATCCCGTGTCGTACTGGAAGCGTAATAGAAGCGTCTTGGAGAGGCCTCAAGCGCCGTAGAAACGCAACAACAACTCGACATGAACGATAACAGCGCAGCGAGATCGTTATTATTATAAGCGTACTGGAAACGTCCCAAATTTATGCACATGTCAGCGCATCTGCGGCGATTTGGATTTTTTTTGAGAAACGTCATGATCGCCATGGGCGCAGTGGAACCGCCGCCCAGTGGAATGGGGATAAGATACGGAAGCTTTTGCACCATCAAGCAATACCTCGAGGGAGGAAATTAGATATTTGTATTTTGCCAGTTCTGTCGTACCCCAAATGACTACTCCACAGCTGCTCTGACCTGAATAGTCATCGAGTACATGCCTACGATGTCAAGTTTATTCTTTTTCAAACAAAACAGTTGTGTATGATTAATATCCACTGGTAATTGTATTTTCTTGCGATTGATCTTTTAAATGTCGGTGTAGAAGTGTTTCAAATAGTTTTCCCGTACTTTTAAATTATGACGTCATTTACATGATGACGTCGCTTGTTTACTTCTAATAGCGTTCATTTTCAAATCATTTTCATTTTGGCATACATCGTTACGCATGTTGTGGTGTTGTCTGGAGGGGGAATTTTATTTACATTTTGACTTTGGTGAAAGTGGGATAAGGACGAGGTTGGGTACCCGTAAACCAGGTTCAAGTCCCCCAGTAGCCCTTTTTTTATTGCTTTTGGCTGCTGGCCGTTCCAAGGCGGCACTCCTGCTTTCAGCCTACGGTCAATTTTGTTTTTTAATATGCTTAATGTTTAATGTGTTTCGTCTTGATATGCGTCCTGTTATGTTTTGTCTTGTGGCTTTACCGTTTCTCGTTAGATGGTGTTTGATGCGGTGTCATTCCGTGTGTGGCTCTCCCTGTTTGACTATTTTTTCCATATTTGTATAATTGTGACACGATTAAGATTTCATTATGATCTATACAATATTGGCATTTGAATTTGTGACATTTTAAGCCATGCCTGTGGCAGCTGTAGCGAATCATGTCTACAGCTAAATGACAACAACAATAATAGCAGTAAGCCTATATTGTAACAGCTTAAATGAGCCTCGTAGTTGTACTTATTTCTCAGAGGAATGTGATAAGTACATGTCTACTGTTACTTTGTGCACTGTATGCTCGAGCACTTGTATAGTATTTGAGTGTACTCATTGCAGTGAACATTCCAGTTCTACATTGAGATAAGCCTGAATATTTAAAGCAGGATCATGTAGCGACTCTGGTACGAGATGCACATTCTTCGGGATAAAGTATCCCACTTTTCGAAACGAAACAAAAGTGTATACATTGAAGAAATGAAGAATATCGCTGATGGCAGATGCTGTAATGCTTTAGCCGATAGTCGTATGAGTTTCTCAGATTGCAAAAGGTGTTTGGTAGACATGTTCTGCCAGAGCTCAGACCCATACAGCGCTGCTACAGGCAGGATTACCTTTTTAACTAGAGAAGCCAGAGTTAAAGGATTGAGATCTCCTGCTGATTGCGAGACAAGGGACGGAAGATCTTTCCGTATACGTTCTGTTATGGTTTCTGAAGATTTGAAAGACATATGCAGTGTAATGCATACATTGGTAACTGAATCGGAGGATCTTATAAACGTGTTTTGTCCGGGTGTAAACGCTAACTGGTCAGTGCATGTAGAAACAAATTATAACACTTTACATTTTCAGTATTAAACCCATAGTCCCATTTATTTGCATACGTTTTGACAACGGCAGGTTCTAATGAATAGGGTGTGGTTTCTGCACTTTATCCCCTTACTCTGAGACAGTATTACGCTTTGTTTTAGTTGCTTTAACAAGTCGCCAATGACCAACAGATAGTGAGTGAGTGAGTTGGGTTTTACGTCCGACCAACAGTATTTCAGTTATTTGCAGACGGCACCCGTATGAGACAAGTTATATAGTGCTGCCTCACTGGAATACCCCTGCCGCAGGTACATGGCAAGGGCACCCCACCCAGTCACATTATCCTGACACCGGGTCGACCAGTCCTAGAACTACACCTTTAATGTCGAGCGTAGACAAGGGAGCTACTAGTACCAACTTTTAACGACTTTTTGGTCTGTCGCGGCCGGGGATCGAACCCACGACCTTCCGCACCGCAGGCGGACGCTCTACCACTGAGCCACGCGGCCGGTCCAAACAGATAGTACTAAGTGGATAACACACCGCCTTGCCTGACACCTTGCACTATTGGTAATTTGAGTGATTTAACACCATTTAGCATGACGCTTCTGTATACGTATGTGTAAGAACTAATCAAGAGTCTTAAGGATTTACCACCGATACCCTTGTCCTTCAGTTTCACAAATAGCGCATTATGTCTGACGTTACCAAATGTATCCGAAATATCGAGGAATGCAGCACAAGCTGGGGTATCAAGTTCCAACATGTTGGCAACAGTTTCTTGAATATTAAAGTATGTGGTTATAGGCTCAAGATTCTTCTGATATGTGTTCTGTTGAGCATTAGGAAAGTGTGTTCGAGTGTTTGAACACCACTCATTCAATCTGTTATGTAGCACTTTTTTCGAAGACCTATAGTTGTTAGCTTTGTCGTTAGGTTTGCAAGTGTTGTGAATAGGAATTATAATTCCACTTTTGCATCATTTTGGTACGTGTGAACTTCCGTATGTACTTTTCCAATACACAGACACCGTAAATTAGATGTTTGTCACTACATTGTCTGTGCCTGGCGCTTTTCTATGTTTCATTCTGATGAGGGCGTTTTTAAGCTCGGTTAAGTAAGAACTTCATTCTCAGAGTTATCATTGGAACGCGTTCAGTGTTCGTAGAAAATTGATATCGAAAGTTTTTTTGTCTTTTGGTTTAAACATATTTGAATAGTATCACTCGACGACTTCGACAATGCTTCCGGATCTCTGACAGTAACACCGTGTTCACAGATTTCAGTTACTGTCTGGGATGCGCGGACTCGTTTTCGTCTTAATAAGTTCCAAAACGTTCGCTTGTCACAATCTGATGCTGCGTTAAGTGACAGCCTCATTCAAGTATGGCTTTGTATGTTTGTTGAATCTGCCTTTTGGTAAGGTTTTGCTTACAGAGACTTCTATACTGTGTTTTTTTTACGTTTTTACTATTTACGTTAACGTCATTGGGATGATAACTGACGTCCTGACGGCATTATCACACAGGTATTTATTGTAACCCGTTTCCGAATGATCTATAACATAGTCATAATTTCCATTATACAAAACAGTATCCATGAACACATTGAAATCGATGTCGAACCTTGACTTCCACTATCTCCACTTGCATGCTATGGATCCTTTCCTGCTCTTACAACAGGCCACAACATAATCATGCACTCTTTTTGTGAGCGAAAGCACAAAGCACTTATTGTCCGTTCCATTCTGTATCTCCATTTGTAACAGCACATCTTTGGGAAACTTTGATCTTATCATGGAGAATAACATTTTACTTCAAAACTTCTAAACATCTGATGTGTCTCTGAACGGTGTTAAGTAAATTTCTAAACATGCTCACCTTATTTGTTGCCGGAAGCATGTTTATAAGATAGTTGTAATACAGATAAATACTCTCTTGCAAGTTTCCAAAGCGCTCTAAAGGAATTTCAACAGCAACAGCGTAGTTATCATAAAAGCCAGACGCGCACTTCCCCTGTTAACTTGGAGAAAATTGAATCTCTCAATATTGGAAAGGGGTTTGTTATGAACGGCACTCTGCAATAAGTCCCTGAATTCAACCCATTAAGTTTTATCTCTGTTGAACGACATAATCTCGATTTTCGGTAATTTCATCGTTGACTTTCGTTCCTGTGCCTGCTTTTCGGTAGTTTCTTGTTGTTTTATTTGTGTCAGAAACGAATATTGCATAATCTTCTTGTACTGAATAAGTTTGTTCGTCACAGGGTCATCTGCTATATATTCTTTTATCTGTTTTTGTTCTGCTTAACTGATAACGATTTATCATATAACTGCTTTAAATATGTGTGTGTATCCATTGCAACTGAACAGAGCTCGCAATCGTCATTACGTATTTCTTAAATGAGCTCATGTTCATCAACAGCAGAAACTAATTTCTCACTTTGAAAATCAAACTTTTCATTGTATGTTTTTATCTTTTCAAGTCGTGTTGTTGCCTTAATGTTGCTTGTTTGTTCAATATCAAACTGAGTACTTTCCCTACTCATTATTTCTGTTACGCTTCTTATATTCGCAGCCAGTGTATATTTGTACCTTGTCCTCACGCCTTTTGCGTTTGTTGCACTTGTCATTTTGAATATTTTAACACAACACACTTTATTCCTTTGAAAGGCTTTTAATTTGATTCTTCTCTAATCATGGAGTATGAATTTACGTCCACATTTGCAGGACATATTCTCCAAAGAGCACTTGTTTTTCGTTCCACCTTTCACTTCGGAATAGCATCACACCGATAACCTTTTACTTTGGTGAAAATTCTCAAAACCTTCAATTCCTTTTTTGGTGATTAACTTTAACACATCTTTCACAAACTTTTCAGAACTCTGAAACTAAAATGAAACTAGAACTATCACTAATGGTGTTTAATACCCCTACAAACGTGACTGTCACCAGAAAAGGCTTTGTACACGTCGAAGGGGTATAAAGGGGAAAATAGATAAACTGTAAAACTATTATTGGATGCGCATCTCCTCTTCAAGTTTCATGTCAAGTTTCGTATGATTCCAATTAGCAGTCGCCGAGAAACCGTTCGGAATAAAAGTCAACAGACAGACCAGCACAAAACTTCTTTATGATAAATCACATGTCAAGTTTCATTGGATTCCAGTCAGCTATTACTGACCGACTGACAGGCCGATCGACCGACCAACCGACCAACCGACAAGCTGACTCCTATATTGCCCCAAACTTTGTTTGTTGGGGTATAATTAATCTGCCATTTATACATCGCTAGGCATCTTGCCGTGATGTCAAAGAGCGGCGTAAAATAATTCGTGATAGTTCAAGTGAATATATAGGACGGTGTATACTAAGAAATAAAGAAACGAATTAATACCGTTTACACAAACGGTGAAGGAAAACAAATTAATTTGTAAATTATACTTTCATTATATCGCTATATGCGACAGTAGTAGTGATTGTGGGTGTGACTTTAGCAGTAGTAGTAGTAGTAGTAGTAGTAGTAGCAGCAGTAGTAGTAGTAGTAGTAGCAGCAGCAGTAGTAGTAGTAGTAGTAGTAGTAGTAGTAGTAGTAGCAGCAGTAGTGGTTTTAGAAGACGAAGAAGAAGAAGAGGAGTAAGTAGTAGTAGTAGGAGTAGGTGTAAAAGTAGTAGTAGTAGTAAGATCAACGGTATGTGAATTTTACATCGATTTATTTTATGAAAATAAAATAGGTTACATGTGGGAAATTTACTATATCGAGGTTTCTGTCTTCAGTGGTAATATAAGGAATTCAATTATGACACCCTGGAAGAATGGAGACACATGCGATGACTGCCAGGGACGCTGTAACAAAAAAATATGTGGTACGTATCTATTTGTTTTAGCATTCTTTGCAATTTGATGCTTGCTCAAGTTTTTGGCTACTTCATTCTCGTACAAGTTACTGGTATAATTCAATTTCTTTCATAAAAATGCAATCCGATTGTTTAACAATTTGAATCCTGATACGACACCGCCGAGTAACCGGATCGAATCGATTTAACTCGTAGCTCCTACATTTAGGTTAATTTTATTTCAATAACACCATTAATGGTGCGTACAACTATCGTCCACTGTGTCAGTGTTCTTGTTTTCTCTTTGACATAAATTAATCAATCAATTACATAAACGAAACACACAAACAAACTAAACTATCACGATTATCGCAATAACTTCTGTTATAAAATGTACGGTTTTACAATAATTTACATATCAGCGGTATGCTTTTAAGTTATGTCTTGCCCATGCATTCAAAGCGGGAGAATGTGGTAGGAAACTCATAGTGGATTACATAGGCCATTCGTTAGTTTCCCTCCCTCCGAAATTTAAGAGTTAAAGCATTTAAATGCTGATAATTATACAGTCTTACATTCGTAATATTTTAGCATTTTATGTGTTTCTTGAAGAGAATTTGTTGAGTAAATTTGCTGCATCCAAACTCGGATCATTGCCTTTATTATTCATATCGTGGCATTGTTGGCGAACGGTTCAGGCAATATTGTTAGCAAATGGTCAAACCAACATAGTTGGACAATATTGTTGGAAAATGGTGAATAATTAAGACATCGTCGTTGGTGAATGATTAAGACCACATAGTTGGCGAATGGTTAAGCAGTTATTGACTATAGATTAAGCCCATGTTGTAGGCGATGGTGAAATTGATTAAGACAATATTGTTGGCAAATGGTTCAGCTAATTCTATTGATGATTCAGATAATATTGTGATAGATAAAAAGATTTATTTCAATAGTGTGCAAGTAGCATGGTTATAGTAACAATAAAATTAAAATTTTAACAACATAATGATAATTAAAGCAATGTGTATATAAAAACATGAAATAAATAATGAACCATGTTAATACAACATCAATATCAAGGATGACACAAAAATGGGAAAATCCCTTATTTCCGCTGCTATGGTTTGACATAGGCAGGCATGAACTGATCTAACTTAAAATGAATAGTATGTCCACAAAATATAGCATTGTTTAAAAAGAGTGCACGAATATCATATCAGTCACGGGATGAAATCACATGACCAAAATATAGTAATAATGAAAGTTTTCTTCAAGTGGCAGTTTCTAAATGAATAAAAAGACCATGTCGGGTGACCATATGCAAACTATAAGTTAATCTCGCAATAGATATTACATAAATTATAACTGAAACAACTACGAATCTTCAAGATAAGCGTAACATTGCTAATTACCCAGCAGATGGTTCACTTATTTTGAAGGGAGTAAGTCTTCCCAGTGGAAGCAAATTATCTCATTCAGGGCAGTAATATCACCCAACCACCACAGAATACCACAGCGTCAGCAACGCTTTTATTTGTTGTTTTGTTTTGTTTAGACTGCAAAGGCAAAACCTGTCTGAACGACGGAATTAGCAACCTCGAAACATGCGGCTGCACGTGTGTAAATAGCATTTACGGAGGGCCTCTGCCATTTTACACGGGTGACACGTGCGCACGTACGTAATTTATATAAAGTTCGAGGTTTTGGTTGAGTAGTAATCTTGTTAAAAAAGAAGAGCAAACGAATATTCATTAAAGAAATTATGACATCAAGACTATTAGTTAGATGACATATTTACACATGAAACGTTTGCCAAAGCAGATTTATATTAATCCACAAGCAAACAGAGCAGGCCCATTACACATTAAACGTTTGCCAAAGCAGAAACTGTAACACAATTTTTATTAGTCCACATGCAAACAGAGCAGACCCTGATCATACGGCTCCTATAGGATCCATCCAATCTGGGTCTGCTATGTTTGCATATGCATGGAAAAGCGTATTTATAAATTAATAGTTAAAAATATATTATAGAAACTATGAAGAAAATCTGCTTCAAGAAATTGAAGTTGAAGAAATTTTGTTTGCAACAGATACTTAACTTACAGAGTTAAAATGGGAATCATTAACATATTAAACAATATGTTCTGAATATTTAAAACAGAAAATTAAACAATAGAATCTATTGAATCAGTTAAGACATAACTACTGATTTTAATATATTTTGTTTTTAAATTTTGACAAAACTGTCAGTTTGGTTTTGGGTTAGGCGATATCTACCAGAGATTAAGGTATTTATGCAGTGTTAAACACTACCATGATATTTGCAAACAGCGTTGGTCCAGACGAGATCAAGCTCATCAGTATCCATGCTTATAAAACTTTTAGTTGAGTCTGAGTTCGTTCTCAAGTTTTTGATTGGTCAGATTTGAGCCATCTGCCAGATTTGAGCCAGATCTGACTCAAATCTGACCAATCAAAAGCTTGATAACTCAAATCTGACCAATCAAAAGCTTGGGAACGAAATCAGACTCAACTCAAAAGCTTTATGAGCATGGACCCAGACGTGTTTTATCAGACACGTCAAGCTCCTTAGCACTCGGGTCCTGGTTTGCCAAACGCTTGAATGAGTCGGAAGTATAAATTGCAGCATATTTGAGTGTACTGGTTATTTCTTATCTCACTGACGGCGACATGAGTCGCATTTGCACATAGTTTGGATCCAGATGAGACGCCAAGAAAAACTCGGTGTCTCATTACCATCTTAGCGGTTTAACACTTTGTTAACCCTTTACTCCATGACTATTCAAATAAGAAAAATGCCATCATTGATATTATTCAAATTAATGTTTTTAATGGCACATGACCAGAGGAATATTTGGCTATGACAAAAATTGTAGAATCTATATCACTTCATACGCAACACAGCAGACCGTCATCAGATAGCTCTTATATGGGCCGTTTTATTTGAGTCGTCTCTGTTTGCAAAGGCGTAAAAAAGCGTATTAATGGAGTAAGTGTTATTAGTTTCTGAAAAACGTGCTTCACGACACTTGGTCAGTAGTTCTCAAAAGATTGATCGGAGCGGAAGTTTTCAAAATTTAACCAGGTACAGATTTGAGCAGAACTTATATTTCATAGTACGAGAAGTGGTAACGCAGTAACATAGCTATGTCCGGTGCAAGCACTGCATAGCTTATGTTCCGAAGGTATGTTTGTTTTTCGTTTTGTAAGTAGAACCTCTGCATAAATGCCTCGTCATGAATAACCATGGAGGTCTTAAAAACATTATTTTCGTCCTGCATTAATCCCTGCATTAATCCTCTCCCTGTTGAATATTCATATCATATCATAAATAATGAATCATGAATGTCTACTGGCTGATAATGAATCATGAATGTCTACTGGCTGACATTTCATAATGACGTATAAACACAGGGAGCTTTGGTATTTGTAGACACTCTATAGTTGGATCTATTATATTTTCATAAGCAAAATGAACAGATCAGAGGTTCCTATAGACACTGTCTGATATGGGTCTACTCTGTGTGCTAATTCGTGAAAAAATGTTAACGTGTGTGAAACGGTTAAGCTACCAACTATTTACAAGACTTAGAATTCGGGAAGGCAATATGTCAACGCTGGTGGTTTTATTTAACATAGTTTCAAATGTTTTATTCTACAATTCTTGCGAATAAATAAATTACACTTGCAGTGAACTGCACGGACATAGAAGAACCTCCATATTGTAACACGCTCTTCAATGTGAAATCGTGTTCCATAATGGCCGACATGAAGATCCATTGCCCTAAAATGTGTGGCATTTGTGATATTTGAGGTATATTTCGACTGCATGACTCATTTTTGTACTTTCCGTATCCTCTTCTTGTCGCTGTCTGACAATATCCATGTTCTATTCTTGCTTTTCTATATTCTTAACCAACAATGGCCTTCTCTTGTCATACTTCTCAGTTACTCTGTCCCCGACGTACACTTATCAGGATATTATGGTACTAAACATTTACATAAGGTTTCATTAAAAATTCCAAGACATGACTCCGGACGGACAAAGCCATTGTTTTAAAATAATTCCTTGTGGTATTCCAAGGTCAATGTAAATATTGCTAAATATTTACACCCTCAGTTTCTGAGATACGGCGGCGGATAGACAAAAAGTATTGTTTCGGCAAACAAAGGATCATAACTCTGATAATCCAATTTCATTGCGCACGATACTTGCACGGGCGCATTTTCTTATGCTACTGAACATTTTCAAAACTTACGTAAAAAAGTCCAACATATTTTCAGGCCAAAATTCCTTTTTGATATTTAACACTTACATGCAGTTCAAAGACAACCTCCTAACCATTTTTGAGATATAACTCCGGGACGCCCGACAGGCGGACGGATAGAAAACACCAAACTTATATCCCTCCGCCTTCGACGGGGATAAAAAGCAAATGGTTGATTAACGCTGGAAAAATGTATTTCAGAAAGTCACAATGCAGCTTTCATCCAGCACCAATCTACCGCTTTACCTGCTTAGCGCGAAATAACTGGCATTCGCGAATTGCTTAGATCCAGATGGGACGCCGAGTACCTCTACGTCTCACCAGGGTCCAATCTGACACTCAGTCAGTAGTTTCTTAAAAACATGAAGGAATCTAAAGTAAGTAAATGATATAGCAGCTTAGAAAATGAGCTGACGTCTTGTCTTCAGCAGGCTAAAGATTAAAGACTTGTCTCATGAAGAACTTTCAAAACTATCCACGAAATAGCAGACCTTAAACTGGTTTCTTTAAACTGTCGCGGTTTACACCGGAATAACACACATATACATATTTTTAATTTTTTGCAAGATATTAAGTATCATATTTAGTGTTTACAAGACACGAACTTGTGTTGCACTCTCAATTACTGCTCATGAACAGACTCAATAAAACCGAGTCTGCAATTTTATCTTTTTGTGTTGCAATTTTTGCTTTCGGGGGATCACCTCCCTTCAGAATTTATAATCTTCACAACAGCAGGTGTTAAGTGATTGTGTGACGGCCGTAAAATGTCGCTTCGTACTTCATTCTCAGTGTTGTTATACCTTCTGATCCTTCGAGATCATGAATTTCAGTACCTCTTGTTCTGAAAATTGAATACCGCTTAAGCCGGCGCTAGGGGGCGTGAGCAGTGTTGCACTCTCAATTACTGCTCATGAACAGACTCAATAAAACCGAGTCTGCAATTTTCTCTTTTTGTGTTGCAATTTTTGCTTTCGGGGGATCACCTCCCTTCAGAATTTACAGAAATGCAAGAAAAAAAATGCATAAACTGGGAGGGAGTGATTCAGGTTTGGTTTGGTTTGTCAAATGCTAGAGGGGTCGCAATTCTTTTTAGCAAATATACTGATAGTAAAATGATAGTAAAATACACAATAAGTAATTGCGACAGAGACGGCAGCTCGTGTGTAATACTAGATTTAACAATTGATGAACAGAAATCCAACCTAGTAAATTTATAATAATTTATATGGGCCAAATATAGGAGATCCAGCTTTCTATGTAAATATGTTTATCATAGATACAATTGGAAAGGACTCTTACATCATACATGTATGCGGCGATTTTAATTATGCTTTAATCTCAGGTTTAGATTACTTTACTAACAAACATAAACATAACATGCCCAAGAGAAGGTTATAAGTAATATACAATGAAGGGAATTGATAGATATACGAGAATAGAGAATATATTCAGAAATATAGAGATTTACATCAACTTTCCGATTTTATGCATGGACAAGAATGTGTGTGGAAACTCTCTTCTTATGGACCCTGGTAATATTAAAAACAGAAAAGGAAAATAACTAAAATAAAATTACAGTACTACCTGCCGGTCTACCATGTAAACCACATACAAACAAGTATTTTTCTCTCGTTATGTTTGTGTTAATGTATTTATGTTTTTATTTATTTCGCTTGTTACAATTTTCAAGATAATGTAATATGCTGACTGATCACACGTTATGTATATTTGTGAGTATTTGTACGCCTGCATGCTATAAAGTAGGATTATCGATGTGTTGGTGGTGATTGCGTCTTTCATGTGACTTTCTACTGCATGTGTGTGTGTATCAGTATAAATTGCTATATCAATTGCTTTTTGTAGGTGTTTTGGTGATGGCGGCGTTTTGTGTGTGACTTTTCCTGCTTGACTTTACTACTTTTTCATTAAACATATTTTACAAATATATGTAAGGTGTGTAATGGGCTAGTTACCCGATTCATCCACACCAATGACAGGGTGAATAGAATATGAAAAAGTAAAATAATTCATATATAAAAAAGATTAATACCAAAGATTATACTTCTGTTGAATAGTGTTTACTCGTATGTCCAGTTAAGATGCGTAAATTAAAGTTTTTTTCAAAGATAACTTTCTCCATCATATCTGACGTTGTGAGAACTTGTGACTACTCTTTAGAATCGTCTCTCCGAGAGTGGTCATAGGTCATAACGTGGTTGAGGAATGACGATTTTAGTGTTTGAGTACGCTCTTTTATCTGTTGCCCTTTTATCTATTTGGTGCCCTGTTACTGTATTATACCACATGTAATAGTAGCGAACTGACTTTATAATGTACAGTAAAATCTTTCCAAAACTGGACGTACTTTTAGTATCAACACCCACCTTAAATGCATGGGAAATATTTTCACTCGGTTCCCATACATTGAGGGTTTCCATTTAATTTGTACTAAACGATTATTATTTCCATGTTTACCCAGTTAATGGGTCAAATCAGTAAAGCTGATGAAAAATGAATGCACCTTAATGATTCTGTCTCAATTATTGGGATATGTTAGATTATGTATATCTTATATATAGTCTCGCTAATGCGACCACATGATTTATTAACATACATAAGAGACGTTTGTACTGCATTAAGCTACTGTTCATTTTAAAATCCAGAATTAAAGACTTAGTACATCGAGGACCTTTTTCCAAACTTATTCCTTCATGGAATGGTTCAGAAGGACCATTCTCTTGTACATCCATATATATACATCAGAAGTTCAGTCTGATACAGGGACCGGTGATCATAATCCTAACACTGTCCGCCTTCTGACCTCTTGCCCATGTTTGTAACTATTGTTGCCAGCGAAATGTGTCGCATGCTTCGACCTTATTTTTCCCCTTTTTATTTAAAACATCTCCTGCATCAGACACTCGTAGATCCAGGATCCAATCCTGGTGATATCCTAATTTATTGGCAGTCTCGTCTGAATCCAAACTGTTTGCTAAGGGAATTAATCAATTCATTAACCAATTTCCTTCTATTGACGCCTCTGCAAAAACATTTTGGAAACCATTGTGATAGAGCATTTTTTTGCTTCGTTGGAAACATTGGTTTCAAAAGTATGCATTTCTACGAAATTCCTTTTTTTTGTAATAAATGCTCTTTTTCAGTGGATTTGTTTAAAGAGGTTCTTTCTAAAACAGTCTAGGAGGGAATAGGTTATCCATTTCCCTAATAAATATTCTTGTAAGAACTACTGATCGTATACCAATTTAGTTAACCAATTGGTATAGCATATCATGTACGAAACAATCAGAGCTATATTATACTATATGAAAACAGAGGAGACCCTGATCATATATCTCCAAATGGAGCCGCCTGATCAGGGCCTATTCTGTTTGCAAATGTTCCTCTATTAGGTGAAGGGATATGCCCCTATTCCACTCAGATCACGAATCCCACGAATCGCCGCGAATTGAAAACATTTAGGATTCGTAGTGGAATCGTAATCAGTTTCCTGTAGTTCTTAACTGATTCGTATATATTCATAATCAGTTCTTGCAATTCTTGAGCAATCGGGAATTCGTAACAAAAGTTTTGAGCTGTTCAAAATTTCTCCACGAACATTCGAATGTTCAAATTCGTATTGCTTTCTTAGGAATCGTAATTGAATCGTAATTGATTCGTATGCATTCGTAGATATTTAAAACGTAATTAACTCTGAACTCTTAACTTAATTCAGGGAGTCTCGCCCAGGGCGAACACTACAGCTGCTCTACGATGAACATCCATTATAGAACTGATGCCTTGCAAGCAGGTTTCAGGGCATTTTGATATCTATACTTAGGTAAAATCAAACGAATTGTCAAGAATAGTCAAAAATTCATTTTTATTCGTACCTGATTCGTATATGCATTCGGGGTATTCTGGACTAATTCGTACTCCGATTCCTCACGTTCGTGTATTATTCGCAGTAGATTCTGGTAGATCGTAGTGAATTCGTTACAATATTCGTGCGATTCCAGCCGAATCCCACGAATATTCGTAACACTATCGTACCTGTATCGTAGCTAAGGCGTAGAGCGTCACTAATTGGACCAGAGCATTTACAAAATTCCACGCATCCTCACGAATCCTAAATTTTGTCAATTCTTGGCAATTCGTTGGATTCGTGGTCTGTGTGGAATAGCGGTATTACATGTTAATATATAGAGTTACTGAGAAATTGTTTTCCTTTTTGAACCTTTTCAGAAGACACTGCTTTTCATTCAGTCCTGTCAGACGTCGGGGGTCTTTCTTTAGCAGTTCTACCACAGCCGTTCGATTTACTTTGCTCCAGATACATATTGTGTTATTAACCCGTTATCTCATGAATATTCGTATAAACGTTAATGACATCATTACTATTTGACAGATTAAGTTTAATAATTGTTCATAAATACAGAACTTTTTCACCTTGGGCGAAACTTAGAATCACATATATTTAATTCCAAAAGCAAACAGAACAGACCCTGATCAGACGGCTGTTATAGGTGCAGTCTCGCCTGGGTCTACTCTGTCTGCAAAGGCACGTAAATGCGTTTAGTGACTCACCTTAAATAGACTGTAACTCTGTACCAATGTATACTATTAAACTCCCCTTCAAAACAAAAGTGTTAATTCTATCTTCCAGTCCTTGAATAACCTACTACATATAATGAACACTTTGCCTTATCAATATTCATGAATAGTAATTAACTCATTTTTTTCCTAGGCTATATTTAGACCCAACCTCCTTGAAGCAATCATCCGAAAAGGAGCATCAACTATAGAAAAGGAGAATTTTAGAATTGTGTATTTTTGAAACCATTGTGATAAATAGAGGCTTTAGCTATCACAATGGTTTCAAATAATGAGTTTTACAGAGGCGCAAAAAGGCGTCAGTAGGACAGAATCGGTTAAATGAGGTTTTGAATAGTATATGAACATCGGATGTCCCTTATGGACATAAGAAATGTTGATATCATGAATATTAATAAGCTGAACTTTTATATTGGCATTACGACATTAGGAATATTTTCAAATTTACTATAGCGGAAACTGTAGTATCATATCTATATAATTTCATAGGCAAACAGCTAAACCTGGTCAGACCAGTCCACATGTCTAATGTTTGCAAAGGCATGAAAAGGCATTTATATTAGACAAAATGAGTTTTTTTCCCCGAAAGTATAAACTGTATTTATATTTATCTATATTTATTTAAATATATGATCAGATCTATACTATTTCATAAGCAAACAGAACAAACCCTGTTCAGACGGCTCCTGTAGGAGCCGACTAATCAAGGTATGTTCTGTTTGCTTATGGAATTATAATAGATCTGACTTTATAGTTTCTACCAGTATCAAAGACATCAGCTAATAAGTATTCATCATTTCTTACATGAATATAAAACAGATGTTTAAGCAATATATCAGACATTGTTCAGACAGGAACTGTCTGATCTGGGTCTGCTCTGTTAATGCGTAAATGCATGTATGTGTGGGTCTTTATGAGGTTAATTGTTAACATTTAGCAATATGAACAGATTTTCCAGTCACATATATAGCAATATGAGCAACTTGTCCAGTATTATTTAGCAACATGAACATTTTGTTTCGGTTAACGTTTTGCAACATGAGCAAATTCTCAGGTAACATTTAGCACTATTGGCAATTTTTCGGATAAGTTTAATTTTAGCAATATAAGTGCATTTTCGGGTAACATTTAGCAATATGAGCATACTTTCGGTTAACATTTAGCAACACGGACACATTTTCGGTTAATATATAGCACTATTGGCAAATTTTCGGGTAGATCTAACATTAATTTTAACAATATGAGCAAATTTTCGGGTAATATTTAGCCATATCAGCAAATTTTCGGTTAATATTTAGCAATATCAGCAAATGTTCGTTTGCATAGTTTTGTCCGCACATGTTGCAAGTGAGCTTTGTGGACAGTTATCCAATGTTTTCCTAAGGGACATAGTCAAACTGTGTAGATCAAAAGGTTCTCACCTGATCTACATTGCTTGCTTCACAATAATTACCATAGGTAAACTCTACAAAGGAGATCATGAAGAACTGCCACTTAAAATAAGGTCGGTCCATAAAACATACAGTAGAACCTTTCTATAACGGCAACTAAATTACATCAAGTATTTTGTCTTAAAGACAGGTGAAAGTAAAACAGAACGGTCCTATACTACTACAAGTGTTTGCGCGGGTTTTCAAATATGGCAGTGTGACGTAATAATAGGGTGTGCCAAACTCTAAGTTAGTTAGTGTTTATTAAGAGAGGATTTAACCAGAACCCAGAACGAGCGTAGCGAGTGACGGCTTCTTAAAGGTCAAGTAAACAGATTGGGTTTTCGTCAAATTCTGATAGTATACAGTTAGTTAAACGCCAAGCTTTAGAAAATTCTTACCGTTTTTATCTAGTTTTGATTTAAATCGAGTTTTTATTGTACCACGAACCGTGCATTTTGAAAATCGATACATGATTATCTCCCTTGCGTGACGTCACTTGTGATGCTCGCCAGTCAGGGATCCCATTGAGAGGGAGGAATGTACACAGAAACTTAAACCTTTTCCTTTAAATTAACGCCTCTGCAAACAAAGTAGATCCAGATCAGAGCCTACAGGAACCGTCTAATTAGGGTCTGTTCTGTTTGCTTACAAAATTAGATCAAATCCGACTCCTAAGTTTGTATAAATACCCAAATTATTTTCACACTTTTCCGGACATTACGTCCATGGATAAGCCATAGAAAGTGACACTTTATCGAGTAGGGGAAACTATTTATGGGGTGTGGTGTTTATTTTAGGTGTGAAATACAAAATTTGATACTTTATATTAAACACATATTTTTAAATTTTGTTAATCTTAACCCTTCTCTTGCTTTTTACCCATGCCCTGTTGTATAATTACATATATAGCTTCACTGTGTACACGTATTTCGCTGTGCAATCACTGCTGTAAATAAACTTGTAAATAGTGCAGACCCTGATGAGACAGCTCTTGCAGGTTTTCACTATTTACAGTTAGGTATATTGACGTGAATAGCAAGCGAATGGTTAAAACTTACTTTACATGTCAGTGAATTTACATTATTCATAAACAATACTTTAAAAAGAGGATGAGGTTAGGACCAAGACCATTAGCAAATAGTGTAGATTCAGATCAGAGGGACCATTTGGGTCCCGCCCATGAGTTGGGTCCAAACGACTCTTAGACAGAACCAGACAACTTTAGATGAATTTCATATTTAGACAAAGTGGGTTCAGATGAAATGGGACGTTCTCGTTAAGTAACATAGTACTATGTATAAATGTACGTTCTTTAGAAAAAAAAGAAATTCCACCAAAATACAGAAAAATAGAAAATTATTTATTTATTTATTTATTTTACTTTAATATTTGCAATACCAAAATGATGCATTACTTTCAGAAAATCGAGCAAATGTTGAAATACCAAAATATGTATTTTGTTGGGAAACTGAGAAAAAGGTGGATCTTGATAATAAATGGTTGCCAGTCTTGAAGAATGACTAATTTTTTTTATTAATATATTCATGTTTCTAAAGCTTGTGAATTATGTTTAAATGACTGGACCCACTACAAATAAAAATTTCTATAAAAAAAATATGGTCAACACATTAAAACTGTTACTACATTTTTCTTTATCATAATTTTACAGTATACTCGTATGTGCAATTTAATTATGGTTTTATTATATGGAAACAACAGTAAACATAACCATTAGAATTTCTCTATACATGTATGAATGAATGTGTTAAATGGCCTTAGGCCATATTGTACTAATGGAAAAGTAGTAAAGTCAAGCAGGCAAAGCCACATGCAAGACGCAACCACCACCAAAACACCGATAGACAGCATGACACACACACACACACAACCACACACCCAAACGCACACACACACGAAATGAACACAGAAAACACCAAAAGACACACAAGAACCAGGGACAAACGTTCCACACATGAACAAATCACAAGCACAAAGACGCAAGGCAAACAAAAGGAAGGGTGACAAAGAGAGTACCGCCTTGGCACGGTCAGTAGCAAAAACACCACTAGGGGTTTAAACCGGTTTACGGACGTCCTAACCTCACACTTCTCTCAAAGTCACCCTAGCTTTACAAATATTGTAAATAAAGGTATCCCCGCTGGATTTACCCACAACATAGACGACGGTGAACACAGGACAACATGTAAAACATAGCATAATAACTGTGACAATCCGTCAAATATGTACTCAATGACTTTGCTGAAGTCAGAGCACCTGCAGGTAAGCCGTTAAGGGCACGACAGGGAAAAAGTAATACATGAGTCTGGTAAGCTCATCCTGTATCCAAGTTTAAGAGTATACCATCATAGAGTACTACCCTCGGCCTGTCATCGCGCAAGCAAAGAGGGAAGCGTAGCTACCGACTGTAAAAGGGTCGATAACCAAACATGCAGTGCGTTGCAATATAATAGGATCATAACCTTTCTTTTTAAATGTTTTAATGCGTTTTATAAACAAATCATGAAAATGGATATGACCCCGAATTTTCCTAAGTTTGTAGATAACATCCCCATAAAATTCTGGTTGAGAAATGCCTTGTCGCAGTAACGTCCGTAGATTGCAATTATATTTACTAATGAGAGGTAAATTTCGATAATAAAATTTAGAAAAAGTTTTCCGAAGTTTGTGATATCTGTAACCTTGCTTAAGAAGTTTATCAGTTATAACTAAATTACGTCTGTTAAAATCTTCAAGCAAAGAACAGGCTCGGGCAAACCTAATAAGTTGAGAAATATAAACCCCATAAGATGTAGAACGTGGCACATCCCCATCTAGAAAAGGATAATTAACAATTTTAAAATTAAAATCTTCTCTTTTATCGTATACTTTGGACGAAACTTTATCATTTGTAATTGAAAGATTCAAATCTAGAAATGAAGCATTAATGTCAGATTGATTAGCTTTGTTTAAAGACAGTTCTTTTGGGTAAATTGAAGAAACCATATTACACACGAAATGCCCCATGCAGGGTCAGTCTCCAGATGTCAGTTATCATAGTGGCCTTTTGTCAAATACCCAACAGGGGATAATGATTATTGCAAGGCCATAAAACCCGCTTCCTGTATATTACGTATTGTTGCATTCCTTTATGTAGCTGTGGTAACTTGTCAAAAGAATCAATCATAGCGGTCAAAGTTAGTTTTGGGCATAATGTAGGTAATAATCACTAAAACTATAAAACGCATCCAATGAACAATTCCGTAAATTACAGTAATCCAGAATGACGTTTTTGCTATGGATTTATGGTCAAAATTGTCCATATTCCAAAATTGCAAAAGGATCATATTTATCATAAACTATTTCCCTGATGAAAAAATATGTGTGAGTAAATCACTTCACGATTTATGCCAATGCAAACATAGTAGACCCAGATCAAACGTATTGAAATAAATTTACAAACAGAGTAGATCCAGATCAGACAGCTTCTGATCAGGTTCTTGTCGATTTGCTTATGAAATAATATACCGGTAGGTCTGGTTGTACAATTACTGCCATAGCATGTGCTCATATATCATTAATTCTCCATGAAATCATTATTTCTTACACGAATATTCATGAAGAAGATCTAAAGGCTTTTTTTCACAATGCTAGCTTTTCAAATAGATCATTGGCTCTGACAGATCAATTAGGATTAGATCAACAAAAGTTCATAAGCAAACAGAGCAGAACCTGATCAGACAGCTCTTACAGGAACTGTCCGATCTGGATCTACTCTATTTGCAAACGCGCGTGAAGCCGTTTATATAAGAATAGAAGGATTGGGAAATTGATTTTAAAGCAAATTAGGTGTCTGCTGCCAAAAGTGCTAAATCATGTTTATTAATCATTTTTTCTCTTAAGAATATTTATTAAAGATTTCATGACCTCATGAATATTCATTACAGGGATTACAGATACGCTAGACAACCCTGATCGAATCTAAAGAAATAAGTCTTCGGACTAAGCAATCAGAGCATATCTTGATCAGACAGTTCCTGCGTGATTTGGGTTTACGCTGTTAACAAAACGTTTGTATAGAATAATTTTCCACGAAGAAAAAGCCCATTAACCTACAGTGCCAGACCTAAGTCACATTTATAACAGAATGTAGCACATCCTTTTTTTATAATTGTAGACCCAAGTCATCCACTGCATCTCTAGTATAAATTTCACGGAAAACAGCCATCGAGACAAAATGTAAATCACATCACATTTTCTTGAACTTCTCGTCTTTTGGTAATTTAAATAATCCTATTTAGCCTCTGTCGGATTAGGAGCTACACCCATAGGCAGGGATACACCCATAGGCAGCACAAATTACCCTTTTAGCACTCAAAACGAAGCAGAAGTACGTTACGTGCGATTCTTTTCTATACGATATCTAGTTCGACATTTATAGCGAATGTCACAAGTGACGTCATCACAAGGGAGATAAGCGAACGACCAAAATCAGCCAGTGATTACTTATCGGTGATATATGACAGCTGCTATGTGCGATATGACGGTATTTTTTTGTGTTTTCGAAACTACGTCGTACAAGGTACCCATTTGTCAAATATTTACGAAAAAGTGTCCTGCCTGTTTACTTGACCTTTAATCATTAAATTATCTCTTAATAAACACAAAATATTACTTATAGCTTATATTAACGTGTGTAATATAGAAAAAATATGTGATGGATATATAATCTCGAATACAAGGGAGGTTATGTGATTAAATGAGGTCATTATTTCTGAAGTGAATATTCAACAGGGATAAAAGGGTTAACTGTATTGAATAGTTCATGGAAACAGAGAAGGGTTAACTGTATTGAATAGTTCATGGAAACAGAGATTGCATCAAAATCAGAACTAAAGGTAAGTTGTGCTCTAGGTTTCAATTTCGTGTTTGTCTTGGTTTTTGTGTCACCTGCTTAAACAGATTGACATTCAAGGATCACTCTTTCTGTGACACGTTTAATCACACATTTTGCATCACACTACATATATTCCCACAACATAATATACATGTTTCTAAGAATAATGTTATTAGGTTTTGTTTCGAAATGAAATGCATCATTGTCTAACGACAGATTCCATGAAGTATGAATTTATCATTTACTCCAGAAATATTTAAACATTTCAGTGTTATGTTTAGAGAATTATTGCTGTTTGTATGCTTTTGTCAAAGGTGGCCTGCCTCCATAGTGTTAGGTACAGTAAAACCTCTCTTAACCGGCAGTTAAATTTAGTATGAATATCGGTCTTGGAGACAGGTGGCAGCTTAATGCAGAGTGAAAGTCATGCAGAAAGCTCCTAGAGGAGCTTTCTGCATGACTTTCACCCTGCATTAAGCAGCCACCTGCCTAAAAGTATCTAAATTATTATCTACTAGAATTCCGGTTAAGAGAGGTTATACTGTAATATATTTAACGTTTAATGTTTCACAGCTGTTACCGTCTACCTCGTAAATATCCATGTAAGAAATAATGAAATCATGATTATTACTTTATTTACTTTATTTTTAATTGTATATAATGAACTGAGGAAGTTTTTGCCGAAGCAGAAACTGTAAACTCGGATCTGTATTATTTGATAAGCAAACAGATCAGACGGTTACTCCATCTCTTCTCTGTTTGTAAAGGTGAAAATAATCTGATTAATATCCATGATGTCATTATTTTTAGATGAATATTCATCAGGTAAAGCGTGAAACATTTTGTTTTACTTTAATCCTTGAAGTACGCTTTAATGATTTGGACAGGTTCTCATATGTAAGTTGGTGTTTAGAAAAAATGTTTGGACATGATTTGCTTTGTAGGTTGGTAAAGTGAATATTAACATTTTTCTGATATGTTTTGTTTCCAAGCAAGTGACTGTACTCTGCAAGAAGTTTATTATGATTATTTCGAACATACTTTACAAAGGTGTCTATACACATGCTATACACAATGGTGCCATCAGAATTGTCTTCGGACTCTGTTAGACAAGAAATACGCTCTCCCTTATAGAGTGGTCTATGCAGTAGTATTTCATTTCATATGGTAAGTATTCCTGAATACCTTGTAAGAGAAGGGCTTATTGAAACATCGCTAACGCTCCACTCCTTCAGTATTCTTGTAATAAATAATAGCATTAAAATATTAACCCTTTACTCCATAATATTCACGAAGGCAATGATGAAATCGTGAATATGAATTAGACTGATGTTTAAAATTGCATATTAAAACACGAAAATGTTACCAAAGTAGAAGCTCCATAATCAGTAAAACTCATCAGTAAGATTATACAAATAAGAGAAGCGAAAAAAGAGAAGAAAAAATACATGTTTAGCCAATTAGGGCTAGGAGACCTTAATAGAATCAGGCATGGGTTTTGTTAAAGACGGGTATAGAACCCCCGGGTTTAACAAAACCCATGCTTGATTATTTTTCTCGTTGAAATACGCCCTAAAACCAATTAAATTAACGAATTTTGTGAAGTACTACTTTACATTGCGTAATACGACTTCCATATCTAATAGCAACAGACCGCAGCATAACTTTAGGCGTGACACAAAAATGACGTAATTTGTTATGACAACCACAAACGTTACGTTTTGGCGTAAATATAAATGACTGAGTGACTACAAAACAACGTCTTCGGTTAATTAAATAGGCGTTTAAAGTGTTTATATGATAAATAGAATTTCATATTCGTGCTATTTACTTATATTAATTTCAATTCATAATGTTGTTGCCTATAGAAAGGTTGGTATAAATATGTAAGAATTCCTTCCCTTGTATTGATTTTACCCAATCGCGCGTATGAATACACTAGTCACGGGGTGTTCCAGATAAGTATTTCTAGTACGGCTATTTTTAGTAACTCAGCTTATCTAGCACGTCTGAGAAGCGAGAAAAGGATTTCTGGTATGGCTATTTTAGTAACTCAGCTTATCTAGCACGTCTGAGAAGCGAGAATATGTTGGTAAGGTCCTAAATAACAGAAATCGTGCTCTCGTACTGGTCTAGGTCCGCCGTCACTTACGTTGGAACCGTGCCAAGTTGTCTAGGGTGATGATCTTTAGTGATGAGTCGCGATTTAAACCTAGCACTGCTGACAGCAGAGTTCTGATATTTAGAGGTAGATGGAAACGTTTTTGCCAGAACAGTTTAATAGAGTGAGGTCGTTTTGGAGAGGGTGGTGTATCATTGGTGGTAGGAAAACAGACCTTGTTGTTATTCATGGTAATTTAAATGCCAAAGGTTATATTGACCAAGTTGTACGCCCAGTTGTTTTTCCTTTCAATAGGATCCGAGTTGTCTAATGCGTGATAATGCAAGGCCACATGCTGCTGTACTTACCACGAATCATCTCGTTACCCATAAGGTTAATGCCTTACCATGGCAGGTTTGCTACCCGGACATGAATCCCATTGAACATTTATGTGATTTGCTTTGATCGGAGAGCAAGGAAATCCCATGTAATCAACAATATCAAGATTTGTCTACATTCTTAATACATGAATGGAACTAGACAAGTATCCAAAGGCAAAACAGCATTTACAAAAAGCATAAGTTTACAACTTTTACTTTGCACCCCTCCGTTATTTACGCGTAAAACAAAATTCTGATAATAATCAAGTTTCAATCTAAAGTAAACCATCGTATAGTCAATACAGTTGTGCAAATTTTCCCTGTAACTAAATGCACAATTTATTTTATGTGTAAGTATATAAATGTCTAATCATACAAATAATTAATGCATTTTTATATATTTCCATGGATGTTTTTGTCATCGTTATGATATAACGCAGATGCAATCTGGTAAATTAAAGGTTTATTAGTTTGCCAATTTGGCCTGGTGGTCTGTTTAGGCTTTAGTTGGGTACTCACCTATGTAAACAGTTTGTGCATATACTTAATGCTTTTATAAAAAGTAATTCTGTGTTTTTAAAATCGCCGTAAATGGCACTTTCATTTCTGCAGGATGTATTATATTTAAACATCTCAAAGTTAGTTATTTACTCGCTGCTTGTGTTTCATACATGGCGACCCACCCAACCATCCATCCACCAACTGCCACACCCACACCAACCGACTCAAGGGCATTCCACTCACACCGCAGTCATTAAACATTCCACTCACACCGCAGCCATTAAACATTCCACTCACACCGCAGCCATTAAACATTCCACTCACACCGCAGCCATTAAACATTCCACTCACACTGCAGTCATTAAACATTCCACTCACACCGCAGTCATTAAACATTCCACTCACACCGCAGCCATTAAACATTCCACTCACACCGCAGCCATTAAAACATTGCACTCACATCGCAACCATTAAAACATTCAACTCACATCACAGTCATTAAATTATGCAATCACTAATCCGTACACCGCTGTCCGCGACCTGACTCGCATTTACAAACAGCTTGGATCCAGATGAGAAGCAGATAGAGTCGGTGTCTCATCAGGATCCCATCTGTTTGACACTTGGTCAGTTTATTCTTGAACGTTTGATCGAATCGGAACTATTCAAAACTGAACCGGATTTGAATTTGAGCAGAATATATTTTTCACATCGGGATAATGGCTAATAACACATGGGCCTTAAATGGCACACTCGCTAGTCGGCTATTTCTTTTGAAGTAAGACATCTTCATTCAGAATTTTGATAAGTGTATATCCTTTACTTTCAAGAAATTCTATCGTTGGCTTCTTCCCGCCTCTTGCGTGAGATACCTCCGCTAGTATATTGGTGATACGTACTTTGTCCCAAGGAATGGTCTTTAATATGTCTAGTTCTACGCCTTCAACGTCTAGGCCAAAGAAGTCTACTTGACGTTGATTCAGTGCCATCAACACCGAATACACCGGGAAACATTGCAACTCCACCAGATTACGTTCCAGTTTAAAGTTATGATGCTGGTAAGCCTGTTCAAAAGTCCCTTCTACAAGTCGTCCAATGGCACCTAGCTCATTAAATGTCAACTGTAAGAAATCGAAGACGAAATGAACGCACGTTTAAGAAACAGGAATCTAACTTAGACACACAATAATTGTCATAAAGTATTCTGAGGTGTTGATGTTTATGATTAGAACCGGTGCCATGGCTGGCTACAATTGAAATTCAGTACATATTACATTTTGAGGGTTCATTACAAATATGTTGGGACTACAATCTATTAGGGGAACTCGTGGTGACATTTGCAGACAGTCTGAATCGAGATGCAAACTGTGTTACTCTCTTGTCGCATGTTTTACTGGTCTGAATCGAGATGCAAACTGTGATGCAAACTGTGTTACACTCTTGTCGCATGTTTTACTGGTCTGAATCGAGATGCAAACTGTGTTACTCTCTTGTCGCATGCTGTACTGGTCTGAATCGAGATGCAATCTGTGTTACTCTATTGTCGCATGTTTACTGGTCTGAATCGAGATTCAAACTGCGTTACATTCTTGTCGCATGTATTACTGGTCTGAATCGAGATGCAAGTAACACTTGTCGCATGTTTTACTGGTCTGAATCGAGATACAAACTGCGTTACACTCTTGTCGCAAGTTTCAGTAAAAGTGAAGGACACATAAACTTTTAGCCTGCTGCGATCGGATGAGTGGTAGCATAATAAATAGTTTAGATCCGGATAAGACGCCCAGTACTTCGGCATCTCATCAGGACAAAAACTGTTTGATACTCTGATCGTGTTGTTGAATAGTAAAGCGAGATAAATCATATATGACAAATGAATTTGACGATATTTTTACCAACAAGTCTGCTCACCAGGCTGAAAGATAAGAACAAGATAATATCCATCAGGCGAAGGGTTAAGCATTCGATTTGTCCATAACTTACAGTGGTAGCATATGGCTTTGTACTCAAGCACGCATTCAACGCGTAGGCTTTTCTGTGTTTCTGAAGCAATATTTTGAATAGGTTGATGTTGGCCTCTATTAGCAGACCGCTGAAGTGTCTCGTCTTCTCAAAATAAAGAGTTGATGACAAATCTTCACCATTATATGCTCCGCATTCAATGAAAAATCCATTGTCCTGCAAGCAAGCACATGCATCGGCTAGGTTTAAGACGTTTAAGTTGATACTATAATATGTACGTGTAATCGCCGTGAATCTGATCAAATTGTTTTAACAAAAGACTTGGCGACGACATTAACCCTTCTCTTGCTATTCACGTCAATATACCTACCTGCAAATAGTGAAGACCCAGATGAGACAGCTCCTGCAGGAGCTGTCTCATCAGGGTCTGCACTATTTACAAGTTGATTGTGCAACCAGTGCACTCCACAGCAGTGATTGCACAGCGAAATACTTGTACACAGTGAAGATATATGTAATTATACAACAGGGCATGGGTAAAGAAGGAGAAATGTATTTTAAAATTCAGCAAGAGAAGGGTTAACACTTTCAACGCTGAATTTTGAAATGGGTTATTCCAACAATCTACAGGTCATGCTTGCTGTGAATATTTACGGACTCATTTAAAAGAACAATGTAACATGACACACAGTGCAGACTCTGACGAGAATGGTCCTCCAGAGCCATATTATCTGGGTACATATTGTTTTTAAAGGACAATAAGTTTGTGACTCGATTACTACACGGAAAGGGATCAAAACAAAGTAGCGATATTGCCTCAACGATGAGTTCGACAAAAACGTGTCTTAAATGTTTGATGTGTGTACGAGTAGAATATAAGGGAACTCGTCAAATACCGATTAACAGCAAACGGACAACAAGCATACACACATAATACACAATCATATACCATAGTAAGATGAGTATACACACACGCAGTTTATATTCGAGAGTTCAGTTTAGAAAATGAAGTTTGAATATTCTACGTTACTGCATATTTGACTACAATAAAACTTTTCTATAACGGCCACTGAATTATGTTAATTAGTTGGTCCTTAGGGCAGGTGGCTGCTTAAAGCAAGGTGAAAGTAAAACAGAACGTTCCTAAAGGAGCGTTCTGTTTTACTTTCATCTTGCTTAAGCACCCACCTACCTTTAACACAAAATATTTGATGTAATTTAGTGACCGTTAAAGAGAAGTGTTTCTGTATTTACTTTCATTTATTGTAGGAGGCGTGTAATCAGGGTCTGCTATGTTTGCGTATGAAATGATATATATCTGATTCTACAGTTTCTGTCAATGTAAACTTAACCCATTCACTTGACGACTTTTGGCGACTCTGTAAAAGTCACTTTATGAAACCATTGTGATAAATAGAGTATTTGCTCCTATTGGAGCAAATGCTCTATCTATCACAATGGTTTCAAACTACAAAATTCTAACATTTTCCTTTTCTCAAGTTAATGCTCCTTTTCGGTAGATCTATTCAAAGATGTTGTATCTAAAAATAGCCTATGAGGTAATGGGTTACAGTGTTCACGTGTCATCATAAACAATTTCTATTAAATACCTATGGTGTTATTATTTATTACATGACTATTTATGAGATAACGGATTAAGCCAACCACATACTAGTAGTTTAGATTGGTAAGTACACTTAGAAAATGACACACTACATTTGTAGTTAATGCGCTAGCCTGAATAATGCGCTAACCTGGTCGCTAGTTAATGCGCTAGCCTGAATACTGCGCTAACCCGGGCGCTATGACTTACTGGTGAGTCTTTCATATGGTTCGGAATGACATCGTCTTTCCCTTGGCCCGCATAATCATTCTTGTCTGGTTGTGTCAAGTTGTATGGTTCTTTAGATGGTGGATGAATGAAGTAGTCCCGGATTAGTTTAATAAGCCTTGGGTCGTCCTGAGCAGCCTGTGACAAAATACTGTATATTATCTCTACAGTTACCCCTTAATTAATAAAATGGTCGTCTTTAAACTCAGATGGCTGATTAACGCAGGACGGAAGTAAAGCAGCGAATACTTTCATTTTGTCATTCTGCATTAAGTTACCTTCAGTCGTACAGACATCGGGAGCCGTTGTAGAGATGTTTAACTGTAGATTATTATCCAAATTGTATTTAACCATTCGACACCGAAGTCATTTGATATATCGTTATATAGGTATAAGAAATCAAGCGAGGTTTTGACTGTATTGTTCCACTACTGTATGTATGTCTCCCTTGTTGGCACTACCATGGTATAAGTCTCTATATGTTAGACTAGTTTTACCCAGTTATGCAGAAAGCTCTCTTACGTTCGTTCTGAATAAAGCAGCCATTTGTTTTCCGACACAGTCATGTTTTTATTAAGCATATACTCCATTGGTATGCCTTTTAATGCATTTACAAACCGAATAAACAAAATTCAGACGGTACTTAACCCTTTCCCTCATATAAACGTGTTTTCACGCATTTGCAAACAGAGTAGACTCAGATCAGACGGCTCCTAGAGGAGCCGTCTGATCAGGGTCTGCTCTGTTTGCTAATAGAATTTGATAGATCTGTTTCTTTGCTTTCTAAAATGGCTACAATGTTCCACCTTTGGTATTTCATTATAACTATTTGTCCATGAATATTCAGTAGGTATTAAAAGTTGGAATGAACATAGAACAGGGAAAGGGTTAAATGAGCTGTGTGATAAGAGTATGTTCTGTTTGCCTATGGAGCAATAGAGATAGGATTCCACAGTTTCTGCAAAGGCCACAATGCCCTGTATTGACCTTAAATGAATATTTATGGAATAAAGGGTTAAATGAATGACAAGATGTTTGAGAAACTCAGACTCGAGAAGTTTTATAGCCCTGTCAGGACACATACATGCTGAAACTTCAGAATAGAACCTGTAAATTTACTTCGTTGAATTTTGAATTTGATACGAATAATATTTCGATTACTCCCGGTTGTAACATTGACCTCATGAGTAGTCATCCAAGAATTAATCACTTTATTCTGGTATATAAACGCATGAGGTTTTGACAATAGCAGAAAATTTAGAATCAGATATATATTGTTTCATAAGGAAATAGAGTAAACTTATATCAAACGGCTCCAGAAGGATCAGTCTGATCTAAATCTTCTTTGTTTGCAAAGGCGTGAACGGGCATACATATGAGCAAAGCGGTTAAAGATAGAATGAGTGCTTTTAACCTATTACCGCATAGGCTATTTTTAGATACAATCTCTTTGAATAAATCTACCGAAAAGGAGCATTAACTAGAGAAAAGGAAAACTTTTAGAATTTTGTAGTTTGATTCCATTGTGATAAATAGAGCATTTGCTCCTATAGGAGCAAATGCTCTATTTATCACAATGGTTTCACAAAGTGACCTTTACAGAGTCGTCAAAAGTCGTCAATATGAGGGAATGGATTAAATGCTGATTGTCTCGTAACCATCATTTGCTGAATATTAATATCGATATTAAATCAATAAAATCAGTTATATTAATGAACAATAAGAGATGAGCAACCTGTAAATTGTTCCAAGTGCATCTACCTGTTCGGCGTTCAGCACCATCATCTCATCCATGATGTTGTCTGGAACATTGGCAATTTTCTTCGACGATCCTGTTTTATTCACTGGCTTTTGTCGGTGTGTTGTTTGTGTAAATTCTTTATTGTTTACTTTCTCTGTTAGCATACCAGTGCCATATTCGTAGAAAGTAATAATTAGGACAACGCCTGTGAGCAGAGCGAGAACATTTCGAACCCATTTACTAGCCATTGCGGATTCGTCGCTAACCCTGCAAAATTATTCTTTTTTAAAAAGTAGATAAATAAAATACTTAGGGTCAAGTAAAATTACAATGTTAAGACGAATGTACAATCGACACATATCAGTGGGTTTATAACTGCATAAGACAAATACAAATTGACAAGACAATACCTAACATAATTACAGTAAAAATCCCTCTGGTGCGACCATTTATTAAACAGCCACTAGTGTCGTTTAAAGCATATGGTTGCTTAATGCATGATGAAAGTTATGCAGAAAGCTCCTAGAGGAGTTTTCTGCATAGCTTTCGTCCTGCATTAAGCTGCCTCTGTCTCCCAGAATTATGTCCCTTTTTGGTGGTCGCATTAGAGAGGTTCAACTGTATTAGATTGAACGCAAATTGATAAATAATAAAGTGGATAAATGATGATACCTAAAAGCATCTATAGTTTTCTGCCAGTACCTAAACCATTGCTATTACTATAACGTCTACTAATACTGCGTCTGTTTGTTATTATCATACCACATTTATATAGTACTCTTTTCACACAGGATATGTGCGTTCAAAAGCGCTTTTTTATAACCGCTATCTACAGCCACTCCCCCCCCCTTTTTTTTTATTGCATTGTCTAGTTACTGATACGTGCTCCATACAACACGTAAAAATTCAAGATATTCTTGCAGATATTAAATAAACGATGGCGTTTACATAGGTTTAAAAATGTGATCTGTTCATAATTTCACAGAGTTTACGTAAACTGGTTTAAGTCCCCAGTGGTGGTTCTGCCACTGAGCGTTCAAAGGCAGCATTCTTTTTTTCACCCTTACTTGTATGTTGTTCTTTTACCCTTGTGTGTGTCGCTGTTCGTGCTTGACTTTACAATTCTTTCATTTACTTCCAGTGTTGGTTATTTATCAGACACTGCGTTCCCGTCCGTTATAAATATATCAGGATTCGCTCGTTCGTTACTCAATGTCCGTGTCGGGGAAGTAACAGATGGAAACACGTCGTCGTAGAAAGCAAACCCATATTACATATTACAGTAAAATATATCTAATACAACCACACAAAATAAGTCTCAGTGTCCTTCGGGATCATGAATTTCAATACTTTTATTTATGAAAAATGAATACCGCTTTTAAAAGCCGGTGCAAGGCGCATGAGTAGTGTTGCACTTGTAATAACTGCTCATGGGCAGACTCGATAAAACAGAGTCTGCACTTTTCTCTTTTCGAACTGCTATTTTTGTTTTCTAAGGATCTCATATTGTCATTATTTTAGTTTGGATTTCATAAACAAGTGATAAAGTAGGACATATGTTATATGGGAAGTTCTCTGCATTACGCTCCCTGCTTTAACCCATTTCTCATATTGACGTCTTTTGACGCCTCTGTAAAAGTCACTTTCTGAAACCATTCTGATAAATTATTATTTTATTATTATTATACCATATTTATATAGCACTCTTTTCATATATAAATACGTTCAAAAGTGCTTTACAATTACAACATTTATACATACTAAAGCAGAAATTAAAGAAAATATAATTGAATTACATCAGAAAATAAAATGCATCACAATTACATTATTGCAGTACCCCATGCTTGTCCCGCACCGTATCCTATCAAAAGCAATCACATGTGTTACTGAGTCGATGTGATCCTAAGACTTACAAAATTATTGAACATGTATTTATTGAGCTGAATGCAAACTAGGCTCCAGTAAAACTGACTGAGACTGCAGTATTCGGTCTTCATTTGCATTGTTTTACAGGAGATTTTACCATCAGAAGTTTGTTTTAAATAGGAGAGCGTGGTAAAAGGCATTTCACGTTAGATCTTGTTCTTCACCAGAGACAATTCAGAAACCACCATTTTAAACATTGTTGGTGCCCACTGAATCGAGTTTTTCTAGCATTTAAATTTCAAAAGTAAGCCATGTGACCGTTTCTGCATAAGATGTACAACAGGTTTAACCATAATTGACCGTGATATTTACTTATAAAGTTATCTGTATGGTTATAATATACACTCTAAAGTGAAGGAGTTACAATAGTTTTGCACCAAATCCTCGATAAATACACTGGTCATGAGAAAGATGCCATTGCTTCTTTTCAGATGAGTGCCATCGTGCCCTTCATGCTATTGCTTAGCACTTTTGCAATCACCGTTGACGCTGTCACACCCAAATATCTTCCCTCCAATGATGAGTGTACACCATTCGACTTAATCGGGACATATTTTCAAAATGAATTCACCCACCGTGAAATTCTCCTGTCAAGACGCAACATTTCCTTGAGTCTTAGTCATCTCAAGAAACTTATATGTAAAGCAAAAATCCATAGACGCCAGGGGTGACATATAGTTCCAGACAGGCCATAGAAGTGACAATGATCAGCGAGCTAGTGGACAGCGGCCAATGTTTAGGATTCCGCACGATGTGGAAAAGGCTAACCGAAGACCACGGATTGATGGTAAAAATGTATATCGTGATGGAATTACTACGGCAAAATGATGTCTACGTATGCATGGACCGGAAAGCCCATCGCCTCAAACGACAAATATACTGCTAAAATGGACTGTATTACATTTGGCATGTACGTGGGTACGACAAATTAAAACCATATTGGTTTTGTATTCATGCTTGTATCGATGGTTACAGTCGCCGCCTTATGTGGTTAGAAGTTGCGCCTTTAAACAACAATCCATATGTCATTGCCAGGTATTACCTTGAATAAGTTAAACAGATGAAATGTGTACCACGAGTAGTTAGAAGTGATTATGGGACTGTAAATTATGTTGTAAGTTATCTTTAGTCATTCTTCAGGCATGCATGTAGAGATTCTATGGCTGGGCTAAAACGCCTCATGTATGCAAGAGTACATCCAACCAACGCATTGAAGCATGGTGGGGTATTATACGGCAAAATGGGGGTACACTGGTGGATAAATCTTTTAATTTGACCCAGAGGACCTTGTTCAACAAGAATGTCTGAAATTTTGTTTCATGGATGATCTGCAAACTGAGTTTGACAGGATTGCACATCACTGGAACACTCCCATCATTAGACCACAGAAACGTTAAAGACAACTTCCCCATGGGAAACCAGATGTATTGTATTTCATACCAGAGATTTTCAATGGACGCAACTATGCAACGCCTGTGGATATACTAGATGTGCCAGCGTGTCTTGATATGTATAGCCTTCCAAAACAAAAATGCTCGGATGAATATGTAGAAATTGTTCGTCTTCTTAAGCCTGATCTAAGGACACCAAGTGACCCTCTTATTGCTCTGGAATTGTTTGTAGAGCTGAATTCTTTATATATTGACACTCACCATTGAAATTACGATGCAGACACTGACATTTGCCTTGATTTAACCATTTACTCCTGAATATGCACGAATTATCTTATGACCTCCGTGAATACTAATTAACACGATTTTGAATAGAACATATTTGCTCATCTCATGCTATAAGTAGGTGTACATTCCTTTGTAAAAAGTGTAGACCCAGATGAGATAGGATCTGTCTGTCTGTATTATTTTCCATTTGAAGCCAGTTGTTCATAATTGTTATTAATCATCGATGGTGGTGTAAACTTTGAATACCATGTACTATGTATTCAGCATGGGAAAAGTTAAACATTTGGATTTTGCCATATCTGAAGTGTAAAGGCAGATCAACAACATTATACAAGCAAACGGGGCTGACCCTGGAGTGTCAGTTCACGCTGGACCTGTCTCGTCAGGGTCTACTCTGCACACGTTACAAAAAGCAAGATTTAACTGTATATTTATCTAGGCTGGTGAAAAAATACCACAGAGCATTTTACATAGAAAAATCTGGCATGCTATATTTCTTTAAGGCCTGAACCAAACCGAGTCTCAATAAAACCGAGTGTGCAATTTTCTTTTTTTGCATTTCTACTTTTGCTTTCGAAGGATCTCCCATTTTCAGAAAATATTACAAGTGCTAACAAATAACCAATAAGAGGTAACTACTTAGTATAACAAGGAGATATTAATAAGTAATAACAATTAAATTGTAAGTAAAAACAAGTAAGTGATAACAATCAACATTTCACTTTTTGAGAATTCAATATTAGATCAGTGGTTTGTATGTCTGAAACTGCCGTTTTGGTTTGTATGTCTTAAACAGCCGTTTACAAACTACGTTTCTACATTTAATTCAGACATGCTGCTGCAAAATTTTGAAATACGCAATCATTATTCTCTGAATAACTCACTTTAACCCATTACCTCATATGCTGTTTTAGACTCAACCTTTTTCAATTAAACTACTGAAAAATAGATTTTATTAGAGAAAGGCATATATCAGAAAAGTGTAGTTTTTTAACCGTTGTGATAAAGGAGCAATGCTCTATTTATCCCAGCTGTTTCAAAAGTTACTTTTACAGAGGTGTCAAAAGGCATCAGTATGAGGGAATGGGCACCTCGATTTCGTTTAAAACCTTTATATAGAATTGGATGGGGTGAAAAAGATTATGAATTTTAGCAATATAAATCGCAATGCAACGCATAACTGTGGAATGTACATGAAATGCACGAGGAAAATGTGCATCTACCGTGCTAAAAATTGACGGTGACGTCGCTGGTGTAGACAGACTGTTAAGGCTTTACTCTAAACCTGTTGACGTTGCAAACAAATGGAAGTAATTCAAGCGTAATAATTATTTAGGCTGCTGTACTGCGTCTGAACCCATAGACAATGGTATCAGCTTTAGAGAAGTTGGCGTCATTTAGCGTTACGTTAGGTCAGTGCAACAGCATCTAGTTAATGTTAGCTGCATGAAGCCATGGTGGATGTAGTCAGAGTAATAAAAATAAGAAAAATTAAAGCGACATAATATGCCGTTTTCGTATAACTGTAAGCATTCATTTTTGTAATGTTTGATTCAACAATTCTGCAAGTTATGATTTTAACCCTAACCTTGATCGTCTGGAAAAGAAAATAATTCTGATCCTCATTAATTCCTAATACAAATGTAAATGACAATCTTCAACAAGTAGAGACGTTGACGCAACATACTATGGTATATACATCAATTGATGCACCTTCAAGTTAGGTAAAACAAACGTGGTAACTGTCTTTCGGCACCGAGTAAATATTGACATCTTATCTATAGTATGTACAATAAACCCTGTCTTAAGCGACTGCAACAGAATGATACATAAGCTAATATTTCAGACAGACATCCGTTTAATTAAGAAAGAAAGAAATACAGACATACATTGTCTATATGAACTTCATTATTTTCTTGCTTTATTAAGCTGCCCCTGTCTAACTTTTCCGCTGCCTCGTGTTAGTGGTTGCTTTGGAGGGGTTATACTATGCACAATTTCGAACCTGTAGGAATTTATTATTTGCCTACTGTTAATGACATGCTATCATATGCAATTAGCATGGTTCCACGTGAGATGCCCAGCAACTCAGCGTGTACTCCTTCTTAAAAAGATTGGTTTGTCACCTGAACCGCATTTTGTGTAAGTCGGAGCAATTTAGATCACTTTAGAAGCAACAGGGACAATTTTCACAGCTGGTGAAGGGTTAAAAACATCAAAGAAAATTATGACAGCAGAGCGATGTCCGTGAATCCATGTTGTATATTTTTGTGCGATGCAGACTAGAAAAGTGAGTTTGAGATTCAAAACAGAAACTGAGGCAAGAAGTTTTTATTTAAGATTTCTCTTGGGATGCAAGAAGGCCATTGGTTAAATTTACACAGTATAAAAATCTCATACTTTGCTGTGCAGACCTAGATCAGTGGGTCCCTGTAGCTGTGAGTGAACCCTCTGAGCAGGGCATGCATTTCTTACCATACATATAGATCTACATTTATTAGAGGATAATAAAATCTGAGATTTATACAACTGTATTTAGATCTAGTACTAAATTATTTTCTACTGTCTTGATTTATTAAAATCAGGACTGATCATATCCCAATCAAGATGTAATGAGTGGATTACAATTCAATAGGACAACAAACACAAACTATAAAACATTTAATTTTTTATTCATGGTTAACAAAACAAACAGTTCTATTTAATCGTCTAAAACAGTGTCTTATACACAGAACCTGTTTAAAATCACAAACAGACCTACTAGTGCTTATAAGACTTCAGCTTGAAAGCATTTTAAGTCTGGCTGGCTTAATTTAGATTCAAGTCAAGATAAAGCACATAAGCGGGTGGAGTACCATTTTACTTGCATAAATAAGTCTAAGATAATGTCACTCATTATATCTTTAATAACAACAGTTCCAAGCATTGTAGAGGTCTTCTTTGTCTTCAATTTGTTCACAAGAGATTGTATTCTTTTCTCCTGTCCTGAAAAACATCAACACCAACATAAGTTTTAATGTTATTCTATGTAAGCTAAAGATGTTTTCAAAAATGGGAGCCGTTACAAATGGATACTGTATGATTCTCGTATATTAAGCGTGGACTATTACATACTGTACAAGTCAAACGTTGTGTACTATCGGATAAGAGCTGTAATGAAGATACCGGGTAAAGAATATGAGCACGTTTAACGATACAAGATAGCAACTACAAACAACTCGAATATAATTACCAATACATCTATGCTTTGTAAATAAAGTAGAAAATGTAAAAATGTGATCATCAATACGCATGAAAACCTTTACCCAACAAAAGCCCCTACAACACTTTTGCAAACAAAGTAGATCCTGGCTTTTCTCTGTTTGCTTAACTCTTCTCCTAATAGAAACATCTTTTGATACCTCTGCTAAACGTTTGGCTGTGGGAAAAGGGTTGTTAATATATCTTCAATTTATTTTACCGAGAAAAATGACATTCAATAATCATGGAAATGAATTGATAAGATACAGTCAACTCTTTATATCTGGAAACCGTTTAATATGAACCCCTGCTTATACACATGTAGAAGTAAAATTAGTGATTGCTTTTAAAATTTAATTGTTATTAGTTATTGCTCAAAAGTTAATTGTTAATAGTTATTGCTTAAACGTTAATTGTTATTAATTATTGCTTAAAGCTTAATTATTATTTGTTATTGCTTAAAAGTTAATCGTTATTAGTTATTGCTTAAAAGTTAATTGTTATTAGTTATTGCTTAAAACTTAATTGTTATTAGTTATTGCTTAAAAGTTAATCGTTATTAGTTATTGCTTAAAAGTTAATTGTTATAAGTTACTGCTTAAAACCTTATTGTTATTAGTTATTGCTTAAAAGTTAATTGCTAATAGTTATTGCTTAAATGTTACTAGTTATTACTGAAATATTAAACACCCCGAACATCCGTGCTTCATTCTTTAACAATTTAGTTTACTATGCATAGCTGGGTCGTATTTCAACATTGTGAAATGATTCTAACAATTTGTCACTTAATGGTCTAGGTGAAACATTTTGTAACTTTACCAACTGTCTGATAATCGCCACCATAATATCATACTTGCAGACACCGAGCAACTCAGCATCTTATCTGAATCTAAGCTGTTTGGTGCCCGATCAATTATTTTCTTTCAAAGTCACGATTCGGGATTAAATTTACAATGATCAAGGTTACTTAAATCTGTGTCAAACGTCATTGATCGTCTGTATTTAGAAATGAATCACAGACAGTGCATTCCCAGGTCAAACAATGGGTCTAGAACACACCCTATCGCAACATACAGCTCTCGAAACATTCCACGACGGAGGACCCTAATAATCTGTCACTTGTCCTAGGCAAAACTTGTCTATGTTTACCAATTTACGGCTAATCGTCCCAATACTAACCTGTCGGTCGGCATATGATCCAGACCTAAGCTGTTTGACACCTGGTCTATATTTTCTTTAAAAAATCACGCGTTTTAATATTCAATTTAAAACTTTCAAGGTTATCTAAAGCTATGTTAAACATCATTGATCGCCTTTGCTTAGAAATAAAGCACACCAAGTGTATGCGTAGTTCCATTGCTACGTGAGGTCTAGACATTCCCATCCCCCGGCCCCACTTCACAACGCATACCTCCACATATAGTCAATGATGGACAGGCCAATTTTTAAAGTTGAAAAATTACCCTTAGCAGTATGTCATTTCGAGGGCTTGGTGGAAAACTATTCTAACTCCTTCACTTTAGTGAAGGAGTTAGAATAGTTTTGCACCAAGCCCTCGATTTGTTCTAGGCAAAATAGTTGTCCCTTTGCCTGTTAAGTGACACGTTAATAACATACATGCAAACACCTATGATCAAATGGAGACGCCGAGTTATTCGGTATCTGTTGTAGATACAATGTAGATTCAAGTTGTTGGACACCATGTCTATATATTCCTTATATTATGCAATTTGGGATTAAATTTAAAGCTTTCATACTTAGGTTAAACTATCTTACACATCATAGATCGCTCGTGTTCTTTTAAATGAAACACAGCAAGTGCGTGCACATATCCAGCATTGGGTCTAGACAGGGTAGACCCCCACTCAAGCACCTGGCCCTTACACATATCTTTAAAAAATATTGCCAACATCGAAATTTAGCGATAACGGGTAAATTTTCAACGTTACCGCAATGTTGATCAAAACAGCAGTTAAAAACTTGCCATCTGTGAATTTGGGTCAGTTGTCTTTTAATCGAGGTAAGTTAACTAGGTTCAACGTTATAGATAGTCTCTGTCTTGAAAGGAAACACATCAAGTGCATGCATGGATCCAGCTCTGTCTTGAAAGGAAACACATCAAATGCATGCATTGATCCAGCATGGGGATTAGATACCCGCCCAAACATTGGGTCTAGAGCAGGTTGCCCCGCTAGAGCAGGTTGCCCAAACCCCACCCCGCAGTCGATTACTCTAGAGAAAAAAATAGTCCATTTACACGATTATCCAATTATATGTAAAGCTCTCAAATAGATGTTGATACTATTTTAAGTTATGCAACAGGACAGTGTGTCTTTGAACAGTACAGGCAGTATACGAGCTGCTCATGCATAAAGACAAAATACAGCCAGAACAATGGTTGTTAAATTTTAGATTTACTGATAATGTTGTTTCATGCATGATGTGCAAACAATAATAATAATATGTTAGTAACTTATTTGGGTCTACATTCTTTGAAAAGCTTGAGAATACACATTGTTACCGCATGTGTCATAATTTAGTATTGGTGTTCTTTTTGTGCACTTATTTATAGTGTACACGCTGAAAAGGTATCTAACATTTACTTGTGAAGATTTATTATTATTATTATTATTATTATTATTATTATCGGAATGAACCGCATAATTGTCTATCCTGACAATGAAGGATATACAATAGATATGATACAATATGATTGTCTATCCGGTCATGAAAGATATGCAAAAAATATACAATAGATATGAAATCACTAACTGCAAGGAACTGCATAAACTGTATTAACAAACTTGATACAGACAAGTTGACTGAAAGCCATGCTCATCAATATAATAAATTAGAAGATTTATAAAAACATATATAGCACATAGGCATATCCAATTCACTTATTACACTTAGTCATGTAAAATATTTTGATATTTAGTTTTTCACCCAAAGTAATAGTCCTATAATGATACTTTTAATCTAGATATGTGTAATGGATATTTCATAAAATAACAGAATACTTGCCATATCATCTTCCCAAGAACCTTCCATGCTGCCGGTTCCCCGCTATTTTTAATATGAATGTCACAATAAATAAGTAATAAGAAATAACAAAAAAAAACAGAAACTATCAACAAATAATTATTAAGTCAAAATGAGACCTCAGGGCTTCCGTAGTCTTGCCATAACAGTTTGGTTAGGTGTTATTGTGTCTGATTGTCCGATACTGTATAGTGCATACCTATTGTATTGTACAGTCCTTGATATACGCTCACTCATCATTCTTGAGGGCAAAATACACTCTGATTTAAAACCATTTGAATATTTAGCAATATCTTTTAGGTTAAAATCAACAAAATTCAGCATAAAAATCCCGAATAAAATCAACATATATACACTCTTGTCACATTCATACAACTTCATGACAATTTATAGATCTGTACCAGCAGTAGATTTGCTGATAAAGTTCAAAACAATGAGAGCAAAGAAAGTGCAGCCTACACCTGGCGCAATTCTACACCAACATTAAATAGAGCATTTGCTCCATAGGAGAAAATACTCTATTTATTACAATGGTTTCAAAACTACAAAATTCTAAAATATTCCCTTTCTCTACTTAATGCTCATTTTCGGCAGATGTATTCAAAGGGATGGGATCTAAAAATGGCCTATGAGGTAATGGGTTAAAGACTCCTATATTGATTATGTGGTTCCAGATACTCGTTCTGCTGGTATAGCGAACGTGAAGTAGGGTAGGTAGAGATAACAGCGTACCATACAACGCTTCACGTGAAGTAGGGTAGGTAGAGATAACAGCGTACCATACAACGCTTTATCCTTTACTCCGTGAATATTTATGTAAAAATAATGACATTATGAATATTAATTAGGTACAATTTTATAATGGCACATGAATAAAGAAAGGTTTGACCATGACAGAAACTAGAATTACAGTAAAACCTCTCTATAACGGCCACTAAATTGTGTTAATTAATTGGTATTGTGGGTAGGTGGTTGCTTAAAGCAAGGTGAAAGTAAAACAGAACGCTCCTATATAGGAGCGTTCTGTTTTACTTTCACCTTGCTTTAAGCATCTACCTGCCTTTAAGACAAAAAGTTGATGTCATTAAGTGGTCGTTATAGAGAGGTTTTACTGTATATAAGTTAAAAACGGTTTTTAGTGCCTGTAACGTCGAATAAACCCAAATTCAGATGGCATGCCTGTCTTCTTTCCGGACCAAATAGTGTGATTAATCATTGACGACTATCTTGTTAGCTATAACGTCTTACATAATAAAACAGGATAAAACGTCAAGTACGCAATGTTCAAGATAATATTATAAACAATGTTCAAACATGAGTAGCGTCTTATCTTAAATTCACTTGAATGGTGCGTGTAACATACAATCAGGAGTTAACACACACCCTCGTCTAAAAATGAGCATGTCTGCTCAATTCCTGGTCTTGTGCCATGTTAACTCATTTAAGCAATTGACTGAGTGAAAAATAGCTCTGATCCTGATCAGACGTCACGTCTCTCGGCATCTCATCTTGATCCAATCTGTGTGCAAGCGTGAGTACGGTTCCGTTTAGGGCCCATTCCCACTAGGCCTTGCGACCATTTAAGACCTGTTTACGATTGATTTCGACCTCTGGTCGCCGGTATTCGTACGAAGGTCGCACGACAAGTCACTGATAATCGCCGGGGGTCTTCAATAATCGTTAGTAATCGTTTCTAGTCGTGTGAATAATTTCAGTCGTAGAGAGGTTGTTGATCATGCACAACAACCTCCTTACGATCGTACTAGTCGCCGGTGGTCTTTACAAGAGGTTTTATGTAACCATGCGGTCATCGTACGAAGGTCTCAAACAATCTTTAAATGATCGTTGGTGATTTCCCCTACAATCGTACGAATGTCAACCACCTTTCTACAACTACCTACGAATGTCGTGCGATCACCAGCGACTACCTGAAGAATACCCGCGACTGTGGCATCGACTACGTGACCATACAACATGTCGTAAATGACTGTGGAACATTCGTACGAATACCAGCGACTTGGCGCATGATCGTCAGCAGCCTGTCTTACGATGGTCTCAGATGCATCTCCAATGTGACTGCGAAGCATTTTTCAATTTAGTCGCCGATAGTTGCAGACGATCGCCGGTTTCAGAGGGCCTCAGTGGTATTTAACGACCGCAAGCGCTAGTGGGACTAGCCTTAGGGCCCAGTCCCACTAGGCCTTACGACCCCTTAAGACCTGTTTACGATTGCTACCGACCTCTGGTCGCCGATATTCGTACGAAGGTCGCACGACAAGTCACTGTAAATCGAGGACGTTCTGTTTTACTTTCACCTTGCTTTAAGCAGCCACCTGCCCTAAATACCAAATAATTAACACAATTTAGTGGCCGTTACAGAGATGTTTTATTGTATATTCTTATTACTTGTCTGTATAACCACAGGTAACTCCGGAACAAATACATGGTTTGTGACGTGTTTTATCTCGTCGGGTGGACTGGTCCTAAAGGCCACAGCTCACGGGTCAAAATCGAACTATACAAGACAAAACGTGATGAAACGCACAAAAAGGCATAAAACATTTATCATAGACAAATAACATTTACCTTATTTGGAAATGGCCGTGTCTGTAATTACGCGCTAAAAATAATCGGCCTTATTTGTTGTTTGTTTTCAATCATTGCGACACAGAAAGAAGATCGTCTCTCTATTGTGTATATTTTTAGTTGTGATGTGAGTGCGAAAAAAGCCGTTAGTCATCGGCTAAGATAGGACTATCAAAATCTTCGCTTGTGTCGGCAAACAACATAGCCAACATCTTATCTGGATTCACGATGTTTGCAAATGCGAGCGAGGTGTCGCGTCTGATATGGAAAAGGCTCAGAGATAAACCATATCCGATAGGAAAATATGGTAAACATACATATGTTTGGTGGAACGGTTATAGGTTTAACATAACTGTGTCGCCAAAGATATTTTTATTCGTGGTTCGATCATGATTAAAGGATTTTCATTTATCACGCATGCTTTCGTCACTCTACCAACGTTGTAGTTGCTCGGTTATACAGGGTAGTTTGTATACCACTATTATATCAAGTTTAAATGACCTCTTTCTTTTCCTCTTTCTATCACCACATATATGTGCGATGTCCGCTCTCTCTCTCTCTCTCAATCTATATATCGCCCTTACCCTCGATGCTATTTCTATTTTGTCAATATGCAATTTTCTTGAAAGACATATGTATTACTAAATATTCGTGACATAAAATACCTTACCGTGATTAGTCCAAGTGATCTTCTCAGTGCCAACAGAACTACAAAGATTCCCAGAATTGTATATTTCGCAAAATTGTGTGTCGATTAATACCAAATCTCCATACTTTAATTGCGGAACAAAATAAACGATGCCACACAATAAATCGAAGACAACAGGTGTCCAAATTCATTTAGAACACAGACACACCAATACTAGATTGTGCTGTAAAGATAACCGTGTGTACTATTATGCATGTTTGAATATTGATAACAGTAGTGCGCATGTGCGTCAGATTGGCATCCAGAGCTACGAAGACGCAATCTATCATATTAACGAGGCAACGGTCTATGACAGGGACAATAAACGAGGGATCTTATGTGTGGAAACTAGTTGACCCATTACCTCATAGACTATTTTAGATACAACATCTTTGAATTAATCTACCGAAAAGGAGCATTAATTAGAGAAAAAAAAGTAAAGTACCTAGTTATAGTCTACTTTCAGTCCTAGTAACCGCTCTGCCGACTGTACATTTACTCCCCTGGTCATTGAGTCATTGGCCTACAATATTGAGCACTGCTAACATATGGCGCAATCATGCAGCCGCAGTACCGGCGAGTGACCCTCACAGGTACCCATTTTAACCCCCTGGGTGGAGAGGATGTGCGGGTGGGAGACACGGAAAAGCGTCTCTGAAATTTCCGGGAGAGACCGGGATTTGAACCCCGGACCTCCGGACTGATAGTCAAGCGTGTTACCACTAGACCACCGCCACGCAGAGAAAAGGAAAATTTTAGAATTTTGTAGTAAGAAACCATTGTGATAAATAGAGCATTTGTTCCTATAGGAGCAAATGCTCTATTTATCACAATGGTTTCACAAAGTGACTTTTATAGAGTCGTCAATATGAGAGAAAGGGTTAACGGGCATCAAACCATGGTTTAAGATATTCTAATGCAAACGTATTACAGTAAAACATCGATATGAGTCTTGAACATATAGATTAATGCACTAGTTAAAGACGTTTATCTATGGTGCTCAATATATGCACAATATCCTGCTAAACCATGGGGTTAACAGAAAAATTACAATTTAGAATTTAGAATCATAAACCAGGTCTATTATGATGTCATAAGCACACAAAACAGACCCTGATCAGACGGCTCCTCAAATTGGGTCTATGCTGTTTGCAAAGGCGTAAATAGGCTTATGAAAGAAATGATTAATTTATTCATAACAGCTATCTACGTACGCCCCTTTCTAGCGATACGTGTTCCAAAATACATGATGTTTGTGCAGACACTAAATACACGATAACGTTGAAATGTGTTTATAGATGTAGTATTCTGCTCATAGTTTAGCAAATTTTGCTACCAAATCACTTCAAATTTGGAGCCAATGTGAAAGGGAAACCACTGGCAACACATCCGCCATTCAACGGAATATGTACTAAATTATATTCTGTGTATTTTGAACTCCTAATTGAAATGCATATTGATGTTCTGAAATCGATTCGGAGTCGATCGTAGCTTGGTCTTTTAAAAGTTGTTCGGGTTTCTAAGGAATAAGCAGTGCAGTATTTAAATATTGTTAATATTTAGCTATATATGTATATACTGTAGGACATTTTTAATAATATGAGTATGTGTAACACTTTTGGCGTTGATTGATTAATGCGAACAATGTTCAAAGAATATATTTAGATATCTTAGGGGAAATAGGTGAAGCTTGAAAACTGTATGTAGAGTTATAATTCGTTTGAAACGTGTATACCATGGATTTATTATGCATCTTGTATTTTAATTCAACCTTTACATATTGGCATGTGTTTACAGTCTTCTATGTTGTGGATAAGTCCGGCGGGGATACCTTTATTTACATTATTTGTAAAGCTAGGGTGACTTTGAGATAAGTGTGAGGTTAGGACGTCCGTAAACTGGTTTAAACCCCCAGTGGTGATTTTACTACTGACCGTGCCAAGGCGGTACTCTCTTTGTCACCCTTACTTTTGTTTGTCTTGTGTCTTTGTACTTGTGCTTTTGTTCATGTATGGAATGTTTATATCTAGTACTTGTGTGTTTGTTAATATTTTCTGTGTTCACCTCGTGAATGTGTGTGTTTTGGTGTGCATATGCACACAACCCCTGAAAAAGCCCTCTGATGACGTCTTTGCTTTTTCATTTGATGTCACCAAAATATATTTCAGCTGATACGAATTACCAGAATTATTATTATTATACCACATTTATATAGCGCTCTTTTCACACAGGACAGGTGCGTTTAAAAACTATTACGATAGTTTTGTATCAGTTGACCCATGTAACGATGCGTTGGAACAAAGGTTAAAAACACATCGGTACATGCATAATATCGAATTACATACGACACGATATCGCCAACACGATCAGCATAAACAACGATATCGCGACATTCCTTTTTAGTGGTTCGACCAGTGTCGTGTCGTAACATAAATTTGGGTAATCGCGCTAAATGCCACTACTCAACCTCGCTATGAACCACATTTCGACGCGTTTTAAGACGCCAAGACAACAGGCGGGTGACTTTTCCACAAGATACATGACACTGGCATGGCCAAGTGTAGATTAACAGTTTAACACAAGCACAGCGCTGTCTAGTTTTTTGTTACAATAGAATATTGATGCAGCTGTGTTTTATTTCACAGATATCTTAGTCGATACAAACATTATTTTATTTTTTGCATCGGGATTTCGCGTCGAATTAACATTATTTTATTTTTTGTATCGGGATTTCACGTCGAATTAACGGTACAGTAAAGTCTCTCTATAACGGCCACTAAATCACATCAAGTACTGTATTTTGTGTTAAAGGCAGGCGACTCCTTAAAGCAAGGTGAAAGTAAAACAGAAAGCTCCTATAAGAGCGTTCTGTTTTACTTTCACATTGCTTTAGGCAGCCACCTACCCTAATAACCAACTAATTAACACAATTCTGTGGCCGTTATAGAGAGGTTTTACTGTATTTCAATCATATCCAGCTAATTACTGGTGGGGGAAGAAACGTTTTTTTTCGTGCAAAGAACATATTGTTCACAGAACCGGGCAGAATCACCGACCTACCACAAGCCATCTTGTGCTGTTTACCTTATTTTAAAGTATGTTTGTCAATTATGCATGATCTAAGTCAATAACAAGTGTTTCGGTGGCTATGCTGATAACGACCTGTGTATTCATTCATTCGGTAGTACTTTGTATTGACAGTAATATATGGTTCTGGTACTCAGTGAACTGAGATTGGATAGAACATGAATGGCTGAGATTGCATTTACCTTTATACCGTTGTAAAGTAAAACCCAGTGAGTGAGTGAGTGAGTGAGTGAGAGAGAGAGAGAGAGAGGAGAGAGGGAGAGAGAGAGAGAGAGAGAGAGAGAGAGGGTCAAACACAACCATTAACAAGCAAGCAAATTCCAGATAGCAGAATAAGATAGGCAAAAGATAGAAAGACAGTGAGAAAGAAGTATGAAGGACAGGAATTGAATAAACCATGGAGTTGTGTATCTGTCTGTCTCTAGTTACCCAGAGTCTAACGAAATTTCCACATGTGTGAGCTGCACTGCTGGCCAACTTGAAATGGAAAACATTTAGCAAATAACGCAGAGTTTAAAAATACTGATCAGGAGTTTCATTCCTATCACAGGAAAAAGGCATCACTACATCTGTTTCTTATAATTATGTGCATGAATTACTGATCAACAGGTGTTAAGTGCTTGTGTGGCGGCCGTAAGATTTCGCCCCGTACTTCATTCTCAGTGTTGTTACATTTTCTGGTTCTTCATCATTAGTTTTGATGTTATTAGTTTCGGAAAAATGAATACTGCTTAGGTCGGTGCCAGGGGGCGGGAGTAGTGTTGCACTTACTGAGTAGTGTTGCACTTTTAATTACATGTACTACTCGTGCTGCACAGACTCAAAAATACCGAGTCTGCATTTTTTTCTGTTTCGTATTGCTACTTTCGAAGGTTCTCCCCTTTCAAAATATTTGTGACTTTGATCTCTATGGGGTCATGCTAGAAGCTTTCAAAATGGCTCTGGGCTGGTTGGTCCGATGTTAGGTAAATGTTACTTGGTATTGGTTAAGAGTTATCAGTTTTTACCCTGAACACGTGAAAGAATGCAGGAAATCGAAGAGTTATTTCCTGTCACCGATTCCTTCTCCAGTGCATCTATTAGCACATGATGGGCGCAAACAAGCAACCAAAATACAAAGGTCAGGTACTCGTTTGGTACTGTTCATACATTGGACGGCAAGGGCAGAGTTGTGCGTTTACATGTATATTAAAACACTGGGTTACAAGCATGCAATGCAGAGTCGAGTCCAAGTAGATGTGTTCTGGTTAAAAGAAGATTCAGAATGATGCATTGCATAACATGTTTGCATTCATAATGATGATATTTAGAATGCAACAGGCAATGACAAGAATTGAGAGGGAATCTCTAAAACAAACAATCTGTGATCCAAAACGTCGGTAAAGAACTCTGGGAGATGGAGTCGAAGTCTGGCCATCAGATGTTAAGCATTACAACCAAGCAGATTAGGAAACACTGGGCAGAATTCTTACTAGATGGGTGTCAGCTATTTCATTGGTGGTTTGAGGAAAACAATTGCAATATGAAGATACAGCAAACACGTCTGATGACTATGAGAAGGTCCCAGCATTCCAATACCAACTGGGAAAATTGGATTAGCGTCTGACCATGTAGCTGAAGTTGGAGATCAGGTTTTTTATAACCTCATCAGAGAACATAGAACACCGCTTAATATCCTCGGCTTTTCGTGCTAATACATATTCTTTAGTTGCACTTTTCATAACTGCTCATGAACAGACTCAATAAAACCGAGTCTGCAATTTTCCCTTTTTGTATTGCTGATTTTGCTTTCGATCTCCTACTTTCAGAACGTTCCTACTACATTAGAAATGCGAGACTAGAGCACTGTCTGGCTCCTTGATATAATGAAGTAAAATATGTGTTCATGTGTAACATTGTCATTGGCATGCGTTTAATTATGATGATAAGGCAAACACATTGGGATTCTTGACCAGCAACGGAGAAACTCTGAACGCATTAATTAACATTTTACTCCATAAATGCGCCTTTTTTCGCCTTTGCAAACAGGGTAGACCAAGATCGGACGGCTCCTCCTATATGCACCATAAAATAAATAGGTCATACCAGTCGTGATCTACGCAGTGAATACTTTGTATACAGCTCACAAAATACAAACGACTTGGTTGCAATTCAACTTGATCAGAATCCATATTTTCCAAATGATGGTGGCTTAGCACAAAATGTCCAGACAGACAATGAATCAGTAGTAAAGTCATAATGTTATTTGTGCATTGGACGAGTGGCCAGGCAACCAACGTTGGGTTGGCATTGAATAGCTGGATGCCCGTTTCATCTTTCGAATGCTTGATATAGGACTTACTACCCTGACAGACCCTTTAGAATAATTGTGAGTCAGGCAATGGTTTATAAGGTACATGTACTCGCTTTACGTTAGTTTTATTGCCAGTTCGGTCGTTTAGCGGTCCAAGAAGAGAGATAGGAGGAGAGCTGAATCACTCTTGTTCTGCAACGTTTCCGATCAAAATTACTACATGTATTACCAAATTGATGTGATTATATGTTTTCTGTGTATTCTGTGCCAGTGATCATGGTCAGACAAAACATTTAAAGTCGCGGCATGATTTTGTCCTTCGATATGCCAAGTCACATTTACGAAAGCAATATTGTAGTCGCGGTATTTTAGTAATGATTCTTAATATCACCAGTTGACTTTGCAGTACACAATGGTTACAACACAAACTGCAACATTTCGCGTGTTATTAATTAAAACGGCCAATATGATGTAAATACTTTAGCTGACCCAATAAAAATGATGCATAGTCAGATTATAGATTTTATAACAGTTTTCTATTTTCTTTTTACCATAAAATAAGTAAACAACAGTCTCTCCAGTAAGTATCATTAACCCTTTCCCTCATAAACACTCATGTAAGAAATAATGTTAGCATTATGTTTATAATGGTATTATGGACAAAGGATTTTTACCACGGCATAAACTATAATCAGATCTGTATTATTTCTAAAGCAATCAGAGTAGACCCTGATCAGACGATTCCTACAGGAGCTGTCTGATATAGGTCTACTCTTTTTGCAAAGACATGAACAGGTGTCTCTATCAGGTAAAGGGTTAAACGACAATTACAAAACCTAACCAAATATGACAATATGAAACATAACAAACTGTTTATGTGTAAAAATCTGTTACAGACACACAGATAACAAAAATACCAGCTCATATTTGTAAAACACTATAAAGTAAAGATATAAATGACTTGCATTGACAAAATGATGTACAATATAGTACAGTAAATCATTATTGTTCCGAAAACACAAATAAGTATAAGTATTGGTCTTGAAGACTGCTTAATGCATGTTACTTTCCTATAGCTTTCTGCATGACTTTCACCTTGCCTTAAGCGGCGACCTACCTAACAAGCTCTCAATTCTTTTTTGAAAGTTTAGATAAGCAAAGTTTAACTGTCTAGCAAAACATCTCAACAATGATCATGCAAATTGAGTATCATTCACCCTTCACCTAATGAGCATTCATGTAAGAAATATTAACAGCATGAATGTTAGAGCATATGACCAGAAATAGTTGGCCAAGACAGAAAATGTAAAATGAAAACTATATTATTCCATAAGTAAACAGAGATCAGGTCTGAGGCCTAAATCAGATCGGACGGCACCTATAGGAGTCATCTCCTCATCCTGTCTACTCATTGTGCAAACGTGTCTTTCTCTGGTAACGGTTTAAGGTATGTGGCTGCTTAATGCAGGACAAAAGGGTTTTTCTGCATCACTTTTGTTCTGCATTAACACTTTCCCTCATATTGACGACTTTTGAGGACTCTGTAAAAGTCACTTTGTGAAACCATTGTGATAAATAGAGCATTTGCTCCTATAGGAGCAAATGCTCTATTCATCACAATGGTTTCAAACTACAAAATTCTAAAATTTTCCTTTTCTCTAGTTAATGCTCCTTTTCGGTAGATTTATTCAAAGTGGTTGTAACTAAAAATAGTGTATGAGGGAATGGGTTAAGACAGCTATGTTTATTCAGTAAGTTATCCCTTTGGAGAGATTTTACTGAACATAAATACTGATAAAAATAAGAAAAAGAGACAAAAAGAAATACATAAAAAACAAACATGAACACTTCATAAAACAGTGTGAAATCAGATCTACTGAAGAGAAAGACGAATATAAATTATTTGCCATTAATGATACAATATTTATCAAAAGTAAAGTATTCTCAGAGCTTTTACAAGTGAGTGAATGTGTTTCACCCTATGATCCATAAAGTAATCTTCGGACACCTTTCCAAACAGTGGAGATCGAGATCAGACAGCTCCTGTAGGTGCCATCTGATCAGGGTCGCTCTGTTTGCTTATGAATTAATATATGTCTTATATCCAACAGTTTCTGCCATTGCCAGATATTCTGTGCCAATTTGTCTTTATAAAGAATCAGACAATTAGCATTCATGATGTCATTATATCTTATTATTCATGGAGTAATGGGTAAACACTTTGGCTCTCAATGACAAATGTTTGATTACCATTACCAGCAGTCTGGGGCCTGCTTTATGAAAGATCATACGACCAAAATTATTTTAAGTCCTAATTTACAATTGCTTCTACTAACATAGTTGCAATTATAGCATACTCTAGCATGCAATAATTAAGGCATTTTGTACGACACATTATCGCAAGTTCTAACATGGCGATTGTTGTATGCCAACAGTTGTATGATCTTTTATAAAATGGGCCTCAAGATTTTGTTATCTCACCATGCACAATACCATTTGAGACTGAGATTATATATTTGGAATAAAAAAAGAGTTGTTTGCAATGAAAATGAAGCAGAGGATAAATTGCAGAATGCAATTATGCACTACATGTAGCCAAACATTTATTGAAGGAAGACAATATTTCTAGAGCTTAGTGCAATACATCTCTAGGGCAACATATTCATGATTTATGCAAACTGTGTGGATCTAGATGAAATACAGGGTATGTCGTCTCATCAGGATCCAAACTGTTCAACACTATGATCACAACTTAAAAAAACAGAAATGAAGGAGAAATATCTCTTGAGGTTTGAGAGCAGATAATTAGTTGTAAAGAATGTAATTGACTGTGCAACATGTTAGATTCATTTCAGCTTTTGAGAAATTATTGAGCAATCTAAAACAGCATGGCGTCTTAACATTTGATCTGGATACACAAACTTTGAATAGCAAATCAGTCATTGTTAAGAGGATAAGGTTAAACAGCTATTAACCGTTTTTGTTCATATAGATCTTTATACCATATTATCTATAATAAACACCTCTGGAGGCGTAATTTTTTTATAAGGAGCTTCTTGCATTTTATACATATGTGGCTGCTTAATGCAAAAAAGAAAGCAATGCAGGATCAGATCTGTATAATTTCATAAGAAAACAAGAGATGTTTGTAAAACATATAAACCCCAGACGCCCTGTGTTTAAGCTAGTGATGTAAAAATCAATAGGGATAATCTATTAGTCATAACTAATCACCATCGCAAGTTTGAAGATCTTAAGCCAAACCCTTGAGCAGTTATTGATCGGAAACCATTTCACCTGTTAAGGTCACCATGACCTTGACTTAATGACCTCAAAAACAATAGGGCTCATCTAGTGGTCATGACCAATCACCACAGCAAGTTTGAAGATTCTCAGTCAAACTGTTGAGCAGATATTGATCAGAAACCATTTCACCAGTTAAGGTCATGGTGACCTTGACCTTTGACCTAGTGACCTCAAAAACAATAGGGGTCATCTAATGGTCATGACTAATCACTACAGCAAGTTTGAAGATCCTAAGCCAAACCCTTGAGCAGTTATTGACCGGAAACCATTTCACAAGTTAATGTCATGGTGACCTTGACCTTTGATCTCAAAAACAATAGGGTTCATCTAGTGGTCTTGTCCAACCATCGCAGCAATTTGAAGATCCTACGCCATGCTGTTTATCAGTTATTGATCGGAAACCTTCGATCTATCAACACACCGACCGACCAACATGTGCAAAGCAATATACCCCCATTCTTTCAGCAATATACCCCCTTTCTTTCCTACAGGAGTCCTTTGTTTGCAAATGTGAAAAAATGTTTATATGAAGGAAAGGGAATTCAAAGAGAACAGACCCAGATCATACAGCTTATGTAGGAAATACCTGATCAACGTCTGCTTTGTTTGCTAAGATGATGTTATCTATCAGATCTACCATGGTAAATCATTCTGTAATTCATGTCCAATGTTAGTGCAATTTAGATGTATTTAGTTAATTACAGTTAATAATATCTATGGAGTCATAAATACTTACATAAATAGTCATGATGTAATGGGTAAAAGGCACTCTCTTACACTGTTTTGCACTCATCAACACAGACCCAGATCAGACGGGTCTTAGAGGAGTCCTCTGATCAGCGTCTGCACTGTTTGTCATTTGAAATCCTCTCCCAGATTGTACTCCTACATACTGAAGTACTGTTAACCCTTCGCTTGCTGAATTTTAAAATACATTTCTCCTTCTTTACCAATGCCCTATTGTATAATTACATATATCTTCACTGTGTACAAGTATTTTGCTGTGAAATCACTGCTGTGGAGTACAATGGTTGCACAATCAATTTGTAAATAGTGCAGACCCTGATGAGACAGCTCCTGCAAGAGCTGTCTCATCTGGGTCTTCACTATTTACAGGTACGTATATTGACGTGAATAGCAAGCAAAGGGTTAACAATGATAGAGTATTCCACTATGAAACTGCAGCATTCAAAGAGTTCAGAATATCCAAATACTTCCAGATGTGGTGCAGAGTAAGGTACCATCGGATTCAACATGCCTTGACAATCTGTATCTTTAAAACAAGAGTGCCAGACTGGCACAAAATTTGCCCATCTAGAGCACCACTCAAAACTAAGAATTTCTGCTAACAAAGGGGAACAACTCTATAGTGACTGAAGTGATATACGTAGCGTAGATATAAGTATTATACAACTTGGTGAAGACTGGACAAAAACTTCTCAAGTTAGAGAAATTGCACAAAGAGGTTTTAACCCAAAAAAGCTTAAAGTGATATTATGTCCATAGACATAACTTCCAAATTAGAGAGTGGACAACTTTACATTACACGACTGCCCACATGTCCTACGTGGGTGAAAACAATACACCCCCACCTGAAAACGGGGTAATAAAATTGAAATAAATAAAATATAACATTTTGAGAACTGCAAATCAACCAATATTATTAAAGAGAATAATTGACTGATAATGCTAGATATTACGATTACTACACAGTATGTGAACAAGTAAATCAACACTATAAACCCTTACCCCATGAAAATGTGTGCAAGAAATAAACACATGATGAATATTATTCATTAACTGATGGTTTTATAATGGTATATGAACATTGGATTTATTTGACCACGGCAGAATCTGTAGAATCAGATTTATATAATTTCATAAGCAAACAGAGCAGACCCTGATCAGACGGCTCCTACAAGAGTCTACTCTGTCTGGAGTAAATGGGTAAATCCTTCTCTTGCTATGAAAACAAACAGCCTGTATCCTGCCCTTATACGGATATACTTGACGATCCTAAATGCTCACCATGGCACTTTGTGCCAAATGAGCTCAAAAGATTGAAACAACTTGAATATTTGTACACCTTATACTGTCATAAGGCAAGGCATACTAAAACTATATACCTTTCATGAAACAAGGCCTTTGTGTTTGCACATGGATGAACACTTTCTAGCAGTTTAATATACAATTACTTATCAATTGTAACACACACAATGAAACCAATTATTTTAACTCTTTTGCTGTCAACAACACATCTGTGATTAAACAGTTTGGATCCAGATGAGACGCTGAGTAATGTCACATATAAAACCAAACTGTTGGTTACTGTTGTAATGTTTTTCAAAGCCAAGAGGAGAAAATTAAAAGTATAAAAATTGCATCAGATGACAATATTTGGCAGCTAAAGAGTTAAGGGCATTCTAAGATACACCATTTTCAGAAGTATAACAGCAAAAAATATCATAGCTACATTGGCATCATGTTTTCATAAATAAAGTGACAAATTATCGTATAAATTGTTATATATTGTTACACAAATACTCATGGTGGAAGTTAAATAAATATTCAAAAGTAAAGAAACTCAATTTGCATAAATATTGAGATTCCAGTCTTGTTATATGTTATCAGGGGCCTCGGTAAGATGTGTAAATTATTCATTTTTCAAGACTAGTTCCTTTATTTCTCCTCCAAACTCAATGGTGTCATCACTCTTTAGAATGTCTCTTCCAGATGATTCTAAAGAGTGATAAAAACAGTTTAGTGGAAATGATGATTTTAGTATTTCAGATATGTCCCTTATCTGTGACTCTGATGTTATGATCTAACTACAAAAGTACAGTGGCAATATGGTTGTCAAAAGGACAACAACTAATAATAAGTGCAATGACACAGATTTTCTTAAATACAGTGACAAAATCATTTTGTAAGTGCAGTGGTGTCAGGTTTTCATTATTAAGTATAGAAACACTGATGTCCATGCCCAGTGTGAAGCACATGTGTTGTCTCTGACTTAATATTAGTTGGTCTGTATCTACACTGTATCACAAGAAAATATAATTTCTGACATATCTTTCTTGTGGCAAGGCCTAAAGTTTGTTATATAACTTAAAATTACAAAAAAAGGAATTAAGATCTGATATAAACCAATCAAATGTCTAGATCAAGTTCATACTAAGTCTTACAGTATTTATGTTCAAGAAACATACAGAAAACAGATTTGAAATGCTCCACTTTAATTCTGAATTAAACTATGATTTGACTTAATGATTAATCTATGTCTACACTATGTTACAAGAAAATAAAATTTCTAACACATTTCTTGTGGCAAGGCTCACAATTCATTATATAACAAAATTTACAACAACAACAAATCAGATCTAACTTAAACCAATCAACTAATATCAAATGCCCAGATCAAGTAATACTTACATCATTTATGTTCAAGAAACAAACAGAACACTGATTGGAAATGCTCCACTTTTATTCTGGATTATACTACCCTATCTTAACCCTTTCCATGTTGAATATTCATGTAGAAATAATGCCACTATGAATATTTATTGTCTGAAAATTTTAATAGCATTTTGAATCAGACAGAAACTATTAGAATCAGATCCATATTATACCATAAGCAAACAGAGTAAACCTTGATCAGATGGCTTATTGAAGCCATCTGATCTGGGTCTACTCTGCTTGCAAAGGTGAGAAACTTGGAGGTGAGGGACTTTTTGGCTATCACAAAAATTGTAGGATCAGATCTATATACTTTCATAAGCAAACAGAGCAGAGCCTGATCATAGGGATCCTACAGGATATGCTTGTTTACAAAGGCATGAAAAAGTGTTTATATGAGGAAAAGGTTAATTACCAATGGAAAGCTGTAGCACAGCATACCTCTGTTCTTAGAATAGAAGGCATACCAGAATGACCAGACACTGGCATTAACACTGTACCTGATAGACACCTTTGCAAACAGAGCAGACCCAGATTTGATAACACTTGTTGGAGTCCTCAGATCAGGGTCCCCTCTGTTTACTTATGAAGTTTGCTTAAGAAGTAATGTAGATCTGATTTTACAGTTTCTACCTTGTTCATGAAACCATGATAAAAATTCAGCTAATTAATTTTATACATTCATTACTTCTTAATGAATATTCATCAGCCAAATAAGTTCAGAGAGAATAGATACTAATGAGCTGCAGTATGAACACTTTCAAAACTATGCAACATTTATTGACAGGTGAAAAACAGTGTATACCCTGATTAATTGTCATGTGTCAGGTCAGCTTTGGTGTGCAAGCCATGTGGTCTTTTTTACAATGTCCACCCCCCTTTCATGTTATAAATCAATAAACATATTTCAGACATATTGAATCAATATAAGCATTTTATTATATGAAATTAAATGAACACACATAGCATTTTGTCTCTCACATTTTGACTCTCAGCTGCACATATTAATAATTAAAGAATGCCCATATCGCAAAAATTAAAATAAATTAGAGGAACATTAATTCCGGCTGAACTAAAATGTCAAAAACCTTGAAAAAAAGCAATTTTCATACAAAGTAAACCCCCTCTAAACTGGAATTTTAGTAAAAAAGAATTTAATGCAGGGTGAAAGTCATGCTCCTTTCTTCATGACTTTCACTCTGTATTAAACTGCCATCTGTCTTAAAGATTGACACTAATACTAACTTTAATGTTTTGTTTTGAGGGGTTTTACCAAGAACAGCAATGACTGCATAACAAGTGTGTTATACTTTATCTCATATAACCAATATCAATGAAAAACATGCAATCAAACATTTGCAAACAATGTAGACAGCAATCAGCTGAGAGGTTAACCCTTTATTCCATGAATATTCATGCAAGGAAATATGATATTAACTGACACTGTGAGCAAGGGAAATTTTTTATCACCATTGAAAATGTAGAACCAGATTCATCATTTCATAAAAAGCAAAAACAGCAGACCCTTATCAGGCGGCTCCTATGGGAGCTGTGTGATCTGGGTCTACTCTGTTTGCAAATGTGAGTAAAGGTGTATCTACAGCATAAAGTGTTAAAACACTGTATCAGATCAGACCCTGTTTTAGCTCTTTCAGCACTATGGACCAATTTCAAATGACTTTTGCAAGCAGTTTGGATCTAGATAAAACTCTGTGTAACTAGACATCAACAGATCCAAATTGTTGGACACTTAGACATATTCTATAGAAAAGAAATGAAAAACATACGAATTGTAGCAGACAACAAGTTTTGCTGGTGAAAGTTACTGAAGTGTTGAAAAAATTAGCAGCAGAAGTACTGTGCAATTCTGATAACTGTTGACGAAAAGGTCACAAACAGATCAGAAATTGTATTGTAATGGGGCAGCTGAACGAGGTCTGCTTTGCTTGCAAATATATTGGTGCAATTTTCCCTATGACGAGGCTCATGTAAACTAAGCTTTAGGCAAGAACAATTTTTTATACTAATCAATATACATCAGGTACACGAAGTACCCTAACTTCCGGAAGTATTCGGACGGACAAACTTATAGTGCAGACCCAGATCAAACTGCTCAAGAAGGAGCAGTATGATCTGGGTCTTCACTATTTTCTTCTATGTCAGTTTTGTTTAAAGTTTTCAAAATGGTTCCAAACTGAATTATTCAGCTTAAAATAAAATGGTTGAAAGGGCAGATTGGTTGTTTGAATACTTAGGGTTACAATTAATAAATACAGTAGCTCGTACTTGTGCAGGTACGTCTGTGACAGCATTGAATGAATAGGTCCAATACTTAGGGTAATTAGGGTAACCACAACAGCTATACATGTTTATCATAATATAATACATATTCTACACTGGGTGACATTTACTTCTTCCACAGGCCTTAACCAATCTGGGTCTATCCGTGATTCTCTTCGAACCCTTTCATTCCGACGGATTGGGACTGAAATTTCACTTTGTGAGCTATTTCTATCTGCATCATCTGTTGAGTAGCTAAGGCTGCAGTTGTCGTTGTCTATTAACTGGTGCTTGCTCTCTGCGTCCACTTCGAGGTGGGTACATCGTGACAAGTCTGGTACAGCATGTAAACTGATTCGCTGCAATATTTCCTTGTATTTATCATCCCTATCAGCATGTATGCCAGTGCCCCCATGTCCTCCAATACCTGAATAGAACCCATAATACAGAAAGCAATCTAAATCAGAATCTATACTTTCATGCACAGTATGCAAAATATATATGCTAAAATCCTGGATTAAGAACAAGACTGTATGCAAGGTTTCATTAACCTTTAGCCTGCTATGGGAGGATGAGTGAATACCTATGCAAACAGTTTGGATCCAGATGATATGCCGAGTAACTCGGCATCTCATCAGGATCCAAACTGTTTGACGCCCTAATTGCATTTTGGTAGACAGATTCATTATAGCATGAAATTTTGAAAATGTAGTGGGTGAAAAAAATTGCAAAAATAATTTGCTAAGCAGACTAAAGGTTAAACTACAGTATCAGATCTCAAGCTGGAGCTCTCCATCAGAGAGACATTTAGTTGGATTGAGGGAGAAGTTTTGGTTTTGATTTTGTATTTCAAAATAAAACTATACTTCTCTCTCAGCTAAAATTAGGGAAAAGCTACTTGGTGTCTCATCTGGTGTCTCATCTGGATTCAAGCTGTTTGCAAAAGGATAAAAGCTACTCATTGTACAGGATTATATAAAACATTGACCTTAACCCTAACTCTTTATTCAATATATATATATACTTTTTAACACACTTGCAAACAAAGCAGATCCAGATCAGATGGATCCTATAGGAACAGTCTGGTGAGGGTCTGCTCTGTTTGCTTATGATATAATATATATCTGATGCTACAGTTTCTGCCAAAGCCAAACAGTTTTGTGTTCATATACCATTATATCAAATCAGTGATTTAATATTTATTAATGCCAGTATTTCTGCATGAATATTAATGAAGGATAGGGTCTTGAATTTGGTTTCCGAAGACCATGCTGATAGTTGAGTGCACAACTGTTTTAACCACAATATTCAACTTTCATTAGTTATGAAAACTAGAAATGTGTCCATAGGACACTGATGCCCCCACTTCAGACTTTTTGTCACAGAAAGTAATGGCCATTTTTAAAGTCATTTTTGCAAATAAAGGGCTGCAACTCCTAAACAACTGAAGCGATTTACATGGCTATCAAAGTTGATAAAGATGTGATGGCCACAAACATGTGTGTAAAGTTTGGTGTGGATTGGGCAAATACTTTCCAAGAAGAAGTCCGGACAAATTCTTCTAAATGTGCGTACGGACGTATGGACAAGGGCAACACTATATGCCAACATTACGTTGGGGCATATAATTGTTTTTCTTAAATATACAAAATTGATTTTTATTTCATTTTTACTGAAAAACACTACCAGAGTGTCAATCAGTTTGGATCCTAATGAGATGCCTAGTTATTCAGCATATCATCTGGATCTAAACTATTTGCAAAGTCATCATGAGTTTTGTGCTAAATTCTCAATGTGCATAAATCTATCTAAAATGCACAGAACTGTTTGCATGCTAAGAGCAAATATAATATAACATATGGAACAGTTCTGATCCCCAGATGAATAACTCGGTGTCTCATCAGAATCCAAAGTGTCTAATATCATGGAATGGAAATGGAAGAACAAATAAATTTTGAGAACTGTGGCAGATGAGAAATTGAATTGACACATTACAATTAGTGTGCAAACATTCAAACAAAATTTGATTCTTTAAAGTATTTTCTTCATGCATAATAAGTCCTATTACCTTTCATGTTAATGTAGACAAGCTGGCTAAAGATAAGTGCCATCCCTCCTGGTGGAGGCCACACAGTCTTCTCCACCATAACAGGTATTATAGGTTTACGCAGCAGGTCTGCTAAACTAAGCTCCTTCATGCAGTGACTGGAAACCACATACTTTGGACTAACACACGCTATCACAGCCTGCAAGATATACATACCTGCAAGATAACTACCTATGAAACCTTTTTAATTCCTTTACTTCATAGATATGCCTTATTATAACACCTTTGCAAACAGACCCAAATCAGAATGCAGCTGTAGGAGCCATCTAATCAGAGTCTGCCTTTTTACTTATGGAATAATATAGATCTGAGTATGCAGTTTCTGCCAATACCAAAAGCTTCTGTGTTCATATGAAATTATAAGAATTGATCTTATTAATATTCATACATGAATATTCATGAGGTAAAGGATACACACAATAATTGTCTCCTTTGTGGGACATTGCAATTGCGACAATGCTATTAGTGTGATGTTGCTAACCCTTTCCTCCATAGGCTATTTTTAGACCCAACCTCTTTGAATGAATCTACCCAAAAGGAGCATTTACTGGAGAAAAGTAAAATTTTAGAATTTTGTAGTTTGAAACTATTGTGATAAATAGAGCATTTGCTCCTATAGGAGCAAATGCTCTATTTATCACAATGGTTTCAAGAAGTTGTTATTACAGAGGCATAGAAAGGCGTATTTATGGAGGAAAGGGTTAATATACAGTGAGCTGAATGACCATAAATAAAACAATGACTTTGCAAAATTGTTGTCTTCTTCAGTTTTCAAAGAGGAATTTTCTTGCATTTCTTTTCAAAACCGTGGTCAGAATGACAAACAGTTCAGTTTCTGAGCAGGTGGTAATGTAGCTAGGTTGAGATTGTGGTGAAACGGTTGATAGGCTTTAGACTGTGTGGCTTCATAGCTCAGTCAGTAGAATGTTAGCATGGTAAGCCAAAGACCCAGGGTTCAAGCCCCAGTCGAGTCACAACTTTTTCACCATGTTACATGATAACATCTGGCGCTCAACGTAATTAACCCGCAGGACAATTTATATGAAAAAGATTTGTAATAATAAAAATATAACTGAAGACTCTTTATCAGATGACTAGTGCAACTCTTTTTCTTGTTAGGCCATCATTACCTTGCAGCTGCGTAGAGCTTGTTCGATTTTTGTGTAGAGCTGATCTCCCCCGCCCAACTGACCAACATCCATCCAGCAGGTGAAGCCGGACCGCTCTAGTCTATCCCGCATCAGTTTCACCTCATCCTGGGTGTCCCATTGGTAGCTGAGGAAGATCTGAGCTGGCTCTTGCTCCAAATCTATGACAGGAAAAAAAGACTACAAGACATATTTCAAACATTACTTGTTATACAAACAAAGGCCTGTTTAACCCTTTTCTTCATACAAATGCATTTTCAAGCCTTTGCAGAGTAGACCCAGATCTGACGGCCCTTGTATGAGTCATCTGATCAGGGTTTGCTCTGTTTGCTAATGAAATTGTACTAGATCCGACTCTACACTTTCTACCAAGCATCATTGAAGCATGAGTCAGTAAAACAGTTTGAAAAGATGAATATTTAGTAAAAGTTTCAGGAAATCAGCTAGGATTTGAGGGATATGGACTATTTAAAACATGAAATGCGGACAGGCGGGTTGAAATATCCAAATTTGACCTGACCTTGTGACCTTAACTGGAACCATTTAAACATGTGTTTTGCTAATTGTCTTGGTACAATGAACATTTGTTAAGTTTCATGAAAAATAAGCCATTAGTTCTAGAAGATATAGTCTGGACATGAAGCATAAACTTCTGACCTTTAACCCTTTCCCTGTTCTATGTTCATTTCAACTTTCAATACCTATTGAATATTCATGGACAAAATAGTTCTATTGAAATATAGAAGGTAGAACATTGTAGACATTTTAGAAAGCAAATAAACAGACCTATCAAATTCTGTTAGCAAACAGAGTAGACCCTGATCAGACGGCTCCTCTAGGAGCCGTCTGATCTGGGTCTACTCTGTTTGCAAATGCATGAAAACACGTTTATATGAGGGAAAGGGTTAACCTGGCCCTTTGACATTGACCTCAAACTGACATCGCTGAAACATGTCTTCTGTACACTGTACTCGTGGGATTAGTTATTTGTCAAAGTTTAATAAACTCAGCCTAGGGATTTAAGAGATATGGACAAGACATGCAAATGTGCCAAACAGCATCTATATGGAGAAAAGACTTCTATAAATACCTTGAGCCCTCTGTATGACCTCTGAAACATCCTCTCTGTCCAGTTTGTCTAAGTAGACAGTCAGCATGTCGACTGACAGTCCTGTGTTGCCACTGGTGATAATCCAATCAGCAAGTAATGCCAGGCCTGGGTTCAAGTCATCGTTGAAAGAGTTGATCTGGTTCTGTTTATAGCCTACACAATATTCAAGAGAAACAATGACTGACAGAGGCACAACAATGACATACAATAGAACCACTAATGAAAGAACTCTTTACTTCATGAGTATTTATGTAAACTTTAGGTAGTTGCTTAATGCTGGTCTAAAGTAGTGTACACAGTACCATTGGGAACTTTCAGCATTACAGTTGCTTTTGTCCTGCATTTAGCTATCACCTGACTAAGACCCAGAATCTTCTTAATGGCTGCTTATGACTAGTTTTATTGCACATGCAAACATGGATGATAACCCTTTCCTTCACCCAAATGTTTTTTCAAGCCTTTGCAAACAGAGTACATCCAGATTAGATGGCTCCTGCAGGAGCCATCTGATCAGAGTCTACACTGTTTGCTTATGAAAGTATAATAGATGTGACTCTACTCTACAGTTTCTAACAATACTAAACACCCATGAGCACAGCCATATGCATTATCAAAACAGCTAATTAATAGTCATGCTATCATTTTTTACACAAATATTCAACAGGGTTAAGACTTTTATTCTGACAAACAGTCGAGGAGACCAAGAAAAATCATTGTACAGTTCTGTATCAAAAGTCAAAGATAAAAAAACATTATTCCATGAATATTTATGTAAGAAATAATTATTATAAATATCAAAAGGTGAAATATTTTTTGAATTAAATAGTGCTGACCCAGATTAATCTGTTCTTGCAGGAACTGTTTGATCTGGGTCTTCCAATTTGCTACCAATGGTGTCAATTATAATCAGCTTTACGGACTGGAGGAAGGGGTTTTAGTTTTTATAAGGTTTTACGTCATTTTCACAGTATGTCATATCACGACTCCAGCTAAATATAGGTGGAGGAAGACCCAAGAGGTTCTTCTGTGCACAGAACAAACTGCATTGTTTCATGCACAGAAGAACATCCAAGTAGTACCACCGACCTACCGCAAGACAGCTGGACGGCTGACCTCACATGAAAAAACTAAATGCCCAGACCGGGATTCGAACTCTCAGAGGTGAGGGGCTAAGCGATTGTCAGTCAAAGACCATAACTACTTGGCCATGGAGGCCCCCTGTGGGAATGGGATAATTGGGTGTCCGAATATTTAGAATAAATACACTATATACAGCTATCAAATCATGTCTACATTAGATATGAACAGTAATGACAGTGTGTGTGTGTGGTAGTGGGGGGCAGTCTTTGTATGGGAATGCATATACCGAGTTCCTTGGCTAGGGCATTCCAGTCTTTTCCAGGATCGCCACTGTTCAATTGTTTGGCAGCAGACTTCACCCAGCTTGGCAGGAATGGACAATGCTTCTCTATATTCCCACGACTGTCAACTAAAGACATAGGTGGCAACACTGGACCAGTAAATCCTGTAAATATACATCTCGATGATGTCAGAGCAAATCACAGATACGAATGAATATAACTGCTGGATCTATGCAACCTTAAACCTTCACTGCATATATACGCCTTTGCAAACAGAGTAGACCCAGATCAGACAACTCCTTTAACCCTTTTCCTGTCCAATGTGTTATACAAGTTTTTTTTACCTACTGAATATTCATGGACAAATATAAGTTTCTGCCCTGGTTAAAAATCTTGGTATTCAAAATCCAGTACAAAAATTATAAAAAAATCAGCCAATCAAAATTCATGATTCCATTATTTCTTACATAAATATTCATGGAGTTAATGGAGAAACCAAGTAAATACCAACTTATTACATTTTCATAACTACAAATATTAACCCTTTCCCTGTTGAATATTCATGTAAGGAATAATGACCTGGATCCATGCCTTTGGCTCAAATCTGACCAATCAAAAGCTTGAGAACGAACTCAGACTCAACTAAAAGTTTTATAAGCATGGACCATGATGAATGGTGTAAAGGGCTAAACAAAATAAAGCATAAACTATGTAGGATCATTTCATTTTAAACACAAAAGATAACAACTGCTTACCTAGACTCAGTGGTTCTGGAAATCCTTTTTTGATGTTTGCAGTTTTGATTCTTCTGTGATCACACATGACAACCTGGTAACAACAAAAACATTTGTATAATTTAAACGTTGTAATCATTATTTAACTCTACTACTCAATTTTGCCCATAGCTGAACTTAGCAAAGATCTGAAGGCCATACACCTTGTACCCAAATTTGATTCAAGATGTTAAAAGAATGTAGATGTTTGAATAAACAATCTGGATGATGGACATTCACTAATCTAAAAGCTTACCATGAACACCATGCTCTGGTGAACTATAAAAACTACAAATTTTTAATATCCAACACATCAATCTGCAAAACAGTGTAAACCTTGATCAGACATTGATATATTTGTCTACATTGACTGAAATACACTTAACCGTCTCCCTCATGAATATTTAGTAAGGAATACTGACAAGTTGATTGTTTTATAATGGCATTATGAACACAGGAATATCTAATAATAATAACAGAAACTGTAGAATCATATCTGATTTATTTCATAGGCAAACAGAGCAGACCCATAAAAGAACCATCTGATCTGGGTCTATTCTGTTTGCTAAGGCATGAAAAGATGTTTATATGAGGGAAAGGGTTATAGGAAATGTTCTAATGGACCAATTTATACAATGTGGCATACCTTATTAGTTAAACATTCATCTAGGTTTAGGAAGTGTATACATGACTCAAGTGTGCAGCCTTCCGTCTTGTGGTTCTCACAAACCCTGTCACATGGACACCTAGTGCAGATACAGTAAGACATACGCTTCAACCATATCTCCCGCAACTCTGTCAAGATGGACTCCAGGAAGTTGCGTACCTGTAAAAATTATTTTAGGTAAAAACTGATTGCATGCCAATATCAAGTTACAGGAAAATGGGTAACATCAGCCTGGGCATTTGAGATATTGCACCAGAGGTATTTGGGATATTGCACCAGGGGTATTTGAGATATTGCACCAGAGGTATTTGATATATTGCACCAGGGGTGTTTGATATATTGCACCACAGGTATTGGAGATATTGCATCAGAGGTATTGGAGATATTGCACCAGGGGTATTTGATATATTGCACCACAGGTATTGGAGATATTGCATCAGAGGTATTGGAGATATTGCACAAGAGGTATTGGAGATATTGCACCAGAGGTTTTGGGGATATTACACCAGAGGTATTTGAGATATTGCGCTAAAGGTATTGGAGATATTGCACTTGAAGTACTGGAGATATTGCAACAGAGGTATTGGAGATATTGCACCAGAGGTAATGGCTATAAAAGCTGCAGAGGAATTATGCACTATGTTTGCTATAAAACACTCCAGGTTAATTTCATCCAATTCTTGCCAGAGGTATTGGGGATATTGCACCAGACATATTTGAGTCATTGCACCAACAGTATAAAAGCTGCAGAGGAATTGGAGATATTGCACCAGACATATTAGAAATTCTGGGCTAGAGGTATTGGAAATATTGTGCCAAAGGTAGTAAAGATATTGTGTTGGAAGTATTGGCAATTTTGTACCCGAGGTATTGGAGATATTGTGCCAGAGGTAATTGACATATTGTGTCAAAGGTTTTGAAGATTGTCTATATAATTGTAAATGTTGTTGTTACACTGGGAATATCCTGATTAGTCTTTTATTGACACATAACTTTGAATGGCTCTGCAAAGCCAAGAATGAAGTGGTGACTGTAGAATTTTAGTATTGTTTCCAAGACTAATGTATAACTGAACTATGCTCAGAGCAATAGATAAATGTGCATATTCATTACTAAAATCATTATTTCTCCACCAAACCCTATGTTGTGACCACTCTTTAGAATTTGCCACGAAACTGTGGTTCTAAAGTGTGGTCTCAACTTAGGGTTCGGTGGAGATATAAAGAAAATATTCTTGGAAATCTTTTAATTTATGCATCTTAAATGGCATTTGCTATACTGTTTACAAATGAACAGCTGTAACACAAATTGAAAGAGCAATAACTGAAAAACTTGCCAATATCATGCACACCTCGGCTAGCTATTTATAACTGCTGTGAAGCTTCATCTAATTCAAATGAGAGGTTTTGTACATATTGTGTGTCTACAGAAGGAATGAAGTAATAACTGTAGAATATTGGTATTGTGTTCAGGACTAATGTATATGTGCACTATATTGTACAAAAAAATGGAAGCTGTAAAACACCCTGAAAGGGTCATAACTTTTAGTTCTTAAAGCATCTGCAAAATACCTAAAGTTTCATCCAATTTAACCCTGTTCTCTGTTTATTCCAAATTTCAATACCTCCTGAATATTCATGGACAAAATATGATGAATTATGAAAAGTGGAACATTAAAGCCATTTTAGAAAGTAAAGAAACAGATCTATCATATTGCATGAGCAAACAGAGCAGACCCCGATCAGACTGCTCCTATAGGAGCTGTCTGATCTGGGTCTACTCTGTTTGCAAATGTGTGAAAAGGCATTTATATGAAGGAAAGCGTCAAGGTCGACATCTTGGAGATACTGCGCTGATGCTAATTCCAGTATAGCCCATCGCCCTTACAACCAGTTTATTGGAAGCTTTCATGAACAAAGATTTGAAAATGTGAACAGAATGGACAAGATTTTGTATTATAGCAATCTATTGCAACATGCCTTTTTTATTTCCTTTATGCAAAAGCCCAAGGATGAGTTGATATTGCATCAGAGATTTACCCATTACCTGATGAATATTCATGAAACAAACAATAATACCATGGTAGAAACTATATAGTAGAAACTGTGCAATCATATTTATTTTATTTCATAAGCAAACAGATCTATATGTTTTCATAAACGAACAAAGCAGATCCTTAATCTAGGTCTACTCTGTTTGCAAATACATTAAAAGGCCTATCTACCTGGTAAAGGGAAACAACAATCTTTACCTTGGCACAGGCATCTGGACTGGGTATGGATGACTTATCTCCCTTCTCTTCCTTGTCAATGTCTGATTCTGCAACACGCATCACAACCACCTGCGGTAGGGATAATACTATCCTTACAAACACCTGCTTCAGGCAATTTAACTCTATAACCTAAGCACAACAAGAGCACCGCAAGACGGGGCAATGTACGCCCGAAGGCTGTTCTATAAAATTATGTTGAAAAATAAAGGAGGAGTTAGTTGCACAAGAAATTGCTACCCAAAACTATCAAAGGGCAATAACTCCAGAATGAAAAATGATATGAGAGTTATCTCACTGATATGCACAACTACACATCAATATCTATCATTCCTGAAAGTTTGAAGAAATTATGTTGAGAAATAAAGGAGGAGTTAGTTGCACAAGAAATTGCTACCCAAAACTATAAAAGGGCAATAACTCCAGAATGAAAAATGATATGAGAGTTATCTCACTGATATCCACAACTACACATCAGTATCTATCATTCCTGAAAGTTTGAAGAAATTATGTTGAAAAATAAAGGAGGAGTTAGTTGCACAAGAAATTGCTACCCAAAACTATCAAAGGGCAATAACTCCAGAATGAAAAATGATATGAGAGTTATCTCACTGATATCCACAACTACACATCAGTATCTATCATTCCTGAAAGTTTGAAGAAATTATGTTGAAAAATAAAGGAGGAGTTAGTTGCACAAGAAATTGCTACCCGAAACTATCAAAGGGCAATAACTCCAGAATGAAAAATGATATGAGAGTTATCTCACTGATATGCACAACTACACATCAGTATCTATCATTCCTGAAAGTTTGAAGAAATTATGTTGAAAAATAAAGGAGGAGTTAGTTGCACAAGAAATTGCTACCCAAAACTATCAAAGGGCAATAACTCCAGAATGAAAAATGATATGAGAGTTATCTCACTGATATGCACAACTACACATCAGTATCTATCATTCCTGAAAGTTTGAAGAAATTATGTTGAAAAATAAAGGAGGAGTTAGTTGCACAAGAAATTGCTACCCGAAACTATCAAAGGGCAATAACTCCAGAATGAAAAATGATATGAGAGTTATCTCACTGATATGCACAACTACACATCAGTATCTATCATTCCTGAAAGTTTGAAGAAATTATGTTGAAAAATAAAGGAGGAGTTAGTTGCACAAGAAATTGCTACCCAAAACTATCAAAGGGCAATAACTCCAGAATGAAAAATGATATGAGAGTTATCTCACTGATATCCACAACTACACATCAGTATCTATCATTCCTGAAAGTTTGAAGAAATTATGTTGAAAAATAAAGGAGGAGTTAGTTGCACAAGAAATTGCTACCCGAAACTATCAAAGGGCAATAACTCCAGAATGAAAAATGATATGAGAGTTATCTCACTGATATGCACAACTACACATCAGTATCTATCATTCCTGAAAGTTTGAAGAAATTATGTTGAAAAATAAAGGAGGAGTTAGTTGCACAAGAAATTGCTAACGGACGGACGGACGTACTAACAAATGGGTAGTTGTGTGACTTTTTCCTTTGATCTTTTCTTGTGGGACTAGTCCCACAAGAAAAACTATTTTTGGCTCTAACTTTGGAAAAGAATGATCTGGAAGCTAACCCTAACCCTAACCCTATGTCCCACAACTGGCCAGGTTAATGTCACAAGAAATGGCCAGGTTAATGTCACAAGAGATGGCCAGGTTAATGATTTTACTTGTGCGACTAGTTAGAAAAAGTCACACAACTACCCTTTGGTGAGTGCGGACAGACGGACAGACGGACAGACGGACGGACGGACGGACGGACGACATGCGCCATACCATAATACGTCCCTTCGGGCGTATAAAAAGGGTAAATTGGTGTTTACAAGATCATGTCTTTATAAAGATATGGAAGAAAATGTTCCATTGAGACTTGAATATGATACATTTTATGATAAAGAAGATATTGAGAACTGCTTAACCCTTTCCATGGTGAATATCCATGTAAGAAATAATGATGATATTAATTTTTAGTAGCTGAATATTTATAATGGTATATGTACACATGAACTTTTGATATTGGTAGAAACTGTAGTCAGATCTATTATGAGTTCATAAACAAACAGATCAGTTGCTGATCAGATGGCTCAAACAGAAGCCATCTGATCTGGGTCTACTCTGTTTGCAAATGTGTAAAAAAGTGTTTGTATGTTTGTATGAAAGAAAGGGTTAATCAACTTATACTTACTAATCTCCAAGAATTCAATCTTTTCACTAATGAATATTCATGTCAAAAATAATTACTATAAGTATTAATTTCTTGATTTTTTATAATGGCATTATGGCCAAGTAAAAAACTGGACATCTTACAAGTGGCAGAATCATATCTATATTAATTTCAGTAGCAAAAGGAGAAGACCCTGATCAACTGACTCCTACAGGAGCTGTGTTTACCCTGTCTACAAACGTCTTACAGATAGAACAAAAAAGAGTTTTCATACAAAAGAATGAAGACAATGGACACACTGATCCCTTGATTCAGGTATTTTTTATATAAAGAATATACAGTGTTACCTTTAGCCTGTTGTACTGTTTGGCCGACTGCTCCAATATAAAGTCATGCTCTGTGTCCAGGTAGAACCTAGCAACTGACTTGTACAGGTAGTAAGGGTTCTGGCCACCATGCCCCTGACTCCATCTCACAGTTCTAGTCAGAATACGCTGAAATAACCCTCCTACAAGCAACATGTGAGTAAAGATGTAATTTGTCTGATGGACATTTAATAATACCTTTGATCACATCATAATATTCAATTTTAAGTTTGCATACCCTAGTATTATGTATTAGAGTAAAACCCTGCTAAACTGGAAGATGATACTAAGCATATGACCTTAATATGAAACCAATATGTTAAGTACTGTTTGAGTTTTCGTGTTACATCAAAAGTGTTGATGGATAGGCGAACTGACAGATATTGAGTGTTATGTGACTATTCTTTTGTTCAAAATACTCACATAAAATGAAAATTTAGTCACAAAAAAAGAAAAACAAAAAAGATCTTTTGTTCTCAGTGTCATATAACAATCAACCCGTGTGTGTTACTTCGCCTTATTGTTGCCATAGTGATTTGAACAAGTGTGTAAAGTTTGATAGCGTTGTAAGATTTTCGAATTATAGCAAAAGCTAAGAAAAAGGCAACACCATGCAAGGCAATAACAAATACCTGGCTCTTTTTTCCTTCTTCCTTCACCATGCTATAGCCAAAATGTGTCATTACCTTTGTAAATAGTTTGGATCCTGTTGAGATGCATAATACTTCAGCATCTCATCAGGATTCAAATTTTTGACAATTAAAATTTTATATTTTTAGAAGAGAAACAAATTTGTTTGTGGTTTTCAAAATAAACCTTTTACTTCATAGATACATCTTTTATTGCCCATGCTTGTAGAAGTTATCTCATCAGAGTTTGCTCTGATTGCTAACAGAGTAATATAGATCTGATTCTGAAGTGTCTGTCATGGCCAAACTTTACCATGCTCATATACCATTATAAAAATATATTCATTTAAAATTAATATGCATGAAAGAAATGAATATATGAATGAATAAAAGACTTCATTTAAAGAGTGTAGCTCAATTAATCATGGTGTCATTATTTCTTACACAAGAATTTAAAAAGAATTTAGGTGAAAATTTTCTCTAGATTTAAACAGTCTAATAAAAACACAGAATGAACTCATTTAACCCTTTCCCCCATATAAACGTGTTTCCACGCATTTGCAAACAGAGTAGACCCAGATCAGACAGCTCCTAGAGGATCAGGGTCTGCTCTGTTTGCTAATAAAATTGGAGAGATCTGTTTCTTTGCTTACTAAAATGTCTACAATGTCCCACCTTCCGCATTTCTTTATATCTATTTTGTTAATGAATATTCAATAGGTACTGAAATTTGATATAAACATAGAACAGGGAAAGGGTTAAAGGTATGAACCATTGTTGCCTAACTATATTAACCCTTTACCTGATAGATATTAATGTAAGTACATGTATAAAATAGTCTATGAATATTAGTTGCTGAAGTTTTATAATGGCATAAAGAGCATGGAATGTTTTAGCCATGAAACTCATTGTAGAAATAGATCTTTATTATTACATAACCAAACACAGCAGGCCCTGATGAGATGGCTCTTACAAGAACTGTCTGATCTAGGTCTACTCTGTTTGTTAATGCTATATGTCAGGAAGAGAACCAATATAAGTATGACAGCCATTAGATATTAATTAGGGAACACGTTTGAGAAATGCACCCCATCTGCAGTATTTGTTCAGATAAAAATAAGGTTTTACCCTTGACTAATTTCTCTTACTTGGCAGATAGTCATGGAAGTCTATGTAGAATACAACATCTTTCTCCTCCACAGTGAAGAGCTTCTTCTCTAGTGTGTAGTGGCTCAGTCTGGATGGCACGTAGTATGACTTGTTCATGTGCTCATTTGTCTGTAACTGATGCACATACATTTACCATTTCAAATATATCTTGTAACTGATCATAAACAATATTTATGAGGGCCTCATACCACTCAAAACAAAATTTTTTAACTGGTGATATACAATAACTCTCACAACTAAACTACATATATTGTAGCTGGTATTAATACAGATATGTTACTCAAAGTCATATCTTGTTCCCGGGTATATACAGCTTTACATTATAACTTGGTATGTACAATGGTATCTTGGAAATAGGCAAATAAAATGGTATCTTTATAACTGATAGAATACAAGTGTATCTTCTAAACAGTTATATGTTATTGAATACTGTAGCTGTACACTGTGATATGTAAATTTGTGGCATGTATACAACTGAATTAAAACTAAAAGAGTATCCTATAGATGCTGATAGACAGTTCTGTTTTGTAACTGATGATAAACAATGGTATCTTGCAACTGGTAATTAGCAATGTAGCATGTAAGTAGGAATAAACAGTAGTAGTTTGTAACTGGCGATACATGCCCATATCTTGATTTATTGAAAATTCAGAACACATTTAACCCTTTACATAATGAATAATCATGAAGCCAACTGATGTGGGTCTACTCTGTTTGCTAAGCCACCAAAAGGCTTCAATTAGGTAAAAGGTTAAAGAATATACAGATATGAATGTTCCTGTGAAAGTTACAGCTGTCCAAGGACAAACCAAGTATTTTCAAAGAACAATGGATATCCTAATTAAAAACATGTTTTATTTTTCAAGACATTTACATCCATTTTACTCTGTACTCTATAAAAATTCATTGAAGAATTGATGAATTTCATGAATACTTATTAGATGTTTTTTTATCTATGAAGTAGAACTAATACCTCAGCCATACTAGGAAGACGCTGACAGACCAGGTCAAATTTCTCTAGCAGTCCCAGTAGAACCATCTTCTGGTCTCTGGCCTCACTCCACAGAGTATCAAGCAAACTCTCTTCCAAAATGCCAAACTCCTCCAGACGAGTCCATTTGTCACGAATCAAGTTCCACTACAACACAAAGAGTCAGACATAAGCCATTCCATGATCAAACAGTGCAAAATTAATGTAGACCAGCTGTCACATTTCCATGTAGTTTCTGATCAGAGTCTACACTGCTTGACACTCAGTAAAATATTTTCTACATCATTTGCTTATGTGTCTTTGATGCAGGAGATTAACCTTTTCTTTCATACAAATGCTTTTTTCAATCTTTTAGACCCATATTAGACGACTCGTGTATCCTACAGTTTTTTGTCAACCTTCACCGTATAAAAATTAATTAAATGAATATTCATGACATGATTAATTCATGGACAAATGTTCATGAGGGAAAGGGTTAACTAAGGGCTACACTGCTTACAAACAAACCAAAAGCACTCTTTCTTGCAGTATTGCTAAAGTGCAGTTTATTTCTTTATCTTATTTTGGATAACCAAACATAAGTACGGTAAAACAACCATCTAAGAGACTGCTTCTCATTGTTTAACCCTTTACTCCATGAATATTCATGTAAAAAATAATGGCATCATGAATATTGATTAGATTAATTTTAATAATAGCACATCAGCACAGGAATGTTTGGCTATGGCAGAAGCTGTAGGATTATATTTATATTACTGCATAAACAAAGAGAGCAGACCCTGATCAGACGGCTCCTAAAGGAGTAGTCTGATCTAGGCCTACTCTGTTTGCAAAGGCGTAGAAAGGTGTAAAGGCTTAAGGCAGACAGTGGCTTAAAAGAAGGATGAAATTCATAAAGAAAGCTAAGAGCATTCTGTGTATTTTTTCTTGTGTGTTAACCCTTTACCCAATAGCCTGTTTCTAGTTTTGAAGACATATGACCACTTAAAGCAGGTTGAAAGTAAAGCAAAATGCGCCTTAAGGCGCATTCTGCTTTACTTTCAGCCTGCTTTAAGCTACCACCTACTAGGATATAGAAAATATTTATTATGCAATATGTTCATGACTGTATGAATTTGAACTATTTTCTTCAGCGGAGGAATAAATCAAACACGCTAAAAGTCGCTTCTATCAGGTAACGGGTTAAGCAGTAACATGCTCTATTAATGACACTGATGTTAATTCATCAACACTTTACTACATATACATGCCTTTTGTCAATTTTGCAAGCAGAGTAAACCCACATCATGTGGCCCCAATAGCAGCCGTCTGATCAGGGTCTGCTTTGTTTTCTTCTGGAATTATGTAGATCTCATTCTACAGATCTTGCCATGGTCAAAAACTTCCCTTGTTCATAATGCCATCATTAAAAGTCAGCTAATTAATATTCATAAAGTCATTATTTGTGTCAAAAATATTCATTGAGTAAAGTGTTAAGTCATTGCTACTTAAGGACTCTGCTGTTTGGTCTCTATATTTATAATTTAACCTTTAGCCTATTATGGGAGGATGGGTGAATGCCTATGTAAACAGTTTGGATCCAGATGAGACGCCGAGAAACTCTGAGTCTCATCAGGAACCAAACTGTTTGACGCCCTTATAACATAGGTTGACTAACTGATTAAAGCTTGAATTTTGAAAATGTAGTAGGTGAAAAAATCTGTAAATATAATCTGTTCAGCAGACTAAAGGTTAATATTGATATAGTAACTCTGCATCTCAATAGGATCCAAACTATTTGACACTGGATTTTTGTTTTTTAAAGAAAATGAAGGCATGTCCACTCCGAAACCTAGAAGATCAAGAACACCAGATTGAACAAGAGTACCGCATACGGTACATAATACGCCCACTTGCAAACTTTCTCTGATTCAACATGCCTTATAAGTGTTGACATTTTCTAATCTGTGCTTCAGATCTTGATTTCCATATTAAGGTGATACTATTTTTTAAAAAAAGGAAGTGAATATCTTATTAAATAAAAAAGTTACAGCTAATCCTCATTTTTGCAGATTTTTGCAAACTGCAATGGCCATAACTCTGTAAAGACAAACTGAATGAACCTCAAAATAAACTCAGCTTCAAATTTTGTTGCTTAAAACATTTGTGTTAAGTTTCATTTATATCATTTTAATAGTTTTCCCAGAAAACAACAGACAAACTAAAAGTTTACCGACTAACAAAGCAACGAACACATGAAGTTCAAGGACCATAACTTTAGAATAAAATACATATCAAAACCCCCGCAATATATGTGAAAATTCACATTAAGGTTTAACTATATAAAAAAATTGAAGTAAATATCATTTCAAATGAAAAAGTTATGGCCATCCTCATCCTCATATTTGCATAGATTAAACATTTTTGTAAAGTTTCATTAATGTCTCTCAAATAGTTTTCCCAGAAAACAGCGGACAAACTATTTGCATTATTTTTTAAGGACAAGGGCCATAACTCTGAAACAACAAATCAAATGATCCTCAGAATCAATTCAGTTTCAGGTCTTGATGCATTAAACATTTGTGTGAAGTTTCATTAATATCTCTTAAATATTTTTCCCAGAAAACAGCGGACAAACTATTCTCATATTTTTTAAGGACAAGGGCCATAACTCTGAAATGAAAATCAAATGAACCTCAGAATCAACTCAGCTTCAGATCTTGATGCATTAAACATTTGTGTGAAGTTTCATTAATATCTGTAAAATAGTTTTCCCAGAAAACAGCGGACAAACTATTTGCATGATTTTTTAAGTAAAAGGGCCATAACTCCGAAACGACAAATCAAATGAACCTCAGAATCGACTCAGCTTCAGATCTTGATGCATTAAACATTTGTGTGAAGTTTCATTAATATCTCTCAAATAGTTTTCCCAGAAAACAGCGGACAAACTATTTGCATATTTTTTAAGGACAAGGGCCATAACTCTGAAATGAAAAATCAAATGAACCTCAGAATCAATTCAGCTTCAGATCTTGATGCATTTAACATTTGTGTGAAGTTTCATTAATATCTGTCAAATAGTTTTCCCAGAAAACAGCGGACAAACAAAATGTTGACGGACGAACGAACGAACACGAACGAACGGACGGACGGACAGGGCCACGACAAGATACGACCACCTTTATTAGGTGGGCGTATAATGAGCATTTTTTTATTGGTTAACCCGTTACTCCATAAATATGTATTTTAATGCCTTTGCAAACAGAGTAGACTCAGACCAGATGGATCCTGTTGAAGCCATCTGATTTGAAATTTTTGCTTATGAAATTGTATATATGTAGATCTGATTCTACAGTTTCTGTAATGGCAAAAACTTACCTCTTTTCATTTTGCCATTATAAAAAGTAATCTTATTAATATTCATTATTATTATTTCTTACATGATTATTTATGGGGTAAATAGTTATGTTTCATTGTAATTCACCTTATCCTTGGGCTGTTCATTGGAACAAATGACATGTTGAAACATATCTATGAGCCACTGAGGTTTCAAGATAATGGTATTGCGTAACTGATTGTCGAGAGTGCCCCGCCCACTGCCATAGTACATGATGACGCCTAAGTCATGGTAAAACTCCAGCATTGTCATCACTTCCTTGTAATCTGTGATGCCAAGATCACCAGCTATCTCTGTGATCTAAAAAAAAATTCAGATGTTAACCCCGTTACCCGATTAAGGTGCTTTTGAATTTAAGCCTTTGCAAAACAAAACAGAACGGCACCCAGAACTGAAAGCTCCAATAGGAACAATTTGATCAGAACCTGTTTGCTTATGGTATTATATAGATCTGATTCTACAGTTTCTGTCATGGCAAAAACATTCAGTGTAAATCATACGCTGTTTAAAATCAAATCAAATTATTAATCAATATATAAATGAATATTCATCAGGTAAAGTGTTTAGATATTAACCATTTTTATCCTTTTACTCCATAAATATGCCTCTCTATGCCTTTGCAAACAAAGTAGACCCAAGCTAGATGACTCCTGTAAAAACAAGTTGATCAGAATCTGCTCTGTTTGCTTATAGAATAATATAGGTCTGATGCTGCAGTTTGTGGCCTGGCCAAAAATTCCTGTGTCCTCATGCCATCATTAAAATCATCTACCGTACCGTATATTCATGAATTATGTCATTATTGCTTTTATAATCATTCATCAGGGAAGGGGTTAATACACTGTCAGAACATAAAAGGATCTAATTCAACTACCTTACACTAAGGGGTTCTTGAGCTGAAATCGCTTCTTACCTGATCATATGAAGCATAGTTATTACCCTTGGCAATAAGTTTGCTTATTCCTTGTTCAAACTTGATCCATCTGATCGGCATTCTCTCCCCAATATAGGACTCATGACTAGCCACCTCCTCTATCTTCTGTCTTAAATCATCAATCTGAAATAATTTATAGTATTCTCTATTTATAGAATTTGTCACTTATACCAGAAGCTCAGATAATTTATGATGTATAAATTTTCATTTTCAAGAATAACCCCCTTATTTTTTCCTTATGTTGCGACAACTCTTTAGAATCCTCTCTTCAAGGTGATTTTAACGAGTGGTCACAATATAGGAATTGGTGAGAAAAATCACACTTTTTGTTTTTAAGTACGTGTATGCACCTTTATCCATTTCTCTGTGATATCGTATTTACCCTCAATATTATTCAGTCTCCTTTCTGCAGGATTGACAAAGCATAAAACAATTAAGAGTTATAAACTAATTACCTTATGAGTGTCAAAACATGACAGACCATAATTAGATGTCACATCATTCTAAAATACTCCTTAGATATGCCTTTTTAACACTTTTGTAAACAGAGTAGACCCAGATCATCCTGTGGGAGTTGTCTAATCAGAATCTGTTCTGTTAACTTATGAAACAATACAGGTCTGATTCTACAGTTTCTGCCATAGCCAAAAGATCTTGTACTCATAAAAAGCATCTATTTAACCCATTATTACGGTGGCACTGAGGTGACATATGCAAGATTTTTTTTCAAGTTTGTTTTCCCGAGATAATTTTTTTATTATCTCGAGAATACGAAAAAAAGTTCGTTTTTACGAGATAATTTTTTTATTATCTCGAGAAAACGAAACAAAGTTCGTTTTCCTGAGATAAATTTTTTTATTATCTCAAGAAAACGAAGTAGTTCGTTTTTACGAGATAAAAAAAATTATTATCTCGAGAAAACGAAACAAAGTTCGTTTTCCTGAGATATTTTTTTTTATTATCTCAAGAAAATGAAGTAGTTCGTTTTTACGAGATAATTTTTTTTATTTTCTCGAGAAAACGAAACAAAGTTCGTTTTCCTGAGATAATTTTTTTTATTATCTCAAGAAAACGAAGTAGTTCGTTTTTACGAGATAAAAAAAATTATTATCTCGAGAAAACGAAACAAAGTTCGTTTTCCTGAGATTTTTATTTTTATTATCTCAAGAAAACGAAGTAGTTCGTTTTAACGAGATAAAAAAAAAATTATCTCGAGAAAACGAAATAGTTCGTTTTAACGAGATATTTTTTTTATTGAGATATTTTTTTTATTATCTCGAGAAAACGAAACAAAGTTCGTTTTCCTGAGATAATTTTTTAAGTCGTGCGCACGACTTAATAAGCCAATCAGAACCCTCCGTCAGAGTCAATTGTTCATCTATGGGGTTTCTCGTTTCCCGCTTAGCGAGGCTCGATAGATTTGCAAACACTTTTGACCTAGATCAGACAACAAGTAACAAGCGTCTGATCAGGATCTAAGCTGTTTGATACTCGGGCAATATAATTTTCCCAAAGCGAATCAGAAGAAGTTACGAATTTATGTGGAAGTGAATTATTTTTGCTGCGTGATAAGAGTTATCCCTTTCCTCGATATATACGCATTTTATCACCACTTTTGCAAACAAAGAAGACCCGCATCAGACAGTTCCTATAGGAGCTACCAGATCAGGGTCTATTATGTTTCCCTAGAAAATGTCATAAATCAAGATTTTAACTTTCTACGCCAGAGTAGGCCCTGAACAGATAGCTCCTGAAGGATTTGTCTAACCAGGGTCTTCTATGTTTGCTTAGAACATATACTAAAATATAGAATATAGGCTAGATCTACTTCCTCAAAAATCTTATCAGTTTGCTCCTAAATAAATATTTATTATATCGGTATATTCATAGTGATGGAGCCTTTCACGAATAGCCATGTAGGAGTGCATGGGTTAATATGAAGAATCGCAGTTGTGTATAAACCTGTTGAAAGCCGGGAAGGTGTATTCGACATATGGGAAATGGATGGACGCTATCCATAAACAATTTAACCCTTTCCTTCATAGTTTTTATTAAAACTTAATTTTAGGTTGATCTAGTTATATAGATTTACATGCATTCATAAGGGTAGAAACTCTCTTTAATATTTATGGAGGAAATGGTTAGCGTATCAACGCGACTAACATTTGCGTCTATTGAAAATTGTATAGGCCTACATGTACTTTGGTCTCATATCTAACCAATCTGATTCACTGCTTTTGTATAGTAAACCAATTACAAGCCTTATTTAGAACTACTCAACGTCATACTACTACTACTACGCGTCATAGTGATGTTTGATACGTCACGGTAACGTTATTATTAGTTATGCAGGGCTTAGTGTCCCTAATATGGACTATACACTGCCAGCAAATATTTATATGGGACGAGGCGAAAATTTCAAGTGTTTACACGCATGTTTGCATCATAGGTCTACGTGTATGGCTTGCCGTAGGGAAGCAAGGGAATTACCTCCCTTTAATATAATTAAATAAAATATTTTGTAATTGCCTCAAATCTCGTTTATATATTATGTTTTTTCTTTTTTATCACTGTAAAACTAATTAATTTTTATATTTCAACTCCAATTAAAACAAAAATTATATGTATGCATTTTTTAAAACTGTAGTGGATAAACATAAAATATTATTATGAGTAACAGAAAAGCATATGGCTGTCAAATAAGGGAAGTAACTCTTGTAAAGCCATGATAAGGATTTTAGTACCCTCATAAGGAATCTATAGGGGTTTCTTGTGACCTCTATTGACCAATGGAATGACAAGAATTTTGTAGGAGGTAAGATAAACGCAATTATGACGTCATATAAGTTCATCCCTTGTCTCGGCCATGTTCTCATAGGCCTCAAATACTTGCGAAAACTGTTGACTCTGATAAAGGGTTCTGATTGGCTTATTAAGTCGTGCGCACGACTTAAAAAATTATCTCAGGAAAACGAACTTTGTTTCGTTTTCTCGAGATAATAAAAAAAATTATCTCGCAAAAACGAACTATTTCGTTTTCTCGAGATAATAAAAAAAATTATCTCGTAAAAACAAACTCCTTCGTTTTCTTGAGATAATAAAAAAAATTATCTCATGAAAACGAACTTTTTTCGTTTTCTCGAGATAATAAATTTATTTATCTCGTCAAAACGAACTACTTCGTTTTCTTGAGATAATAAAAAATATTATCTCAGGAAAACGAACTTTGTTTCGTTTTCTCGAGATAATAAAAAAAATTATCTCGGGGAAAACAAACTTGAATTTTTTTTCTTGCATATGTCACCTCAGTGCCACCGTACATTATTCATGAATATATATAAAAGAAATAATAACATCATCAACCAATTCCCTCATAGACTATTGTTAGATCCAATCACTTTGAATAAATCTACCCAAAAGGAGCATTAACTAGAAAAAAGGAAAATTTTTAGAATTTGGTAGTTTGAAACCATTGTGATAAATAGAGCATTTGCTCCTATAGGAGCAAATGCTTTATTTATCACAATGGTTTCATACAGTGACATTTACAGAGGCATAGAAAGGCGTATTTATGGAGTATTTAATTAGCTGAAATTTTATAATGACATAATTATGACCAGTCGAACTTTTGGCCATGGCAGAAACTGTAAAATCAGATTTGTATTAGTTCACAAGAAAGCAGACTCTGATCATACTGCCCCTACAGAAACTGGCTAATCTGGCTTTACTTTGTTTGAAAAGGTGTTACATAGAACATCTATGGAGTAAAGGGTTAAAGTGTGTATAAATTGTAATAACTGAAATGACATTTCAAACTCTGACCTGTAAACTGCTCCCCACCCCACCCCTTATATTTCAGGGTACTGTTCTAGACTCACATGGTGATCCTGCAGACTATTGTCCACTGCAAAGAATGGTGTTACTATATGCTGGACATAGGGTTTGCCTATCAGGAACTCCTGTATCTGAGATATCTTCTCATCAACCTGCAAAAGGATGGTAAACATTAACCACAAAAATAACACGAAAGCAACTGACCAGAAATGTTTATGATCTGTACTCTCTTTATGAAGATTTTAGTAGTTATGTAATTAGTTAACCCTTTACCTGGTGAATATTCAGGTAAGAAATAATGCTATCATGAATATCTATTAGCTTTAATAATGTTTCTAATGGCATAATTATGAACACAGGATTATTTACCATGGCTGTAGAATCAGACCTTTATAAATCCAGAAGGAAACAGAGTAGACCCTGCCCAGATGGTGGTTCCTGTAGGAGTCACCTGATCTGGGTCTACTTTGTTTGCAAATGTGTCAAAATGTGTATCTTTCAGACAAAGGGAGAACATGGACTAACTTGAGTCCAGCAAAATATTAATAACTAGACATGGATTGAAAACAATTCTAGTAAAGTTTGTCAACGGTTGCCTTTAACCATTCCCTTAAGAATATTCATGTAAGAAACAATGACATCATAAATATTTATTAGCTTATTTTTTATAATTGTTTATATGCATAGAATGTATTTGCTCTAAGAGAAACTGCAGATTTTAATTTATGTAATTCCATAAGCAAACAGAGCAGACCCTGATCAGTTATTTCATTTTAGAGAGTCCACTCTATTTGCAAAGGTGTCAAAAGGTATCTATATCAGGTAAATGTTAAATATGATATGAATTCCAAAACCTTCCAATGTCCATGCCGAATCTTGCGAACTCAGAAACTCAGAAAAATAAAACAGCAACTGGTTTCTTCAATGCAGACCTTCACCTGAATCCTGCTTATCACTTGACTCACATTTGCAGTCTGGATCAAATGAAATGCAGAGTAACTCATCTCATCCAGATCAAAGCTGTTTGACATTCCATTCATAAATTATTAAATACTTGAATGATTCAACTACATGTACAGGAAAACTCCTCTAAAATGGAATTCTAGTAGAGAAGAATCTAGATACATTTAGGCAGGTGGCTGCTTTAGAGGAGCTTTCTGTATGACTTTCACCATGCATCAAGCTGACACCTGTCACCATGACAGATATTTATACTGAATTTAACGTCCAGTTTAGAGGGGTTTTACTGTAATAAATATTTGTGTTGTCCTTATTTCTTACATAAATCTTAAACAGGTAAAGGGTTAAAACAGCGTTTTGAAAGATTAAATTCAACTCACAGCTTTGCTAACAGATTCTGTATCATCACCAAGACTTTGACTGTGGGTCCCAACCAGAAATATTGGTGGTGAGTAAACTTGGTCTTCTGAACTGTTCTTCGATGTTGTAGACATATGAGCATATATTGAACGCATCCGAAAATCAAGATGGTCCAGCACAGACATCTCAGATATCACCTGTCAGGTACAAGAAATTTGAGTATTGACTTAACTCTTTCCTCCATAAATACGCCTTTCTACACCTCTGTAAAAATCGCCTGTTGAATCCATTGTGATAAATAGAGCATTTGCTCCTATAGGAGCAAATGTTCTATTTATCACAATGGTTTCAAACTACAAAATTCTAATATTTTCCTTTTTTCTACTTAATGCTCCTTTTGGGTAGATTTATTCAAAGTGGTTTGATCTAAAAATAGCCTATGGGGGAATGGGTTAACTGTTTACTTGATAAAAACAAATATGTGCACACTTGCAAGCAGAGTGGACTCAGATCAGAAATATCCTGTATGAGCTGTCTGATAAAGGTCTACTCTATTTGCTTATTGAATAATATACTTTGCCAAAAGTTCCCTTGTCCATTATTCCATTATACAACTTGATCTAATTAATACTCATAAAGTAATTATTTCTTACCTTAATAATCATTAACCCATAACCTGATGAAATATGTTCTGCCATGATCGCAAACACAAAAACTACACAAAGTGTAAGGGGAGATAATTCTGCAATGCCTGACACTAAACACAAGAAAATTTTGTCTTGTACATCTACTATTCATGGTAATAAGGTATAGTAAGTATCAATTCAATAACTTTCAAATTGAAGGAGGAATTTGCAACACCAACTACCATGTTTCATACAAAAATGACAAAAAATACTCAAAGTTCAAGGGGAGATAATTTTGCAATGCTTGATGCTAAAAGCATGAGTCTAGCACATCTACCATTTGTGGTTATAATGTATGCCAAATACAAATTCAATGACTTTCAATTACTTTCTGTTGGATGTACCTATAATATTGATGCATTCTTATTCTGGTAAACAAAATGTTATATTCTGGCATATAGTACCATCCGAACAACCCAAGGTATAACTGGCTTGTCAGAATTATACAAAGATTTCTGACTGGTTAAAGAATCACAGATTATGGGACAATGACTCCTTTTAAAAATGAAGCACTGTGGACTTTAAAGATTTATGCAAATGTTAAAGCTTAATTCTTTACCCTACAAATGTATCGGTCAATAGCTATTCATAGCTAATGTTAACTGATATATACCATACCAGCCTTAAATAACAAGAGTGCCAGTGGGCACAATATACGCCTGTCGAGGTTTTGTTCAACATAAACTGGGGTTAACATATTTGCTAAATTCAAATTCTAAGTCCAATTTTGCGACCAAGTTTCAAGGTTGTAAATAGGCATACTTTAACAAAAAACCTTAACCAAAAATTCTAAATTAAAAAGTGCCATAATTGTGTCTAAATGCTTGAGATGAAGATGAAGCTTCTGATGGTGAACAAATGTTTCAAGTTTAAAAGCTTTATCTGAAAGGATTATGTAAATAAGTGGACTTTAACCAAAACCTTAACCAAAAATCCAAGCTAAAAAGCGTCATAATTATGTCAAAATGTTAGACAGAGTTATGTACTCTTGCCTACAGGTGAAGCTTGTGATGGTGAACAAATGTTTCAAGTTTCAAAGCTTTATCTGAAAGGATTATGTAAATAAGTGGACTTTAACCCATTCCCGCATATTGACGACTTTTGACGCCTGTGTAAAAGTCACTTTTTGAAACCATTCTGATAAATAGAACATTTGCTCCATAGGAGCAAATGCTCTATTTATCAGAATGATTTCAATACTACACAATTCTAAATATTTTCTTTTCTCTAGTCAATGCACCTTTTGGGTAGACTTTTTCAAAGAGGTTAGGTCTAAAAATAGCCTAAGTGGGAATGGGTTAACCAAAACCTTAACCAAAATTTCTAAGTTAAAAGGGGGCATAATTCTGTCAAAATGTTGGACAGAGTTATGTACTCTTGCCTACAGGTAAAGCTTGTGATGGTGAACAAGTGTTCCAAGGTTAAAAGCTTTATCTCAAAGGGTTATGTAAATAAAAGGACTTTAACAAAGCCTTAACCAAAAATTCTAAGTTAAAAAGGGAAATGATTCTGTCAAAATGCTTGACAGAGTTGTTTTCTCTTGCCTACAGGTGCAGGTTCTGACGGTGAACAAGTGTTACAAGTTTAAAAGCTTTATCTCAAAGGATTATGTAAATAAATGGACTTTAACAAAGCCTTAACCAAACATTCTAAGTTAAAAAGGGGCATAATTCGGTCAAAATGCTTGACAGAGTTATTTTCTCTTGCCTACAGGTAAAGGTTGTGACGGTGAACAAGTGTTCCAAGTTTAAAAGCTTTATCTCAAAGGGTTATGTAAATAAATGGACTTTAACAAAGCCTTAACCAAAAATTCTAAGTTAAAAAGGGGCATAATTCAGTCAAAATGCTTGACAGAGTTATTTTCCCTTGCCTACAGGTGAAGGTTGTGACGGTGAACAAGTGTTCCAAGTTTCAAAGCTTTATCACAAAGTGTTATGTAAATAAGTGGACTTGTTTCACATAAATTGAGGTTAACATTTTTGCTTAACGCAAATGCTAAACGCAAATTCTAAGTCCAATTAAGCGACCTTGACCTTGGATAAACGAGCCGGGACTTGGCAGGCTACTGTAGCATGTCTAAATAAACATTGTGGTTAAATTTGGGAAGGATCCACCAAGCGGAACTTGAGTTAGAGATGTTACAGACAGACAGACCGGTTAACATTTTTGCTAAACGCAAATTCTAAGTCCAATTGTGTGACCTTGACCTTGGATAAACAAACCGGGACTTGGCAGGCTACTGTAGCATGTCTAGATAAACATTGTGGTTAAATTTGAGAAGGATCCACCAAGCGGAACTGGAGATGTTACAGACGGACAGACAGCCAGACGGACAGACAGCGCCATTCCATAATACGTCCCGTTTTTTCAAACGGGCGTATAAAAACAAGATGTGTTTGTGAAACACCATGCCCCGATTATCACCAATATAAATTTGACCCGTAATTTGACCTTTGACCTTAATATATGACCTTGACCTTTATAAGTCACCCATAAAATTGTTTGCCTATGCATGCCAAGTTTGAAGTATGTATGTGCAATGACTACAAAATTATTGCCAATTTTACAGTTGGGAACAAACCAACCAACAGACAGACAGATGGACAGACAGAGCAAAAACAATAACACTCCCCCACCCCAAATCGGGGGGGGGGGGCATAAAATTATCTTGTATCTTGAATAGTCATGTAGGAAATGATGACTATGAATATCAATGAGATATTTTTACAATGCCATTATGGATTTGTTATCATGGCAGAAACTGTACAATCAGATCTTTATCATATCATAAGCAAACAGAACAGACCCTGATCAGACTGCTGCTGCAGTAATTGTCTGATCTGGGTCTTCTCTGTTTGCAAAGGTACCAAAAGGCGTATTTATGAAGTGAAGATTTAAGTGTGACCTTACCTCTGATTGTGTGGGCTCATCTTGCAGATTATGGGTAAGGTTGAACACAATGATGTACACAGCTCTGCTGGCTAAGAACACTTGGTGAGTTGTGCAATATGTCTCCTCACCAGCAAAGTCCCATATGTTTAGCACCATTTTAAAGTTCTCACTGGATTTGCTGGCCAGTGATACAGAGTCTTGAGACTTTGTGTCTGGTGTAGAGTCTAACATTTTCTGCACTAAGTCCACTACACTACTAGGCACTTCTTTGAACATTTCTGAAGGAATCTCGGTAAACTTGGCTGACAATGTCCCTGATGAGGGTTTTACTTGAACCTGTTGAAACAGAGAAACAAAACTACTTACTGCATCATGTTATCATTTCCCTGTTGAATATTCATGAAAGAAATATTGACATCATGCATATTTATTAGCTTAATATTATAATGACATATGTACACTGGATGGTTTGGTGTTAAGTGGTATAAACTATAGAGTCAGATATATTATCATCCATAAGCAAACAGAGCAGACCCTAATTGAGATCGCTCTTACAGGATCAAAATCTGGTATGTAGATTACAATGTAATGTGTTTGGTAGATGTAATCTGTCAATTGTCAAATCTGATTAGAAGACTGCAAAATTTGATCAATAGGTTCCCATTTCTTATAAATAGATGGACATATCATCTGCATCAGTCTTATCGATAGACTGCAAAAATTTGACCTGTATTTTTCAAACAAGGCTAACAAGAGCACCGCGAGACGGGGCAATATACGCCCGAAGGCTGTTCTATTTACACAATGTGTGAACCTTCAGAAGTTGCGCACCTTGTCCTTGAAAGTTCACAATTGGGTTTTGTACGCGACACACCTTCAAGTGATACTGAACATTTGTGTGAAAGAATTTTGAAAATCGGAGAAAAAATGAGTAAGTTATAGCCAGGACACGAATTTGCTAACGGACGGACAGAATTGCTAACGCCCTATTTGTGACCTTGACCTTGAAAGTTCACCATTGGGTTTTGTACGCGACACACCTTCAAGTGATACTGAACATATGTGTGAAAGAATTTTGAAAATTGGTGAAAAGATGAGTAAGTTTTACCAAGGACACGAAAATTGCTAACGCCCTATTTGTGACCTTGACCTTGAAAGTTCACAATTGGGTTTTGTACGCGACACACCTTCAAGTGATACTGAACATTTGTGTGAAAGAATTTTGAAAATCGGAGAAAAAATGAGTAAGTTATAGCCAGGACACGAATTTGCTAACGGACGGACGGACAGAATTGCTAACGCCCTATTTGTGACCTTGACCTTGAAAGTTCACCATTGGGTTTTGTACGCGACACACCTTCAAGTGATACTGAACATACGTGTGAAAGAATTTTGAAAATTGGTGAAAAGATGAGTAAGTTTTAGCAAGGACACGAAAATTGCTAACGCCCTATTTGTGACCTTGACCTTGAAAGTTCACAATTGGGTTTTGTACGCGACACACCTTCAAGTGATACTGAACATTTGTGTGAAAGAATTTTGAAAATCGGAGAAAAAATGAGTAAGTTATAGCCAGGACACGAATTTGCTAACGGACGGACAGAATTGCTAACGCCCTATTTGTGACCTTGACCTTGAAAGTTCACCATTGGGTTTTGTACGCGACACACCTTCAAGTGATACTGAACATATGTGTGAAAGAATTTTGAAAATTGGTGAAAAGATGAGTAAGTTTTACCAAGGACACGAAAATTGCTAACGCCCTATTTGTGACCTTGACCTTGAAAGTTCACAATTGGGTTTTGTACGCGACACACCTTCAAGTGATACTGAACATTTGTGTGAAAGAATTTTGAAAATCGGAGAAAAAATGAGTAAGTTATAGCCAGGACACGAATTTGCTAACGGACGGACGGACAGAATTGCTAACGCCCTATTTGTGACCTTGACCTTGAAAGTTCACCATTGGGTTTTGTACGCGACACACCTTCAAGTGATACTGAACATACGTGTGAAAGAATTTTGAAAATTGGTGAAAAGATGAGTAAGTTTTAGCAAGGACACGAAAATTGCTAACGCCCTATTTGTGACCTTGACCTTGAAAGTTCACAATTGGGTTTTGTACGCGACACACCTTCAAGTGATACTGAACATTTGTGTGAAAGAATTTTGAAAATCGGAGAAAAAATGAGTAAGTTATAGCCAGGACACGAATTTGCTAACGGACGGACGGACGGACGGACGGACAGACAGACAGACAGACGGACGGACACCCAGCCAGACGGCCAGACGATGGAGACCATAACATAATACGACCCTTCGGGCGTATAAAAAGGGTAGAAGAACATTGCATTTTGTCTAGCTATCATGCTTAAACAATAATCCATTACCTTTTTAGCACCTGATGCTGAATTTCTTTGAGATTCCTTGGTTGTAGAAGAACGAGGTTTCTGTGAGGACGAGGCTTTGCGTCGCTTCTGATACATCAATTCTTGTACAATATTTGCAGCTAGGGCCTGATTATACTCTTCTTCTAAGGCCTCAACATCCCCTGAAAGACATGACATGACTGTCAAACATTAATGTTAATTCAACAGATGTGCCTCTTAACCCTTTCCATCATGTAAACGTGTTTTCACGCATGTGCAAACAGATTAGAACCAGATCAGACGGCTCCTAGAGGAGCCGTCTGATCAGGGTCTGCTCTGTTTGCTTATAGAATTTGATAAATCTGTTTCTTTACTTTCTAAAATGTTTACAATGTTCCACTTTCCATATTTCTTTATATCTATTTTGCTAATGAATATTCAATAGGTATTGAAATTTGGCCTAAATACGGAACAGGGAAAGGGTTAATGCCTTGCAAGCAAGATTTAGCCATATTAGACATCTGTAGGAGCTGTTCCAGTGTAAGAGCCATCTGATCAGGATCTGTTTTGATCTAATTTTACAGATTCTACCATGGTAAGAAATCTCATTGTTCACAAAAGTAATAATTCATGTTATTAATATTTATGATGCTATTTGTTATTGAAAAGGGTTAAAAATGCTTTTGATGTATTAGTGATTTGGTTTTGTTGTAGTTTTGATATTAGAGGTTGGTGAATACTCAAGAAGGTAGAAATAAAAACCCTCCTTGAGTTCCCAATCAAACACTGATACATGCCAGAACTTCAACCCTTTGAATGCTAAATTTTCAAAGGGGGTGGCCCATAATTGTTTAGTGATAGAGTAATTCAGTAAGAAAAGGTATAGTTTGGAAGAGGATGCAGACTCTGATAAAGCAAATGACATATTTACTCATTTTCCATATTCAAATGGTTAATTGGCATTCAGTCACAAACTAACCCTGACACCTGGTCAAACAGTTGTATATCGTTTACCTACAAGTGCTGAATGTCAACTGAGGGAGTCACTGAGGGAGTCACTAGTAAAATCTTATTAATCCTGTTCAATATATGTATGAAATAATGACATCATGATTATTAAATAGAATATTTTTAAAACAGCATATGAACACAGGAAATTTCCACTAAGACAGAAACTGTATAATCAGATTTACTTTATTCCATAAGCAAACAAAGCAGACCCTTATCAGAGAGCTCCTACAGGAGCTGTCTGATCTGAGTCTACTGTTTGCAAATGCATGGAAATGCGTTTATATGAAGGAAAGTATTAACCTTGAACACATTATTAGAATATTTGTGATTACCTTTGCAAATATGTGGATTGAGATGAGATACCAAATACCTCTGAAAGTATTTCATCAAGATCCAAACTCTTTGACAATTTGGTCTCATCTAAATTGCAAAGACATGGAAGGAGATCTGCTTTGATATCTAATTTAGGAGACATTTCTATTGAAGTCTACTCAATATGTTAAAGGTTAAGTCTTTGTTTTACTCAGCCAGACATAGGGCTTTGGTTGTAAAGGCTGAGTTGGTATGCAGGTTGTATGCATTATATTCGGAGAAGTATTAAAACTCTTCAGGAGTTTAAAACTTTTTTTTAAAGAAGTATCAAAATGTTTAGAGAAGTATTAATCTCTTTGGAAAAGTGTTAAATTCTTCAGTAGTATCAAACTGTTCAGAAAAGTGTTAAACTCCTCAGAGAAGTATTAAACTCTTGGGAGAAGAATTAATTTCTTCAGAGAAGTGTTTAATTAAGTAGTATTAACCCTTCGCTTGCTATTCACGTCAATATACCTACCTGTAAATAGTGAAGACCCAGATGAGACAGCTCCAGCAGGAGCTGTCTCATCAGGGTCTGCACTATTTACAAGTTGATTGTGCAACCAGTGCACTCCACAGCAGTGATTGAAGAGCGATATACTTGTACACAGTGAAGATATATGTAATTATACAACAGGGCATGGGTAAAGAAGGAGAAATGTATTTTAAAATTCAGCAAGCGAAGGGTTAAGAAGTCTTAAAGTCTTTGAAGAAGTATTAAAGTTTACGGAAAAGTATCAAACTCTTCTTGAAGAAATATTAAATAAATTCTTTGGAGAAGCATTAAACTTTTTGGAGAAGTATCAATATTAAATTCTTCTTAATAAACTCTTTGGAAAAGTATTTAACTCTTCTGAGGATTATTAAACTCATCTTTAACTTTTCATAAAATTATTAAACTCTTCAGTGAAGTATTAAACTCTTTGGAGAAGTACATAACTCTTCAGAAGTATTAATCTCTTCGAGAAGTGTTACTTAGCTCTTCATGGAAATACTTAAAAACTCTTCAGAGAAGTATAAAATTTAGAGAAGTATTAAACTCTTTGGAGAAGTTTAAAACTTTTTGGAGAAGTATTAAAGTCTATGGAGAAAAACTAAATTCTTTTGGAAGAAGTGTTAAATTGTTTTGAGAATTGTTCAACTATTCAGAGAAACATGAAACTCCTTTTGAAGAATTATTAAACTCTTCTGAGAAGTATCCAATTCTTCAGATAAGAATTCAAATCGCTGGAGAAGTATTAAACTCTTCAAAGAAGAATTAATCTCTTTTGGAGTGGAGAAGTATTAAACTCTTCAGAGAAATATTAAAACTCCTTGAAGAATTATCAAACTCTTTGCCTGCTACCTAACTGTGGTATAATATTGTAATCTACTGAATTACTCACAGCAGGTCTTTCTTCAATTTCTTTGCAAGAAACAAAGATCACTTTGAATTCTGATCAGATACTGTCTGATATGCTAACAGTAAACATGAATTCATGACAAAATGTGATTACAAAAGATAACACCAGTCCTTCACATTAACTTTGTCAGCAAGATATATTTTTGTATTGATAAGTTTATCAATAAGCAATTGCAAACTACCCTAATTACCCTAAGTATTCTAAAAGACGACCTTAGGCAAATAAAACAGACACAGACCAAACAGCTCCTGAAGCAGCAATTTCATCTGGGTCTACTTTAAAGTTATCAAATGGTACCAAACTGAGTTATTCAACTTAATAGACCTGTGGAATAAGAAATAGAGTGTTCAAATGGTTAGGGTAGTGATGGTATACACATTCTTGGATAACTAATGCTTATACTGTTTAGGTCAATGTCAAATTACATAATGAAGCTGTGGTTTTAGCATTAATTGTATATAGCAGTGCAGATACAACAAATACAACTTCATATACTTTATTGAACTAAAGCTTTATCTAAAGCTGTTCAAATAGTGGTGGATTAACCCTTTATCAGCTATGAATTGCTGTCTGTTCAAACTACCATATGCTTCAGTCTTAAACTGTATCCAATTTCTCATCTTTCTTTGCTAAATGATACCAAAATATCAACAGAAGGGATCCTGATCAAAAACACTTGTCATACTAGGCATCTGATCCAGATCTGGTTTTGGGCATAAACACAGTTAAATTGTGCCTAGATAAATATTAAGAGATTAAGTTGTAAAGGGTTAAAAGGAATGAAGTATTCAATCATGGCTAAACGAGAGGTCTTAAACAAATATTCTTATCAGTATGTTTTGCATCTACCTGCAGCTTGTTTGGCATTTACTCCTGTAGTGTTTTTTCTTGAAAGTCTTTCCCATGATAGCCAATATAAAGATATATGTACTGTAGAATTTGGTGGCATTCTCTTAACCCTTTACTCCATGTATATTTATGAGTACAAGAGCTTTCACAGTCACATGACAAATGCCCTAAAAAATTGTACCCTGTGACCTTGACCTTTGACCGATAGACCAGGGAGTCGAACGCCAAACATCGTCTTTGTGTGGTGAACATTTGTGCCAGGTTATTTTGAAATCCATTCGCAGATAAAAAAGTTATAGAAGGGACACGAAATTTGGAACGGATGAAAGGACAGACGGTTAAGCGGAAGAACGAACAATGCGATTACTATATGCCCACCCTTGGGGGCATAAAAATAATGCAATCATGAATATTAATTAGACTATTTCTTATAATGGCACATGGACACAAAAAATTAGCCATGGTAGAAGTTAATTGTAGAATCAGATCTATATAATTCCATAAGCAAACAGAGCAGACCCTTATCAGACGACTCCTATAGAAGCCGTCTGATCTGGGTCTACTCTGTTTGCAAAGGCTTATAAAGGTGAATTTATGGAGTAAAGAGTTAAGACATTTAATCTTCATTTTAACCCTTCACTTCTACTTGAAAGAGACATATTTTTATGCCTTTACACAATAGATCCAAATCAGACAGCTCCTATAGGAGCTGTTTGATCCGGGTTTGCTACGTTTGCTTCTGAGATATGATAATGATTCTAGTTCCCCCCCCCCCTGGTAATAAATTACCTTGTTTATAATGCCATAATGATACAACAGCTAATTAATACTCATGCAATCATTATTTCTTACATTTATAACCATCAGGTAAGGGGTTAACAGAATATTAAAAAGAAGTGTTACTGATGTGTTACATATTAAACAACAGTCTATTAAGATTTTAACATTATTTATTATTTAATGGTGCAATTAGTAATAGAAGAAATAGAATTACCCTAATTACAGTAGAACCTGTCTTAAGCGACCACCAAAATGAGGTCTAATTATGGGTCTCTATGGCAGGTGGTAGCTTAATGCAGGTCAAACGTAATGCAGAAAGCTGCTATAGGAGCTTTCTGCATTACGTTTGCCCTGCATTAAGCAACCACCTGATTTTAAGATTTCTGTGTCCAATTAATTCAAAGTCGCTTAAAACAGGTTCTACTGTATTCTTAAGTATTTGGACCTCTCCATGTGTTTGTAAGCTGATTATGATAACTTTGAATTAGACTTACATAGTAGCAAATAGTAGCAAATAGTTTAGACCCTGATCAAACTTCTCCTACAAGAACAGATTGCTCTACATCTGCACTGTTTGCCTGCTAAGATTGTCTGTCCGAATTAAGGTGTATCGTAATAAATGTTTGTCAGATCCCATTATCTAATACAGCAGAACCTGTCTTAAGAGGCCATTCATTTATTGAATATAGGAGTCTTAAAAAGCAGGAGGTTGCTTAATGCAGGGTAAAGGTAATGTGGTAAGCTCCTATAGGAGTTTTCTGCATTACTTTTGACCTTCATTAAGCTACCACCTGCCTTAAAGATCCATAATTAATCCCTTTTGATGGCCACTTAACCCTTTCCTTCATATAACCACATTTTCATGTATTTTCAAACAGAGTTGACCCAGATCAGATAGCACCTGTAAGAACCATCTGAACAGGGTCTGCTCTGTTTGCTAATGGAATTTGATAGGTCTGCTTCTTTAGTGTCTATGATGGCTCCACTGTTCGACCTTACATATTTCAATGTAACTACTTTGTCCATGAATATGCAGTTGGTATTTAACTCTTTTTCCTGTTCAATATTCATGTAAGTAATAATCACATCATGAATATTTCTTAGCTGGATTTTAATATGGTAAACTTTATACGGAATCATTTTGCAATGACAAAAACCATAGAATCAGATCTATATCATGTCAAAAGCAAACAGAGCAGACCCTGATCAAATGACTTCTATTGGAACCGTCTGATCTGAGTCTACTCTATTTGTAAATGCGTGAAAATGCATTTATATGAGGGAAAGGGCTAAATTTGTAATAAATATAAAACAGGGAAAGTGTTAAGATAGGGTTTACTGTAGTATGACAGTACTCAAGACTTCTACTGCATGTAACTGTAGTATGACAGTACATTACTACTACCACTGCATGTAACTGTAGTATGACAGTACTTCTTCTACTGCATGTAACTGTAGTATGACAGTACTACTTCTACTGCATGTACCGTAACTGTAGTATGACAGTACTACACTTCCACTGCATGTAACTGTAGTATGACAGTACTTCTTCTACTGCATGTAACTGTAGTATGACAGTACTACTTCCACTGCATGTAACTGTAGTATGACAGTACTACTTCTACTGCATGTAACTGTAGTATGACAGTACTACTTCCACTGTATGTAACTGTAGTATGACAGTACTACTTCTACTGCATGTAACTGTAGTATGACAGTACTACTTCTACTGCATGTAACTGTAGTATGACAGTGCATGTACTACTTCTACTGCATGTAACTGTAGTATGACAGTACTACTTCTACTGCATGTAACTGTAGTATGACAGTACATTACTACTTCTACTGCATGTAACTGTAGTATGACAGTACTACTTCCACTGCATGTAACTGTAGTATGACAGTACATGTACTACTTCTACTGCATGTAATTATGAAAAGTATCAAGATTTTCACAAAATAGTCTAGAGTTATAGTCCATTTACTGTATGTCTTGTGTAAGTATAATTTCACAACTGTACAAGTCATATTTTACCCATGAGTCCTTGGTTACTGTCCTGATCTTCTTGCACATCTGGATTGGACTGATAGGGCCCTAGACCAGTCCAGCTCTCATGACTTCCAACATTGAAAGAACAAGACGTGGAGATATCAATTCCTGATGTTGACTTCTCTGCCACATCATACCTGTAAAAAGATGTACCAAAGTGCCGTAGATAAAATGTTTAAATGGAAAATGTAATGGAAAACCTAACTCTGAGTATATATGATCTGGACAAGTTTCTAGACAAGTTTTACTAACACTGAAGTCACGGTCAAAGTCACAGAGACACCATAGTAGTATTTGACACTCTGTCTTCTCATGATGTACTTGGCACACAAGAAACTTGAAAACTCTAACGCATGTGGTTGAGAAGATATCGTCCGGACAAAAGTCTGGATAGAAGCTTAGACTGATGGATGGATGGAAGGATGAGCGCAAGGGCAGATGGACAGTTTTAGTTTGGTTTTTATCGGGTTTTAAGTCGCTTTAACAGTGTTTCAGTCATATAGCAAAGTCCAGCAAATTACACGTAGAGGAAGACTCCAGAGGTTCTTCTGTGCCCAGAACAAAATGCACTGTTTTGTGCACAGAACAAATTGCACTGTTTGGTGCACTGAAGAACCACTGACCTACTGCAAGCCAGCTGGAAGGCTTCCTCACATGGAAAATCCAAATGCCCAGACCAGAATTCAAACCACAGCAGTGAAGGGCTAAGACAGATGGATGGAATGCAAACATATAGTCCAACCTTGGTGCTTGGTGGGGTACTAAAACAAGAACACATGACCATGGCAAAAACTGTAGAATAAGATACAAAAAAATGTATATATAACCCCATAACAGACAGGAGACCCGGATTAGAAGACTCATGCAGGAGCTGTCTGATCAGGGTCTATACCGATGGTAAAAGCTTTCAAAGGCATCTCTATCAGGGAAAGGGTTCCGAGAAATGACTAACATATATAAGGTAGACTACAATTTGTGCATATGGCAATCACTAAATGGGTAAAGTACAATCTTTTAACCCATTCCAGCATACTGACGCCTGTTGATGCTTCTATAAAAGTCACTTTGTGAAACCATTGTGATATATAGAGCATTTGCTCCACAGGAGCAAATGCTCTATTTATCACAATGGTTTCAATTTACTACACAATTCTGAAAATTTCCTTTTCTCTAGTTAATGCTCCTTTTTGGTAGATTTAATCAAAGAGCTTAGGTCTAAAATTAGCCTAAGTTGGAATGGGTTAAAAATGGTATACTTACTGTTGACCTAGTAGTGCTTTCTTGAGGCTGGTCTTTCCCACACCTTGCTGCCCGACAAGCATCAGACGAGTCTTGTACACAGGTAGCATACCTGACAGACCAGCAGATTCAAAGGCCTTAATGGCTTCCGGTCCCCGGGCAGTTATCTCTTTTGGAGCATCATCTGAATATTCAAGTCATTTCAAATAATAACATATTTGTCTCCCCCAGCCACAAATACACACATATACTAAAACACCAGTACTACATTCTATCAAGATTTGATTCTCATGGTGAATTGATAGAGAGACAGATAGACATAGAGAGTTCATTCTTGTGAAATTTGGTGGAAATCCATGCATCAGATTAGGATATCTATGTATCATTTAAGTTATGTTCCACATTAGTCAAGAGTCATAAAAAATCATTTGTTTTATTTTTGTATAATGAACAGCCACTAATTTATTCTACCCATTGCATAAATGAAATTCCACTCAATATACCACAAAAGACATAGAAACCACTTTTACATTATTGCCATCTAACTTTTCTCTGACTAGACCAGTCAGCCATTTACGAGGGGGTGGTGGTGGTGGGGGGGGGGGGGGGGGGGGGGGGGGAACTGATATTAGGGCACGTGCTTGATAAAACAATAGGCGGCTAATTCCCCCATATTGGCCAATTGTAATAACTTTAGTCCAAAAGATGATCTTGTAATTGCCATTTAAAATTTTTCAAACAGGCTCATTTAAATGGACTTTAAATGTCAATTTTGATAGGATTGTCAATGTTTTTGATAAATATTCAAATAAATTAATATAACTAACCAACTAGGTTTAGAAAAAATGACTTTTGGGGGTATTTTATACCATTTTCTGATGGCTTGTGCTAATTAAATCTCGCTACCTTAAAGAAATACTTGTTTGAAATCTATTTTAGCTCCTGTGACCTGCTTTAATGTAGGTCACCAGACCAAAATGATTTAAATAACTTTGAAAGAGGGTCACCTGCAGATCATTCCTGTTAAATCTGGTGAAAATCTAATCAGTTGTTTATAGGAGAGGATGATTAAAGAAGCTTATATATAAAATCTATTTTTAGGCTCCCATGACCTACTTGTGCAACTGATCGGAAATATTCATATCATTATGACATGAAAGAGATCGAGTCACCTGAAGATCATACATGTGAAATTCGATGGTACATGTAGGAGGACATGTCATTTAAACATGTAGAACTCGGAACTGATTTATACAAGTTTGACAGAGGGTCACCTGCAAATCATTCCTGTACAATTTGGTGAGAACCGATTGAATTGATTAGATGTCAATTTAAGAAATTGTTGACAAACAGATGAAAGGAGATTCAAACAGCTCAGCTTGGCACTTTGTGGATAGACTAATGATGCAGCCTAATTACAAGCGACAAGATGGTTTATTTTCAGTAAAGTACATCATTAAGTATATATAATGTTTCTATGAGAAATACAAGTAGTGTATTTGTGGTATCACTGCTTTGAAAACAGTGTAGACCAAGAGGAGTCACCCCACTAGATATACATGAACAGAAATACAAGTAGTGTATTTGTGGTATCACTGCTTTGAAAACAGTGTAGACCAAGAGGAGTCACCCCACTAGATATACATGAACATGTACCACTTATCAGTCACAGTCTAAACATGTTGATACTCAACAGTATCTACAATATTTCATAACTCAGTCGGTCAAAATGTGTATACCCTTTACCGATTCTATATCTCACATGTGGCTAGTCTGGTCTAGTCACACTGGCATTTAGATAAAAAAAGACTAGAGGATTAATGTTATAGGTGCTGTAAATAAACTATAGTCTTTTTCTATAGTCATTCCAGTGACAGTGGGTCGATTAGATGGAGTTGTTTGTTATCAATATTTCATTGGTTAATAATATAAATTGACCAACACAATACTGGGGGGTGGTGCTACATGGGGAAGAGGCCGTATACCGGACCAGTGGATCATCATAGACGAATGGAGATAATTGATCTCACACTGAGCCAGAATGATCTGTGTCTGCAATTTTCCACATTCAAAGAGGCAACTGCATGGACGCAATGCCAGGCAACGGGCGCTAGCAAATAAGGAACAGGCCATGGGCCCTGCTATTTCTTACTAGCTGGATCACTGATCGTCAGCTTGATATGGAATCTACATTGCCTTTATACTATTAGTAATAAAATATGCTAGTTCGAATTTGTTTTACATTTCTATAGTAGCTAGGATCCTATACCTATAAGTTTTAAAGGTTTACAATTTTTATCATGCAGTAAAATGAAAACTGCAATAAACTGGTTCTTCTGTTCAAATAAAAGCAACCAGAAAACTGCTCCAAGAAATTAAAAGGACTGCTACTCACTGCAAATTAAACCACTTTTCAGGTAGCAGTTATGTTTTACTGTTAAAAACTGTCACAAATGAATGGAGCTCTACATCCAGTTTTTAGCAGTTATTTGAAAACTGCAGTAAACTGCTCACCAACAAATGATGGCTGTGATAAAATACTGCTAAAGAAGACAGTTTTTTTTTTTAAAAAAACCCCTGCTATTTCACTGCTAAAACACTGCCTTCTTTAGCAGTTCTTGTTCCTAAGGGTCTACACTGTCTGAGAAACCCTGAAGAAAAACATTTCTCCTAGCATGAGTCATATATACAATTTACCATGATACATGTACATGAAACTCCATCTTCGACAAGTATATAACCTAAAGAACAATATATTCCAAAAATAGAAAAAAACCAATGTCACAATATAAAAGATTTTACATTGATAAAACTGTACTGCAATATCCCTTTTCTGTGGTCATGGGAATATGAGACAATTTTCTGAAATTAACCCTTCAACTCATGATTATTCATATATAAGAAATAATGACATCATGAATATTTAAGTAAGCATAATAACTTTATGTAAGCATCCAAATACATGTAGTGGTGAACGTCACTGCAATGTATTTCACAGTTTGCATGCACAACGTTAATTAACAAAGATGAAGTAGTGACACACCTATGTTTATGTTTTCTGCTTGTTCAGTTGTTGAAAATCTACTGCATTACATCTATGGATGAAACTGTGTGCTTATACCCTACATCATTGATTTTGGTATCATTTCACTAACTTTAAATTACACTGACGTAGTAGTAGATAATGTAGACCCTGAATCCATCAGGAGCAGTCTGATCCGAGTCTGCACTATAATGCCTAAGTTTGTCTGAATACATCGGATAATTATGGTATATGTAGCGACACCTTTTCCAATATCTCCTGTACCAACCAGTCCTGTCCCTCATTGATCTGATGTATTAAATGCTATAAAAATTTATAAAGTTTATACTTTTTTCACTTTCCGTTATAACTATATTTATAGTCCATGAAAATTCATGAAAGAAATAATGGCATCTTGAATATATCAATTTGCAGATATCTTACAATTGAAAATGAATGCGGAAATTTTGCCCATCGATATTATTCTACAGGCAAACAAAGCAGACCATGATCAGACAACTCCTATTGGGTTTATTCTGTTTGTAATGCTTGTAAGTCTATACATGGAGTTAACCCTTCGCTTGCTGAATTTTAAAATACATTTCTCCTTCTTTACCCATGCCCTTTTGTATAATTACATATATCTTCACTGTGTACAAGTATTTCGCTTTGCAATCACTGCTGTGGAGTGCACTGGTTGCACAATCAACTTGTAAATAGTGCAGACCCTGATGAGACAGCTCCTGCAGGAGCTGTCTCATCTGGGTCTTCACTATTTACAGGTAGGTATATTGACGCGAATAGCAAGCGAAGGGTTAAGGGTTAACCCATTATCTGATGAATATATTCATGTATAGTGATACATTAATAATGACTACAGGAATAACAATTACATGTAAATGAATTTTGTAAATAGCATATGAACAAAGAAATATTTGGCTAAATATCTGGGTCTACACTGTCTGAGAAACCCTGAAAACAACAATTCTCCGTAACTAGCATGCATCATCTATATATACAATCTACCACAATATTTGTACATAACATTCAATCATTCACAATTTATTATATATATTAAACCCAAAGAACAATATATTTAAAAAAAATTAAGTATAAAAACGTTTTAAAAAAAAATCTACCACAATATTTGTACATAACATTCAATCATTCACAATTTATTATATATTAAACCCAAAGAACAATATATTTAAAAAAAATTAAGTATAAAAAACGTTTTAAAAAAAAATCTTTAAATAAAACATTTTTCATTGATAAGATTTTACTGCACCATCCATTTACTATGGTCATGTGAATATGAAACAATTGTCTGAAATTTGCATATATAACTCTTTACCTCATGATTATTCATGTAAGAAATAATGACATCATAAGCTGAAGTTTTATAATGGTACATTCCTTTGCAGAAAACGTATAATCTGATCTAATTATACATTATAGATGTTATTCCATAAGCAAACAGAGCAGACTGATAAGACGGCTCCTTCTGGAGCCATCTGATCTGGGTCTATTATCATTATGTTTGCATTAAGGCTTGAATAGGCATTTCGTTCAAGGAAAGGGTTAATTGTGACTCCATAGATACCATTTGATCAGGGTCTGTTCTGTTTGCTTAACCCTTTACTCCATAAATACGCCTTTCTACGCCTCTATAATAGTCACTTCTTGAAACCATAGTGATAAATAGAGCATTTGCTCCATAGGAGCAAATGCTCTATTGATCACAAAGGTTTCAATACTACACAATTCTAACATTTTCCTTTTTTCTAGTAAATGCTCCTTTTCGGTAGATTTATTCAAAGAGGTTGTGTCTAAAAATAGCCTATGAGGGAATGGGTTAATATGGAATTATGTAGATACATGTACCTTGCTACAGTTTTTGCCATGGCCGAAAATTCCCCTTTTCATTATACCATTGTAAAATCTCAGCTAATTAATATTTGTACAGACATTATTTCTTACATAGATATTCATGAAGTACAGGGTAAAGATATGTGTGTGTGTGTGTGTGTGTGTGTGTGTGTGTGTGTGTGTGTGTGTGTGCGTGTGTGTACATGTGTGCGTGCATGTGTGAAAACAAAGACAATTACATAAGATAATAACATCTCACCTGGTTTGACAAATTTGATGGCCTTCGTATTTCCATACACATCAAACATAATCCATAGTGACTTATCAGTGGGCAAGCCAGCAAATAGTGCTCCTTTATGTTCATTGTTCACAAACAACTGAGCCAGACCATCTGAGCTGACATATAACATGAGCTGTGTTTTGTCTGCTGTCAAACTTTCGCTGATCTGTCTCACCCAGTATCCTTCCTTTTTCGTATAATGTGGTATTGCAAATTTTGGTAGATCGTGTGCGCCCATTTTGGTTGGATCCACTGTGGTGAAACCAATCCGCAGAGCGCCACTCCAACTTTGAGTGCATGTTAATTCAATACCAACCTTCTGTCCAGACTTTAAAGGATTGTCTCCAAAAACAACACCATTGCAGAAGTGGGTTTCTGTTCGTGTGGCTGTTGTTTTATTGTCTGTGAGGGATATCTCTGATCCGTGAACATTGTGAAATTTCATAGTGGCACTACTTCTCAAAAGTCAAGCTCCGTTAATATTACTCTGGTTGCTGACTTCAACAATTTCATGGTGAATTTATTAAATTTTGCAATTAATGGCAAATGTACAAATATCAATATCCAAAATTATTAATTTCTCCAAGAATATCCTGTGGCTAATTCTTATGATTATTTCATGGTGATATTTAACTTTATGTAAGCATCCAAATAGTACTTTTGTGGTAAGACATCACGGCAACATAATTTTCACAGTTTGCATGTTTACACATTACACAACAAGAACCCTGTTTCATAGACTTAGTAATGGCACAACTATGTTCTTATGTTTTCCACTTGGGATGAACTTTAACTGCATTAATTATGTGTATGAATGGAACAGTCTGCTTACCGGCTACTTATTCACATGCAATCTCTCCTTTCCACCGGTTAGTAAAGCTGCACAAATGAATTTTGCACCATTTTAATAATGTTAACCCTTTACTCCATGGATACTTGCATAAGAAATAATGATATCAGGAATATTAATTAGATTGTTATAATAGCACCTGAACACAATATTTAGCCATGGCAGAAACTGTAGATTCTTATCTATATATTATATCATAAGCACGCAGGGCAGACACATGCAGAAACAGACAGGAGCCATCTGATCTGGGTCTACTCTGTTTGCATTTAGGTGTTAAAAGGCATATATATACATGTATATGGAGTAATGGGTTAAACATCAAATCTATCTAAGTTAACCCATTCCCTCATAGGCGATTTTTACATCCAACCACTTTCAATAAATCTACCGAATAGGAGTATTTATTAGAAAAAAGGAAACTTTTAGAATTGTGTAGTTTGAAATCATTGTGATAAATAGAGCATTTGCTCCTTTAGGAGCAAATGCTCTATTTATCACAATGGTTTCAACAGGTGACTTTTACAGAGGCGTAGAAAGGCTTATTTATGGAGGAAAGGGTTAACCCTTTTCTCCATATATAGAGACACCTTTTGACACCTTTGCGAAGAGAGTAGACCCAGATCAGACAGCTCCTATAGGAGCCGTCTAATCAGTATTTACCCTGTTTGTTTATGAAATAACATACATGTAGATCTATTTTTACAGTTTATAATTATCATGATACAAATACCTTGTTCATTATGCCCTTATAAAAATTCAGCTAAATGATATCCATACATTCATATTGAATATTCATGGAGTACTGGGTTAATCATAGAGAGAATAGGGTGCTATGGATACCACAAGAGACTGTCTTTATGTTGTCATTAGATCCCTTAACTATCTTCATAGACTGCAGATATTATGCTTCAGAGGTCTTGTTACCTGCAAATGTAAAATCAATAATACAATTTCATCTTCTGAAGAAACTTGTAAGGATATGGCATGGGCATGCATACAGAAATAATATCACAGAATACAGTGCATTAGTTTTACATGTACATTTTGTAATTTCAATTAACCCATTCCCTCATAGGCTATTTTTAGATCCAACCACTTTGAATAAATCTACCGAAAAGGAGCATTAACTAAAGAAAAGGAAATTTTTTAAAATTTTGTAGTTTGAAACAATTGTGATAATGGTTTCAAGAAGTGACTTTTACAGAGTCGTCAATATGAGGGAATGGGTTAAACATCATGGTAATGTCACAAACCAGACTGATGGTTGAGTGTAAAATTGTTGTAACTACATTATTTTACATTTATAGAATTACTTACAATAAATTGTCTTCCTGAAATAGTTTATTCTCTGACATGTTTATTGAAAAATGCGATCATGGTGTCAGTTTTGATCCTGATGAGACACGAGGTTACTAAGCATCTCATATGGACAGAAATTGTTTGTATATAACGGCCATAAATAATTCAACCCCCTCCCCCGTAATAACAACTGTGCAATACTTAAGCCCTCAAAATACATCACAAGCATTGCAAGAATACACTAAACTTAGATAGATTGAGATAGATTTATTTCGGTAAAAAGTGTACATAACATGCAGAGGTCCAGATAAGATGCATAAATTAAAACATTTTCAAGAATGACTTCTTTATTTCTCCACCAAACCCTATGTTGTGACTGGTCACTCTTTTGAATCGTCTCTACAGAGTGGCTACAACATAGGCTTTGGTAGAGAAATGACGATGTTAGTACTTCAGTATGCACGCTTATCTGTAGCTCCGACATGGCAAAACATAATTAAGGTATTACATGTGATTAAAATTTACGTTTATATTGCTGGTAAATGTTACATGAAACCATACTGCAGATATGCTGATGAGTGACAATTAACACAATAGAGTCTGTATCTGTTAAAATTTGGTTGTTTGTATTGGTGTTTTATGTTGTTTTATCCAGCAGCATTTCAGTCATATTGTGATGTACGTCCAGCTATAAGTTACAGGTAGAGAAAACCCCAGAGGCTCGTAATGTGCATGGATCATATTGCTTTGTTTCGTGCACAGAAGAACATTCGGTATATCAGAGCAATAGATAAATTAAGGTATGTTGTCAAATACAGTGAAACCCCGCTAATGCGACCACTTAATAAACAGCCACTGATGTCGTCTAAAGCAGGTGGTTGCTTAATGCAGGACGAAAGTTATGCAGAAAGCTCCTATAGGAGCTTTCTGCATAACTTTCGTCCTGCATTAAGCTACCACCTGCCTCTGCCACCCAGAATTATGCCCCTTTTTTGGTGGTCGCATTAGCGGAGTTTTACTGTACTAGAATTGACATTTCGCCACTATAAACCCTAGTTGTGACCACTCTTCAGAATACTATAGTCTCAAAAGCTTTCTTTGAGCAGTGAACATAGCTGCTGCTTACTTTAACAATTTCATGTATTCTAAAATTCATACAGGTCAAGTTTTCCGTGAATATTCGAGATATTTTTTAAAGAAAAGTGACACTGTGCAGACTCTAATGAGTCAGGGCTCTTCTAGGAGCCCTCTGGCCTCTCAGGATTTACACTGCTTACATTTAGGACATTAATGATTTGTTTCCAGCACTGAAAGGGTTAACCCTTCAGGCCTTTACCTGTTGAATATCTATATGTAAGAAACAAAGCCATCATGAATACATGTACAGTAAAACCTCTCTTTATAACGGCCACTAAATTACATCAAGTATTTAGTGTTAAAGGCAGGTGGCTGCTTAAAGCAAGGTGAAAGTCAAACAGAACGCTCCTATAGGAGCGTTCTGTTTTACTTTCACCTTGCTTTAAGCAGCCACCTGCCATAAATATCAACTAATTAACACAATTTAATGGCCGTTATAGAGAGGTGTTACTGTATAATGTTTTAGTGACTAGATGAATAAGAGGACAGGAATTTTTGATCATGGCAGAAACAGTGTAGAATCAAATCTATATTTATGTTTTAAGCAAATCCAATTAAAAGTGTTAATCCATTTATCTGATAGAGGTGCCCTTTGTCTATATAGATATGCCTTTTATGCTTGTATAAGGCGAGTAGATGCAGATCAGATGGTTCCAGTAGGAGCTGTCTGATCAGGGTCTGCTGTATTTTCCTAAATTTTTATTGCATGTATACATTTATAATACACACTTCCTGTGTTCATACATCATAATAAGGTTCATCTGATTAATATTCATCATGTCATTGTACTAACATGAATACTCAGGAGGTAAACCTTTAACTTTGCAAACGACAACAAATGTAAGAAATTAAGCAGACAACGTTACCATATTTGCTGATAACAGTCACTTAGTATATATGCAAAGAGTTCATATTGCCTCTGCACTAGCTACCTGAACAAAAATCAATATGAAACTCAGAATGACAAATTCCAAAGCTACTCATAACCCTTTGAATACTGAATTTGAAAGTGGAATGGTCAATCACTATATATCTTTTACTCGATCATAAACATGATCTTAACTCTGTTTGCAAACAAACAGAGTAGACCAAGATCAGAATGATGGCCCCTGTAGAAACCATCTGAACAGGGTCTGCTCTGTTTGCTTATTATATATATTTCTCATTCTATAGTTCCTGCAATGGCAGATATATGTTCTTAAACCATAAAAAATTCATAAATTAAAGTATTAACAATAATATAGGATCAGACCATCTATTCAGTAAGAAAGAGGATTTTGAATGACAAGGCAGTGCAGCTTAGGACCCAGTCCCACTAGGCCTTACAAACACTAATGGCCTGTTTATGACTGCTACTGACCTCTGGTCGCTGATATTGGTATGAAGGTCGCACGAAAAGTCAATGATAATCGCCTGTAGTCTTTAGTAATCATTGGTAATCGTTTACAGTTGTGCGACCAATTTCAGTCATAGAAAGGTTGTTCATGCACAACGACCACCTAAGGGCTCAGTCCCACTAGGCCTTACGACTCCTTAATTAAGACCTGTTTACGATTGCTAGGGACCTCTGGTCACTGATATTCGTACGAAGGTCGCAAGAAAAGTCACTGATAATCGCAGGTCACGTCTTCAGCAATCGTTGGTAATCGTTTCTAGTTGTGCGACCATTTCAATCGTAGAGATCGAGGTTGTTGATCATGCACAATAACCTCCTTACTATCAAACTGGCAGGCAGTGGTCTTTAAAGGGTAACCTTAGAGCTTTTAGGTAATCATGGAAGGGGCCTTTTACAGGCCTCTGTTATAGAAGGTGAAAAACCCCTGTGATTGTTGTACAAAGGTCTCTAACAATCTCTAACTGGTCGTTGGTGATCTTCCCTACAATTGTACGACTGTCAGCATGTACGACTGTCAGCATTACTGCAATTACCTATGACGATCACTAACAACTGCCTAAAGATTAACTGTGACTTAGGGCATAGACCGCATAACCACATCTACAACAGGTCGGAAGTGATTGTGGAAACTTCTTACGATTACCAGTGACCTGGTGCATGATCGTCAGCAACCTGTCGTACGATGGTCGCAGAAGCATCTCAAATGTGACTGTGAAGTATTTTTTTAATTTAGCCTCCAACAATCACAGACGATTGTTGGTTTCAGAGGTCGCCAGTGGTCTAGAGCTTTAACAATCACAAGCGTCAGTGGGACTGTACATAGCGTTAAGGAGTCCTAATTTGGTCTGTGTCTACACTGTTTGCATTTTTTTTTACTGTACACTCATTTCCTACATTTGAAGAGTTAATCAAGTGACACGTCTTATTCTTTATGAACACCAAGTAACTTTCATCTGCAACTTTTGTCATAAAAGTCATATTTGTTAAACTACGGTAAAAGCTCGATCCTACAACAAAGCCTATAAAGAAGCCTAATTCTGGGTCTTTATCCCTCACTTGACTCCAATAATGCCATTTTTTACACCTTTCAGGTTTTATTTTCCCTATATAGCAGACACTGAATAAAGGCCCCTTCCTCTTGGGAAATGTTTTCCCCTAGCATTCAAATTTCCCGATAGGAGAGATTTTAAATCCTCGCTAATCAGAGATTCTACTTTTCAATCTCAATTTAAATCATAACTAAATTCAGGGTACAAGCTAGAATGGTATAAATAAATTTGTCTTGCTGGATTAAAATTCGCTGTTGCATATTTATAATAATATAGAAATACTGACATCAAGAATATTAATTATATAGCTCTCGATCACTGAATTTTTAAAATGTCATAATTTTGTACACAGGATTTTTTTTACATTGGTAGAAATGTTAGTCAGAATTATTATAATTTCATAAGGAAACAAAGCAGACCCTGATCAGAATGTTCCTATATAGGAGCCGTCTGATCCACAGGTGTTTGTCGTGTGCTACCCCACTACACGCCCATCTGCTACCCCCCTCTGCAACCTCACAGAAAGATATTGGTCAAAATAATCTCAAACATGTCAAAATATTTTCAAAATACCATAACACGAAATTTTGAAGTAAACTGAAAAAAAAAATTCACATCAATATAAAATAATTATCTACTACAATGATGTGAACAAAAAATTCAGATTTTTTTAGTTCACTTTTAAATGTTATTTTATGGTATTTTGACAATGTTTTGACATTTTTGAGATTGCTTTGGCCAATATTCAATATGTTTCTGTGTAGTTGCAGACAGGGGGGGGGGGGGGGGGGGGGGGGGGGGGGGGGGGATGGCCGGGTAGTGGGGTTACATGACAAACACCTATGGTCTGATCTGGGTCTGCTGTTTGCAAAAGTGTGAATTAATACGGGTTTATAAATATGAAGGAACTGATGGTTAATAAGAATGCTGAACCTGAGAAATAACAACATAACTTGTAAAGCTAAGACGGTTAAAAAAACATTGTTGACAGGTCGGCTACAAATAACAGCAATTTAAGTGCTTTAAAGTCCAACATGGCCTAGGTGACCAACTACAAAAAACTTCTTTCTTTTTTAGAATCAGTATAGAATGGAATCAATTTGACGAAAGCACAGTATGTGCAACCAGTGTGGAGAGCTTTAAGCAAAGACCTATGATAAAACATATGTTTTATCATAGGTCTTTGCTTTAAGAAAGCTCTTCAACAGTGAGCACTACTAAAGCACCTCTCTCTCTCCCGGTGCACATATGCCGTAAATGGCCCTGCACTGTACTTATTCAGATTCAGGTTACGATAGACTGTAATACTACACCTGATATATAGATACCTTTTCAGGCCTTTTGCTTTGTAAACAGAGTATACCCAGATCAGATGGCTTCTGTAGGAGCGTCCGATCAGAGTCTGCTCTGTTCGTTTATAGAGTAATCAATTAAGATCTGAATATACAGTTTCTGTCTGAGCCCAAAATATATGTGTCCATATCAGTGTTACAGTTGGTGCGCTCTAATAAGACGTATGCAATATAAACATCGACGATACAGCATAATACTAAAAGTACACCTGTACAATTAACGGTGACTTACCTGATCAGTTTAGAGAGACAGAGAACGTGCACTTCCCGTCAACATAATGGATGAATGAACCAATAATTAAGAAATCCATTGTAATATTTTTCACTTAATGGTACTTGTGATTCTTTCATCGAAATGGATAATTTATGTGCAGTCGACCTGTTTTTGTACAGGTGAAAATACTAAGCCGCTTCTATCATTGCAAAGCATGTCGCCAAGGTACATGGTCGCTTAAGCACACATAAAAAGAAAAGATCGATACGGTTATTTCCCTTTCATGTACACCATAGACCTTTGCCACCAGAGTCGACACAGTAGGACCCGTCTAGTCAGAATATACTCTGTTTGCGTATAAAATAATATCTAGATCTGATTCTGTCATGACCGAAACCTGTGTTCACGTGCCATCATGAAATGCATCTAATTAATAAGCATATAGTTCACGAGTGTCTTAAAATTTAGACTTTTAAACTATATTACATGAAAATTAATATCATATTTATATGACTAATTAAATCATAATTATACATATATGTATGTTTTTTTTTTAATTATCGCACAGTATTTATAACACACATATCTGTAACATTTAAGCTGTGATGTATCTTATGCATAAAAAATTAAAAATACTTGTTATTATAATACTAATATTGCGTTAGGCTATATATAAAATTAGAATTAACAATTCAGAACAAAACATTTTTAAAATCTATAGTATGGAAAAGTAGACTTACTTATTCGACGTATTTCGGTGACTATATACAACGTTATCAGAATAAAAATATATAAGTTTGGCTCCAGATCATATCCTAAGCCAAACCTAGAATTAATACATAAAACACATTTTGCCACTCGCTCTATTTCTCTCTGTCTCATTCCTCACCCCCTCTCTCTCTCTCTCTCTCTCTCTCTCTCTCTCTCTCTCTCTCTCTCTCTCTCTCTCTCTCTCAACTCTACTGTTATCGCCCTTATCCACACCCTTATCGATCCTTCTTTCCAACTCGCTCTAATCACTATAGCCTTCCCATCACTCTTTCTCTCCCCAACCCTCTATCCCACTCTCGTACATTCCATATCCCACATCATCTCTCCCACGTTTGTCTCTCGCTCTCCCACCAATCACCCACTCCCCTTTCCCACACCATCTCTCTCACCTCCCTCAATCTCTCCCATTTTTCTCTCACACTGGCACTCCTACCATTTACCTTTCCCCCATCTTTGTCTTGACTCCCCTCCCCTCTCTATTCTTCATGTCATCTTGCTGCCACTCTTTCCTCTCGCTCCCTCACTGTCCTCCTTCTTTCCCCTCTTCCATTCGGCCTCTACCGCCCTCTCTCTATTTCATCCCATACACTCGGCGCGAGTTGGATTGAATGATGATGCTCGTGAGTTGAATTAAAATAAATAATTATGTTTAAATTATCGATTGTGCTTTTCAAGATCTATATCTTGGTTTAGTATAATCAACTAAACATCATGGGTGCTAGCTAGCTTTTGATGTAGATTATCTATTATTAACTTTGATTATGAATGTACGTCTAATTTCAAACTGTTAGATACAAGATACAAGAACATTTATTTTACGTCGGATACCATATAACAATAAACATTAGCTGTAACAGCTATTTTCCGACAAACATAAGTATAATTTAAACAAGAGTAAACCAGGCTGTAAAAAGATGGGGTTGACATATAAATAGTAGATTAAGATATGTGGGGAAAAACACAGCAAAATTACAAAATAAAAAGCAAACAAGCACTTGACAGTAGCAAGAAGCAGCATTCAACATACATAAGCAAAAATAGTATATATATATAAAAAAATAAATATATTGGCATTTTTCTCAAATTCCACTGTGGCGCCATGTTAATTACATCTTGAGACTGAGAAAGTATATATACGAAAAACCTGTTAACCTTCGAGAGATAAATCATTTGTAGAGAGAGGTAAGTCAGGCCTCAGTGAATCTGGGAAAAACACAGCACATTGACAGAAATAATAGAAGCATGCAAACACTTGGCAGCAGCAAATAAAAGAAACATTTAATAAATATAAGACAGACTAACCACGGCATATGGCACATCCACAGCTAGGTCCAGTCCAGGTGCGGATCAGCCTCCTAAACTCTCTAAAGTCTAATTTTGTTCTGAGGTGATTCGGGAGACTGTTCCACACCCGTGCTGACTCGAAGCGGAAGGATCTCTGACCATATGTCGTAGTCCGAACTGTCGGTACCTGAACTGTATTTTCATACCTGAAAGTATAAGAAGATTGTTTAACTAAATCTCTGATATAGATAGGTGACATATCATTGATACATTTGAATGTTTCTGTAGCAGTGGTACGAAGCCTCCCTAAATGCAGTGTTGGTAGATCCACTCTATTTAACAGGTCTGGGTACGGGCTAGTATAGTCATTAAAAACAATTTTTAGGCCCCATGTTGGAGTTTTTCCATTTTTTCTGTACTGGATTTGCTACAGAAATGCCAGATGATTGGACAATAATTAAAATTTGAACTAATAAAGGATTTAACAACCAGAAGTCTATTCTCAGTATTTAAAGACTTGCTGAGACGCTGAAGCACATTTAACTGCCTTGCCACTCTCTGGCAGATTTTAGTGATCTATACATTGAAATTATGTAAAACGTCAATAGCTATGCCTAAAAGTTTAACTGTTTCTTCACACTGAATAGAACTGTTTGCTATATTGAAGCTTTTTAGTTTGCCAAAAGAGTTTTTGCCAACGGCTATGGCCTGAAATTTATCTGGATTTGCTTGCATTTGGTTAAATTTGAACCACTCTATCAGAGTGTGACAATCCAGCTCCAATGTTAACTGTTGAGATTGATACACGTAGAACTTATGGACACTCTTAAATTAATAATTGTTGTCCTTGTTACGTGTTATTACTTTTCTGGATACATCACCGCGGCCATCACGAAATATGTGTTTAACCTTCAGCCAGTTGAGCAAACTGTCATCGACTTCAGTTGTCCTTTAAGTGCATGTGGTAGCTTAGTGCAAGAAGATAGGTTTGCAGAACTCTGCTGCACTACGGACTTAAATAAACAGAAGCTATACTTATTCACTTTGAGAAATACTCAAGATTTGACAATACAATGTATATTGTTTGAAAGTTATCCCTACCAACTTTGTAGAAAGTAATAAATATTTTGGCATCATATTGAGTTTTTAATTGTTACTAGAACTAGACTATTCTAAAGGCTGGCTCTACAAGAAGAATACTGAAAAATGATGTAGGTAGAAATGCATTAACTCTATTTCATTTATGTGTCTAGTTCTTGAATACAGTGTCATCACTTCTTGAATACAGTACCATCAGTTCTTGAATACCGTGCCACCAATTCTTGAACCACTTCTTGAATACCGTGCCACCAATTCTTGAACCACTTCTTGAATACAGTGTCACCAGTTCTTGCATACAGTATCACCAGTTATTCAAAACAGTGTTACAAGTTCTTGCCCACAGTGCCGCAAATTCTTACACACCGTGTCATCTGTTATTGAATACATTGTCACCACGTCTTGCATACAATGTCACCAGTTCTTGAATACAGTGCCATCAATTCTTGAACCACTTCTGGAATACAGTGTCACCAGTTCTTGAACCATTTCTCAAATACAGTGTCACCAGTTCTTATATACAATATATCTTGCATACAGTGCAGCCAATTCTTGAATGCAATGTCATCAGTTCTTGAATGCAGTATCACCAGTTCTTGAATACAGTGCCAACAGTTCTTGAACCACGTTTTGAATACAGTATTACCAGTTCTTAATACAGCGTCACCAGTTCTTACATACAGTGTCACCAGTTCTTCAAAACGGTGGTACAAGTTCTTACCCACATTGCCACCAGTTCTTATACGCTGTGTAAACTGTTCACCAATTCTTGAATACAGTGTCACCAGTTATTGATTACAGTGTCACCAGTTCTTATTCCAAGTGTCACCAGTTCTTACACTCGGTGCCACCAGTTCTTAAATACAGTGTCACCAGTTCTTAAATACGGCATCAACATATACAGTGTCATCAGTTCTTGCATACAGCATCACCACTTCTTGCATAGAGTGTCATCAGTTCTTGAATGCAGTATCACTAGTTCTTGAATACAGTGACACCGGTTCTTAACCCACTTTTTGAAAATAGTGTTACCAGTTCTTACCCACAACCCCACCAGTTCTTACACACTGTGTAATCTATTATTGAATACATTTTCACCATTTCTTGCATATAGTGTCACCAGTTCTTGAACACAGTGTCACCATTTATTGATTACAATGTCAGCAGTTCTTATACCTAGTGTCACCAGTTCTTACACTCGGTGCCACCAGTTCTTGAATACAGTGTCACCAGTTCTTACATACAGTATCAACATTTCCTGAATACAGTGCCACCAGGTCTTGCATACAGCATTACCACCTCTTGTCTACAGTGCCACCAGTTCTAGAAATCGTGATAAACCCGGAAAACCTTGTCAGTCGGCACCAGTTTTCTGCTGTATGCAAGAAATTGTCTCTTTCCTTAGTGACAAAATTAGGGTTTGTGGTCAGGATTTAGGTGTTGGTCTCCAGGAGACGATCGCAAGGGGTCCATTGCTAGGGTGTTAGTATAAATGGCTTCCGTCGGATGTCCGTCCGTCTGTCTGTCACATTTTCTGGCACACTTCTGACGGTTGGTGATACACGTATTCGTTCGAACACTCCTGTATTTGATTGTAACAGGACATTCACATATTGTTTTACGTCCAATCAAGAAAAGCCCAGAAGTGTGTTTACATGTCTGACTGAAATAATACGCCTGGCGTATTGCATAATGATGTGGCACCTATGTCACCCTCTAATACACTAATGTTGGAAGAAGGAGTGTTATTGTTAGAAAAGAAATCTATAAATTATGTGTTAGTCGATAATTTATCAATTCTGATTTTGAAATATTGATACGAGCGCTTCAAAGCTACCCTTCTACTTCTACTGTTTTAACAATTTACATATTTGCAAACAGAATAGACCCAGATCATACTGTTTTGTTGACACAAAATCTTAGTTAGGTATTAACTTGTTACATCAAGCTTTACATGCACAGAATCTCTGAAAGTATTTTCGATTAATTATCGATTTTTTATCGATAATAAATGTTCGATTCAATTTGATAATCGATTATGATTTTGGTCCGATTCTCCATCCCTAGTTTTAATTATGATTCTCCAGGTTTATTATTCTTATCGATATCTATATCTTAAATATCTTTGTTTTGAATATTCTACATGCATTTATGCATATGAAGTACTTTTGAAAACACATATCCTGTGTGAAATGAGCACTGAATAAATATGGTATAATAATAATAATATAAAGCTTTTCGCAGGACAAAAACGATACAAGAAGAGCGTGTTGTATCACTTTCGTCATGCATTAAGCTACCACCTATTTTAAAAATCCAGAATTAGACTTCTTTTGAGAGGTCATATAAGCTGTATAACTGTACAATCGAAATCAACTACAGTAAAACCAATGTAAACCGGACTCTCAAACTAGCATCATTGCTGGTCTTTAACACAGGTGACAACTTAATGCATGGTGAAAGTCATACAGAAAGATCCAAAAGGAGTTTTCCACCTAACGTTTACACTGCATTCAACAGCCACCTGCATAAAATATCTACATTCTTCTTTATCAACGTCCCAATTTAGAGCGGGTTTACTCTATTCTACAAATATGACAGACAGTGCTTGATTTTCTTTCAGATGTACGTACGGAATGTCGCGTGTTCCACTGGACACAATGGATATACAGCAACAATTGTATGACTGTGCTACCAGAATCGTGTATGGAATAGAAACATAAGTATTTAACAACTTACTCCATGAATATCCACGTAAGAATTAATGGCATCATGAGTAATAATTAGATTATTCTTTTCATAATGGTACATTTGTATATGAAAAAAAACAACCTTTTACTCCTGGCAGAAACTGTTGAATTAGATATATATCATTCCATAAGCAAACAGAACAGAAGCTATAAGAGCCGTCTGATTTGATCTATTATTGTATGCAAATGCGTTAAAATGCGTTTTTATGGAGTAAATGGCTAGGAAAGTTTGTGTCACTTCCCTTATTTTAGTAGAGCATGTCGGCAAATGATCAGGATCTACGTTTCTTTACACTGTTTGTCTTTTAAGGTGAGGATGGAATAAGTGTGAGTTTGGGCGCCCCGAAACCGGTTTAACCCCCAGTGACATTTGTCACTGACCGTTCCAAGGCGGTACTTCCATCTTCCCCCTATAGTTTGTTTGTTATGTCTGTGCGTCTATACATGTACATTTGCTGTTTGTGGTCGTGGTGCTGTTTGGGCGGTTGCGTGTTTCTTGCATGACTCATAAATGTACTTGTATTACAGTTTGTTAATGTTTAACCTGTAATGTGCAATATCCGAGTAAATAAGACCTTTGCAAACAATGTAGACCCAGATCAAAGGGCTTCTGAGGGAACCGTTTGATCAGGGCCTGTACTGTTCGCCATAAAATATTTTCCCCAGAGATACAATTTGACACAATATTTTGTTTAACTGATATTCAGAAAGGGATGAGTTAGTTTTAATTATTCAGCAGCTTAACGGTTAAAATTGTGAAGAGAGACAGTTGACATTTAGTGTAAGTAATAGTGTTTGCAAAGATACAGAAGTACATTGCTTGATGTCAACGACAAATTGACCAATCAGACCAAAGGAAAACCAGTACAGAAAATGTCCCTGCAGTGATTTTGTTAAAATCTTTACCACGTATTTATTTCTATATGATAAAGTCTCACTAATCTGAACACTCAAATAAGTACAGTAAAATCCCTCTAATGTGACCACCAAAATGGGAATAATTCACAGTGGCAAAGGCAGGTGGTAGCTTAATGCTGGATGAAAGTTATGTAGAAAGCTCCTAGTTGTCTGGCATTTGCAAACTTGGATGCGGATGGTATCACCCACCAGGATTCAATCTATTTAACTCTTGTTGAATAGTGTCTCAAAAGTTTTAACGAATAGAAAGAATGTAAACAAAACAGTAACAGACCAGTATTTGAGTAGGCATCATTTTGTCTAGCAGGCTAAGGTTCCAGCACGCTAAGGTTCCACCAGGCTAAGGTTCCAGCAAGGTTCCAGCAGGCTAAGGTTCCACCAGGCTAAGGTTCCAGCAGGCTAAGGTTCCAGCAAGGTTCCAGCAGGCTAGGGTTCCAGCAGGCTAAGGTTCCAGCAGGCTAAGGTTCCAGCACGCTAGGGTTCCAGCTGGCTAAGGTTCCAGCAGGCGAATGTTCCAGCAGGCTAAGGTTCCAGCAGGTTAAGGTCCCAGCAGGCTAAGGGTTCCAGCAGGCTAAGGTTCCAGCAGTCTAAGCTAAGGTTCCAGCAGGCTAAGGTTCCAGCAGGCTAAGGGTTAACCCTTTGCACAATTATGTTTGTCTTTTATCATTTTTTTCAGCAGGCGAAGGATTAACCCTTTGCACAATTATGTTTGTCTTTTATCATTTTTTTTCAGCAGGCTAAGGATTAACCCTTTGCACAATTATGTTTGTCTTTTATCATTTTTTTTCAGCAGGCTAAGGATTAACCCTTTGCACAATTATGTTTGTCTCTTTATCATTTTTTTCCAGCAGACTAAGGGTTAAACCTTTGCATAATTATATGTCTGTCTCTTTCTAACAATTTGTATGCTAAGTCCATTCATTCATTCATTCATTCATTTTACCCCTGTAAAGGAAGTTTGTCAGCCTGTCGGCTGTTGTTGTCGTTTTACATCTGGCATCGTCGGTCAACTTCTACAGTTTTTGCAGCCTCTTCGATTTTGCGATTATCTTATGGACCGCACTAGTAACATTCATCGCTACATTATTTACAAATATGGTCGACATGTTTAGGCACTGTGCATGACATAAACTCCACACGATCGATGGGTAGCTATCTTTAATATTGCAAGATACTCGTACCTTGTGGAGAGGACCAGTTATACAGTTCTTGCAGCATTTTTCATTATTCACAAAACTGATTATGTTATGTTGCAGTGCGTGTCATATTGTTCCACATTCACATTGGATTCAAGATAGCCTACTGGCCGCCATATAGAAATTGCAATATTCTCGCTGCATTTTCTCGGAACTTCATATTATGGAGAGTCAAAGCAATGTTGACATTTACTCATTTAACCAGTCATTTGTTCAACAGTCAGTCAACAGTCAGACAAACAATTGACATGACCATAACATAGTTGAAGAACGACCTCTTATTAACTCATCAACATAAAGTAGAACCCCCCCCCTAACGCCGCCACCAAACACAGATTTAATTCTGAGTCTTACAGGTAGGTGGCAGCTTAATGAAGGACGGGCGTTATGGAAACAGCTTCTGCATACGATTTCCGTATCACTTTAATCCTGCATTAAGAAACCATCTGCTTTTAAAGATACTTATATTTTAATAAAGTGGTCGCATTTTTGCTGTACATGTATTAAGCTTTTATTATAAACACTAACGCCTCACAGGATACAACCTGAACAACAATAAGATACAACCTGAACAACAATAAGACACAACCTGAACAACGATGAGATACAACCTGAACAACAGTAAGATACAACAATAAGATACAACCTGAACAACAATAAGATACAACATGAACAACAATAAGATACAACCTGAACAACAATACAAACTAAAACTCAATCAAAATAGTTCCGTATAGTTATAGCCAAAGGAATATAACAGGTTAAGCTATGAATAAAAACAAATCCTAGATTTTACTTTTCTTCTTAAATATACAGTAAAACCCCGCCAATGCGACCACTTAATGAATAAATATCGGGGTCTTTATAAGCAGGTGGTTGCTTAACGCATGACAAAAGTAATGCAGAAAGCTCCTCTAGGAGCTTTCTGCATCACTTTTGTCCTGCATTAAGCTACCACCTGCGTCTAGTACCCATAATTATACCTCTTTCAGGTGGTTGCATTAGCGGAATTTTACTGTAATAAACAATATATAATGTAGTACTAATCATAAACATGCTATATGTGGTGTTCCGAGGACGAATTATCCATTACCATACTCTGAAACAACAATGTCTGCTCAAATTGGATCTGATGCAATTTTGACTACTTCCGATTCAAACAAATGTTTGAGAAACTGTTGTTCAAGTTACTCATCTGGATCCAAGCTGTTTGCAACTGTCAGTCAGGTTGTGTGAAACGGGATAAGGTCTAAAATAGGGTGAAGAGGATCACTTCACCGTTGTTTGTCCGTCTATCTGTCTGTCATGCATTTTGTGTCACGCTTTTTTCGTCGCTTCTTCCGGCCGGTGACACCAATTTTATATCAACCTTTTGCTCTGTGAGTACTTTTGTTTGCAATATTGGCGCCCTCTTCAAGTATATTTATTCTTTTAAACCTGGCAAACAGTTTGGATCCTGATGAGGTGCCGAGTATCTGAAGGTTAAGCATAGACACTGGAAAGGAGCTGGTCTGGGTCAACACTGTTTCCAAGGTCCCGTGAACACCATCTTGTATTGGCATGGCTGAGTTCTATTTTTTGCAGCAATTATCTATGGTACTGCACTATATCGCTTAAGTCTGTTTTCATCTTTTGTTTACCCGTTTCCTTTGAATTTGGGAAACGGGTGTACTGGCATTTGCAATTTAGACCCAGAACAAAGGGTTCCTAAGTGATCTCTCTGATCGGGGTCTGCAGTTTGTCATTCAAATCTTTTAGCAAATCTAAGCCTTTCACACTGAACGGATTCTATACTTGATGGGCTATTCCACTTTCAATATTCAGCAGTCAAAGGGTTAAAGACACGGTATTGGGATTGTTCTAAATGGCTGTTGTAAAGGTGTTTTACCGAAGAATCGGTGCCTTTTAGGCAGGTGACTGCTTAGCATGTGGTGAAAGGCATGCAAAAAGCTCACAGAGGAGCTTTCTGTATGTCTTTCACCCTGTATTAAGCTGCTACCTGTCTAAAAGACAGGTATTGATACTATCGGGGTTTTACTGTATGTACACCAGTCTGGAAATAACCAGTTTGGAAATAACTTGTCTGGAAATCTGACACCGTATGGAAACTGTGGTCGTTGTAGAGATATTTTACTGTATAGTATATAAAAAATAATTATATACATCATTGGCAAATATAAATAACCGGGTTGGAAATAGTATACATCATTGGCAAATGTTTGGAAATCAATCATGTAGCCCACAAATTCTGTAGAAACCAAAGCGCGCCGGATAATGAGTTACCACTGTTCATGTTTCATTTGACTGTCATGTTCAATGTCTCAACTTGATGTGTTTCCACTAGAATGATTCCAGGGCCATGTCGAATTTCGATGTTTCCAAATCAGTATGCCATTATTTGCAAGAGACGAAATAGCATTTCTGTTAATTCTTTAATTATATGAACGCCCTTTCACGTCTTTGCAAACAGAGTAGACTGAGATCAAACGGTTTCTGTAGGGACTGTTATGTTCATGTCTGCTCTGTTTGTTTATAGAATACTATAGATATGATTTTCAACAGTTTCTGGCATGGCCAAAAACATTTCTTTATATGCCATAAAGGAAACCGAGACACGCAATATCTAGAGGTCATTAATTCTTAGGTAAATACAGTAAAACTTCTCTATAACGGCCACTAAATTAAATCAAGTATTTTGTGTTAAAGGCATGTGTCTGCTTAAAGCAAGGTGAAAGTAAAACAGAACGCTCCTCCACCTGTCCTAAATACCAAATAATTAACACAATTTAGTTGTCATTATAGAGAAGTTTTACTGTATTCATTACGTAAAGGATGATGTATACAGTAAAACCTCGATTATCCGAACACTAAAATACGTATTATTATCGATCTTTAAGACAGATGGCAGCTTAATGCATGGTGAAAGTCATGCAGAAAGCTCCTCTAGGAGCTTTCTGCATGACTTTCATCATGCATTAAGCAGCCATCTGCCTAAAAGGGTCTAAATTCGTTTATAACGAAAATTCGAATAATCGAGGTTTTACTGTATTTACAATTCATTTATGTACACTGGGATCATGAATCATATAGTGCTACCGGCAGAAGGTTCTGCATCGTTTACTTATGCCTATTCTTATGGACGCATCAGTGTTTAACTGTACAGTTTATTTGCATGAAAGGCGTAAACTTGCCAGAAGAATTTGAATGAAAACAATGTAGACCCTGATCAGAGGTCTCCTCTAGGAACCCCCGATCTGGGCCTACATTGTGTGCAAATGTCAGTCCATGCGTGTCCCGAGTTGAAAGGGTTAACACATTACCTGACAGCGACGCCTTTTAATGCCTTTGCAAACAGAGAAGACCCTGGTCAGACGACTACTGTGTGACCCATCCGATTAGAGTCTGCTATATACATAGGCCCGATTCAAAACTTTCAGGATTGGTGGTGTATCATTGTTACAAATTAATACCCATGATGTCATGTTTTGTTATATGAGACTATGGGTATCCATCTAGTAAAGGCTTCAAACAAGCTACTAGTACTTCTTTCAGAAATCATGCATTGTCGTCGCGGGCAGAATGTATCGTCAGATGGATTGGATTGGCCGTAGGCGGCCATTGTCACACTGAGTGAAGTTTCACTGAACATGTTTTATTGAAAAAATGTTACAAAGACATCTAAATATTTTGCATTTTTTTGAAACTATCTATTAGAGTGATATAATACTTGTTTCCGGGCCAGTGCATATGTTATATCTGACGTATAATACTTGTCTTCCGATAAGTGCATATGGTATTGATATTGTTATATTTACATTCGCCCTGCAACGTCCTTATATAACCTTATTCTAAAAAGAAAGTTGCATAACCTCATGAACACCGGAAGCACGTCATTCATTTCTTAAATATAAGAAATACAATGGAATATAAATATAAGAAATAAATGACGTGCTCCCGATGTTCATGGGTTATGCAACGCATAGCTTTACGAGCAAAGATTCACGTGAAGCCCTTCGGGCTTCACTAACTTTGCTCGTAAAGCTATGCGTTGCATAACCTCATGAACACCGGAAGCACGTCATTCATTTCTTAAATATATGATATAATACTGATTTAGCTTTGATTGTCATGTATATGTTTAACCCTTTTACTCGTTGATATTCATGTCAGAACGTTAGGGTTATGCATACATCATGCACTTTTATTAGTTGTTATAATGGCATTTATACACAGGATAGTTTGGTATTGGTAGAAACTATAGAGTAAGGTATATTAAAATTTCATAAGCAAACAGAGCAGACCCTGATCAGATGGCTCCTATAGGAGCTATCTGATCTGGGTCTTCTCTGTTTGCAAAGGTGTGAAAAGGCGTTTGTATGAAGGAAAGGGTTAACCATTTACCTGATAGAAAACGCCTTTTAACACTTTTTCAAACCAAGAAGACCAATATCGGACGGCTCATGGAGAGGGCTGATGCGGATAAATACGTTATTATACTAATAGTAAACAGAAACACCTAGTACTCATTAAATGCTTAAATGTAAAACATACTCTATAATGTTATTTAATATTATTGTTGCTAATCACGTAGTAATCACTTAAGCCTTTTCTCGCTAGCCGTGACCCTGGCTCGCAATGCAAACAGCTTGGATTCAGATGAGACGCCGGCTAACTCGGCGCCTCATCAACACCAAAAACTGTTCGGCACTCGGCAAACAGTTTCTAAAAGATTGATCGAATTGATCGAATTGGAGGATGTCAAAATTGTACCATGTCCAAATTTGAGCAAACTTTATTCTTAAACAGCTGGGAAAAGATTAAGATTGGTTTGCAAGGCAGATGGTAGCTCAGTACAGGTCAAAAGTAATGCAGAACACTCCTATAATAGCTTTCTGCATTACCTTTGCCCTGCTTTAAACAACCGCCTGCTTTTTAATACTCCTATGTTCAATAAATGAAATGCCTCTTATGACAGGTTCTACTGTAGACATATGGCTTCTGTGAAGCAGCGTCGGATCAGGATCTGCACTGTTAGATACTCATTAGAATATACATCAGGACAGTGTACAGTTTGACAAACAATGCAAACTTCAACAACTAACACCACATATGACGCCTTGGTCTGGATACTCCCTGGGAAATATTTCTCGTGGTATTAGGCCCCTACTCAGAGCAACAGATGAAGGTGTGTGGTCAAATACTAAAACAGTAATTTCTCTACCAAAGCATATGCTATGCCACTCCTTAGAATCGTCTCGAAGAGAGGATTCTAAGGAGTGGTCACATCATAGGGTTTGGTGAAGAAATAAAGAAACTATTCTTGAAAATATTTAAACTGACGCATCTTGTCTGGACGTCTGCCTACTCATTACTAATGTTTAATCATTGTCTCACCAAGCCCGACCCGCCTGACAATTTCAAACAGCTTGGACCCAGATGAGTAACTCGGCGGACCACCAGGATCCAAGCTTTTTGACACCAAGTCCGAAGTTTCCAAAATTCCTGAACGAACCTGACGTAAGTAAAATTACACGGGACTATTTGAAACTGAACAGACATACATCATTAGCTCGCTATCTGCGACTTGACCTGCATTTGCAAACAGCTTGGATTAAGATGAGAAACTAAGTAACTTGGCATCTCATCAGGATCCAAGCTGTTTGACACTCAGTAAGTAGGTTTTTTCCGAAAGCTTGATCGAATCGGAAGTAGTCAAATTTGCACCAGATCCAAATTTGAGCTGACATCATATTTTTTCAGAGTTAGGTAGCGGTTAATTACAGAATAAGAATTAGCCTTTAGTATGAACAGGAAACATACAACAAAACCCCAGGCCATTTTAATGACTAACCAGCAGTACAGATCCTGTTCAGATAACCGGCGGGTCTACAGGATCTATATAGTGTGCAATGTCCGGATAACAGTATTTTAATCTATTATCGACCAAATGATAATTTATTTATATCATAGTAAATAATTAATAGAATAGGTTTATGTGTATATACAATGTGCAACTCATTTACACAATTGTTTACATAAAATATTCATAAAATGAATAAAAAGGCTGAAGACATATCCAACAATAGTTGTATTTTTTATTATTTTGGTAAACACACACATATTGATAAAGGTATTGTCATAAATATGTTTTTTCTTTACATAATAAACCTGGTTCTTGTTCTTGCACATCAAATGTATTTTTATTGCTATAAAATAAGCATGCTTCTATCTCTGACTGAACTGAAAAGGTGTTGTTATATTTTTGTTTCCTTATGAAATAAACAAGATGCAGGTTCTAACACAAACATGTGCTGTCTTAATAACGTGTACACTTTCATGTTTCTCTTTATTTCATTTATATAAGTATTCTAGATTTCATTTTATACTCAGTCTAGACCTTTCTTTAAGAAATTGTACGATAGTAGATACTGGAAATATTACCCCATTACTCCATATATATATATATACACACACACACATTTTAACGCCTTTGCCAACAGAGTAGATGCAGATTAGATGCCCCCATAGGAGCAGTCTGATCAGGATCTGCTCTATTGGTTTATTAACTCATATACACCTGTTTCTACAATTTCTGCCATGGCCAAAGATTTATGTTTTCATGATACCATTATAAAAAATCAGGTATGTAATTAGAATTCATATATAAATCTTTCTTGCATGAATGTTCAATGAGTAAATGGTTAAGTATTTTATGTATACACGTGGTAAAGGTGCAACTGTCCAAACGTGTCTTCCATATGATCGCCCTTCAAGTCTTTTGCTGTTATCGCATTACCATCCAGTTGTTCTTTTCGATACCAGCCTTCTGGCTTAGAGCCCACTCTGAAAACACAAGACAATCAACATGTTTACAAGTATCCCTTGTGATTTGTTCGTTCCAAGAATACAGTTAAACCTCAATATATCGGCATGTTAAATTATCAGCCCTAAATACGAGTGATCGATAGAAGAACGGGACGAAAGAAATGTAGAATACATGTACTACCAAAGGAGATTACTGCCGTACTGTACTTCACCTGATAGGGGCGTATTTTGACAGTCTTTGCAAGCAGAGTAAACCCAGATCAGACGACTCTTGTTGGAGCCGTCTGATTAGGGTCTGCTCTGTTTGCTTATGGAAATATATAGATCAGGGTCCATGCTTATAAAGCTTTTTAGTTGAGTCTGAGTTTGTTCTCAAGCTTTTGGTTGGTCAGATTTGAGCCAAAGGCTCAAATCGGACCAATCAAAAACTTGAGAACGAACTCAGACTCTGATTATACAGTTTCCGAAATTCCAATACTGTAAAACTAATCTTATTGTTACATGTGACGTCATTATTTGTTACATGAATATTCATCAGGTAAAATGTTAAACACCTAAGTGTTGTTAAAGACCTCTATGTTTAGTCATTAAGTGACCGATGTAAGGAGGTTATACTGTATTTGGCAAGAAGAACACGTGATTTTAAATAGAGGTTTGTAAACAGTGCATACAGTAGAACCCCTCTAAACCGGAATTCTAGTAGAGAAGAATTTAGATACTTTTAGACAGGTAGCTGCTTAATGCAGGGTGAAAGACATGCAGAAAGCTCCTAGAGGAGCTTTCTGCATGACTTTCACCCAGCATTAAGCTGCCACCTGTCTCCAATACCGATATTTATACTAAATCGAACGTCCGGTTTAGAGGGGGTTTACTGTACATATACCAGCAGCCGCAGCTTACAGGATTGTACGAGTCTACACTGTTACTGTCACTCGCTTTAACTCTTCTGGTGCTAAGTGCGATCTGACTGGCTTTTGCAAACAGTTTGAATCAAGATGAGATGCCGAGAAACTCGGGATCTCAAGAGATTCCAATCTGTTTGACACCGTTTGGCACTGGATCAGTAGTTCCTCAAAAGTTTGAACGAGTCGGAAATATTTAAGAAGTTAAGCAGTTCTTGTATGATAGTAAAATGTTCATATAGCGGAATAGATGGGCAAAAGCTTAAAATTTAAAATAAATATAATATATCGTTGTTCATGCGCTGTATTTATAAGTACCATTAACCACCAATCTGCTAAATAATAAGAATGTTAATTAAACAAGATATTGTATTAAAAGTTATCATGACGGGACTCATTTTTATGACAAACAGTACTTTCCGCAATCAAAAGGATCCTTTAGAAACCCTTTAATATGGGTCTACCCTGCTTGCATAGATCTTGTATGCTCGGACATTAAGGGTCAATTGTACCTATTATCTACAAATTCAATACAGTTGGTAATATAAATGAAATATACATCATAAAAACAAAGAGGTGAAATAACATCAAATGTCATGAGAGTACAGAACAAACTGTAGAAAGTGGTTACTGAAAGAAATTTTGATTTGCTGTTTTCAATGCAGATGGTAGATTAAAACATGACTAAAGTACATGTATTATAAACTGTTCACGGAGGAGCTTTCTGGCTTGCATTTATTATGTACCGTTGTGCTCCATGTTTAGTCACTAAGTGACCACTCTCACGTGGTTATACAGAAAATGTAAATGTATGAACTAGAACTAGAACTATAACATGAGTAAAAACAAGTATCAAAACTGTTGTAAACCCGAAGTTAATAGAAAATTTGTTCGATAAGACCTTTATAACATGTCTATTTGAGCCCCATTATACGAAAAACAAACTTTAGGCTTGTTATAGTTTCTGGTCCTACGGGAAATTGAATACCGCTTAAGCCGGTGCTAGGGGGCATGAGTAGCGTTGCACTTTTAATAACTACTCGTGAATAGACTCCATAAAACTGAGTCAGCAATGTTCTCTTTTGCTTTGCTGCGTTTGCTTTCGAAGGATCTCCTACTTTCAAAATTTAGTTACAAACAGTGTAAAACTAGCAGCCGCGCTTAACCCTTTCCTTATTGAATATTCGTGTAAGAAATAATGACATCATGAACATCTATTACCATTTTTTATAATGCCATATTGCACATGGCATTTTTGTATTAGCAGAAACTGCCAGATCTATTATGATGTCATAAACAAATCGAGTAGACCCTGATCAGACAACTCCTACTGGAACCGTTTGACCTTGGTCTACTCTCTTTGCAAAGGGCGTGAAAACGTTTGTATGAAGGAAAGGGCTAAAATACGATGTCTGGCCAGGATTTGCACTGTTTGTCGTACATCAGGGTCCATGCTTATAAAACTTTTAGTTGGCTCAAATCTGACCAATCAAAAGCTTGAGAACTCAAATATGACCAATCAAAAGCTTGAGAACGAACTCAGACTCAACTAAAAAGCTTTATAAGCATGGACCCAGAGCCTATTGTTTTACTCCAAACAATGTAGAATCTGATTAGACGCCGCATATTAAACCCGGCAGCTGATCTGGTTTTACACAATTTGCAAAGGCTAAATATTGGATTTCGTATAGCGGGACCCATTAAACTTGGCATTCAGTCTGTCTATCTGTCGACATGAAGGTCTGCAGTAATCCGTTGTTTTTTGGTCTATCCATGTCTTATTGAATAATGTTTATGTTATCTATTGTTGTCAATGGCATATATTTACTCGACACCATTAGTGATACACAAACACGTATGACCCAGAACAGTGACATTAAAAACGTCAAACATATATGGAAAACGAACTGTTAATCTTGAAAGTGAAAGAGAAAATCGAAAGTGGTGCAATGGTAAACATTGAAACAAGGTATGCAACATTGGCAAATGTAGTACATGTACATGTATTTGCCAGCACCACGGAAAACACAGTATTGAGATATCAGTGTACTATTAAGAGGGTTTAACGCAGAACTGTTGTAACTTTAATCCCACTCTCCTTCTTATGTTCTGAACGCAATGTTTCTTAAAACATTTACGTCCAGAACAAGAAACAGATTGTATCATGATGAGACAAGGATAATTACTCAGCTTAGCATCTCAATCCATACTATATGCAAAGGTTATTACCATTTCGGCTTGTAATTTATTTTACTTTGCGTAACTATCCAAATGTTCTTTTCCCGTGGCGCTACCATATGTAAAGGAAAAGTAAAACGAATGCAATATGTTAAATAATAAAATAAAACATCTCTACCACGATCACTCAAAAGAAGTCTGATTCTGGGATAGTTCGCCCTTTAATTCATAGATACGTCTTTTAACGAATTTGCAAACATAGTAGGCCTAGATCAGACGGCACCCGTAGGAACCATCTGATCAGGGATTGCTTTATTTGCATATTTAATGATACATATATGATAATACTGTTTCTGCATTGGCCCAAGGTTCATTATTTCTTACATGAATATTCATGAAATAAAAGGTTATTGTCTGTGGTATTAATGTAGAATGAACATCATGCAAACAACTCCATAAGGAAATGTCTGCATTACTTCCTCTCTACATTAATCCGCCACCTGCTTTTCATAACATAACATAACATAACTTTTCAAGGCACCTACATGTATATATGTTTGTCAATTAAATGAACGATATAGAGAGGTTCTATTGGGGTGCTGAAAACACATATTAAAACAATGCCAGTGGCTTTAAGCATTTGAAGCAGACATTTAGACACTTCACATAGCTACATTATCATATATAGGCCTACTTGATAGCATACGCAATTAATTAATATCTTAACTGTTTTAATATTCTGTTTTTATATATTTTTACTGGTAATAATAGTCAAACTGTTGCATTCGATCATCAGAAAGTCTTATTGGTGACCAAAATTGTTTTTAATTACAATTTAGCTTCAATCGGTATTGTTATAAATTGGCATGGTAATATCAGTAAACCTCCTCTAAATTAAACATTCAAATAAGCATTAACCCTTCCCTCCATAGGCTATTTTTAGACCCAACCTCTTTGAATGAATCTACCCAAAAGGAGCATTTACTAGAGACAAGGTAAATTTTAGAATCTTGTAGTTTGAAACCATTGTGATAAATGGAGCATTTGATCCTATAGGAGCAAATGCTCTATTTATCACAATGGCTTCAAGGAGTGGTTATTATAGAGGCGTGGCAATGCGTATTTATGGGAGGACAGGATTAATGTTGGTCAAAATAGGATGATAGGTCAATGCTGGATGAAAGTCATGCAGAAAGTTCATTTGGGAACTTTCCGTGTGACTTTCACCTTGCAGTAAGCAGTCACCTAGTCTAAATATATCTGAATTCTTTTACTAAAAGTCCGATTTAACCCTTTAGCTAATATAAACACTTTTCACGCCTTTACAATATTGATAATGTCATTATTTCTTACATGAATATTCAACAGGGAAAGGGTTAAGCCTTTCCTTCATATGAACGCCTTTTCATTGCAAACAGACTAGACCCTGATCAACGGTTCATGTCGTCTTATTAGAGTCTGCTCTGTGTGCTTATAAATGTACATTCCAATACCTGATTATACAGTTTCAACAACAGTAAAAACTCTCTTTTCCAAGTTTCATTTTATTGATTCTGTTTTTGAATATTCATGAGGTAAAGAAATTTTGAAGAAAAAAAAAGTCAACAGAGAAAGGATTGAATGGTTCGAAAAGTTAGATCGTCGAAATGAATTTGCTGTTGATGAATAAATAAAATGAATATTTGAATAATAAAAGTGTTAACTGAATTAGTTCTATATTTCTTCTACTAGATAATTGATACAGTGACATAGAGCTGGAAAAAAACCTATGTTGCAAATTAAAAGAGACAGCTTATTTAAGTTGTACTTTCTTTAGCTAACGCATTTTTTTTAACCCATTTGCTCCCACGATCCCATATATGAGACGTAGGCAAACAGTGTAGACTCTGATCAGACGCCGCATAATGCGGCGTCTGATCAGAGTCTACACTGTTTGCTGACAGTAATGTCAATATAAAACAAAACGTAATTGAAAATTTAGGCCAGGCATCCCTTAGATAAAAAATGAACTAATCCAATATATAAACATGGAATAATCCACTGGGCGCAAATGAGTTAATGAATGAATCAACCCTTCTCATGCTAATCGCGACTTGACTGGCTTTTGCAAACAGATTGGGCCAGGATAAGACGCAGAATAAATCGGCGTATCATCAGGATTCAAACTGTTTGACATTACATCAATAGTTTCTCAAAAGCTTGAACGGAGAATTTGATTTCAGTAAACATTTCAGTAGACTGGAGTTTGAGCAGACATTGTGCTGTTTTCTCAGCATGAGAAGTGTTAAGTATCAAACCAGTTAGTAAGAAGAATGAACCTTTCACCCCATAGAGACATCCTTTCAAGACGTTGCAAACCTAATACACCCAGCTCCGACGGCCCCTGTAGGAGCCATCTGATAAGGGTCTGTCCGACTTGCTTATGAAATTACATATAACTGATTCTACAGTTTCAGTCATGATGGCCAAAACAATATGTGTTCATTTGACAGTGTAAACAATCATCTAGTTAATAATCTTGACGTCATTCATTATTTTTACACGACTATTCTTTAAGGTGAAAGGTTAAAACTCCTCTTTGCAAACATACGGTACAGTACACGTAGCCGCCCCCTCTTGCAAGACTGCTGAAGCAATTAAGCTACAAAAATACCTCTAGCTTGCCTGTTTTATGAGCTAGATTAGCGGGCATATCAGTTTTACTACGCCTCATCACTGGAGCTCTTCCTTCAGTACTAACTACTCCTAGTGATTCAACCGCTGGAACCACGCATAAGAAAATAGTTCCAAAATCAGAGTATGCATCAAATATTAAATTATCACATGCATAAAACACATAACAGAAACATGATATGGTGGAACGTATCATTAAAAACAGTTATACAATGTATTCTTGGTTACCGTGGTGTAATTGCATGTTAAAAGAACAGCAATTGTCGTTATCTTATTTCACTGGAGTGTCCAACTTTACAACAGAAAACTACTTTTCCATGATTATTTGTAGTTATGTGCTCATGTGCGAAAGATTATTTTTTGGAAAAAGATCCAGTGCAACCTTTACTGGCGGTGAACCAAACAACACGGGCAAGGATATATAGCTTTATGAATATAATATTCATGAGCACACGTTACCTTCCCCCTGGCGGTAAAATCAGGTAGGTCGGTATTACTCCGCCAAATTGTGGGTCTCTCACGATGAAACTCGTTCATCGCCCGCAACTCAGTTGAAGAGTTCTCCCGCCGAACTGAGAGCGGAAACAATGATAAAAGTAAGTCCATTTGTTTTCACATACCGGGAGGATGATCAAGCGACTTGTACCAAACGTTCTTTGACTATGCCGACACGTATCTTATAACTGATTCAGACTATATGTACGTTACAGTGTAGTTTACCCACCTGCCATTTTACACTAGAACATCTCTAAATAAACAAGCAAGGTTTTACGCAAGCGTAAAATGGCTGCGCAACATGTATTTAAGCAGGATAGAAGAAAAAGAGGGAGCAATATAGGGAAAACATGACTGTTATGTATGAATTAATACATGTAGCAGAAACAGGGGTCTGTTTTAATGAGCCATGATGCATAATACCTGTGTTTGACACCAATAATACACATTACGTCACAGATCAATGTTATTCATTTGCTGACGTAGAAACCATTATCACATTAAGTGATGTTCACAAGGCATACAAACTCCCATACTTACAGTCTACATGAAATTATTCCGATAGGTCGACTCAATGCCCATTAACTTTTTCATTTATTGTGTCCCCAAATTAAGAACAGGTTAGTATAAGATAATTATACAGTTAAGTTGAAGCAAATTCAAATTCACAATGGTGAAATATGCAAAACGGTCAACAAAACCACGAGTAAAAGGTCTCAGTTAAATAACTTTAACAAAGCCAAAATGCAAACAAAGGTCTTATATTTTTATGTACAAAATGGTTTTAAACCAAAAGTACGTATACTAAGGGTGCTAAGAAAATATGAGAGAAAAAAAATAATTCAGCTTCCACCGAGGATCGAACCCACGACCTCACTTTTCCTAGTCCATCGTTATAACCCTTAGACCACGCTGACAGCTATGCTTGGGAATGTGATTTTAATCATTTATACCTAATTCACTAGCATTTTCACTGAAACTGGATCATGGCAGAAAAGAAAGAAATATCCCCGACCAAAATATGCTGAGAAAAATATATGAATGAAAATAAATAAAATAAATGAATATATATAAATAAAAACTTGTCTCACAGTAAACCATATTTATTAAAAAGATTGGCATTTATAGAAACACAGGACCGCAGAAACGCATGGGCAAAATTCAAAGCCGTATAATGTTGGGCTGCTTTCGCAGCCCAATAAAACATGTATGTCTATAAAAGCATGTGGTGGCTTAACTCTTCCCTCCATATATACGCCTTTTAACAGCTTTGCAAACAGAGTAGATCCAGCTCAGACCGCTCCTGTAGGGTCATCTGATTATGCGCTGTTCTCTTTGCTTATGGAATAATATAGATCTGATTCTACAGTGTCTGCCATGGCAAAACAATTCATTTGTTCACATTTGTAAAAAATCAGTATAGTGTTAACGCTGGACGAAAGTTATGCAGACATCTCCCACAGATAAATTTCGTCCAGCCTTAAACTCTCACCTGCAATTAGGTATCACATTGGTTGCCGCTTTACATGGGTTTTACTAAGAAATAGCCCATCCAAACTTTTAAACTGATTGGACTCACATAAAAGCAGGATGGAATCTTTGCATTTTGAAAGGTTAGTATTCTAAGATGTAATACAATTTTGTCGATGTCAGTAATGTTGTATCACAGTACAGTAAACGTCTGTTCTCAGTGACCATAGACTTATTGAGGAAAGTATTTTTAAAAAGCAGATGGTTGCTTATTCGAAAACCGCATATAAGGCATTATAAGACTTCTTTGTAATGGTCAATTGAGACAGGGATTTATGTACAATAGCACCTCTCCGAAACGACCACTTATTAAATGAACGTGGATATCCTTAAAAGCAGGAGGTTGCTTAATGCAGAAACCTTCATGATTTTTTTATTGTATAGATGAACTCAGGATCTAAAGGTCTATATTTGATATTCTCTGCGATAAAAAAGCTTTTGAGATTAGATACTATTTATAGCTGAAAGACAGTGTATAAAGTAGAACCACTTTACGCAGACACTTAGTAAGTATTAATCCTTCGCTTGCTATTCACGTCAATATACCTAACAGTAAATAGTGAAGACCCAGATGAGACAGCTCCTGCAGGAGCTGTCTCATCAGGGTCTGCACTATTTACAAGTTGATTGTGCAACCACAACAGTGATTGCACATCGAAATACTTGTACACAGTGAAGATATATGTAATTATACAACAGGGCATGGGTAAAGAAGGAGAAATGTGTTTTAAAATTCAGCAAGAGAAGGGTTAAGCATGTAGATGCTGAATGCAGGACAAACGTAATGCAGATAACTCGTTTAGGAGCCTTGGGCAGAACGTTCAACCTACAGTATGCTACAATTTGACTGTTATGAGGAGTCGCTTTCGCTAGGTTTAATAATATTTTAAAAGTCTTGTTACAGAAAACAATCAAACAAAAGCACAATAAAATATGTATCAACCGGTATGGACTAGTCTAATGCGGTATAGTCACTTGATAATCCTCCACAAAATGTACTTACTTGATGGTGGAATTAAGTCAGTGATGGGCGGTGAAAAGACTTTGGGTATATTATAAGTATAAGGGGTATTAATGTATGAGAAAGAATTTCAGTATACATAATTATTCTATTTAGCTGATAGTATTCATGTTTACTTGAATATGTATGATACGCATGTGCCCCTACATGTGCTACTGTATAATTTGTTTCTAGTAAGGACGTAATAAACAACAGACTCGTTTAAATATCTGAAATATGTTATCATGTGCAGAGCTGTAAATAAGAGGCGTATTAAGGAACACTCGGTAAATAAAATATACAGTAAAACTTCGATTATCCGAACACTAAAATACGTATTATTATCGATCTTTAAGACAGGTGGCAGCTTAATGCATGGTGAAAGTCATGCAGAAAGCTCCTCTAGGAGCTTTCTGCATGACTTTCACCATGCATTAAGCAGCCACCTGCCTAAACGGGTCTGAATTCTTCTATACCGAAAATTCGAATAATCGAGGTTTTACTGTATTTCGACACCAACCCCTATCTTGCTGCTAATCTAAGTAAATAAAATATATTTCGCCACCAAATCCTATCTTGCAGCCAGCCGTTAGAATCGTCCCTCCGAGAGATAGGGTTTGGTGGAGAAACAAGACGTTTATGATAGATTAGTACACATCTTATCTACAGTCAGCCCTGGTACATTGTCAATCGTCTCAGTGCTTCTAATGTAATATGATATTGGTCGATCTGTGAGAGAAACACCTACATGCTTACTGAATAAATATGTTCAGAATATTGATCGTTGATATATGCATATATTACTTCAAAGTCATTGATCCGTCTGAGATGAAACCAAATCGTCTATCAAATGCATATGACAACATATTTTGCTATGTAAAAACTATTATGATGAACGATGATCATGAGTACGCTATTGAAACCACGTGATCTACCTCAATAACGTGTTACATGAGTTGCTTAAAGGCGGACATCGAACAAGTTGAAAACAACATCAATAAATTATATTCAAGAAACCATGAGATTGATAACATATTACTATTACCAATTTGAAGTGTATTATAAATATATACATAATTATCAATAATTGATATGGCAAATGGCTTACATAGTCAACTGATGGTTTTCCTGCAAGATTTTCGATGTCTACCTTTAAGGTGAAAAATATAATAAAGGCTGACAGTCATTATACATATAATAAAAAGTTGACGTAACAGTCAATCATATTGTCGTTCATATATAGACACAAGGCATATCTAACAGAACATTTAAGTCGTTTACTCAGTGACTAATCTAATAAACCAAAGTTTAAAGACCTATTCTTGATAACATGTTCACTGCGTCTGTTATCATGTATATAAAATTATTCGTGTAGCAGCCACCTTCGTTTAGTAAGAGGTTTTGTGGTATGTCATTATCGTTGCCACGGTAACAGGTCACGATTGTTCCGAAGCTGCATTGCAAATGTTCAATATTGATTGATAAAATGAACAATATGTTTCTTTTCTTGAATATAAATTCATACAGAGACAAACATTTCTACGGTATTTTCTAGCTCGATACGTTTATCCAGACTACTCTTGAATCTACGTAATTAACTTTCTCTGGCAGTGTTAGGGTCGTTGTGCGTCTGGCTTATGCAAGAAAAAACTGAAAACATATGAGTAGGGTTCTGGTTATTAAATGGGTATGTTTTACAACCATAGAACACCCTCGAGACTTACACGGTTATGTCCAAGGGTATATTTCGTCCACCCTAATAAATTGACAGTACAATCGTGTAAAAATGTTTAGAAATATTAAATGTGTTAACCCTTTCACCGCCAATGTCGCTAAAATGCACAACGACAAATAATGCAATCCCAGATCAGACGCCGCATTTTCAAGACGGCGTCTAAACAGGAACTTCTCGTTTTGTCTCAATCTCTAGTTCTAGATCTATGGTTTATTCCTTTGAATTCTGTATTAATTTATCTCATTTCCTTATTTTACCGAATGATTTAACAAAATTGGGTTGCAGACAACAATAAGAAATTTGGCAACAATTTGGAAACTATCAGAAAAAGAGTTAAAGGCAGACATTGGAATTCATTTGTTGACATACTTAATAAATTCATGAAACCCATAAGTATACTGAACTATTACCACAAAAATCTGTCACAAAACCTACGATTTTATAACAAAATACATATCAATTTAATTTTTGTCTCGGTCGCGAATTCAAGCGCGGGAAAAGCTGGTTGGATGGGGATGGGCCAGTTTCTTGCCCTATTTTACCGCCTTTTAATTATTGGTCGAGACATAAACATACAGAGTCCAAGATTGATATGTAGATGGTTGTAACGTCTTTTTTATAATCAAATTCAAAGTGGTAATAGCAATCTTTTAGAATGCTTATGCGTTTTATGAATGTAATTCGTTAAGCAATTTTACAAAATTTTGATGTCTGCCTTTAATGGTTCTGAGTGCATTATGTATCATTAGAGACAGTGGCTGTGAAGGCTTAATGACATCATATGTACACTAGATACCCTCTAAAGCGATCACTTATTAAAGATAAGCTTTTTAAGTGCATGTATATGCTTAATGCAGGGCCAAAGTAATACAAAACGCTCCAGCAGGAGCTTTCTGTATAACTTTTGTCCTGCATTAAACTTCCATATGCCTATGTTATACAGACTTATACCTCATTTTGTTGATCGCTTTAGATAGGTTTAACTGTAGTTCTAAGAAAACAATGTAGGGTAAATGAGCGGAACTAACTTTTACATCATCAATCGATGGTTAAGTGCTAATGTTACTACACTATTATGTCTCTATAACAACCATTCAAAATCAGATTACTCCGTGCCTTTAACATATGTGGTAGCTGAATGCAGGGTGAAAGTTATGCAGAAAGTTCCCATAGGAACTTTCTGCGTTATTGTCATTCCGAATTCAGAAATCACCCGCTTTTAACGGTACTTGTAGTAATTTCTTCAGTGGTTGCTGTAGAGAAGTTATATTTTACACTTAAAGCCGTTATCTTGTGATACTATTGGCAGAATGCTTCTACCAGGCTGAGACACTGAGTAACTTGGAATATATTGTTATAGGTAATATGTATACAGATAACGCATGTTTGAAAATTATCTTATAATACAGTGTGATCTTACATTTGCAAACAGCTTGGGTCCATTTCAATTGAGATAGGCATGTTTTACAACATGATACGGTTTTAACCCTTCGCTTACTATTCACGTCAATATACGTACCAGTAAACAGTGAAGACCAGGATGAGACAGCTCCTGCAGGAGCTGTCCCATCAGGGTCTGCACTATTTACAAATTGATTGTGCAACCAGTGCACTCCACAGCAGTGATTGCACAGCGAAATACTTGTACACATTGAAGATATATGTAATTATACAACAGGGCATGGGTAAAGAAGGAGAAATGTATTTTAAAATTCAGCAAGCGAAGGGTTAAAAAAGATAACATGAAAGTTAACCTTATTCATGTCAGAAAATTCATGTCAGAAATTAATGTCAGAAATAGTAAGTGTATGACTAGTAATCAGCTGATCGACAGCATTTTGAAAGTTTGACCACGACACAAAGGATAGAATAGCAGAATCATTATTTCATAAGCAAACAGAGCATGCCCTGATAAGCCAGTTCCTATACGAGTCGACTAATCTGGATCTCCTCTGTTGGCACTTAAAATCAGGTAACGGTATTACAATGTAGAATATATTTTACCTAGTTTAGCATTTAATCATCGAAACTGTGTGTTCTTTCACGAATATACGGAAATATAGAATGACTTAAATGTATTTACCTATCTGCAATAGCATATAGCATATTTTGTCTGGAATGGGTATCATGCTTGAAGAAAGACAACTCGTACAATTTTATTTTTTGCCTGGAAATCGACGACCGTATAATGTGTCCATAATCAAATGAAAATACTCTTGAGCTTGATATTAATATTATTAAAACCCGTAAATGTTGACAACATGTCACGTGTATTTAGAAGCTGGGTAGAAACTGCCACAATTAACCTTAGTACATGTAATCGAAACTATTTCGAAACGATGGCCTGACAAATTATTTCTTCCGAGGTTTCGTATAACCCTTTACTCCACAGATACGCATTTTGTCACATTTGCCAACAGAGTTGACCCAGACCAGAGTGCTACACAGATAATCTTTTACAGTTTCTGCCTAGGTGAATATTCCCTTGTTCATTGCACCATCTACACAATTCAGTTAATTAACCTTCAAAAGTAAGTGTTACTTACATGAATATTCATGGAGTAAAGGGTCAAGATATGTAGAATATTTATAATAATCCCACAAATACTCACCACTAGGTCTCATGTTCTGTCTACTAGGTGTCATGTGTCTAGATTTAATTTCTCCAACTTGTGGATTGATCAGATGACCTCCAGGAACTTCGTCAATCTTGACACCATCGGCCCATCTTATAACACCTGAAAAAAACCCCACATGTTTATGTACTAAAAGAAAACTATGAACAACAGTGAAACTTCTCTAAATCGTGGACTTAAATAAATACCACTGTCGGTCTTTAAAGACAGTTCGTCTAAAATATTTTTTGCTAAAAGTTCGATTTGAAAATAATACATAAATACTTAAACTGCTCTGATCTGATATTTCGACCACTAAGGGCCTTTGTCAAAGATTATCATGTCAAAATACACGTCACATTTTTGTTACATGCATTCAGCCATAAAATCAAAGAGAATAATGTTGATCCAGCGTCGTCATGGTGACATTGGGTTGTTTTTTAAAATGTCATGACGTCATCAAAATGACGTCATCAAATGACGTCATGGGTACAACGACGTCATGCTAATAAATATTCATGATGTAATGTTTCTTACATGAATATTCATCAGACAAAGAGTTAAGAGTTAAACGTTGTTGAAGTACATGTAGTGTCAAAGGTACTGAATGTTTACAGTGTTTAGTATTCGCTCGCATCAGCTGTGTCTTTAAGAACATGTAGTGTCAAACGTTATTAATGTTTGCAGTGTTTGTATTCGCTTGTATCAGTATGCACATCACCCTGTTTCTTTAACCCATTACCTCATAGGCTATTTTTTAGATACAACATCTTTGTATAAATCTTCCGAAAAGGAGCATTAACTAGCGAAAAGGAAACATTTAGAATTTTGTAGTTTGAAACCATTGTGATAAATAGAGCATTTGCTCCTATATGAGCAAATGCTCTATTTATCACAATGGTTTCACAAAGTGACTTTTACAGAGTCGCCAAAAGTCGTCAATTTGAGGGAATGGGTTAAGTACGTGAAGTGTCAAAGTACATGATGTTTACAGTGTTTGTATTCGCTGGTACCAGTATGCACATCACGCTGTTGTTTTTAAGTACATGTAGTGTCAAACGTATGGGACGTTTACAGTGCTTATATTCGCTAGTATCAGTATGTGCATCGCGATGTGTCTTTAAGTACATGCAGTGTAAAACATATGTGTTTACAGTGTTTGTTTTCGCTGGTATCAGTGTGTGTATCACGTTATTTATTTCAGTACATGTTGTGTCAGACGTACGTGATGTTTATGGTATTTATATTTGTTAGTATCTTTTCGTTTAATATTTACCATACAGAAAGCATTAATTATTGTTTGAAAGAATAAACAGTAAAACTACTCTGACGTGACTATAAAAAAGAAGATGAAATTCTTGTTCTTTTAGGCAGGTGATAGCTTATTGCAGGACTATAGTTATACCGTAGTTTGTGCCTTACATTCGTCCCGTATTAAACAGCCACCTGCTTTAAAAGACCCATATGTTTATTCAATAAGTGGTCGCTTTTGGAGAAGATCTACTTTACTTTACATTTCTCGTACATTTCCATTTGTTTGTAATTCATAATTTATGTTTATCAATGATTCAAAAGAAAGTAATGCATGAATGTTGCTGCTTAACACCATTACAAATATTCATAATAATTAGATTTTATCTATGTCAAATAATGACAAACAAATAATTTATTTGAAATGGTATCATGTGTTATCCCGTCCACTTCATGCTAATCGTTCATTGAATAAATGCAATGCTAATCGAAATTGAATGGTGCGACAATGTTCCTATTCAATATGCATATCAGTGCTTGAGAACTACATTGATTATGTTTCAGGTCTATTCATTAAAGTTTAAATTTACGTCTTAACTCTTATTCCGCTATTCACGACCTGACACCTGCGAACAGTCTGGATCCAGATGAGACGCCTTGTAATTCGGCGTCTCATCCGGATCTAAGCTGTTTGACACTCGGTCAATAATTTCTCAAAAACTTGAGCGAATAGAAAGTAGTCAAATTTGCACCAGATTCAAATTTGAATAGACATTTTTTTTCTGAGCCAGATAAGGGTTGAATGATTGATATGTTATTTACATACTGAAAGGGGCAAATAATGATAACAGAAGATTAATGATATATGCATGTGTAACTGTTACAAAGTAATGACTGTTCGATTTTGTGCTTGTAATTAGGTAGTTAACCCATTACCTCATAGGCTATTTTTAGATACAACCTCTTTGAATAATTCTACCGAAAAGGAGCACTAACTAGAGAAAAGGAATATTTTCAGAATTTTGTAGTTTGAAACCATTGCGATAAATAGAGCATTTGCTCCTAAAGGAGCAAATGCGCTATTTATCACAATCATTTCACAAAATGACTTTTTTAGAGTCGCCAAAAGTCGTCAATATGAGGGAATGGGTTAAACTTGAAAATGGGTGCATATCTTTTAGCACGCTAATGACGATTGTTACATGGCAAATAACATAGCATACTACTTTGGCGAACAGCCTAGGTCCAGAAGAAACGTCGAGTAATTCGGAATCAGTTGGACCAAGCACTATGATTACAACGCGCTTGTAAATACAGTTTGTATTTTAAAATTAAATGGACGAATGATTTTGGAAAAAAAGATTTGCCCAAGGCTGTCAAGGTTTATCGTGAGAGACGTCGCTAGGTATTTAGGTAATCTATCGTATATAACATAACATAATATAACGTATATTTTATTTGACATAAATTTGCATACGCATAGTATAGTCAATATGATCATATTTGTACATAAAGTGCATGACATAAATATAATATTTAAAATTTCAAGCCATGTTTGCTGAGAAGCTCAATTTTGTTAACGGTCATATGAAAATGTTAATGAATATGCATGTATAAGGATCTTATCTAAAGTAAAAGTTTATGATGTCTACCGATTTCAATATATCCGTAAAATATGTTTCCGTACAGAACTAAACCAAGCCTATCTTTGGGATTAGTTTAGTTCTGTACCAAACCAATGAGGATAAGAAAGATATATGACTCAGATGACCCAGTGCAAAACTATACTAACCCCATCTTTGGGTAGATGGGTTTAGCTCAGTTCTGCACCAAACCAATGGACGAAACAAATAATTAATAAGTTTTTATGAGTCTGTTTCTCATATTTTAAAAGCATATAATATATAAATGCCTGTCTCGCTAAGGTTGCCAAGGATTATCGTGAGAGATGATGCTAGGTATTAAGGTAATGTGTATACATATTAACGCCTATCCATAGGTATTTAGGCAATTTATCTATATATGAACGTCTATCCCTAGGTATTTAGGCAATTTACCTATATATTAACGCATATCCATAGATATTTAAGTAATTGACCCATATATTAAAGCTTATCCCGCTAAGGCTGTCAAGGTTTAAAGTGAAAGATGACGCTGGGTATTTAGGCAATTTATCTATATATTAACGCATATCACTAGTTATTTAGGCAATGAATCTATATATGAACGTCTGCCCCTATGTATTTAGGCAATCTATCAATGTATGAACGTCTATCCATATGTATTTAGGTATGTCTCATTACGATCAAAGTTGTTGATACTCGGTAAGTAATTTCTCGAACGTTAGATCGAATCGGAAGTAACCAGACTCGCATCTGATCCAAATTTGAGCAGACATTTTCACAATGCATAAGTCAGTTCAGTTTGAAACTGCGTTAATTCTTTCATTGCCAATTTCCTTAAAATACCAAACAACAAACAGTGCCGTCCGTGATCAGACGCATCCTTTTCAAACCGGCGTCTGATCTGAAGCTTCACTGTTTATCTCAACCTCTAGTTCTAGGTGTGCAGTTCTCAATTCCCCATTTTACAGAAATGTTTTAACAAACTTGGACTGCAGATGACAATTATAAACTTGGTGCCGAAAGAGTTAAATTGACCGCACCGAATAGATAAATGTTCACAGTTACAACTGCCGATAATCCATTGCTGTTCAAACTGAACCCTTAGCTTGCTGTTCACGTCAATATACCTACCTGTAAATAGTGAAGACCCAGATGAGAAGCCCCTGCAGGAGCTGTCTCATCAAGGTTTGCATTATTTACAAAAGTACAAGAATGAGTCAAGCAAGAAACACCACATACAGAACAAACAGTCGCCCGAACAGCAACACAAGGAAACAGCAAATGTACATAACTATATAAAACATCAAGAAACGCACAAAGAGAAAACAAACATACAATAGCAAGTTGATTGTGCAACCAATGCACTCCACAGCATCATATGTAATTAATGTATAAGATATATGTAATTATACAACAGGGCATGGGTAAAGAAGGAGAAATGTATTTTAAAATTCAGCAAGATAAGGGTTAATGTCCATTGTAAGCGATCCAACAATTCTCCGTCTGAAATAACACTTTCAACCCTTCTCATGCTGATGAAAATAAAAACTCGGATCTGCTGAAATCTTTCTCTGACGTCCAATTACTTCAAGCCTTTGGGGTCCTGCTGTCCGAGTGTCAAATAGATGTAATCCTGAAAGATGCCGAGTTGCTCGGCGTCTTATTTAGAACTAAGCTGTTTGCAAATGCCACTCAGGACACGCGTAATAAAGCAAACGAATGGTTTAAATGTTATTTAAGCACTTTAACTATTGATACGAGTACAAGTCCCTGATCAAACCGTTTGTTTACATGGCGAATTACAGCCTTTGACAAGGGAAGTGACATTTTTAGATGACCGAAAATATAAATCAATATTTTCGTACGTTTTTAAAACATATTGAAATGTACTCTTATACATACACGCCTTTCATGCCTTTGTAAACAGAGCAGAACCAGATCAGACGGTTCCTGTATAGGGTGTCTGTTCAAGTTCTACCCTCTTTGCTTGTGGAATTATATACACGACTGATTCTATAGTTTCTGTATTGGTCAAACATCTCCTTGTTCATTGGCCATTATAACAAATGACCTTTTTTTATATAAATATTCATGAGGTAATTGTTGCAAACAGGGTAGATCCGGACAAGATGGCTCCTGTAGGAGACATCTGATCAGTGTCTTATTTGTTTGCTTATGGACTTATATAGATCTTATTCTGAATTTCTGGCACGGCCAAACGATCGTGAGTTTGTATACCATTATAAAACTTTTGCTAATAAATAGTTATTATATCATTAATTCTTACTTGAATATTCATCAGGTTATGGCTTACTTTCAGCCCAATGGAAGTATTTCGTTGAGAAAGTGTTGCAGAAGCTTTTGTAAGTGTTGCCATGCTGGAACTATCATATACCCATTAGCCTATATATCTGAGTGAACTCGTCCAAATATGTATTTGAATTTATCTATGTTTCATTTTGAATGGTGATTCTTTCTCCAATGTGAAAACAATTGGTCGAACAAACAGTACAGACCATGATCATGGGGTGCCTTCCGGAGTTCTCTTATCTGGGTCTACACTATGTGCCTTTGTCTGTACCACTGGGTTAATCAGTATTCATAGCCATCGACAAAGAGTCCTACTCACAATCGAAACTCTTCGGCGTTATTCTACGACATATTCATCTTTTGCCGGGGCCTGTGGGAGTGGGCCGAGTAGGTAAGATTGTGCCACTTACCATCAACAAACACTATTCTGGAGCCTCCTGCTTGCAGTACTTCCTTCACATGACGCCAACTTCCGCCAGCACGACCATGACGCAGCCTGAATTGGACCCATTGGTTGTTAAACAGTTAATTAGTAATGCATTTACCTTACCATTCTACGATTCTTTCACTCACACTATTAGCTATATTGTCTGCTATCATGAATATGTTCAGAATTGTATTTTAACTATACAGGGTGTCCCAGAAAAAATGCAACCTAATTTCAATTCCTGATTGCTCTAGATCTATTCAACCGATAGAAAAGTTTCATCTACCAGGTCCAGATTTGTTTAAAATTACAGCTCAAATGTTTGAATAGAGTTTGAGATATTGTGTAAATAGTAACTAAATACTGAAGGCATCCTGTTTTCACTTTTCCCAGAAATTGGATTTTCGATTTTTTTTATTGGTAATAATTTTATATTGTTTAGCGGATAACCAATATAACTCTTTTTGTACCCAGAATAATACTTACAGGTGTGTTAATGGCATTTGTCATATCCCAGTATTAAATATTCCACTTTTCTTTTACGGTACTTTTAGTTGTTAACGAATAATTCAGGCTCGTATAATTTAATACTTTAATGCTGTAATACTTTTAAGTATTTCTGTGATACAAATTTATTTGGACTTCGTTTAATTAAATGAGATCACAATGAATGGACTTATTAAGCTGCTATATTTTCTTTTAAATGTAATATTTTGTAAGTGTATTACAGAACTTTACATTTGTTGCAAGTTAATTTGTTTTAATAAACATTGATGACATATTTTGCGATGAATAAATGAGATAAAATACCGAGTATTTTTCAAATGTACTTATTACATCCATAATCCTATTTCTGGAAAAATTGAAAACAGGATGCCTTCAGTATTTACGCAATATCTCAAAATCTATAAAAGTATTAAAGCTGTGATGTTACACAAATGTGAACTACTGTTGTACCTAAACACTGGTATATAAAACTTTTCTATCGGTTCAATAGATTTAGAGTAATAAGGGAATTGAAATTGGGTTGCATTTTTTTCTGGGACACCTTGTATATTGGTAGGGTTGCAAATAGCTTGGGTCATTACGGTACGCCTTGTTATTCGCTGTTTCATCTAATTACCAGTTATCTATGCCGTGGTTAGCAATAATTATAGTAAACCCCGCTAATGCGACCACTTAATGAATATATATTGGTGTTTTTATAGGCAGGTGGTTGCTTAATGCAGGACAAAAGTAATGCAGTAAGCTCCTTTAGGAGCTTTCTGCTTCACTTTTGTCCTGCATTAAGCTACCACCTGCATATAGCAACCAGAATTATACCTCTTTTAGGTGGTCGCATTAGCGGGATTTTACTGCAGTAAAATCCCGCTAATGCGATCACTTAATGAATAAACATGGGTGCGTTTATAAGCAAGTGGTTGCTTAATGCAGGACAAAAGTAATGCAGAAAGCTCCTCTAGGAGCTTTCTGCATTACTTTTGTCCTGCATTAAACTACCACCTGCATCTAGCACCCAGAATAATACCACTTTTAGGTGGTCGCATTAGTGGAACGTTACTGTACCAGATATCTATGCCGTGGCTAGCGATATAAGGATTAATACAATGATAAGAGAATGAAATAAACAGAAACAACTAAAATATTCCTAAATACAGAAATAACATAACCAATCTGTTACATATGGAACGTGCAATTTGAAGTATCTAGAGTTAAAGAAAATACATATGTTGAAATTATCATATAAAAAACAACAACAAAAATCAGACTAATCAGTAACAATTTACTCCATGGAGAACGACTTTTGACACCTTTGCAAACAGAGTAGACCATTATCAGGCAACTCCTGTAGGGTACTTTTGATCAGGCTCTGCTATGCTTGCTTATGAATAACACATTTTCACAGTTTCTGCCATGATAAAATTAGCTCGTTCATAATGCCATTATTAAAAGAATCAGCTACTTAATATTCATACAGTCATTATTTCAGAAATGAATAGATATTGAGTAAATAGTTAAATATATGAGGTCAAATCGAACAGACGTATACCTTACAGCAAATTCCCTCTAATCCGGAAGTCTAGTAGAGAAGGCTTTATATTTAGAAGGATTTTGGCAGGTGGCTGGTTAATGCAGGATGAAAGTCATTAAATTGCCAATACATCCATACTAAATTAAGTGTCCGGTTTAGAGGGGTTTTACTGTTTACCATACTGCTGTTCGATGGCTTGTCTATAAGTCGCATTGACCGAAGATACATTAATATACAGTATATCAAACCAAACTACGTATATCGACCTAAGAAATCCATTATAAGCATAATTACATTATGTACACCTTATCTATATGGCATGATATGGGCATATTATACAAATGCACTTAAACCTCGTTAATTCGCACTTTTAGTAAAAAAGAAAAGAAAACCGTTTTAGGTAGATGACTACCGAATACAGGGCGAAATGTCATGCAGAAGGCTCCAAGGGGAGCTTTCTGCATGAGGATGACCCTTCACTAAGCTGTGACCTGTCTTAAAGTTGCATAATGATACTTAATTGAGGGTTCTAATTAGCGAGGTGTTACTGGAAGCACAACGTATGAATACAAATCACTCTGGCATACATATATACAAAGAGGTTATAGACCGAGTCAATAGACAACTGACATACTTCTACAGGATCTAAATGAGGTTGACCTATGACGTAAATACATTGTACACTTTTAGAAACACATTACATGTTAACATTTTACCTTACAGAGGCGCATTTTGACACCTTTGTAAACAGAGTAGACCAAGATCAGTTCCTGTACAAGCTGTCTGATCAGAGCATGTTATGTTTGCTTGGCTATTTACCTAATAGATGCGACTTTTGAGACAGAGAAGACACATATCAGAAGGTCCTTGATCTGATCTGATCCGTCTGATCTGAGTCGTGCTCTTTTTGCTTAACCCTTTCCTCCATAAATACACCTTTCTACACCTCTGTAATAACCATTTCTTGAAACCATTGTGATAAATAGAGCATTTGCTTCTATAGGAGCAAATGCTCTATTTATCACAATGGTTTCAAACTACAAAATTCTAAAATTTTACTTTTCTCTAGTAAATGCTCCTTTTGGGTAGATTCATTCAAAGAGGTTGGGTCTAAAAATAGTCTATGGAAGAAAGGGTTAAGACATTATATAGATCTATTTCTACAGGTTCTACCATGAAATGTCCTTGCTCATAATACCATTATAAAACATAAATGTCCTTGCTCATAACACCATTATAAAACATAAATGTCCTTGCTCATAATACCATTATAAAACATTAAATGTCCTTGCTCATAATACTATTATAAAACATAAATGTTCTTGCTCATAATACCATTATAAAACATAAATGTCCTTGCTCATAACACCATTATAAAACATAAATGTCCTTGCTCATAATACCATTATAAAACATAAATGTCCTTGCTCATAACACCATTATAAAACATAAATGTCCTTGCTCATAATACCATTATAAAACATAAATGTCCTTGCTCATAATACCATTATAAAACATTAAATGTCCTTGCTCATAATACTATTATAAAACATAAATGTCCTTGCTCATAATACCATTATAAAACATAAATGTCCTTGCTCATAATACCATTATAAAACATAAATGTCCTTGCTCATAACACCATTATAAAACATAATCATAAAGACATTATTTCGAGGTTAATCTATAAATTGCATAAGTAAATAAATAAGTCTGCCTCTGATGTCTTTAATTACTAACGTTTGAGTTTGTTGTTTAGAAACCTGCCACTAAAAGATTGTAAACAAAACGGTAGGTACAGGTGTAATAAAGTTGTGATTATAATTAATTTAATGTCTGTATGGTATTAAAATTAAGATCAATTATAAAGATGGTGGGAACAATAAGTAGGTTGTTACAGGTGTACTCATATATATAATGGCGGATTTACAAATAAATGTTATAAAAAAGAAAAGGAGAGTTTCTACATACCGACGGCTTAACGTAAATCTATTGTAAATGTATGGTTATCACAAATCGATATGACATTTGAAAACAGCGTGGATCCAGATAAGACGCAGAATAATTCGGCGTCACATCTGAATTCAAATTGTTTGACACAATGACCGCCAATTTGGATACAAATAATAAAAAAGTTTTATTTCAGAATTAAAAAAGAGGACAATTTTGCAAATACTTAATATACTATTAGAATATAGTTACAATAGTGTTTCGTTAAACACGCGATATACGCATAATAGATAATGACATATATACATTAACCCTTTCCCTGCTGAATATGCATGTAAAAAATTGACATCTTAAATATTTATTAGCTGATTTTTAAAAAATGCAAATATACACAGGATGCTTTTGTATTGGTAGAAAGCTATATGTATTATAAAATCTTAAGCAAACAGAGCAGACCTTAGTCAGACAGCTTTTGGAGCCGTTTAATATTGGTCTACTTTGGTGCAAATGTGTGGGAAGGTCTTTATATGAGGGAAATGGTTAAAACGTGCTTATGTCCAGCAATTAAGGAACTTGTTAATGCGGATCTAGAATTTGACTTTCTGTCAAGGTGCTATTCTCCAAGTAACGCTTAAGACATAATGACACTTTACTAATACGTGTATGTGTTGTTCTTTTGGAGCAAATTGATAAGTTAATACAGTAAAACCTCTCTTTTGTGACCTCTAAAAGGAGGACTGAGTATGGGTCTAAAAGTGGATGGTAGTGTAATGCATGACGAAAGTAATGCAGAAACTCCTACAGGACCTTTCTGCATTACTTACGCGTTGTGTCATCACTTAAGATGTGGTTTATTGTATTTTTCTTATAAAGAGCTTAAGTTATATGTCTATCTCCAAACTATTACCACATGCAAGAAAATATTTTAACCTAAAATTTTCAAAGAATCATTTATTTTTAAAAATCACAACCAAAACATCAAACAGTTTGAAAACTTGGTTAGACATCGCGTTAGTCTGCGTCTTATTTGAATATGAACCGTTTACAAAAGTATTCAAGAGTGATTGAACCTATAGAAAGTGAATGTAACAGGAGGAGACTAATGGCATTTTAAAAATACTGATTTGTCCAATAAACATTTTGCTATTTGCTAGCCTACATCATATTCTACTAGGTACTGGTGATACAGACCAATCTTCCTCACTCGACACAAGGCTTCAAATGAAGAAAAAGAAATGGTAATTAGAATAAAATATTCGCTGATCTACTTAACGAACATTTCTATTCTGAAGGGAGGTGATCCCCCGAAAGCAAAAATTGCAACACAAAAAGAGAAAATTGCAGACTCGGTTTTATTGAGTCTGTTCATGAGCAGTTATTGTATGTCATACATCAGATCTAGGTTTTACCATAATATATATTTCATTTGGTATTAAGATGTATGTATATGCTATTTACAGAACATATAGAGAAAATATAAATAAATGGAACTGTGAAGTAAATGTTCATTACACATACATGGTTATTCGAAAATTTACAGAGAATGAAATGTTGGAGCATCGTCTCAGATTATTGACATTTATTATTAAACACATACAAACACATAATTAACTCATTGTATATAGCCAAATATTTGTGATCTCAAATTGAATGCAAAATATAAGAAACTGGATAAGCCACGGATACATGTTGAAGCTATCGATGTGTTGGCTTGCATCTCTGAAACAATACGTGATGACCAATGCCTATGATATGGTTTGGGGGCACTCTATATATGTTTGACTAAGTTTCTATATATTCAAAGGAAACAATGGTTCAGAACTTTTGAAATAAAGCAACCCTTTTACCCCACAATATGTTCTGTTTAGTATCATGCATCTGGTTTTTAAGACCATTATGTGTACAGTAAAACGCCTCTAATGCGACCATCAAAAAGAGACATTATTCTGGGTGGCAGAGGCAGGTGGTTGCTTAATGCAGGACGAAAGTAACTTTCGTTCTGCATTAATCAACCACCTGCTTATAAAGACAGCTATGGTTATTTGTAAGTGGTCGCACTAGAGGGGTTCTACTGTATTCATTTAGCGTTCGATATAGAGAGATAACGCGTTACGACTGTAAATAGCACAACAAATGTTTCACTCAACTCAGATGACCGCAGCACCAACAGAAATAAGAGCTCAACTCTTATGGTGCTAACCGCGGCCTGACTAGCAGCGGCAAACAACTTGGGTCCAGATGAAACACCGAGTAACTCGGCATCTGATCTGGATCCAAGCTGTTTCACATTCGGTTAGTCGTTTCTCAAAGGCATCAGCCGATCAAATGACAGTAAAACGTTCAGTTGATCAGAGATTGAGCAGACATTGTTTTCTCAGCAGTGTTAGCACTTCGAACAACATTGTTGTCTCGTAGAAAGCGAGACTATTGATTCACCAAAGCAAACACATTAACCCTTTCCCTCATACGAACGTGTTTTCACGCATTTGCAAACAGAGTAGACCCAGATCAGACGGCTCCTAGGGGAGCCGTCTGATCAGGGTCTACTCTGTTTGCTAATAGAATTTGATAGAACTGTTTCTTTGCTTTCTAAAATGTCTACAATGGTCCACCTTCCATATTTCTTTATAACTATTTTGTTAATGAATATTCAGTAGGTATTGAAAGTTGGCCTAAACACAGAACAGGGAAAAGGTTAAACATAAACGTTTGCTATTCAGTCAATGTTCATATACAGTACAACAAATTTTAAGCTCCCACATTATGAATATAAACATAAATGTAATTCAAAGTTTAAAAGCTTGTGGATGCTTAACGAAAGTAATACAGAAAGCTCCTGCATCCGCCTTTTGTGTAACGTTCGTCCTGCAATAAGCTACCACCTGTCTCTACGACCCGGAGTACGATCTCTCTTGTGTGGTCGCATTAGAGGGTTACCCAGGTATGTACACATATCAAGTGTTGCGTGTAAGACTGTAGTAACTACACCTGTTCCAGGTATGTATACATACACATATCAAGGGTAGAGTGCAAGATACTGTAGTAACTGCACCTTTCCCATGTATGTATACATACACATATCGACGGTAGAGTGCAAGACACTGTAGTAACTACACCTTTCCCAGGTATGTATACATACACACATCGAGTGTAGAGTGTAAGACTGTAGTAACTACACCTTTCCTAGGTATGTATACATACACATATCGAGGGTAGAGTGCAAGACTGTAGTAACTACACCTTTCCTAGGTATGTATACATACACATATCAACTGTTGAGTGTAAGACTGTAGTAACTACACCTTTCCTATGTATGTATACATACACATATCAACTGTTGAGTGTAAGACTGTAGTAACTACATCATTTCACCTTTATAAGCATTAAAAATAATTGTTTACCCAACAGCTGAGTTTATCTTTCATTTCTATTTAAAACTTCTGTCCAGAGTATCACATCGTTTGGATCCTGATAAGACACATGGAGTATTTCGCCGTCTCATCTGGATCCAAACTGTTGGCAAAGGTCATCATAAATTCGCTGTATATATTGTAGACAGTTCGCTGTATAGATTGTAGACAGTTCGCTGTATAGATTGTAGACAATTTTGTACTCAGCCCACCATATGAGCATTTAGAACTATATCACGTATGAATAAAACAAGTTTTATTTCTTGTACAAGTGTAGATGTATTAAGAAAGAACTATTTGAAACACTACTGTTATACATGGTCTACATTACAAAAAATACCAATTTATTATTATCAGACCAAAAATCAGTTGTTCAAGATCTATCAAGATATTTGTACTTTGCAAATCTGTGTAGAGTGTAAAACAAAGAAAATATTAAATTAATTCCAATACAGTCTAATAGAAAAGTCATGTTAATTTGTATTTTAAGCTCTTTGAAAAGCCATTACATTTAAACAGCAAAAAAAACCCATGGCTACTGCCTATATATTTGTTTGCTATAAACATACGTATGTGTGTTTAATGCAATACATTATTTGAATTGAATTTGAATTGAATAGATGCACATTTGCTCTTTAACGTCGATAAAATGCCGTATTAAAAGGTACACCTTTTCTAGGTATGTATACATACACATATCAACTGTTGAGTGTAAGACTGTAGTAACTACACCAATCGGATGTAAGTAAACATGGTAACAGGGCTTACATGGTAACATGGTTTAGCAGTGTTTATCAGCATAAGAAGGGTTAAAACTTTCGCCACCAAATACAGTTCGTCTGATAAGATTATCGTCTGCTTTATGTTTCTTCAAATTTATTTAAAAATTCATAATTTAATCAGAGTATCATTGAGGTTGGATCCTGTGGAGACGCCGAGTTTCTGGGCGTCTGATCTGGATCTGATATGCGTATTACCACGGATTCACCTATGGCTGGGACAGCGTTGATCATGTTGAAAGAGATTACAGTGCAACACGACAAAGCAGTATTTTAACCTGTCACCTAATATTGACGCATTTTGATCATTTTGCAAACGGAATAGATCTAGACCAGCAGATTATTATAAGGGGCGTCTGATCAGTGTCTGCTCTGTTTGTTATGCTCTGCTCTGTTTATCTATGCAATGATATAGATCTTTTGATACAAAAGTTTCTTATTCATTTGCCAGTATAAAATAATTAATATACATGTTTACCGTTACGTGTATTCACGAAGGCTTGAATTCTTGCATAGTGTTCATGAGGCAACAGGTTAAATATCCTCGTCAAATATAAATATAGAACTGCATTCTACAATTACAGTAAAACATCTCTATAACGGCCACTGAATTACATCAAGTATTTTATGTTAAAGGCAGATGGCTGCTTAAAGCAAGGTGAAAGTAAAACAGAACGTTCCTATAGGAGTGTTCTGTTTTACTTTCACATTGCTTTAAGCATCCGCCTGCCCTAAATACCAACTAATAACGCAATATAGTGGTCGTTATATAGAGGTTTTACTGTACTCTTTTTATGTTGAACTACATTCTTCAGTTACTCCATTTATATTGAACTTTTCTATTGGTGTTGGAAATAAAAGTATCAAACAACAATGATCAAAATATCAATGCATGCAGTATGTTTACATGTGGTATTTACCTGGAGTTTTTGCCCTTCTCATGTAGGCAAAATAATAATAATGTATGTCCATCTTTGTTCTCCTGGATCTTAATGAGACACCGAATGACCCAGCGTTTCATCTAGATCCAAGCTGTTTGCCAATACCAGTCAAATCGTACTTAACATCAGAAGGGTTAACCTAATATATGTATCACCTCTCTATAACGGCCACTAAGTTACATAAAATATTTTGTGTTAAAGACAGGTGGCTGCTTAAAGCAAGGTGAAAGTAAAACAGAACACTCCTATAGGAGCGTTCTGTTTTACTTTTACCTTACTTTAAGCAGCCACCTGCTCTAAATACTAACTAATTAACACAATTTAGTGGCCATTATAGAAATGTTTTACTCTTTTGCTAAAGTGTATTCACTATGCTACATTAAAGCGTACAGAATACGTAGATGCTGTAGGTTCTTGGGTTTCCTCGTGTATTCACTTTATTACTCATATATCTGTTTGTGTTTGAATTTGTATCAGCTCAAATCTTGTGAGTGTGTACATGACTTTGTAGTTTCTATATTTGTATTATGCTTTTGCTATCTTTTTATCGTATCATTTACTTGGCCAAAAGCATTATATATGCTGCTCTTGCCAATAAAAGTTGATTGACTGATTGATTGATTGATTGATTGATCGACTGTATGGATAAAGCGTTAGTCCTTATCCTGCTGATAAAGTGGTGTCTTTTAATATATTCCGATCTGCTCAAGCTTTAGAGAAATAGAGAATAACAGGTTAGTGTCGACATTTTCAGCAACGTTTGCAGTCTGGATTCTGGTATGAAGCATATTTGCGGATCCAAACTGTTTGATATTCGGATCATGTTTCTGTAAAGAAGATTGAAAGCATCCTGATACTCGCTTCCCACATATTAACCTTTTTCCTGTTCTGTGTTTATTTCAAATTTCAATACCTACTGAATATTCATGAACAAAAAAGTTATAATGAAATATGAAAGGAGGAACATTGTAGCCATTTTAGAAAGTAAAGAAACAGAACTATCAAACCCCATAAGCAAACAGAGCAGACCCTGATCAGACGGCTCCTATAGGGTCTACTCTGTTTGCAAATGCGTGAAAACACGTTTCTATGAGGGAAAGGGTCAAGGGTTAAAGTTTAAAGATGCAATCGTGGTCGTTCTTACCGTGGTGGTCCGAAGTCCGGGAAGCTGGTCTGGGGCCACTGCTTGCTCATCTGTTGGAAGGACTTGTGGAAGTCGTCATAACCCGCCTGGTCACTGTACCGCAGATGGACTGGGACGTTCTCGTCGATCTGAAAACAGTGTTTGCGTTTCAAGAACATATTAGACAAATCTAGTCCGATTCACATACAGTAAATCCCTACTAAAACAACATTATGAATGAGCATATATGCCTTTAAAAATGTAGATGATAGCTTAATGCAGGACAAGCTTTCTGCATAACGTTAGTCCTTCATTAAGCTACCACCTACCTATTAGCCCCAGAGTGAAACCCATTATATGGGTCTTTAGTCTACTTTAATATGGATAGAACATGCAAAGATGTAAATAACAATTCAAATGTCTAAAACAAAACTATTGTACCTAATCGCAGAGTTCAGTTTTAACTCTACTAAACGTCGCCTGCAACCCATTTCTGTTTAAGCATTTCGGTAAAATGAAGAATTGAGATAAATAAAGACTGTCGTCCGATCTCGGACTATACTATTTGCCATGGCGAATTTTGGCGACGTCGGCTGTGAAAGATTTAATGTTCCAGATACAATTAAACCTAAGTTTTCTTTAAAGTTTTACAAATCAATTATAAAATATTGAACAGACGACAATCAGAGGGTATGAGGATTAAGAGCATGATAGAACAGATGACATTTTGAAATGTTCATCTGCTACATGTCTGGAATAAATACATTTCGATACATATTGTCTGTACAGAGCATCAGTATTAAAAACAAGGCTATTATTATAAGTTCACTGAGGCAAAATCTGCATTCAGTTTCCTTAACCCATTACCTCATGGGCTATTTGTTTTTAGATCCAACCACTATGAATAAATCTACCGAAAAGAAGCACTAACTAAAGAAAATGAAAATTTAGAATTTTTCCTATAGGAGCAAATGCTCTATTTATCACAACAGTTTCAAGAAGTGGTTATTACAGAGGCGTAGAAAGGCGTATTTATGGAGGAAATGGTTAATTAAACAACAACAACAAAGGACCCCGCCAGTTAATCATTTGCATGTTGAGTAATTGTCGTCTGCAAAAAGTGTCGTCTTAATCAAATTCTTTATTTCTCTACCAGTTATTTGAAAACACTATTAGAGAATGATAGGCTTAAAACAAAAGCCTGCGGTCAGTTAACACTGACCGTTAGAGCTTTATGAAATGTTTCACAAATCTTAAGATCGATTGTTTTTATCTTGATCCGGTTTTCGCCGCTAGAAGACAAGTGGAGTAAACTGCTGTACAACAATCACTCCAAAGAAGTCTAACGCTGGGCCTTATAGGTGATAGTTTAATGCATCTAACGAACGTTATGCAAAAAGTTCCCCATACGCTTTCGTCCTGAATTAAGCAGCCACCTGCTTTTAAAAACGCCAATGTTCATGTAAATGAAGTAGTCGCTTAAGAGATGAACTACTGTACATAAAACCAACCCCACGTATACCTGGGTAATTGGTATTACCTCAGCGCCTTTCAATACAGTCGGAGATTAACAGGAGCTTATCTCTTTAGCTATTTGATAAAAGGTCAATGGTTATCTGATTAAACCCACCTAGCATTCGTTTACAAATGCTATTACGTTCGAGTCAGGATTTAATTTTCTCTATTCTTTACATGTATATATACATAAAGATCAATTAAATGTACATGCATTTATAGTTGTTTTCATTAAAGCACTTTTGACGAACTTTTCCAGATGGATTAGTTCAAGATTTAGCCTTTTACCGCTGTTATGTCTGTTCAAATCTGGATATGGAGCAACTTTGACCTCTTCCGATTCAGTCAAGCTTCTGGGAAACCATTGGTCGGATGTCAAACAACTTGGACCATAATGAGGCGCCTAGTTACTCTGTATCTCATCTGGATCCAAGGAGTCGTCTGATCTGGGTCTACTATGTTTGCAAATGCGTGAAAACACGTTTACATGAAGGAAAGGGTTAAAGCAGATAGTTACTCAATGACAGATACCAGGAATGTGGAAAGCTTATTAGGGAATGTTCTGCGTTTATTCCGTTCTGCAACAAGCTTCCAAATTCGTTAACATTTTGCATTATGAATGTCCATTTAACCCTTCTCTTGCTGAATTTTAAAATACATTTCTCCTTCTTTACCCATGCCCTGTTGTATAATTACATATATCTTCACTGTGTACAAGTATTTCGCTGTGCAATCACTGCTGTGGAGTGCACTGGTTGCACAATCAACTTGTAAATAGTGCAGCCCGTGGTGAGACAGCTCCTGCAGGAGCTGTCTCATCTGGGTCTTCACTATTTACAGGTAGGTATATTGACGTGAATAGCAAGCGAAGGATTAAGAAATAATGACAAAATGATCATTTATTTGTTAAACGTTTATAATAGTATTTTGGACCATGGCAGAAAATGTAGGATACCAAAAGGAGCCATCTGATCTGGGTGTTCGCTGTTTCCAACGGCGTTAAAAGGAGTATTTTCCATAGAATCACAGACAATAATTAGAATTCTGTTTCCTTAACCTTTTACTCCATAGATACGACTTTTAACAGAGTACACACAGAATAGATGGCTCCTATATGGTAACTTATTTGCTACTAGGAGACATATGATGTAAAGGCAAATTAGGAAGAATCGACATTTCGTCGAAAATGATTATATTCATTATTCACTAGACGCCCGCTGTCCAATGCTATTTATATTCATTATTCATTGGACGCCTGCTGTCCAATGTTAGTTATATGCATTATTCACTGGACGCCTAGTGGCCAATGTTAGTTATAGTCATTATTCACTGGAGGTTTGCTGACCAATGCTAGTTATATTCATTATTCACAGGACACCCGCTGTTCAATGCTTGTTATATTAATTATTCACTGGACGCCTACTGTCCAATGCTAGTTAAATTCATTATTCACTGGACGCATGCTGTCCAATGCTTGTTATATTCATTATTCACTGGGCGCCTGCTGTCCAATACTAGTTAAATTCATTATTCACGGGACGCACGCTGTCCAATGATAGTTATATTCATTATTCACTGGACGCATGCTGTCCAATGCTAGTTATTTTCATTATTCACTGGGCGCCTGCTATCGAATGCTGATTATTAAGTTATTGATTAAGTGGTCACATTACAGAGGTTTTGCTCTATTTGGATACAAAAGGCTTTTTCCTTACAGATGTCTGCTATTCGGTGTTCATTATTAAGTTATTTATTAGGTGGTCACATTCCAGAGAGTTTGCTCTGTTTGGATACAAAAGCCTTGCTCCTAAGATATGCCTGCAATTCATTATTAAGTTATTAATTAGGTGGTCACATTACAGAGGTTTTGATATATTTGGATACAAAAGGTTTGCTCCTTACAGATGCCTGCTGTGCGGTGACGTGCGCCAGTGTTGGATCCTGCTCTGCGAGGTTACGACCGGGTTCAAAGTCTAGGCTGGACGCTACTGGCTTCGGAAACGCTGCATTTCCCTGCATGGCTATTGCAAACGTCTGTGGGATAGGCTCCTTTTTGTAAGCCTGACCAGATCCTTTCCTGTTCATCCATTGTGACATCAACGCATAACTAGTTCTGAAAAAGAGAAACGACATTTGAGTATGGCAGACGGTATTTGCATGTAGCAAATGCCACTGAAAAAGATCTCTTCTGGTGTTAGCTTAATGCATGAGTAACGCAATATAGAAAGCTCCTATAGGAGCATTCTGCATTACTTTCGTCCTGCATTAAATAGACACGTGCTTTTAACTCTTTCCCCAGCCAGGTCGCCGGCTTGCTGATATGGGCGAACCTGTGATTACCTTTGCAAACAGTATTGATACAGATGAGTCGACGACTTGCTGTTTAACCCATTACCTCATAGGCTATTTTAGATACAACCTGATTGAATAAATCTACCGAAAAGCAGCATTAACTAGTGAAAAGGAATACTTTCGAATTTTGTAGTTTGAAACCATTGTGATAAATAGAGCATTTGCTCCTATAGGAGCAAATGCTCTATTTATCACAATGGTTTCACAAAGTGACTTTTACAGACTCGTCAAAAGTCGTCAATATCAGGTAATGGATTAATCGGGGTACAAGCATTGACACTGCTTGTGTTTTGGGACGAAATTGGAGGCAAGGCCATTTTGACACAAAACATAGTCGACAATGTCTGAAGAAGAATATGATTATGCGGAACAATGGGTTAAAGACACTCAGTAAGTGTATATTTAATAAGTGGCATCTAAAAAGAGGTTTTGCTGTATTACTACATGTAGATCTTTAACCATTTACTTCATGAATATCCATGCAAGAAATGACGACATCATAAATATTAATTTGAGTATATTTTGTACTAGCACATGGAAATAAGACTTCTTGGCCATTGCAGAACTGCAGAGTCATGATTTTATATTCATAAGCTAACAGAGCAGACCCTGAACAGAGGGATCCTATAGGAACCGTTTAATCTTGGTCGTGTCTGTTTGTAAAGGAGTAGAAAGTCGTATCTATGGAATAACGGGTTAATATTAGATTCAGCATTATTTCAGCATTATTTCAGGAGGATTTAAATGTAATTAAAAGTACAGCACCTGTTTCCACGACCACACATACTTATCGAGTGGTAATACCATGCACGACTCTTGCTGAGATCGAACATTACAAAACTTATAAAGGAAACTGGCAAATATATACAGTAAAACCTCTCTAAACCGGACGTTAAATTTAGTATAAATATCGATCGTGGAGACAGGTGGCAGCTTAATGCAGGGCGAAAGTCCACCCTTTCACCCGCATTAAGCAGCCACCTGCCTAAAAGTATCTAAATTCTTCTCTACGAGAATTCCGGTTTAGAGAGGTTTTACTGTAACAGCTAACTGCGGCCGACTATTATAACGTCTCTTTGAACAGGGTCATGATTAACTCCTGCATAATGATTATAATCTGTATAATGACGTCTGTATCATTTCAGGGACCGTCTGATCTGGGTCTACTGTATTTGCAAGGGTTAACTGTATTTCTCATCAGCTAAATTTAGATTAGCCTTCGTGTGTCATGTTTACCTGCTGCGGATTAGTGAGAGAATTGTTTTTTAAAGACATGTGGAACTAATCAAAAATTTAAAAAGAGGTCGCGCCCAGTACATAATTCTGTTTAATTGCATTGAACTGTTTAACACTAAACTTAACACCGAGTGTATTCTAACAGACGACAGGTTTTGAAGAAGGCTATACTTTTTGAATCGGTTGCGACGCTGAAGCAGGCGACATATTGGAAGGACACCGCCATTATGAAGCAGTCGATTGTTTTCAAAGCAGACCACTGTTTTAAATCAGACGACAATTCTGAAGCAGGCGAGTATTCCCCTGCTGAAGATTTTTTAACCCTTATCCCGCGAACAACCAACTGATTGGCGTTTACAAGCAGCTTCGATCCAGATGAGATGCCGAGTTACTCGGCTTCTCGTCAGGATCCTTGCTGTTTGACATTCGATCAGTAGTTTCTCAAAAACTTGATCGAATCGGAAGAAGTCAAAAGTGCACAGGATATTTTAACTTTTAGCTGATACTATCTCATCACAGCGGGGTAAGAGTTAATATGTGTCTGGAGACAAAATCGCTGAAACATTTAAGAGACCAGACTAATTAAATCTTATACTTTACATGTGCTTACGTTACTGCTGGTAATCAGTTCGATAGTAGATTTAGATCCGATACCGAACACCCCATTTCAGGAACAATGGACCGACCGAGGCTTTATTGTCAATTTACACACTCTATGATTATATTCTATGAACATTCATGTAAGAAATAATCACATCATGTATATTAATTATATGATATGATAGCGGCAAATGACCATTTTAGCTGTTGCAGAATCTGTAAAATCAGATCTTCATTATTTCATGAGCAAACAGAGTAGACTCTAATCAGACGGCTGTTCTGGGTCTGCTCGCTTTGCAAGGACATTATAAGGCATATCTTTGGAATAAAGAGGATTGTGTTGATTTGTATGAAAGGTAGACAACATTTCCAAACAGACGCCATATTGATCCGGTCAGTGCAGGGACAGAGAGTCTGGTCAATATTTCTGTGGCCATTGGGTGAATTACATGCCACAATATCTTTCAGTGCTAAGTACAGTAAAACCTCGCTAAAACGACCACCTAAAAGAGGTATACTTTTTGGTGCTAGATGCAGGTGGTAGCTTAATGCAGGACAAAAGTAATGCAGAAAGCTCCTAGAGGAGCTTTCTGCATTACTTTTGTCCTGCATTAAGCAACCACCTGCTTATTAAGACATACATGTTTATTCATTAAGTGGTCGCATTAGAGGGGTTGTACTGCATATACGTCGGCTGCAAAATGGGAATTTCCTTTCATTACAAATATACATGCTCAGCGTATCAAACAGTTTGGATCCTAATGAGACTCTGAGTTACTCGGCTTTTCATCTGGATCCAAACTAATTGCAAAGGAAAGCTAGCGTGCGACAAACTTTGATACCAGTTGTAGTATTACCTTATCTAAGATATTTATCACACTCGTGTCAACATGTATTTGTCAAGTGAAGTCAATGAAGTAGGGGCTTCGATCTGTCGCTTTCTCAGCGCAGTAGCTTAGAAACGCTTACCTGTTACCTGATAGAGACGTCTTTGCAAATAGAGTAGACCTAGACTAGACAACTCGTGTAGGAGCTGCTGTCTGACCAGTGTCTGCTCTGTTTGCTTATGAAATACGGCAGGTCTGATTCTACAGCCACTACCATGGTAGACCATTCCTCTATTGATACGACATTATGCTGAGTTCATACGCCTTAATGAAAATTCTGCCAATCAATATTCATATTGTCCTTATTTCTTACATGAATATTCACAAGGTAAAGGGTTAAAAACAATGTTTGCATAGGCTAACCAGTTTTCTGACTGAACCCTTTCTACACTAAGGTTTCTGTGTTATTTTTGGTCTGTATTAATCAGCCATTGGTTATTAACCCTTCGCTTGCTATTCACGTCAATACACGTACCTGTAAATAGTGAAGACCCTGATGAGACAGCTCCTGCAGGAGCTGTCTCATCAGGGTCTGCACTATTTACAAATTGATTGTCCAACCAGTGCACTCCACAGCAGTGATTGCACAGTGAAATACGTGTACACAGTGAAGATATATGTAATTATACAACAGGGCATGGGTATAGAAGGAGAAATGTATTTTAAAATTCAGCAAGCGAAGGGTTAAAGTTTATATCATCGTTATAAAGCAGGTATATATACTGTGTGCTTAATACTAGGACGATGTCTGCTCTGTTTGCGTATGTAATTACAGAGACTCTACGGTGTATGCTATGTCTAAGCAAGCATGTGTTCATAAACCATTATCTAAATGACATAGGTAATACATATTCATGGTGTCACACTTTCTTAAATGCATATTAATTAGGATAAAAGTTTAAAAGACCCACATACTGTTGTTGTACTTACTTTCAATTTAAAAGACAGTTGAATGGTGCATTTATCAGTTGATTTGTTCATTTATTAGACCTTTGTACCAGTTTGATTGTCTAGAAATTGTCACGTAAGCGGGGGGTCTGGTTCAATTGCATTTTATTATAGTGTCGGACAATTTTCAGCACTGGAAGAGAAAACAAACTTATTTTAACCCTTTAACGGGAAACGAGTGTAAATGTGGAATACATGTTGTATTAGAATTCCGGTTTAGAGAATTCCGGTTTAGAGGGATTTTACTGTATTTGAATTCCGGTTTAGAGGGGTTTTACTGTATTAGAATTCCGGTTTAGAGGGGTTTTACTGCATTAGAATTCCGGTTTAGATGGGTTTTACTGTATTAGAATTCCGGTTTAGAGGGGTTTTACTGCATTAGAATTCCGGTTTAGAGGGATTTTACTGTATTAGAATTCCGGTTTAGAGGGGTTTTACTGTACATGTACAGTAGTTCATGTAACAATTTCATCGTTCGAAGGGTTAATCTTGGATTTGAATAGAAATTCGTTTAACTGACATCCTTTTGTGAAAAAAATGTCTGCTCAAATTTAGATCAGGTGCCATTTTGACTACTTCCGACGCAATCAAGCTTTTGACAAACTATTGAGCGTCAAACAGCTTGGATCTTAGTTACACTGCATTTTATCTGGACCCGAATTTTTGTACTTATTAGGCAGGTAGCAGTTAGCGAAAGAAGGATTAAGACACGGGTTACCAACTATTCTGAGGAATTATTCTTTCCAAGATAAGCCAGTCGGACAGATATAACTTGGAATCTATCAGAACGATATTAAATGTAGTAAAGTTGTTTGTATGAATTTTTATGTACGATTTTGCTTTGTAATGAAGGAACATCGTTTGTTTATTTTCTATCGTGATATGATGTGGAGCGAGGAAATGTCCGTTATGAAAACCAAATTCATTTATCGCAGTGAAATAAATGCTGATTTCGTGCACATATATACGTGTGCTTTCATTCAATTAAATACGCGTATAACGGACTGCATTTATGTATATGACTTCTGTATAAATATGATCATGCTACCATGATGTTATTATTGCCTTATACAGGCTAGACACGTTGTAAAATGTTTAATGTCAATCATGGTTATATAACTTATATTAAAAAAAAATAATTAAGATATCGCGTTGTAAGTCTTCGGACGCTAGTGGGAGATTTGTGATAACCATTTACAAATAGTTTGGCTCCAGATGAGACACTAAGACGTCTCACCAGGAACCCATGACAATGTCATTAGAAGACATTGCTATACAGCTACTTTACCCTTTACTATAAGTAATATATTAATATTATAATGACATCATGAACAAGGGGGGGGGGGGGGGGGTTGGACCATAGCAGAAGCTCGAGAATCAGATTTATACAGTAAAAGCCCGCTAATGCGACCACCTAAAAGAGGTAATTATGGGTGCTAGATGCAGGTGGTAGCTTAATGCAGGACAAAAGTAATGCAGAAAGCTCCTAGAGGAGCTTTCTGTATTACTATTATCCTGCATTAAGCAACCACCTGCTTATAGAGACACCCATGTTTATTCATTAAGTGGTCGCATTAGAGGGGTTCTACTGTATATTCGATTAGCAAACAGGGCAGACGCTGGTCACATGGCTCCTACAGGAGCCGTCTGATCTGGGGCTACTCTATTTTCAAAGGAATTAAAAGACGTAGCTGCAAGGTAATGGGTTAACGTGGGAGAGAGTTAGATAAGAAAAGAAGTAATAATTTACCTAAAGCGATTATCTGTTCGACTTGGTCGATACGTCGTTTTCCTATAATCCATAGCCATTGTGATAAATTTGTTTAAGACTTTTAAATCTCCCTGCAGAAGTCTAAAGATAATAATAAAAATACTACTACTACTAATGATATACACCGACTCTAGTCTGTTAATCTACCTATCTCTCTAATTGTCTCATTATATACACAGTTTCTTATTAATTGTCTGTTTCACTATCTTATGAACCAACACTAATCCATTGTGCTCCTGTTTCACTTTCCAACTAATCCCAAAATGGTACATGAACCATGATTAAGCAGACGACAAAAAGGCGACCGCGTTTCCCCTGACAACACAATGGCTTCGTCCTTAAGAAAACCCGCCCATTCACAAGAGTTGTCGAACTGTGTCATATGTATTAAATGGTCTGGCATTGACAGCTATTTTGAAACCCGATCTGCACATATAAATGTTTAAATACCTAGATATTCAATCGCAGATATCCCTTTGTCAAAAACACAATTGTCGTCTGCTCCTCAAATAAACGCATGCTGAATTTTCAATTCAGTCTTTTCATTTAAAGTGCATTGCTAGACTAAGTTAATATTTTGTGAGTTAACTATTTTTGCGCTAAACAACTTTCGTCTGCAACATTTTCGTCCGCTATAAGTTTCAGGATGGGCTTTCCTTCAACTTCTTTTAGAACTATAAATGGAGTGTCAAGGGTTTTGATCCTGATGAGTTGAGTCGCACCTGGATCCAAACTGTTTGCAATGGTAGTCACATGTATTTGTCCATTGTACCAGCCTTGTTAGTCGCTTTCCGGCGATTGCAGGATGAATCGGATCGTTACATAAGTTCCCATCGATAACCTACTAAGCTCAGCGTAGTTGATTTGTTATGATAGCTTTACAGATCGTTGTTTAACCGTTTGCATGCTGTAATGGTTCTTCAATGTGTAACTACCAAGCTCATTCAGCGCGTGAAACGATATATAGTATGCGAGAGGATTTTGAATAACAGACAGTGCAGACCTTAATTAGAGGCTGGGAGTCCTCTGATCTGGATGTACATTGTTTACAAATGCTAGTACACTCGTCTCCGCCATTCAAGGGATTTCATGCTCAATGAGTAAATTGTCTGAAATTTATTCTATATACTTCTGTTCTCAAGGCGGATATTTTCTTTATTGTTTTATTTTCTTTCTAAAATATCTTCAGAAATTGAAATAATTAACCCTTTGGCCGCTAAATAGAGTTTCTAAATGCCTGTTCTGTTTTTTTTTTATTCCTAACATGTTTAAGGTAAAGAGGTCTTTGAGGAAACCGCTGCCGTGAAAGAATATATAGGTTTCCGATATAATCAATCTTTAGCATGTCCTGCAACTTATCGTCCATTCAAATATCGCCGGTTTCCGTGTTAAACTGTTGTTCTTTTTTCTGAATCCAAACCATTTGACACTCGATTTATATAATTCTGGAGAAACCCCTGCAGCCAATGGCCACCCCTTCAATATAGCAATGCGTAGCAAGGCCGAGTTTTGAACGAGCCGAAACGTTGCTCACAAGTTTAAACGGTATCAATTAGTGAAATATGTGACCAGTCCATGGGTCTGTTAGATTCACGTGTATCATATGAATGGATCGTGAGAAATGGAACAAGTATATAGGTTAGAAAAATGAATTAAAATAAAATAACAAATTACATGTGCGATAAAAATCAATAAAATAAAAAAAACGATATAAGAAATAAAGTAAAGTATGGTAATGTAAAGAAAAAGCAAAGCAAAGCATAATGAAATAAAGTAAAGTAGGGTAAATCAAATTAAATATAAAATAGAATTAAATTAATTTAAGTGAAATTAAATTAAATTAAATGTGAACAAGAAAATGCTGGATTTGAGGAAAGTGACGAACAGTGCAGATCCTTGTCAGACATCGCGCCCAAACATTTCATTTACCATACATTATTAAACATTATACAGTAAAACCTCTCTACAACGGCTACTCAAAAGAGACCTGGTTCTCGCCCTTAAATACAGGTATAAGCTTTAATACAAGGACTTTCTGCATTACGTCCATTGATCATCCACTTGTCTACAACATTCCCAATTCGTTACTAAAAGTTTGGGTACGCGAGGCTTTACTGTACAGTAACAATTCTTAACCTTTTCTCCGCTTGGCGTCTGATCAAGATCCAAGCTGTTTGACACTATGTTAATAGTTTCTCGAAAGCTTGTGTAATGACACTTGGTCAACAGTTTCTCCAAACCTTCAATGAATCGGAAGTAGACAAAATTGCACGAGATGTTAATCTGAGCAGACGTTGTTTACACCAGGGTTAGCTTTGAAAACAGGTTACGGGTTAACCCATTACCTAATATTGACGACTTCTGACGATTCTGTAAAAGTCACTTTGTTAAACCATTGTGATAAATAGAGCATTTGCTCCTATAGGAGCAAATGCTCTATTTATCACAATGGTTTCAAACTACAGATTCTAAACTTTTCCTTTTCCGTGAATGCTCATTTTCGGTAGCTTTATTCAAAGAGGTTGTATCTAAAACAGCATATGAGGTAATGGATTGAAAGGGACACTTATGGCTCTCTGTGTTTCTGGTGGTACATTTAGGTTTCGCATCTTCAAAAGTAGTTGAGATATTGAACAATGACTAACAGTTGTAAATTAGATGTCATATCTTCGGGTTTATGCTACATTTGTAATTGAATATCGTGTAAAAATAGAAAATAATATAACATGTACCTGATACAGGCATTTCGTATACTTTCAATCTACCCACAGCACCAATAATAAGACATATTTTGGGCGAGTTTACAACATACATTTTCGTAACAATTAGAGGTATTTCAAAAACTAATATCGTCATTTCTCCAGCAAATATTTTGCTGTGATCCCTCATTAGAATCGTCTCGAACAGACTATTTTAATCAGTGGTCCCTCAAACTAAAACTAAAACGGTATTTTTTAAAAAAACAACAACAAAATTTATGGTTTTCGATACGATTCTATAGAGTGGTGTAGAATAAAACGAATTATTCTGGACAAAACAAGTTTAATTGGCTCTCTATGCCTGTGATTCTGACCGTGATATGCATACAGTATAGGAGTACAGTAAAACCTCTCTATCACGACCACTAAAATGTGTTAATTAGTTGGTCTTTTGGGCAGGTGGTTGCTTAAAGCAAGGTGAAAGTAAAACAGAACGCTCCTATAGGAGCGTTCTGTTTTAATTTCACCTTGCTTTAAGCATCCACCTGCCTTTAACACAAAATACTTGATGTACTTTGGTGGCCGTTATAGAGAGGTTTTACTGTATTTGCCGATAGGTGGGGGCTGGTGTTTATTTATAGCTATTTCGCCGCTATAGGCAAGTCCGTGATAACTATTATAAACAGTTTGGCCTATTACCTCGTGACTATTTCTACAACATTTCATGATCTCATGTGAACACATGACATTTTGGTCATGGTAGAAACTGTAGAAGTTCATCAGCAAACACAGAAGACCTTGGTCGGACGACTGATCTGGGTGTACTCTATTTAACCCTTTCCCTTGTATAAACGTGTTTTCACGCATTTGCAAACAGAGTAGACCCAGATCAGACGGCTCATATAGGATCAGGGTCTGCTCTGTTTGCTAATAGAGTTTGATAGATCTGTTTCTTTAGTTTCTAAAATGGCTACAATGTTCCACCTTCCATATTTCGTTATAACTATTTTGTCCACGAATATTCATTAGGTATTGAAATTTGTAATAAACATAGAACAGGTAAAGGGTTAAAACGCGTGAAAAAGAAAGCGTTTCTATGAGGGAAAAGGTTAAATCCATAGTGAGGGCTTGGTGCAAAACTATTGTAATTCCTTCACTTTGTGAAGGAGTTACAATAGTTTTGCACCAAACCCTCGACATGACACATCGAGTTACCCGGTGTTTCATCAGAATTCAAACCTTGGCAACTCCACTAGATATCTAAAACAGACGATACTCTTAGCGCACGAAATGTGTTGGATCCTGATGGAACACCGAGTTACCCGGCGTCTCAGCTGGATCCAAAACTGTTGCACAAGTCATTGGAATACCATCATGCTGAAAGACTGTACTCCGCCGTTCTTATTGCTATGAATTTATAAAATGAACCAGTCCAACATACCACCCGATAAAGTATGTTCAAATAATCTTTTGTGATTTGAATCCGTAGGATCAAAAGTTTATCGTGATTTGAACTTGTTGTAATAAACAATAACCACCCCACTAAAGCCCTATTAACAGTTTACCCTGTTGTGAACATATAATGCCTGCTCAAATGTCCTTCTAATGCAAGTTTTGGCTACTTCCAATTTAATCAAGGTTTTGGGAAATTAGTGTCCAAGTGTCAAACAGCTTTGATCCAGATCAGACGCCGCGTTACTTGGTGTCTGATCTGGATGCAAGCTGTTTGTAGAGGGGAATCACGTCGCAGACAGCAGTATAAGGAATAAATGTTAGCTACATTGGTCTTCGAGAACAACCTTTTTTGGCATGACAAACATAAATCTTGTATGACGTCAATACCGCGTCATAGGATATAGTTTGGATCTAGATCAGAAACAAACCCAATTTACAAAAGATATGATGATCAATTTTGAAATTAAGAATAAGAAAAAACACTGGCTATTCAAAACAGATCGTTGAATGCGTGGAAATAAACTGTCATGGTTATTAGATGAATTATAGAATTTGGGTAAATAGTTGCTTAATCCTTTCCTTTATTCCTTTCCCCGTTCTGTATTTACGCCAAACTTCACTACCTACTGAATATTCATTAACAAAATAGTTATAAAGAAATATGGAAGGTGGAACATTGTAGACATTTTAGAAAGCAAAGAAACAGATATATCAAACTCTATTAGCAAACAGAACAGACCCTGATCAGGCGGCTCCTCTAGGAGCCGTCTGATCAGGATCTACTCTGTTTGCAAGTGCGTGAAAACACGTTTATATGAGGGAGAGGGTTATATAAACGTATTTTCACACCTTTGCAAACGGATTAGACCCAGATCAAACGGATCCTGTAGTGGCCTTCATGGGTTGACTGATAACGATCTGCTATGTTTGCTATGAATGAAATTATATAGGTCTGATTCTACAGATTCTGTCATGACCAAACGAGCCCGTATTCATACACCATTATAGATATCAGCAGCTACTGATAAATACTCATGATGTGTTTATGTCCTACATTAATATTCATGAGAGAAAGGTTAACCCATTTACTCCATGAATATCTATACCAGAAATAATGACTTTATTGGTATGTTTTAGCTAAAGTTTTGTAATAGCATCATGATCAGAGCAAATGTTGCCATGGCAACATCTACAGAAATATTAGTTGATAAGCAAACAGAGAAGAGTCTGTTCAGATGGCTCATACATGCAGGATCTACTCTGATTGCAAAGGTACCATTAGGCGTCTCTGTAGAGTAAAAGGTTTATTATAATTACAGTAAAACTTCGATTATTCGAACAATAAAAAACGTATTATTATCGATCTTTAAGACAGGTGGCAGCTTAATGCACGGTGAAAGTCATGAAGAAAGCTCCTCTAGGAGCTTTCTGCATGACTTTCACCATGCATTAAGCAGCCACCTGCCTAAAAGGGTCTAAATTCTTCTATACCGAAATTTCGAATAATCGAGGTTTTACTGTATGTTCTGGATGTCCCAGTGGAGGAAGATTGTGATCATTGTGTAAAAGTTCACATAGATACATTACATTATAGTATATATCGTAGAAGCTTCCTGTATAGCGACCATATAATGACGGGGTGTAAAAAAGCAGATAGTTGTTTAATGAAGCACGATAGTAATGCGTTACGTTATCCTGCATTATCCTACCACCTGTCTTAAAATCCCTGAATTAAACATAATTTGGGTGATCTCTGCATAAATATATAAATAGATAAATAGACAAATAGAAAAATAGTCAATCAATCAATCAATCAATCAATCAATCAACAACATCAAACATTATTGTGCATTTAATATCAATAATTCTGAAAGTCTACGTCTGCCCTAAAACTCCATTACTACCGGCTTGAAACACTATGTAATACAACTGAATTTAATTTTTGTCCCGGCAAAAACTTAAACAGTGCGAAAATCTAGCTGGAAACTAATTCATATTTCCCGCGCTTGAATTTATGTCCAAGATAAAAAAACAAAACAAAAAAAAGCACAATATTGATATTAATATTTATAATATAAAACTCTACACTTTAAAATACAATTTATTGTGCTAATAGTAAAGTTTTAGCATGCATTCGTGTTTCGTGAATGCAATTTATTAAGTAATTTTGCGAAGTCCAATGTCTGGCTTAACCCTTTCCCTGTTCTATGTTTATTCCATTTTCCAATACCTACTGAATATTCATTAACAGAATAGTTATAAAGAAATATGGAAGGTGGAACATTGTAGACATTTTAGAAAGCAAAGAAACAGATCTATCAAATTCTATTAGCAAACGGATCAGACCCTGATCAGCCGTCTGATCTGGGTCTACTCTGTTTGCAATTGCGTGACAACACGTTTACATGAGGGAAAGGGTTACGAGACACTGGGCACCAATTAGCCTGTTGTATAGAGGTTACACTGTAATAATCCACAGACACACCTTATGTAGGAGCCGTCAGATCAGGCTCTGCTCTGTTTGCCTATGAACTACAGTAAAACCTCTCTATAACGGCCATTAAATTGTGTTAATTAGTTGGTGTTTAGGGCAGGTGGCTGCTTAAAGCAAAGTGAAAGTAAAACAGAACGCTCCTATAGGAGCGTTCTGTTTTACTTTCACCTTGCTTTAAGCAACCACCTGCTTTTAACACAAAATACTTGAAGTAATTAAGTGGCCGGTATTGAGAGGTTTTACTGTAATACAGATCTAAATCTACAGTTTTTGCCATTGTAAAACTTCCCTTGTTCAAGATGCCATTAGAAAAGAAAAATCAGCTAATAGTCACACAGTCATTATTTCATGGGCGTAAAGGGTTAAGGGAGATAACTCCTGCTAATACATACCGACCAAATACCCGGGTAGTCAAATACCGTATAAGACATGTTTTGCACACAGGTTAACGGACATACGTACACAAGATGGTATGTCGGTTAACGTATGGCTATGTATGCATTTTAAGTTCAATGTAATTAATACGGGGAGTAAACTAAGGATTTCTATAATACACAAGTGCAAAGTTTGTGTTTAAGGCACTTCAATATGGTAACGGTGAACGGAAATGTATGTTAATGTTATGGATTTGAACAAGTAAGTTTGAGTTTATGGTTTGATTTTACCTACTGTATATAATCTGTGTATAGATAATGTCTGACTGATCAAATATTGATCCGTGTAAAGGCCTCAACATGCTCTATGTATATATTAAGTTCGGATAGGGAACCGTCGACTGTATTAACCCTTACCCGACTATAAAAAACAGAACGTTTCCTTAAATTTGGACCCGGTGCCCCGTTTTACCTACTTCCGACTCGACCAAGTTTTAAGAAACTGATGACCGAGTGTCAAACAGCTCGGGCTCTGACGAGATGCCGAGTTACTCCCATCGGGATCAAAACTGTTTGTAAACGAGGGTCAGGTCACGAATAGCGACATAAGGGTCAATCAGAAGGCAAACTATTAACACCCCTTTCTCTCTCTCTCTCTCTCTCTCTCTCTCTCTCTCTATCTCTCCCCCCCCATTCTACCAGACTACCACTCCCTCTCTCTTCATCCAGCTCTCTGTTTATGTGCTGCTTATCAGAGGAGTTGTTTTATCGCATCGATTGGTCGAGTGGAGAGCATAGTCAGTCATAACGAGAAGCCGAGTAACTTAGCGTTAAAACTGGGTCAAAGCTGTCTTTAAATGCTAGTCAAGGTTCGAAATGATAAAACTCCTAAGTCTAAGTCTGAGTTCATTCTCAAGCATCTGATAGGTCATAGTTTGAATAAGCTCAAAATATAACCAGCAAGATGGTTGATAATCAAATCCGACTCCAGCAGAAAGTTTTGTAGCCCCGGCCACAGGTCGTGATTAGCAGGACAAAGCTTGAGTTGTAAATGTACATATAGCATGCAAATCAATTGTTCTCGAGTGTCTTAAATGTATTGAGTTTCATCCACAATCGATCTTGCATAAACTAAATTCCTAAAGAACAACCTAACTATCTCAAACGATATCTTCATGGCTGAAAGCATTTTATTGATACTAAACCATTTTCATGTACGGATATAGTGTTAATGTGTTTTATATGATTGTATTATGCGATGACCATCTTCCATTCCGGTATAGGCTGTATGGCGAATGGTCGCCACATAAAGACATAATAATTATTACAGCATAAACGTAGTTTTTCAAGATACGTATACACATGGTATATCTGTCCAATGTGACCAACTCAGAACGTTAGATTGATTCAAAACGAGTAAAGACTACAAATCCAATTGAATTAACCATTTTATCCACATGTTAAAGCCTTTTCGTGTAAAAAGAGTAGACCCAGATTAGACGGTTCCTGATTGGTTAAGGAATGATATTTACCCGAATCTACAGTTTCTGCAATGACCTAAATGCCATGTATTCACACGTCATTATAAAAAAAACTTATCCATTTTTCATTCACAGAGTCGTTATTTTTTTACATAAATATTCATGAATTCAAGGGTTAGAATACACACAATGTATAACCATAGTGTACAAATAATAATTTCATTCGCGTCACCTCTCTGTTAAGTGTAGTGGATAGAACGTCGTTCCCAGAGCGGGATGTTGCGTAACCCTTAGCCTGCTGTTAAGTATTAAAAGTGATGTCTGCTGAAACTTTGGTCTGCTACAGTTTATACCTAATTCCGATTCGTTAAGACATTTGAGAAACTATTAACTCAGTGTCAAACGGCTTGGATTCTGATGAGACGTCGAGTTACTCGGTGTCTCATCTGGATCCAAACTGTTTGCAAAAACCAAGTCAGGCAATGGGTTAACTTGTTTTAGAAGTAAGATACAAACTTGTTATATTCTATTCTATTATTTTAGATACAATGAAACGTAGACTGATGTGAGAATAACCAGATAAAGCTTTACATAATATGGGGTGTGTTAGTTCAAAGCCCACAGAGACGACAGTGCAACCAGTGGGAAAGCGTCCAACTAAACCCGTGGTCAAGAAAAGCAAAAATGGTGTCAGTCCGAAAGAATCGGCTCCCGAACCGGAAACGCCCGAACCGAAGTCGACATACGCAGTGTATCAGAGTTCCCACAATGCAAAGTTGCAACTTGAAAAGGAATGCGCTCTCCGGGGTGTGGCTGCGGTTCAAAGCGGGGACATAGTTGTAGCGGACTATAAGAATAATACTATCAAGCTCTTTGGCTCCAAATATAATTACTTACATTACTTAGAATTTTCAAGCGGACCATGGGATGTTTGTCAATGTTTTGACGATCCGAACAACGTGTTTACAACGGTTCCATACATGAAAGAGGTACACAGAGTGAATGTTGAATCGACAGCTGACAAAGCCAAACTTGTGGAAATGGAATCATTTCGGGTCGCTGGGTTCGGCTGGGGAATTACATGTTTTGATGGTGGTGTTGCTGTTAGCATAAAAGTTAACCCATCAAAGCAAACCTGGCCGGCACCGCCAACATTCCAAATAGACATACACGAATATGACGGCACGCTACGACGGTCAATAATTTATGACACGAATGGCTCACCATATTTTTTGGAACCCAAATTCTTAAATGTTACAATAGATAATTTGTTCCTTCTCGTATCTGATTACAAACAAAATACTGTTTACTGTATCAACAATGAGGAGGAACTGATTTACGCTTACACGGGTATGAAATCCCCAAACGGGTTAGCCATGGACGAACACAAGAACGTACATGTTACTAGTTTCTTCGGCACGCACAGGGTACATAAAATTGGTGCCAACGGGAAATACATTGATGGGTTGCTCCATGACGAGGAACGAGCTTTATTTCCACACAGTATATGCTACAAGAGAAAGGACAAGACAATTATTTTAACAACAGAAAGTTCGCTGGAGGTGTACAAACTTATTTAATTGCAGCACCGTGTTTGAAAAATATTTTTGTATGTATGCTCGCTAATCCAGACTTTGAGCAAAGAAGAAATGAGAAAATTGTAGGCATAGGACTGAAAGTCACACAGAAAACTCGCAGATTAGTTTTCAGTATGACGTTCACCCAGCATCAAACTTCTATCTTCCCTTTCCCTCATATAAACGTGTTTTCACGCAGTTGCAAACAGGGTATACGGCTCCTAGAGGAGCCGCCTGATCAGGGTCTACTCCGTTTGCTAATAGAATTTGATAATTTTGTGTCTTTACTTGCTAAAATGGCTACAATGTTCCACCTTCCAAATTTCATTATAACTATTTTTTCCATGAATATTTAGTAGGTATTGAAATGTGGAATATACATAGAACAGGGAAAGGGTTAAAGACGGATACAGGTAATGATGTTTATGATTAAGTGTTCGGATTAGCGAGGTTACTCTGTTACTGGATTTTCTGTGCCAAGTTAAAGCCAAACGCATTTGCTTAATATGGTGCTATTTATTATGTATTGGACAGAATAATTCCTAAGTATGGCGTTACCCATGTTATGATATTGTCTTAACGTTTTGGATTATTTTGACTTCACATGGCTTTACATACCGCGGTCTATGTCTGTATTTACATGCACATGTACTTACTTACAAGTACTATGTGGCATGCGTTATTGATCCATTGGAGACCTCTGATCAGGGTTTTCAATGTTTGCTGAACTCATCGACGACAACGGCTGATATCAGCAAATAGTTTGTTTGTTGTACCTCGTCAACAGGAACCATAGAAGATTCATAAATAAGATCTGGACGAGGTTTCCTTCACAACTTATTACATAAATCCATTTTTACGTCTCTGCAAACAAAGTAGACCCAGATCAGACGGCTCCTACAGTCTGCTCTGTTTGCTTATGAAACAACAAATATCTAATTTTACAGTTAGATACCTGCCAAGGTAAAAATATATTGTTTATGTTGCCATTACAATAGTTAAGCTAATTAATAATACAGTAATTATATATGACTTAAATATTCTTAATTATCCGTTTTGTTTTAAATCTAGACAATAGGTCACATGTTGCCCCTATACATTTTAAACTCCTTAATTGGTTACCCGTTTCAAAACGGGAAGACAAAAATACAATATGTCATGTTTTTTTAAAATAGAAACATGGAACTGCTCCTGATTACATCGGTGAACATTTTGTTTCTCTAAATTCAGTACATAACCGATGTACAAGGTTAAACATGACAGCAATCCCTATATCTGATGCTCCATTTAGATATATTTTTGTTGCAAATGGACGCTATGCTATTCAAAAAGGTGGAGGCTTTTTCTTACAGGAGTTTTACTAATGGAAAAGATTGCCTCGGATTATTACAAAATGTAAAACTCGTGGATATTTTAAAACTGTTATAAAAAACCACTTGCAGGACAGTTAGTATCTTTTCTTTCAGGTATGGGTCTGGTACTTAATGTTTCAACTTTAAAATATTATCAATCAGTGTTAGAGCTTTTGTGGTTCAGGATTTTAAAGTAGATTTTTTTTTATCTGAATTTTATACTTTCTGCCAGTTATTTATAAATTGATATTGTCAACGAGTTGTATTAGAAGGGCTGCAAATGCACATGGAGTTTATATGCACTTGTATGCTTCTAAATACAGTAAACCGCCGCTAATGCGACCACCAAAAAGGGGCATAATTCTGGGTGGCAGAGGCAGGTGGTAGCTTAATGCAGGACGAAAGTTATGCAGAAAGCTCCTATAGGAGCTTTCTGCATAACTTTCGTCCTGCATTAAGCAACCACCTGCTTTAGACGACATCAGTGGCTGTTTATTAAGTGGTCGCATTAGTGGGGTTTCACTGTATATCTCTTTGACATTTTAGCCTTTGTAGGCATGGCCAAAGTTATAATGTCTGTGATAATTCTAATGTATTTCATATATTTACTTGATATTTCATCTAGATTTGTTATTATGTATGCAACTTATCCAAGTTGAATTTCCTTTGAAAGAGTATAGGTGGCATTTTAACAAGGATATTTGGTGTATAATATAATTACTATATCATAATTTATGTGAATTCAGTAGTAATGTCTGTGATAAGCATTTTGTGAGAACATTTCGTGTCTCTGTCTGTCATACCAATATTATCAGGGATCACGATGAAAATAAGGAAAACGTTTGATTTCCTTTTTGCGTGCTATCCATGGTATTAGCGCGCATGACATTTTGTTTAATGCTCCTTGTTGTTATTGCCTTGTCATGTATACTTTTTACCGTAATAAAATCTCTCTATATATCTATATATTCATGGAGTAAAGGATTAGATAATATAGGAATAAATGGGTTAAGTAATACGTCTTGCTATATTTTAGCCACATATAGTTACACATATTCAAAAGTATTTCTATGATGATAAACAGAAACTCTTACACGGGGTGTCCATAATACATGTACATATTTGGCTTTATTCAATTAATTATTATCTAAACACGGTACGACGAAGATGAATTTAAGAGTTTAACACACTCAAGAAAAACAGTGTCAGATTCAGTTTATAGAAACAGCACAAGTTTGTCACTACAGTAAAACCTCTATAATGGCCACTAAATTACATCAAGTTTTTTGTGTTAAAGGCAGTTGGCTGCTTAAAGCAAGGTGACCGTTATAGAGAGGTTTAACTGTAGTCCTTTGTTACCATAGCCCATTTGTACAGTGTACTCAAAAAGGACATACATTAATGTACAGTAAAATCCCTCTAATGCGACCACCAAAAAGGGGCATAATTCTTGGTGCCAGGGACAGGTGGTAGCTTAATACAAGACGAAAGTTACACAGAAAGCTCCTTTCTGCTTAACTTTCGTCCTGCATTAAGCAACCACTTGCTTATAAAGACAGCAATGTTTATTCATTAAGTGGTCGAATTAGAGGGATTTTACTGTACAATGCTACTGGACTAATACAACCATATAAATGAAAATCAAGATTTAAATAAAGTTCATTTTATGTTTATTTCAACTATATCATAAAGTTCACCAACTGAGTATTTTGTTGACATTAATTCTTTGAATGCAGGATACACATGTAATGGTATTTGCAAACAGTGTGGACCAAGATAAGAGGGCTCCTAAGTCAGCCTTCTGGTCAGGGTATGCACTGTTTGTCAGCCAATATCAATCAGCAAGTTTAAGCGTTTGATACTTACATGACACTACAATTAAACACCAATAGAATATTCAGCACTCAAAGTCGTAACACACACATTTATACACACGTTATAATATATACAGTAAAACCTCTCTATAACGGACACTGATTTATGTTAATTAGTTGGTTCTTAGAGCAGGTGGCTGCTTAAAGCAAGGTATATAGTATGTACCATCTCTCCTCTCATATGAATAATATTGCAGATCATGTTACATATATACAGACCATTCCACAATTCAATGTGTTTAACCATTTGAATGCTGAATGTTTCAAATTTGAAAGACCTACCAGTGTTTAACGGTGAATTCCATTTGTGAAAGAAGAATTAAATTTACACAGTGCGCTACTCGAAATGATATATCTACACTTTCAATTATCTCGTGTTCCGCCTTCGAAGGATTAACTCCCACCATCGATTCAATCAAGTATGAGTTTCAGCATATGTTTTATTTAATATATAGGTAATATTTTATAAATACAGATGATTCATTATCACTCACAATGGAAGTAACAAGTAACGTTATTTTAATACACATAATACCATATCATAACAATATCATTTTGTCATATCTACCCTGTAACATCCTAAGCGTAAACATTCGATTACTTTTACAAGCAGTTTCGATCTTGATGCGACACCGAAAGGCGCCAAGTAACTCGATGTAGATGCCAAGTAACTCGGTGTATATGCCAAGTAACTCAGTCTTGATGCCAAGTAACTCGGTGCCTCAGGGTACACGCCGCTTAGCAATCCGCTTGAATGTTTGTAGAAAAGACAAAGTATAAATACGAACAAGGATAAGATTTAAAACGGGTAACCAAAGGTTGCACACAGTCAGTCAAAGATCATGTTTATACGACCACCAAAAAAGAGGTCTTATTATGTACGTTAATAGTTGTAGTTGCTTCATGCATATAGAAGCTTTTTCATCCTGTATTCAGTAACTACATGTATTTAATTTTGCTTTTAAAGAACACTATGGTCGATCCTTCTACAATCGATCACCACGGTTCCCTCTTTGCTTGTACGACGACAGAAAGGACATAGTACGATGACAAGCCCAACATACGAATTTACAGTAAACCCTGTTTTAACCCAATACCCGATTTACACGCCCTTTCGCACCTTTACATACAGAGTAGTCCCAGACCAGATGACTCATGTAGGACCTGCCAGGTCAGGGTCTGCTCTGTTTGCCTATGGAATGATATACAGTTGAACTTCGATATCTCGAACTCGGATAACTCGAACTTCGGGATAACTCGAACTTAAAAGTTAGGTCCATCCAAATTTTACAATACAGAATTGTTCTAAAATGTATCACTAAACAAATCTAGAAAACACATGTAACAACTTGATGTAGGTCTAAAGTAAAACTGAAAGCTTCCACAGGAGCTTTCAGCATTACTTTAGGCCTACATTAAGCTGTGAACTTGAAATATTCATCAGATTACAGATCGGATGACTCGAGGCACTGTTATCTCGAACTTATTTGTATGGTCCCTTGAAGTTCGAGTTATCGAAGTTTACCTGTAGATCTGATCCTACAGTATATACCATGGACAAACAATCATGATTTCCCATACCATTATAAAATACATCAAATACATATTCATGATGTCATTTTTCTTACATAAATATTCATGATGTAAAGGTAATACAGTAAACTCCTTTTGGGACTTAACCAATTACTTTTGGGACATTTTACACTTAAACAGACATGATAGGACATCTAATTACACAAATACTTTGACTTGGTAAATATGTAAAAATCACTGCAAAACTTTTGGATCCAGATAAGACTTTGACTAATTATGCATCTCATTAAGATCCAAACTGTTTGATACTATCATCAAGCTTCGACTAATAATAATTGAAACATGGAATATAACCACAAAACAATAACTGCGGATAAAAGCTATTTACAGCTTATATGATTAACGTTTTTTTTTTTTATAGAGAAGCATGTTGATACCTATGCAAAAACAGTAGACCCAGAACAGATGGTTCCTGTAGGTGCCATCTCGTGAGGGTCTGATCTGTTTGCCTATGTAATAATACAGATCTGATTTTACAATTTGTGTCGTGGTAAAACGTTCCTTGTTCATAGTGCCAAAATAAAATAGAATCACAATTTCTAACATAACTATTCATCAGCTAAAAGTTCATCTTTCCAATTTATTGCACTAAAGCTACACAGTACAGGTATCATTTCTAACCATTATCATGCTGAATTTTTTTTTACTAAAACCCCGGGGGTCCGTATTATTGAAGATCGTACAACTTCTAGATGCTAACGTGTTGAGTTAAAACTAATTTCTGTTTTACGAATTTAGGCTTAATTGCTGTACAACAGAATATGCAATAAGTTGGCAATCCAAGTCTTAGGGATCATTGTAAATTAGCATTAATGATTCATTTGGTCGTACGATGTTTTGAGTTCCAGAGTTTGTCGAAAATATGATTTATTCATATCGACTGAATATGATTTTTTCTCGAACTTCACTCATCTTGATCCAAGCTGTTTGTACATGCTAGTATTGTATTGGCGCTATATTAAATGTGATCAGTATAAATATATACATATTTGTGTACACTATGTATCAAGGAAGATATGGATGATAGTTATAAAGTATTGAGATACCAGTTAACTCCTATCATATTACCTTGTCTTGTATTGTACAACTGTTTTGTCAAAATTGTATGTATCTGAATTTCTTGTTTGTGTGTTTAACTCTTCATAATCTGGAGGAAATAAAGCTGTTTATATGAGCAGGGCTAACCGTGTCAATGGGGATTATAAAGGAACACTATAGACCCTGTAGACAGCGGCATTGTCTATGAAGGTTTGTACTTTGTATGCAAATGTAAACCCACATTATCTGGTTGACTACTCTTTAATCACCGGTTAGAGAAGAACCATAAGAACGACGCATATATCGTTTGTTTTCAGACTATATACCGAGGACGTAACCATGGTAACTACATTTATTTATGTAACATTTATCAGCAATGTACAGTCATTGCCTCGTTCAATGTTGAAAATATATCCGAGATTCTCACTGGGAAAATGAGTCCGATTGCAAACAGTGTCGATAAAGACTTTAAAATAAGATATCACATCTACAATGAGACATCTGGCCAGGTTTTACCCTGTTTTGATATATGTATAGAGATAATGTATAAAACCCTCTAAACTGGACCTTCAAATCAGTATCATTGTCGGTCTTTAAGACAGGTGTTAGATCAATGCAGTGTGAAAGTCGTAAAAAGCTCTTATTGGCGCTTTCAGTATGACGTTTACCCTGCATTAAGCAGTCACCTGTCTAAGAATTCTTCTGCATTGAACATTCCGGTTCAAAGGGGTATACAGTACATACATGACACTGTGTCACAAACAGTATCCACACTGTCTGCTATACAATAAGACCCTTTTTCCAAGGGAGTGGTCAGCATTCCAAAATGAAAATGTGATTAAGATTTAACCCGTTTGAAGAATAATCACCACCTATTTGCAATTCAATTGCAGGTGCATTAGTTTTGGACTTAATTCTTAAAATAATAAAGCACATTAAATTACAAAATGAATTTGATCAGATCACATATTTTCGTGGAATGCAAAGTTCGTCTTCAATCCGTCCTTATCCAGTCCACGGTAACGTCTGAAAATATACAATCCCACTACTCCAAGTATTATCCCCAGAATGAGCATCCCGACGGACAGTCCAACAAGTTCTCCTGAAAATGAAAACAAAACCAGGAATATTCCAAAGTGAAACGAGTTATTATGAAAGCTATACAAAATATACTAACCGCTGCTATCATATTAACGCTTTTTCGTGCCTTTGCAAACAGAGTAGAACCAGATCATATGGCTACTGTAGGAACCGTGTGATGAGAGTCTGCTTTGTCTGCTTATAAATCACATGGCTACTGTAGGAACCGTGTGATCAGAGTCTCCTCTGTCTGCTTATAAAGTATAATAATTATACCTAATTCTACAGTTTCTACCATTACCAATTATCCCTGTGTACCTGTGTCATTATGAAAACCAGTAGCTAATAAATATTCATGATGGCATTATTTCTTACATGGATATTCAACAGGAAATGGTTAAAAAGGGAAATTGAACATTGGCCATTTCCTCAATGACTACTAATTTAAAAAAAATCATCATTGCATGAATATTCATAGATTGTATAATTTATATTCAAAGATTATAAGAATTATTATATTATTACTATGTGTGGCTGTTACAGAAACTTCAGAATCAGATCTAGCATATACAGCAGTCGATATTAAGAGTAGGGCATCGCGCCCAGGTTTCTCTGTATCCTCTCTCCTTTCTCTGGGGTGTCCATTTAGCCCATAGTGAGCAGAAACGGACGTTAATCAACACAAACAAACAAACATACAGCAGCTCCTAATCAGACAACTCAAACAGGAGATATCTAATCCGGGTTTACTCTGTTTGCAAAAGTGCAAAAAGTCGTCTTTGTGAGAGAATGGGTTAATACCTTAAGCCATGTAGACTCAATTTAAATATCTAAAACAATTAGTTTTTTTCTGCCACGATAGGAAATAATGGTGGGACAAGCCAACGGTGAGATGATGATACGACAACTTGCAAACATTATATGATCGTGGAAAATATATCGAATTTTGTGATTACAAGTGGTTTATATTATTATACCACATTTATATAGCACTCTTTTCACACAGGATATATGCGTTCAAAAGCGCTTCTGATTAATAAATTACACCAGAGTGTTCAAAGGAACACATATGTCATCTGCTGGGAGAAATGTGACGGACGGATGGACGTGTAGCCGGGTAGAGATTGTGGTGAAATAAGATGATAAGCTTTACTGTTTGGCTTGGTAGCTCAGTCGGTAGAGTGTTGGCATGGTAAGCCAGGGACCCGGGTTCGAGTCCCTGTTACATTTGACATTTATACGTAAATAACCCACAGGGTGATTTATATGAAGATAATATGAAGATTATATGAAGATGATTTGTAATAATAAGAAACTCGTGAAATGTTCTTTGAGTAATAATTCGGGACGAATTCTTGTGTAGAGTGTTGGCATGGTAAGCCAGAGACACTTGGTTCGAGTCCAAGTCGAGTCACAGCTCACCATGTTACAGACGGACGGACGGACGGACAATCAGACAGACAGACAGACAGACAGACGACAGAAAAATGATCCCTATGTGATATATTGCTTCTCGGCAAGTGACGCAAAAACAGAGTATATTCAATGCATATAGAATATTTTAAAAAAAGATATCTAAGATAAAGATATTGATAATAATAATACAAATAGAATTAATCTAAGAATCAAAGTTAATAACCAAATCATCCTTTTCCGTAAGTTTCTATGTCTGTAAATCAAAGGAAGTAGACGCATACTGTGACTATATTGTCAGCTCACTCAGATAACCAAAACTTAAATGTAGCATTCTATGTACAGTGTAAGTACTTCACACTGTTACGGCCCAGATCCACCACAAAATATTGCCTTATATATGTCGGGCAATGGGATTTTAAGCTGAATCTGAAGAAATGGTCACCTTTATATGCGGTTCAAACAAACATAATTATAGTTGTTTATACAGGAAAGCGAGCATGCGACCTATCGGGTATTTATGTACAACTGACGATAACAATTATACAAGAGCTACAGATAAATATGTGTAACCAAATACTAAAACCGTTATTTCTCCACCAAGCCATATGTTCTGACCATTCCTTAGAATCGTCTAAAGAGTTGTCACAACATGGTTTGGTGGAGAAGTTATTTTTTAAAAATGATTTAACTTACGCATCTTATCTAGACCTCTGATCATACCAGAGTTGTGAAACTTTTGCTCTAGTCTAACTTCATTCTAATTTCATTCTCAGGCATCTGACTTGTCTGAAACTCACATCTGACAACATTGATAATGTGAGACTCAGAAGTGTTATAACTACGATACCTGACGTATCATATCAATTCGGTCTTACCAGTATCGCTGGCTTTAGAAGGGACTACGATACCTAACGTATCATATCAATTTGGTCTTACCAGTATCGCTGGCTTTAGAAGGGTCTTCTCCTTTCCTCTGCGAATCTGGTGTTGGTATTGCATTAGCTGTTGAAGATGAACCTGCAAATACAAAATAAGCATTTTATACAATCTGTCTGCTTCTGTATATACAAAGAACACGCTTTACCTGTGGTTACTGCTAAAACTCATTGCATGTGCCGCATTCAATTTGAATGTTGTATAACGGTTGTGCAAGCAGTCCCCATTACATATATCCTACAAACGGATCACCTTGCCACATTTCGCTAGCAGGAATTAATATTAGTGTGTTCTTGATGATTAATAAAAACACTGCTAACGATCGTCTGTCGCACAAAACCAATGTTTGGAAAAGCCATAACTCTTTAAATGAAGTACATGTAATGGTCTTTTACCAGGTTGGTACCTTTGTGGTGATGAACAGCCGTGTGATATGGGTGGCTGTGCCACTGTCGAATATGTTTTAGCACAGTGACAATGACAACGTCGCCCGCGACAAACGTCACTACGACGACACCAAGGCTATGGCAACATTTCGAATTTTAATTTAGTTAGAAAACAACAGACAAGCTAGAATTGTAAAATGGTATTCTTTATTGGTTTGAAATGTCTTAGTTTTCTTTCTTTATTGGTTTGAAGTGTCTTGGTTTTCTTTCTGTATTGGTTTAAAATGTCTTGGTTCTTGGTTTTCTTTCTGTATTGGTTTGAAATGTCTTGGTTTTCTTTCTGTATTGGTTTGAAATGTCTTGGTTTTCTTTCTTTATTGGTTTGAAATGTCTTGGTTTTCTTTCTGTATTGGTTTGAAATGTCTTGGTTTTCTTTCTGTATTGGTTTGAAATGTCTTGGTTTTCTTTCTGTATTGGTTTGAAATGTCTTGGTTTTCTTTCTGTATTGGTTTGAAATGTCTTGGTTTTCTTTCTTTACACTGTTAACCTTTAACTCCTTCCTATACAAACGCCCTTTTCATGTCTTTGCAATCAGTGAAGACATAACTCTTATAGGAGCCGTCTGATCTGGATCTGGGTCTGCCCTGTTTGCTTATGAAATCATAAACAACATCAGCTAGGGTGAATGCTGTAACACTCAAATGCAACGTAAAGATCATGCAATATGCGAGATAAACTGTATTATCCCACACAATGGTGTAAGAATCTAAATTATATTTTAGTTATACAGTATAACCTGTCTAAAGCGGCCATCGAATAGGTCGGTCTAATTGCTGATAGTTAAAGAATGTGATAGTTTAATGCAGATAAAAATAATCCAGGAAGAATATTTCTGCATTACTTTTGCCCTGTATTAAGCAACCATTTGATTTCTGCTTTCAATCATTAAACGGTCTTACTGTACAACACTGCATGGTGTTTTACATGTAGACTTCAGTTTGTTGTTTAGATGATGGTATTAGACCACTCGGCCTAAAAGTCCCATCATCCATATACTCTTTTATCACTTACTGTGATCTAACACATGATAAATTACTATAACGCATAAACTCTACTACACAAACGGCTTAACCCTATCACCGCAGCAGTCGCATAAATGCACCACGACAAATAGTGCAGTCCAAGATCAGACGCCGCCTTTTCAAGGCGGCGTCTGATCAGGGACTTCACTATTTGTCTCAATCTCTATTTCTATATATGTGCTTTATTCCTTTGAAATTTGCATTTATTTATCTCATTGCCTTATTTTACTGAATGATTTAACAAACTTGGATTGCAGACGACAATTAGATATTTGGCGCCGAAAGGGTTAACTTTTTGAATGCGGGACACGCATACACTGTGATAGGCAAACAATGTAGACCAAGATTAAAGAGCTCCTAGAGTAGCCATCCGATTGAGGTCTACCTAGTTTGTCATTCAAAGTCCTCTAGCAAGTTTAAGCCTTTCATACTGAGTGGACTCTGTAGTTAAACACCGGTGGGCTAGTCCACTGTGACAATTCAGCTTTGAAGGGATGGATTTTCATTACCATCCACGGTCATAATTATCAAATTAAACTCAAAACAATGTAGTAAGACTTTTGTGATGATGAAATAACTGACTAAACCTTTTTAATGTCTTTGGATGATTCGTTTTTAACTTTCTTTTATTTCTGAAATGATCAAAGTCGATAATACCGTAGTTTGAATCCTGATAGACACCCGCATTATTTAACATTCTAACTGTTTTCACGGTAAATATATTTTCTCCCAAGGGATGCTACAGGATAACTCATTGCACGCTCGTGGCAAAACCGTGGTTACACATGCAAACAGTTTGGATTTAGGTGAGACGACGCATAATGTGGCGTCATTGACCATATGTTTGAAATGAAACGCTATACATTGTATTTTTAAGAATTGATGCGGATGGAACTTATTACAGACAATTCATTACTTAGCATGCAAAGATTCAAGAGTGTTTACCGTGTGTGTGTACTGTAGAACTCTTTGTGGATTGTGTCAAAGTGGTTGGTACATGTGCTGATGTTGATGATGCTACAAAAAATGAACAAACATATAAAATCAATAATACATTATCTGATGGTTCAATAAAACTGAATCAGTATTTACTGGCAACTCATTGAACATTATGTTTTGTTTTTAACTGAAAACTAAGTTTTGAAGGTACTAATCTAAACATCAGACTAGGAAAAGTGAAGATTTAAAACATTTATGTTATGCTTGGATTCTGTTCTCGAAGTTCAATGCACCTATCATTTAACCCTGTCTCTACTCTCTAATAAATATTTATGCATGAATTGATTACTTAATGAATAGTTATTATCTTATATTTATAATGTACACTTTTCAGGAGAATGTTTGGCTTACGCAAATACTGTAGGATCATACGTATATAATGCCACAAGCAAACAGGGCAGACCTGATTAAACAATTCCTACAACAGCTGTCTGATATGGTTTAGTCTACCCTGTCTGTAAATACATTAAAACAGTGGTTATATGTGGGAAATATTTAAATTATTTTCGTTCCAAAGGCATACACTTAGCTTTGCAGTTATTTGATATCTAAATGAAGACCGTCATAGTTACAGTTGCAACAATTTAGAAAAATATATCGAAGCGTTGATTGCAATACGAAACTCACTTTTAGAAGTTGTTGGTGTTGTTGTTGATGCTGCTGTGGTTGGTAGCTTGACTGTCACAGTGGTAGCTGTGGAACATTAAAAGAACAATAGCAGAGCCTCTCAAAAACAGTCACGTAACATATCTAATCGTCTCTACATGTACGGCACGTGTCAGCTTAATGTAGGGCAAAGGTAAGCATAGAGCTCCCTGTGCGGCACCCTGTGCTAATTTCGATTTGCATAAACCCTTTAAATGATGGATATACACTTAACAAATAATGGCATCATGGATATGTTCGCAATATATAAAAGCCGATGAACAAAGAAACGTTGCACCATGGCAGAAACTGTGAAGTCAGATCTATCTTATTTCATAAGCAAATAGAACAGACCCTAAACAGATGGCTATTAGAGGAGGCGTCTGAACTGGGTTACTCTGTTGGCCAAGGTGTCAAAAGGCGTATCTATTAGTTAAAAGCTTAGTATACCTACCTTTAGTTCCAGCTGAGGAAGGAGACGATTTGGGTGGAAAATAAATTCCTGAAACATAAACACATTTCTGATGTCATACCCTTACTGCACTGTGTTCTTCAATGATTTCTCCCAGATTTGGCACTGGACTGTCCATGCCGATTCTGGAGGGAAACTATTTCTATAAACGGTAAAATATGGTAACTAGTTCAGTCCCTGGTCAGAGGGCTCCATCAGAAATATTTGATATGGGTCTACACTGTTTGCTAAGGCTTTCAATTCTGCTCCCGCATTATAAGGAATTAAGATTGCAAACAATGCAGTTGAAAATAACAATAACTTTTACAAAGAACATTTATATAAGTTACCTAAGTTGCAATAGATACATATACAAACAATAATACAACAGAACCTGTCTTAAGCGACCTTTCCTTAATTGAAAATAGGAATCTTATAAAGCAATTGGTTGCTATAGGAGCTTTTTGCATTACTTTCGACTTGCATTAAATTACCACCTGCCTTTCAGACCCATAATTAGACCTATTTTTGATGGCCGTTTAAGACAGGTTCTACTGTAATCACAAATTAAGGAAAACACATTTCTATAACTATTCATTTATTCATCACAGACCAAGATCATTCACCGCCCATAGACCACATACAACATTAACCCTTATTCTACTGAAATATCGATGCCTAATTATACCATGGCCCCGATGTTATTGATGCCTAATTATACCCTGGCCCTGAGGTTATAAAAAGGGCACCGCAAGCAGGTGCCAACGCTCGTATGTCGTCATTGTCAAGATGAACATGCATACCAAAAATGAAGGTTGTAAATGAAAAATTGAAGAAATTATGGTCAATGTTAAGATTTCGGACGACAACGACGACAACGACGTGGACGCTGGAGTTACGACAATAGCTCGTCGAAACAGACGAGCTAAAAAAACTTTTCTTGAGCCTGATACCATTCACAAGCATCTGAATGGTCAGGTTGTGCGCTTGCTCTGAAACCAACCGACCAGATACTTGAGAATGATCTCAGACTCAGCTCTATAACTTTATGCCCAGATATGTTGTATCCTTGCCTTTTGATTTGCCCAAGCTATTGCGAAACTATTGACCAAGTGTCAGGTAGATTGGGGTTAATTACTTGGCATTTTATCTGGACCTAAACTGTTTGTAAGTGCAAGTCGGGTCACGCTTAGAATCATTCATCGCCCATGTCGCCGGAAAGCAACTCATAGCGCTTGCTTTTGTTTGCAAATCTGTGATTACCGTTGCAGCTTGGCATCTAATCAGGATCCAAACTGTTTTGCAGGCCATTTTGTGTTTTATAGAAGAACTTAAAGCAGACGACATTGTTTGCAGATGACAATTATTTGGCGCCAAAATAAATAACAATCTATGACGTTTACTTACTTGAATATCGGTTGCAAAAGTTCATAACACTCAATGATCTGTTTACATCTGCACTGTCCGGAGGAGCTGATGTCAAATAGCAAGTGACTATATGAGGGCAGAAGTAGAACCCTGAAATAGCACATAATCCTTTACCCTATGAATATTTATGTAAGGAATAATAACTGAATGAATATTGATAAAATGAGTTTATAGGGCAAAATGAACAAGGGCATCTTAACCATTGCAGAAACTAGCTGTGGAATCAAATCAATATTATGTCGTATGCAAACTTCAGATCCTGGTCAGATAGCTCCTACAGTATTGGTCTGATCTTGGTCTACCCGTTTTGCAGAGGTGTTTAAAATGCATATTTAAATGGAGTAAAGGGCAAATTATGCACGAATTAAATGATAACTAGGTGCAGTTGTGTCATAATATATATAAAACGCATTAAATTTAACTCTGTACATGTAACTTTAATTTGCTTATCATTATTAACCCTTTCGCTAACAATGCCGGATCTGTGATTACCTATGCAAACAGTTTGGATCCAGATGAGACGCCGAGTAACTCGGCGTCTCATCAGGATCCAAAATGTTTGTTACTGTTACTATGTTTTTGAAACAAAAATTGGGAAAATAAAAAAAATGAAATTTGTAGCAGACGACAAAGTTAGCAGACGACAGAGTATGGCAGCGAAAGGTTAAGATTCATTATATCTTACATTTAAATGTGGTAAAATGCATTCATATGCAACAAGGGGTTTTACGATTTTAATACAGTATAATCTATCTAAGCGGCAGTCAAAAGAGGTCTTCTTATGGATCTGTAAGGCAGCTGGTAACTTAATGTAGGTCAAAGGTAATGCGGAAAACTCCTATATGAGCTTTCTGCATTACTTTCGCCCTGAATTAAGCAACAACCTTTTTTAACGCTCATATGTTCAATAAATAAATGGTCGTTTAAGACAGTTTCTACTGTATCTATAGGCAATGAAACGCTATTGCAATAAAACATTGCGAACGTTCCATTAATGTTCTTATTTACAATCAGTAATTGGAATTTGATTGTAGTAAAATACAAATTCACCCTTTACTCCACACATGTGCCTTTCTATGCCTTCGTAAACAGAGTAGACCCAGATCAGATAGCCGCCATATGAGTCGTCTGATCAGGGTCTGCGCCGTTTGCTTATGAAATAGTATAGATATGATGCTATAGTTTTTGTCTTGGCAAAATATTTCATGTGTTCATGTGGTGTTATAAAACTTAATCTAATTAATATTCTTGATTTCTAACATAAATGTTCACGGAGTAAAGGGTTATATGCAATAAATAAGATTCATTTATATTCAGTTGTTGCAAAGTGGGTTGGTTATTGTCTACTAAATGCCGCTGTCTTAGATCTGTCAGTTTCCTTTACAATTTGCGAAACAAAAGCTATGAGTATCATCTATCTGATAAAATATCTAACTGCATATTACCGGATGATACGTTTTGTATTTACAGTAACTGTAATTACAGTAAAACCTCTCTATAACAGCCACTAAATTACATCAAGTATTTTGTGTTAAAGGCAAGTGACTGCTTAAAGCAAGGTGAAAGTAAAACAGAGCGCGTTTTGTTTTACTTTCACCTTGCTTTAAGCAGCCACCAACCCTTAAATTGTGACCACTCCTTGGAATCTTAATCTTTGAGACGATTCTAAACAGTGGTCACAACATAGAACTTGGTGGAGAAGTAACGTTATTCTTGAAAATGTTTGAATTTACACATCTTATCTGGATCTATGTAAAACACTTATTGATTAAAATGAATGATTCAATGAGTATAAATGTCTTGCTAAATTACATTTATACAACAATAATATGGTATAATAGTGCATCCATAAATTATTTGTTCTGCATACTCGTATGAATACACCTTTTATTATTTTTAGAGTCATAATGTCAACATTGAATATAATGACAAATAGGGATTAGATAATAAAGATGTTAATGAATATGGTTAAAAGAGCTAAAATGAGTACCAATTATCAATACAGTAACACCTCTCTATAACGGCCAATAATTTGTGTTAATTAGTTGGTATTTAGGGCAGGTGGCTGCTTAAAGCAAGGTGAAAGTAAAACAGAACGCTCCTCTAGGAGCGTTCTGTTTTACTTTCAAATTGCTTTAAACGACCGCCTGCCTGTAACACAAAATATTTGATGTAATTTAGTGGCCGTTATAGAGAGGTTTTACTGTATGTCCGACTATATAAATCCTTTATCTGTCGAATATTCATGTAAGAAAGAAACTTATAAGCTGAGTTTTATACTGCCATGTGTACACACGATGTTTTGGTATTGGTTGAATTTGTAGTGTTAATATAGTTATAATGAGCAGACCCTGATCAGAAAGTACCTACAGGGGCCGTCTGGTGATCTTGGATTACCCTGTTTGCAAGGCGTTAAAATGTATTCATACGAGGGAAAGGTTTAAATAAAAGTCAGAGCAGTGTATATGCCATGGACTGCCTGAGCTAAACCCATTCATAAGCTATTTTAACACAATATCGGAAGATTCAATCTAAACGTACATTTCAAAATAAGATACCTCAGTAAAGGCTGTTTGAAAATAAGACTTACCCTTGCAACCATCACCTTGTTGGTCGATGCAAAACTTGGAACAGTCTTCCATTGAACCATCTTTTGTGTTTATTACAGATGCTCGGAAGGCGAAGTTATTCGCGTCTATGATTTTGAAATCTTTATCGTAGGTGTCTGGATATCAAGAATAGTATAACAATTATGTATACAACATGTTCTAATAGCATATACATATACAAGTAATATGATAGCTACAGTATGAGCAGCGTAATGAAAATGGTTTCTCCAGAGCTATGAAAACCGGGAAAACCTTTAACAGGCATCAGTCTAATCAAGACTACACGGTATGACAATCATCCGAATTTACAGAATGCATTTCCCAAACAGACAAATTAAGACTTGGGCAGTATGTTGGCTTGTCTGTTCTACACCATTCGTATGTGAAACTATATCTAGAATACACATCCGTTTTTCTCTCATGGTACAAGCATGTGATATCGTCCGCACCTTGTCGCACTCTTTACGTACGTGCGGGATTTATTTCTATGACCATTCATCAGAAAATGCTTTAAGTCAAAACAGGTAATGCACGGTGAAATATGTGCTTAATTTGTTCAAACGTCTAATAAGCTGTAGCATTTGTTTTACATGTAACTGTCAAAATCTTAATCTGATATCTACCTACTAATGACATTAAATAATACACTATTCTAACGGCAGTACAACAGCAACCATAGGTATAGAACACGGTAAAGCAGTTTGCAAATATATTGTAATTAATGCTCATATATAATGTTGCAAAGATTCGTAAGATTTAAAGAATTGCATCTTTATAAGTTACATCAGCTTATTAGTTCAAAATGAATAGAAGCAAATTCTATAATCAGAAAATTGTATTAACATTTTACTCCATGAATATTCATGAAAGAAATGATGTATCTACGAATATTAATTAGCTGCATAATTATAATGGCATATGAACAAACATGTTTTCACTTTGGTAAAAAGCAGACCCAGGGTCCATGCTTATAAAACGTTTAGTTGAGTCTGAGATCGTTCTCAAGCCTTTGATTGGTCAGATTTGAGCCTTTGGCTCAAATCTGACCAATCAAAAGATTGAGAACGAAAATATGACCAATCAAAAGCTTGAGAACGAAACTCAGACTCAACTAAAAGCTTTATAAGCATGGACCCTGATCATAAAGTTGCTACAAGAGCTATCTGAGCTGGATCTAATCTGTTTGCAAAGGTTATAAAAGGTGTATCTATGGAGTAAAGAGTTAGAATAATTATAATAATAATTTAATGATAATAAAACCACTACACAGATGTTTCTTCTGATATGGCGACTCACTTGTATAATGATTGCATGTTACAGTACTCGAAATGTTAGGTGTCCCAACCACCCGATCAACAAAGAGAAGGCATTGCTGAACCTTTGAACAATATTGCAGAGATCTGCACATCATCTGTTTGTTCGTGAAGCACAGTTTGGCACAGTCTCCGTCTGACTGTACGTTTGGAATCATGGCATTCACATAGGAAGCGATTGGTACTATACCAGGCGTTTGAACAAAGTCTGTCAGGTAGTTTCCTGTAGACAAATGTAGTGTAAGAGGTTACACAGTCAAATCCATTTAACCTTAAACTTCATGAATATTCATGTAAGACATAATGACATCGTGAATATTAATTAACTGATTACCTATAATGCCACTATAAACAGGGGGTGATCTATACTATGCCATAAGCAAACAGAGCAAACCCCGGTCAGACGGATCCTACAGGGGCCATCTGATCTGGGTCTACTCTATTTGCAAAGGTATCAAAAGACGTATTTGTTTTAGTAAAGGGTTAAAGTTACCACACAACAGAAGTATTATTATAAGTTAAGTTTAACCCATTTACCTAATGAATAATCATGCAAGAAATAATGACATTATGAATATTATTAAGACGAATTTTTAATTGGCGTGTGAACACATGATGCTTTGGCTATAGCCAAATCTTTAGGATCATATCTGTATTATCGCATAGCCAAATAGAGCAGACCCGATCCGATTCAGACTTTCTCAAAACTTTAAAAGATGTATCTGTAAGGAAATGGGTTAAGATATGCTGTAACACAGGACAATAGATATAAAAATAGTCAATATGGGGTTTTCTGTATTGCATGTACCTTTGTTCTGTATTAAGCCATCACCTGTTGTTTAGATTTAGAGCATTTGTTGCCTTGATGGTCACTTAACCAGTAATCATCAACCATCAATCTGAATAACATCTTCTTACATGGGTAACTGTGATCATGTTTGTTCTGCTTATAAAACAATCATGGAAACACAGTCAAAATTCAGGGTTTCAAATGTTTTTACCCTGTAGTATTTGTATGCTCTGGATATGAAATTTTACTTTGATTTTTCACTAACTGGACAGTGTATCAGACTAAATTCGGTGATGACTGGATAAGAACTAAGTTACGGTTACTTTTATATCACTGTATACACTGCTAAAATTATCAGTGGGACATGGTTAAGATCACTCATGATCGATATGCAAGTACATGGATGTCTGAAAATGGCAAATATGTGATTACCTGTGCGAATAGTTTGGATCCAGATGTGAGGCCATGTGCCTCTGCGACTGAATAGGGTCATGACTGTTAGATATTGTGATTATGGTTTTATGGGAGCTATCAGTCAGAATATTCTGTTTGCTCATGGAATCACATAGATCTGAATCTACAGTCTCTGCCTTGGACAAACGATCGTTTGTTTATATACTACAGTAGAACCCCTCTAATGCGACCAGTTACTGAATAAATATGGGTGTCTTTATAAGCAGGTGGTTGATTAATACCGGACAAAAGTAATACAGAAAGCTCCTCATTACTGTTATCCTGCATTAAGCTACCACTTGCATCTAGCACCTAGAATAATACCTCTTTTAGGTGGTCGCATGAGCGGGGTTTTATTGTATTAGAAATATTCTAGCGATAAATAGTCAAGATGTCATTATATCTATCGTAAATGGATATCAATCAGATAATAGCAGACAACACATTTTGCAGACGACAATCTGTAGCGGTTAAAGATATAAAATCAGGCGGTTAAGTAATACAGAACAAAAGCAATGGAACTTTATGCAGACGGTTTAGCTCGCTTTAATTCTTTCGCCCCTGTATGTGAAATCGTAGCAACATTCGAAACAGTTTGGATCCAGAGGAGACGTCAGGTACATGTAACCTGGCGTCATATCTGGATGCAAACTGTTTGACATTGATTATATTTTTGTACAAACAATGAAGAAAACTCCAATTTGGAACCCACAGCAGATGACACTCTTAACAGATGTTATGTTTTGGCAGCGAAAGGTTTTTACAGTACTATCTATCTTAACCCATTCCCTCATATTGACGACTTTTGACGACTCTGTAAAAGTCATTTTGTGAAACCATTGCGATAAAAAGAGCATTTGCTCCTATAGGAGCAAATCCTCTATTTATCACAATGGTTTCAAATTACAAAATTCTAAAAAAATTCTTTTTCTCTAGTTAAATTTCCTTTTCGGTAGATTTATTCATAGAGGTTGTATCTAAACATAGCCTATGAGGTAATGGGTTAAACAGGGTATTTAGACTACCTGGTCCTTATAGAGAAGTGTAACTGTATAACATATACCCATTCAACCCTTAATTATCAAAGTGGAGTGACCCATCAGTGTTTTATTATGCAATCAACGTGGAGTGACCCATCAGTGTTTTATTATGCAGTCAACGTGGAGTGACCCATCAGTGTTTTATTATTCAGTCAACGTGGAGTGACCCATCAGTGTTTTATTATGCAATCAACGTGGAGTGACCCATCAGTGTTTTATTATGCAGTCAACGTGGAGTGACCCATCAGTGTTTTATTATGCAATCAACGTGGAGTGACCCATCAGTGTTTAATAATGCAGTCAACGTGGAGTGACCCATCAGTGTTTTATTATGCAGTCAACGTGGAGTGACCCATCAGTGTTTTATTATGCAATCAACGTGGAGTGACCCATCAGTGTTTTATTATTCAGTCAACGTGGAGTGACCCATCAGTGTTTTATTATGCAATCAACGTGGAGTGACCCATCAGTGTTTTATTATGCAGTCAACGTGGAGTGACCCATCAGTGTTTTATTATGCAGTCAACGTGGAGTGACCCATCAGTGTTTTATTATGCAGTCAACGTGGAGTGACCCATCAGTGTTTTATTATGCAGTCAACGTGGAGTGACCCATCAGTGTTTTATTATGCAGTCAACGTGGAGTGACCCATCAGTGTTTTATTATGCAGTCAACGTGGAGTGACCCATCAGTGTTTAATAATGCAGTCAACGTGGAGTGACCCATCAGTGTTTTATTATGCAGTCAACGTGGAGTGACCCATCAGTGTTTTATTATGCAATCAACGTGGAGTGTCCCATCAGTGTTTTATTATATAGTCAACGTGGAGTGACCCATCAGTGTTTTATTATGCAATCAACGTGGAGTGACCCATCAGTGTTTTATTATGCAGTCAACGTGGAGTGACCCATCAGTGTTTTAGTATGCAGTCAACGTGGAGTGACCCATCAGTGTTTAATAATGCAGTCAACGTGGAGTGACCCATCAGTGTTTTATTATGCAGTCAACGTGGAGTGACCCATCAGTGTTTTATTATGCAATCAACGTGGAGTGACCCATCAGTGTTTTATTATTCAGTCAACGTGGAGTGACCCATCAGTGTTTTATTATGCAATCAACGTGGAGTGACCCATCAGTGTTTTATTATGCAGTCAACGTGGAGTGACCCATCAGTGTTTTATTATGCAGTCAACTCAGTATGAAAGGCTTAAACTGACCAGAGGATGTTGAATGGTAAACAGTACAGACACAAATCAGAGACGTCACTAGGGGCCCTCTGATCAAGGTCTATACGGTTTGCAAATAACAATTCAATCGTGACTGGGTTTGAAAGGGTTAATAAAGAAATCCTGCTTACTTGAAAACAGCTTTCCTGTGACATTATGGTTGATAAGGCTGGAATTGAGCAAGTCGGGATGGTGCCTAACCAGTCCACAATATGGACCAAATGGTACTTGAGGGTAGTAGTCGAATCCATCACAAACATATTCGTTTTTATCCAGGCAGGCCTGTGCACAGTCGTCCACAGATATAGAATATACGACTGAATCCGGATTTACAATGGTTTGGTTGACTGCCACCTGGTTAAATTGCTTAAACGCCATTTCTTCCGGTGAAAAGTAAAACAAAAATAGCCCATGGTTATAAAACATTTTACTAAAATTTGAGTATAAATTTATTCAAAGTCAGAAGTTTTATAACTGCAGGACGATGTATAACTACAGAACAATGTATAACTATAGTATAACTACAGGACCGTGTATAACTACAGGGCCATGTATAACTACAGAACAATGTATAACTATAGTATAACTACAGGACCATGTATAACTACAGGGCCATGTATAACTACAGGACCGTATATAACTACAGAACAATGTATAACTATAGTATAACTACAGGACCATGTATAACTACAGGGCCATGTATAACTACAGAACAATGTATAACTATAGTATAACTACAGGACCATGTATAACTACAGGGCCATGTATAACTACAGGACCATGTTCCTGAATGACTGGAACAACATAACCTTTATTCCATACGTTTTTTCAAACAGAAGAGACCTAGTTCAGACGGCTCCTATAGGAGTCACCTGATCTGGGTCTACTATGTTTGCTTATGGACTGATATATAGATCTGATTCTACAGTTCCTGTCATGTTCCAACACTTCCTCTGTTCATATAACAGTTAGAATTTCATGCAATTATTATTCATGATGCAGTTAGATCTTATGAATATTCTTTAATAAACGGCTTACAATACACCAAATAAAATATTTAGGATTTTAACGGTTACTCCTCAGTTTCACATTACATGTACAATAACCCGGTGGATACATTGTTCAGATTACATGTCGACTTTGTCCATGCGTAAAACGATTTCACCAAAGCCAGTTTGGCGATGTAATGTAACCATTAGAATGTTGTAATTTGACGCAGTCCATTAACCATTTCAGTGTGGGAATGTATGCATGGATTTTATTTTTATAATCTAAAATTATCATCGGATTGTTATGCTTAGACAAAAACTGCAGGATTGTGCCTGTATAACCCCATAAGCAATACTGTAGACAACTGTTACAGTACAATTGTCCAGTATAGTCAGGTGATGTCATGTCTGTATTCGACCTTGTCCTTGTACTGTCCAGTTGTGTGTCCGATTGTCCAGGGAATATGCATGTTTATCAGAAAATGAGTAATTGATTGGGTGAAAGTGACCATAACAACTTTACTGATATCTCAGTCCTCCTTATCAGCACACCATAGACACATGTCATTTAGTACTCTTTAAATGAGAGATGAGGACGTGAGTCCACATCTATATCTAATATAATACCATATAATATAATAAATTACAATATAATATAATATAATATAATGTAATATAATATAATATCATTATACTCCTGCAAAAGACGATAATAGTATATGAATGTCAACTGCAAGTGTGTCTGGAGAGTATCAAAATTAATAATTCATAATAGTTTAGAATTGTAAAACTTGTACTTTTAGAACTTGATATTTACTTGTCGCGCATGATTCTTCGTGTCGTGCTCGGCCATATAACATGTTGGAAAATAACTGAAGTTTGTATTGTATTGCATTGTTTAATGTATTTAGCGTGTATTAATTATAAGTATTTGTTTTGGTTTAGCTTACCAGACTCATGTATTACTTTTTCCCTGTCGTGCCCTTAACGACTTACCTGCAGGTGCTCTGACTTCAGCAAAGCCATTGTGTACATACTTGACGGATTGTCACAGTTATTATGCTATGTTTTACATGTTGTCCTGTGTGCACCGTCGTCTATGTTGTGGGTAAGTCCAGCGGGGATACCTTTATTTACACTATTTGTAAAGCTAGGGAGTCTTTGAGAGAAGTGTGAGGTTAGGACGTCCGTAAGCCGGTATAAACCCCCAGTGGTGTTTTTGCTACTGACTACTCTCTCTGTCACCCTTCCTTTTGTTTGCCTTGCGTCTTTGTGCTTGTTATTTTGTTCATGTGTGGAACGTTTGTATCCGGTTCTTGTGAGTCTGTTGGTGTTTTCTGTGTTCATCTCGTATGTGAGTGTGCGTTTGGGTGTGTGGTTGTGTGTGTATGTGTGTCATGCTGTCTATCGGTGTTTTGGTGGTGGTTGCGTCTAGTATGTGGCTTTGCCTGCTTGACTTTACTACTTTTCCAATTAAAATAAATAGTTAACTCCAAACAGACTTGTTTTCTCTGGTCTATAACATAGGGGTCTGTTCCGCTTCATGGGAGTCTGTACATACTATATTATATAGTATGTATATACTTGGTATGAAGCGGTACAGACCCCTATGGTGTACAATACTATAATCAAATGATTTAAACAGAGGAAATAAATGCACCGGCTAGCTTTTGTGACTCTCGGAATTTTTCAGCAAAGACGGACAATGTGACACTAACGTATATGACGCACTACCTACGCTGGTATGCTAAAAATAATTAGATTTCTTTGTTTTTACCGTTCTTTCATATTAAAACACCTTTGTATGCCTTTGCAAATTGAGTAGACCTATCTCAGATGACTACTGTAGGAAACATCCTGTCAGGGTCTGTTCAGTTTGATTATTTTTATAAATCAGACTTGTCAGTTTCTACCGACACAGACATTTCACGTGTACATTTGCCATTATAAAAATATCAGCCAATAAATACGCGATGTCATTATTTCATACATGAATATTTAACTGGAAAAGAGTTAATTCAAGCGTCCTGTTCAAGAAAATTAATGTGCGGACATGTAGATGTTCTGCAATTAATCAATGTTGGCTTACTTAATAAACAAATATTTTATACCTTTAATTTTTGTCTCATTTGGTTTTCGTATTGGGTTCTGTGCACTCGAGGCAACGTAACGTTGGGTCTGAAACACAAAATGGCACATCTAACTCGGCAAGTACCACTAGTAGTATTATATATAAGGTTTCAAAAGTAGTTGCAGCAGTTAAGGGATTACTTATTCTTGTTGAGGATTGTACTAGTGGTGACAGTAGTGTAAGTACCATAATTTTTCTAGTAAACGTAGTGGTGGTAGTAGTAGTACTAGTAAACGAAATAGTAGAAGTAGTGTTATTGTTGTTGTTGGTTTTGTTGTTGATGTTGTTGTTGGTGGTGGTGGCAAAGAAAAAAGAACATAGTATGAGGAAGACTAAGAAGAAGAAAACGAAGAAGTAGCAGTTGTAGTAGAAGTAAAAGAAGTAGTAGTAGTAGTAGTAGTAGTAGTAGTAGTAGTAGTAGTAGTAGTAGTAGTAGCAGTAGTAGTAGTAGTAGTAGTAGTAGTAGTAGTAGTAGTAGTAGTAGTAGTAGTAGTAGTAGTAGAAGTATAAGTAGTAGTAGTAGTAGAAGTAGTAGTGGTAGTAGTAGTAGTAGTAATAGTAGTAGAAGTAAAAGTAGTAGTAGTAGTAGTAGTAGTAGTAGTAGTAGGAGTAGTAGAAGTAGTAGTAGTAGTAGTAGTAGTAATAATAACAGTAGTAGTAATAGTAGTAATAGTAATAATAACAGTAGTAGTAGTAGTAGTAGTAGTAGTAGTAGTAGTAGTAGTAGTAGTAGTACTAATAACAGTATAGTAATATTAATAATAACAGAAATAGTAGTAGTAGTAATAGTAATAATAGTAGTAGTAGTGGTGGTAATTAGTAGTAGTAGTAGAATTTGTTGTAATATTATTATTAGTAGTAGCAGTTTTAGTGATGCTATTGTTGTTTTTGGTGGTGGTGTTGTTGGTGGTTGTAATAGAAAATAGGACATAGTATGAGGAAGACTAAGAAGAAAAAGAAGAAGAAAAAAGAAGGGGAAAAAGAAATAGAAAGAAGAAGCAGATGAAGAGGAGGAAGAAGACGAATAGGAATAACAAGAGGTGGGACTGAAGGCGGAGGAGGAGGACAGAAGAAATATACATACATTTTCTGTTCCGTATATTGGAATATCTATTGAGAGATTGCCAAAATACACGGCATTCTTTAGTTTTACATACGCCATTAAATTGGACAACTCCTGTCCTTTGTCCTGAACAGTTCCTGGAAAGATACAGACAGAATGACCTTGAATCAATAGTAATCCATGAGCAAAATGGGGAAAAACATGCAGGACAAAAGCAATGTAGAAGTTTAATTTTGATCATGTGAAGGTAAATTTTACGAGTATAACATGAAGAGTTGAAACGTGTGAAAGTGCATAGATTCATTGGCCACACTGTCTGGTCATTTGATTTTGAACCTTGGAAATTGTTTCGTTTTTACAGCTATGCATCCTTGGATGTTCCTTAAAGGTTAACAAGTTACATCACATGGTATTGTATGAGCAAGTCTGTTGTAATGATATACTTGACACATACAGTGCGGGACACGTGCCACTAATGTCATTTGAAAACTTTGTAGACACAGATAAGAGGGTTTCTAGAGGAACACTGTCATCAGGGTCTGCACTGTTTGTCATAGTACATTTTTCTTTAGAAAACCCAAAACATTTACCATAAGCCTGACCTGTTTGAATTTTGGGAGTGTCCGGTTGAATATTCAGCGTTGTTAGGATTAAAGGTAATTATGTTTATAAATGAGGCATTTTAGAAGTCTGTAAAACTGGAATAAACTAGTAGAGTTAAGAAATATTCGACAAATAATCACTTTAAATTGCCAAAGGTTGAAGACAGCCAGGAGCGCAGCTGAATCGAAATGTAATGCACGCACCGTAGCTATAATGATCCGGGGCATGCTCCGCCCGGGGAAACTTAGAATTGTGTAGTTTTGAAAACATTATGATAAAGAGAGCATTTGCTCCTATAGCAGAAACTGCTTTATTAATCACAATGGCTTCATAGGGTGACTTTTACAGAGGAGTCAAATGACATCACTATTAGGGAAAAGGTTAAAGCTTACATGACAAAGTCTACCCCCTTAGCCTTCACATTTTTGTTACGTTTTGGCTATAACAAAGTAAGGTGAGGTGCATTTTGGGCGGATTTTTGGCTACTTCCGATTCAGAGGTTTAAAGAAACTATTTACAACGTATCAAACTGCTTGGATCCTGATGAGACGCCGAGTGATAGGGGCTCATAAAAGAACCATCTGATCTGGATATACTCTGTTTGCAAATGTGTCTCTATCAGTTAAAGAGGAATGTGTACATCAATGTTTTCCGTTTCAGTTTGTGCATTTTTGTTCAGTGTTCGTACATGCATGAATGCCAGATAGTTAAATTCATCCCCGTTATTCCTAAACCGAATATATAGTTAATTCTCTCTAATCAGAACACCCAAGTATCATTTTGGTTTTTGAGACAGGTGACAGCTTAAATACAGAGTGAAAGTCGTGCAGAAAGCTCATATTGGATTTTAATGTACGAGTATAATTTTCATCGGCATTAAGCAGAAACCTGTGTAAAAAAGTTTTGTTTATTACTAAACGTTCTGATTAGCAAGGTGTTACTACTCGTATATTCAAATCACACAAAAGAGCTTATACATTTGTTTTCTGATTATTGATTTAAATGTTTGAAATACATGTACACAAAAACACATGTATAGTATGGCTGCAGATAGCGGTACCCCGGTTTAACGACTGTAATCGTTATCCAAACAACACCAATGTTCATGTCATATATACATGTATTCAACAAAAACGGAACAAAAAAGAGACCCATAAAGCGCGGCTGAAATATCGACCCAGTGTCATGAAAACACTAAGAGCAGCTATAACCCTTCTGCAGGTAACCTTGACTAGACTGGTATGTACAAACAGTTTGAATCTAGATAGGACAGCAAGTAATATGGTATCTCATCAGGGTCCAAACACTCGGTCAATAGTTTCTCAAAAACTGGAAGTACAGTAAAACCCAGCTAATGCGACCACCTAAATGATTTATAATTCTGGATGTTAGATGCAGGTGGTAGCTTAACTCAGGACAAAAGTAATGCAAAACGCTCCTAGAGGAGCTTTCTGCATTACTTTTGTCCTGCATTAAGCAACCACTTGCTTATAACGACACTCATGTTTATTCATTAAGTGGTCGCATTAGAGGGGTGTTACTGTAGTCAAATTACACCAGATCCAAGTTTGGGCAGATATTATTTTTTCACAGCAGGGTAAGGGTTAACCCTTTACTCCATGAACAAGTATTTAAGAAATAACTATGTAATGCATATGAAATAGATTCATAATGATGTATGAACACATGAATGTTGGCAATGGCAGAAAATGTAGAGTTAAGGCTTTATTATTTCATATTCGAACAGAAAAGACTCTGTTGAAACCGATGCTATACCATCGTCTATTCTGGATCTACCCCATTTGCAAATATGTAGAAAGGCATATTTATTGAATAACGGATTAAATATGTACGCAACGGGTAACACTTTGTGGGGACAATAGATTTGCAAAAAGCAACTAATAACCTACTAGAATATGCATAACATCCTGCCACAGGTTTATCCAATGGTCCATCTGGCACGTGGAATGCACTCAGCAGACACTGACCGCTCTCCTTACACACATAGAAACTGTTACAGTTGAATCCTTCCTCATACAGACAGTCAGACGCACATGTTTCAGGCGTGCTGCCGTCGATAACCTTGTCCGCATGAACTACTGTGGCGCCATTTGGAATTTTGGTAAAATAAACTGTGAAATAAAGTTAGAACATATGTTACAGCTTAATCCTTAATCTGATTAATGTTCATTAAGAAAACATGACATAATGAATACTACATAGCCATAACTGTAGAATCAGGGTCAATGCTTATAAAGTTTTTAGTTGAGTCTGGGTTCGTCCTCAAGCTTATGATTGGTCGGATTTGAGTTCTCAAGCTTTTGATTGGTCAGATTTGAGCCAGAGGCTCAATCTGACCAATTAAAAACTTGAGAACGAACTCAGACTCAACTAAAAGTTTTATAAGCATGGATACAGATCTATATTTGCACAGGCATCGAAAGGTGTTATCATGAGATAATGCGTTCATAGTTTTACAACATACAGTATAACCTATCTTAAGCAGCCATCAAAAGGAGGTATAATCATTGGTCTGTAAGTGACCACCAGACGGAGTTCTGAGTATGGATCTATAAGTGACCATCAAAAAGAAGTCTGAGTATGGGTCTGTAAGCGGCAATAAAAAATAGGTTTAGTAATGGGTCTGTAAGGCAAATGGTAACGTAATCCAGGGCACAACTAATGTAATGCAGATAGCATAGGGGTTTTCCGCCTTATGTTTGCCCTGCATTAAGAAACCACTTGCTTTTAAGTACTCCTATGTTCAATAAAGGTATGACGCTTAACACTGTTCTACTATGCTGGATAGTATCATTTAGATATAAGACTAATGGCCATCATATAAACATGAAAATGCAGGATAAATGATACAAATTATTGTCCAATGTCTGAAACAACACAAACAATCCTTTGTGAATGCTTGGTCAAGGGATACAGACGAAATAGAATACAAACTTAAAGAGCATTAAAAAAACTTCAACTTCCGTTTGAAGTGATTTTGCATGAAAATATTATATTCTTCTTGAAATATCATACTAAACCTGGTCTATTTATTCACATTTATATGTATATATTGACATTTAATGTAACTATAGCAAGTACATATTTTTGGAGACGTGACCCGAGGTTATAAGACATTTTAATTGAATCTGAGTTCGTTCTCAGGAGATTCTTTCAGATTCTTTCTCACGTATCCGATTGGTCAGGTGTTTAGCAAGCTCAACAATTAACCAATCAGAGGGTTAAGAAAGATTTCAGTCTCACACAAGAAGTTTTATAACCTCGGAGCCTGAATGGTCAGATTTTGAATTTCGCTCAAATACTTGTGTACTTGAGAATGATTTCAAACATAAAAGTTTTATAACCTTTGGACCATGTGCTTAACATCAAATGGTAACTTTGTTTGTTTTGTTTCTATCGGATCTTTACATCACTTTAAAAGTCATATTAAGACGCCCATCTAATTACAAGTGGAGGAACACTGGGTCTACTCTGTTTGCAAAGGGGTGGAATTGCGTTAAAAAATGGTTTAGCATTTTCACACATTACTTCTTATCGTCTGTCCGTTAGTTTTCGCTCTCAAATATTGTCGTCTTCCCAATCGATTTCGCTCTCACATTTTGTCGTCTGCCAAAATGTTTGTCTGCTACATATTCTGTGCTTAAGTTTTTATTTCATTCAACCCATTATCAAAGCCACAAACAGTTTAACCCTTCGCTTGCTATTCACGTCAATATACATACATGTACCTGTAAATAGCGAAGACCCAGATGAGACAGCTCCTGCAACCAGTGCACTTCACAGCAGTGATCGCACAGCGAAATACTTGTACACAGTGCAGATACATGTAATTATACAACAGGGCATGGGTAAAGAAGGAGGAATGTATTTTAAAATTCAGCAAGCGAAGGGTTAAATCCTGCTGAGACACCGACTTGCTCCGTATCTCATTTGGATCCATTATTTTGCATGCACAACCACAGCTTTGTCAATGGTGGTGAACGAGTTAAGTGTACAGAGAAAACATTAATATAATATTATAGAGGTTTTGACAATATACGTGAATATAAACATTGTCAAGAATAAAACTTTATTTCTCCATTAAACCATATACATGTGTACTGTGACCATTCTTTACGGATACGCACCTTTATCTTTAGCTCTGCAATAATGAATTTATACTTACTCAGCAAGCTTCGATGTTCCACCAAAGATGATGTCAGATATATGTTCTCGTCGTCATATGCCAGACTAGTTCGCTGGAAGCGAAGAGCGGATACAGATGAAAGGTCCGCCATCCTGATCACTGACTCAATGACAAACATATTGGATGTAGTATCAAGGTTAGGATGAAACTTACCTGAAGAACAAAATAACAGTCTGAAGTTAGATATGGGTTGTATACAGTAGAACAAAACGACAGTCTGAAGTTAGATATTGGTTGTATACAGTAGAACAAAACAACAGTCTGGAGTTAGATATTGGTTGTATACAGTCGAACAAAACGACAGTCTGGAGTCAGATATTGGTTGTATACAGTAGAACAAAACGACAGTATGAAGTTAGATATTGGTTGTATACAGTAGAACAAAACGACAGTCTGAAGTTAGATATTGGTTGTATACAGTAAAACAAAACAACAGTCTAAATATCCACTTCGCCAAATAAAATGAAAATGTATTACCAGCACACTTTATATAGAGTTTGTTCTTGATTCAAAGTGCTTGAATTACCTGTTTTGGTCACACTTAAAAACAAAACATGAGAGGAAAATTATATAAAGACAATGGTTGAACTTCCCCTAAGATGTGAGCTAAAAAGACAATAGTTGCGGTTCCTTCCGGTTAGTGAATTCATATTTATTGTATTTCTATTGCATATCTTTTAATAAAGAGATATACAATCATGCGATTCCTTCCGGTTAGTGATTCCATATATATATTGTATATCTTTCGCATATCTTTCATTGACCGGATCATGTGGTTCCTTCAGGCTATTGATTTCATATATATTGTATATCTATTGTATATATTTCATGTGGTTCGTTCCGGTTAGTGATTTCATCCATGTGAAGCGCTTTTGAACGCACATATCCTGTGTGAAAAGAGCGCTATATAAATGTGAGCGAGTGGGTTGGGGTTTACGTCCGACCAACAGTGTTTCAGTTATTTGCAGACGGCACCCTCTTGAGACAAGTTATAGTGCTGCCTCACTGGAATGCCCCTGCCGCGGACACATGGCAAGGGCATCCCACCCAGTCACATTATCCTGACGCTGGGTCGACCAGTCATAGAACTACCCTTTTTAATGTCTAGCGTAGACAATGGAGCTACTAGTACCAATTTTTGGTACCGACTATATATAACGACATATACCCACCATTAAACACCACCTGAAATGGTTGGATTTGACTTGAGTCGAAACACTGATGGATATCAAAGACGGACAGGTCTAACGTGTCGTCACTGAATTCATAGAAATTGTACTGAGTGTAAAACGAAAACTGAAAATGAAGAGAAAACAAAGGTAAAATAACAAACAAAATAAATAGGTAACATACTATTAACCCTTCGCTTGCTATTCACGTCAATATGCCTAGCTGTAAATAGTGAAGACCCAGATGAGACAGCTCCACAGCAGTGATTGCACAGCGAAATACTTGTACACAGTGAAGATATATGTAATTATACAAAAGGGCATGGGTAAAGAAGGAGAAATGTATTTTAAAATTCAGCAAGAGAAGGGTTATACCCTTATCCTGTTAATCATGACCTGACTGGTATTGACAGACAGGTGGATCTCACTGAGTCTCTGTGTTACTCAGTATCTTATCAGGATCCAAGCTGTTTACTTACTAAGTAATGTCTCAAACACTAAAACGAATGGGAAGTAAGTACAATGGCTCCAGATATCAGACAGTGAGCAAATATAAGTATTTAACACTTTACTGCATAAATACGCCTTTCTACGACTTGGCAAACAGAAAAGACAAAGATCAGACGGCTCCTATAAGAGGCGTCTGATCAAGGTCTGCTCTGTTTGCTTATAATATAATATAGATGTGCTTCTACAATTACTGCCATGGCCAAACATTTATGTGTCCATGTACTATTATAACAAATTGATCTAATTGATATTCATGACGTCATTTTTACTTGAATATTCATCGAGGAAAGGGTCAAAGCAGAATAATGGTTAACTGCTACTGTTGGAGTTTCCAAATAGTTTAGACCAGCAACCGCTTACTTTGTAGGATAGGGTGGGGACCGCTAACGATGAATAAAACAACTACAACAACTACAACCATATATAATAACCATCAAATGAAGAAATATAGTTTTGTCAAAATATAAATAGCTGCTTAATGCAGACTGAAAGCAATGAAGAATGCTTCCGTGTGAGCTTTCTGTATTGCTTTTATTAAAACTACCTGTGTACAAAATGCAAAAAAAACTTCTTTTAAAAAATGTACCACCCCTTAGGAGCATTTATTGGAGATAAGACGGTACTGATGTATTTATGTGTTGTTCTGTTTATCAATTAATATGTATGTGTTGTTCTGTTTATCAATTAATATTGCTAATTGTCTGAAAAAGCACTGCGTGATAAACAGTATATTTGTAAGTTTGCAATGGCGCATCGTCTTATTTAAGAGTATTGATGAAATCATATGTAATTTATTATAGGTACTAGCCATGCAGGACATCAGTTTGCCAAGATCGCATTTTCACACACTCGTGAAGCATTTTATCATATGTGTTACCTTTTTTTTTAAATTTGACACATGCGCTTATCCGAAGAAAGAAAAAAAACAGCATTGTATTTCGCAGACCCTGTTTCTGCATTTTAGTGTTGCCACATATTCATGACATTATTATCATATTCATTATAATAAAACATGTACTTCAGATGTAAAATTGCGCGTTTTTGGTACAATGGTATATGAAAAATGTGATATCACGTCACATCAAATACTGGTGTCATTAACAAGCTTCACAGAAAATATGAAATACATGTACATGTATGTGATTTGCTTGCATGAAAATGTGACAACATTTTTTCACACCTGCGAATAATGTGATCATTCATAGTAAATGTGAATCTGTGATCTGAAAAAATGAGATCCGACAGAGCTATCACAGCATCATAACTGATGTCGTTGATTTTAAATAAGCATTAATTGTAATTTCGAAACTGATTCAAAAGACATGCTTGCTATTTCCTAACCTGTTGATGAAAATTGCAGGTTTTAAGAATGTGATGAATTGTATTGCTGATGTATGCATTGCCGATGCCATCGATGTTAACCCATTCCCTCATAAGCTATTTTAGGTCCAACCTCTTTGAATAAATCTACCGAAAAGGATCATTAATAAGAGAAAAGGAAATGTTTAGAATTTTGTAATTTGATACTATTGTGATAAATAGAGCATTTGCTCCTACAAAATGTATAAGAGCAAATGCTCTATTTATCACAATGGTTTCAACAGGTGACTTTTACAGAGGCGTAGAAAGGCGTATTTATGGAGGAAAGGGTTAAATTTCAAAAGTGAATCAAAATACATGCTTACTATTTTCTATTTATCATCATGCTGCTTTAAAAATCGTGACAAATATAATAGCTCATGTATCCCTAGCTTATGGTAGTTTATCAGGTTTGGCTTGAATAAAATGAATACAGAAAACCCTTTATCATAAACACTTTAAGTAAAGAAGAACTGAGAACTGATGGCTCAGCGAAGTTAAAATCTGGTCATCTGTACATGTGCTATTCTTAAAACCAGTTGATAGTCTAGACACTTGCGCGATATTCTTAATCCATTGTCCAACTTTAGAAATAATGTAGACCCTGATCATATGACCCACATCATTTTGAAGCTGATCGGTTATTAGAAATGTACAACTCGATGTCTCATCTGGATCAAAACTGTTGCAAGTCCGAGTCATGCTATGGATAGTGTGATAAGAGTTGATGTATCTTCTAATAATATGCTTCGTGACTCGTTTTTTTAAAGTTCAAAGCAACACTACCCAGAAGACAACAAGGGTGGGCACCAGTGGGCACCAGTGGGCACAATATACGCCCGACGATGCCTTATTCGACATAAACTGAGGTTAATATATTAGCTAAAGGCAATTGCTAAATGCAAATTCTAAGTCCAATTGTGCGACCTTGCCTTGCATATACATACAGGGACACACCCATGCTACTCTAGCATATCTAGATAAACATTGTGGTGTAATTTGAGAAGCATCCAACAAATATAATTTGATTTAAAGATGTTATAGACAGTCAGACAGACGGACAGACAGTGCCATTCCACAATACGTCCCGTTTTTTTTTCAAACAGACGAAGCTTGTGATGTTAGACAAGTGTTCCAAGTTTCAAGGCTTTGTTTCAAAGGGTTATATAAATAGTGGACTTTAACAAAACCCTTAACCAAAAGTTCTAAATTAAAAATGGTCATAAGTCTGTCAAAATGATTGACAGAGTTATATACTCTTGCCTTCAGGTGAAGGTTGTGATTGTTAAAAAGTGTTTTAAGTTTCCAAGCTTTATCTCAAAGGGTTATGTAAATAAGTGGACTTCTGAAAATATCAACATAAATTGAGGTTAACATATTTGCTTAATGCAAATGCTAAACGCAAATTCTAAATCCAATTGTGCAAACTTGGCCTTTAGTATACATACCAGGACACATCCATGCCACTGAAGCATGTCTAGATAAACATTGTGATGAAATTTGAGAAGGGTCCAACATGCAGTACTTGAGTTAGAGATGATACAGTATAAATTGAGATTAACATATTTGCTTAACGCAAACGCTAGACGCAAATTCTAAGTCCAATCCCTGACCTTGGATATACGTACCGGGACTGGACATGCTACTGTAGCATGTCCAGATAAACATTGTGGATAAATGTGAGAAGGATCCACCAAGCAGGACTTTAGTTAGAGATGATATAGAAGGACATACGGACAGACAGTGCTATAATACGTCCCGTTTGTTTTTCAAACGGGCGTATACAAATCGGAAACACCAACAGAGTTGCGAAACTTATTCAAGATCCCCAAAATAGGAACATTTCTATATTTCTTGCCAAACTCTATCTTGTTGGTACTCATTACAGTCACCTCGCATATTCGAATCCAAACGGTACCAACAACTGGCAACAAAAAAGTGGTTTGATGAGATATAAGAGATGTGCACAGAACAACACTACTCTTACCTACAGCTCTCCCCAACATACCTGCTCCACAGTAATTTCAAGTCTGACGGGCTGATTTGTCGTGCGTAGGAAGGCAGAGTCTGTTTCAGACCAGTCATCCTGTAATAATGCATTTTGATACATGTGCCAACAGAGTAGATCAAGATCAGATGGGTCTTGTAGGAACCGTCCGATTCGAGTGTTCAGTTTGCTTACGAAATCTACAGTTTCTACCATGGTCCAAAAGCCATATGCCATAATAAGACTAATCTAATTAATATTCACGACGTCATCAGGTTTTACATGGATACTCATAAGGTAAGGGGATTAAAGTGATTAAGTACTAACACAGAAAGCAATTAAAGCAGAAACTTTTAAAAACTGATAATTAGACTCCATTTACTTTTCTTTATTCATGGTTGACTACTGTCATTCATCATCATGAAAATCGAACGCGAATTGTTGTATTCCCATGTTTGCACTTTCGCAAAATTCATCTATTCGGTATAATTATGAAGAAAAGGCACATTATTAGTTTGAAACAGCCTTGGGTGTCTTACCTTTTACGGAGTACTGAAGAATATTTAATTGTACATATATCATATTTGTCAACACTACTCATATACAAATGTGAAAGTGTTATGTTTTTGCCTTTGATTATCCCAATCCTTTACAAAGTCATAATGTTTGTATAAAATAATTTATAGCCTTGCAGACAATGGGTTAACTGTATATCCTGTCTACATCCAAACTGTTTGCAAAGATATCTTCAATTTAGTTGAGCTCTTAAACCATAACCAGCTGTACAATGATCTGTTTAAACGCCGATTTGTTACAATATTCACTTAGTTCTTACCAATTATATACATTCAAGTTCAATATTTTGAGAAACGACTGAGAAGTGTCAAACAGTTTAAATGTTGATGAAATGTTGAATTACTCTCTGTCTCATCTGAACCAAGCTGTTTGAAATTGTCAGTTAGGCCGTGTTTAGCAGGTTAACACTGATCCAGTATTTATGTAGTCTATGAGTTTACTCTTCATTAAGTCACCACTTGTCTTAAAACTTTTTCAAATGAGTCACAATTTCTTTTAACCGGTTGTCATATAGATTTGTACGATGTTATAGTTGAATGCAAATTAAAATGTATTTGACTGTCCCTAAAATATCCACTGATAAAAGATTTGCGTATATAACAACTAGAACAACTGTTACAGTTCACTTAACTTAATAAAAACCAAAACGAAGATCTCTCGGTGCATTGTGTTCTGTCAGTTTGCATGCATTTCATATTGGCATATAATACGCAATGTATTATTTGTCTGTATTAAAAACACCATTTATCGCTCTCTTGTTGCCTATTTAATGACTATGAGAATAACAGAGGTAAACCAACAGTGATAGAGGATCAGCAGTCATAGGAAGAAAATAACAGAGACAACGGACAAAGGCAGCGAGAGAGAGAATGAAGATTAGAAATTGAAGACAGAATGAGAGAGAGATAGCTAGATACAGACATAGAGAGAGAGAGAGAGAGAGAGAGAGGGAGAGAGAGAGAGAGAAGAGAGAGAGAGAGAGAGAGAGAGAGAAGGGAATATTTGTGTACATGTATATGGAAAGAGGAGGAAAACTATACTACCGCAAGAAAAGCATATCTGAAAAGAGATGTAATGTTGGCGTTGAATGTTGGCAAATGAAAATCTGTCCTCTCCGATTCAAACACATTGCACGTCATCCCTCGAATTGTTTGCTGTAAAATATGATGTTTTTTAATATACAAACCACTCATATTAAACGTAGGTTTATTGCATGATGACTATTCATAATGCATACTAGATGCAATGTAAATCAGATTATCTCATTCAAATATATACAGTATACTAATCTAGATATAAAGTATCAGCAGAGGATTTACTAGAGGTAGGTTTCTGATAACTGTTGAAAACAGACAAAAACGTGAACTGAGAACTGATATTTTAACAAGGTATCTTCATTTCACGTTTTATGATAAACCAATGACATTTACTCCATGAATATTACTGTAGAAAATGATGGCATCATGGAAATTGTTAAGAATATTTTATAATGACAAATGAACATAGAACTAGTTGGCCATTGCAGAATATGTAAAAAGCATACAGAGCAGACCCTGATCGATGATTCCAAGAGGATCCATCGGATCTGGGTTTACTCTTTGCAAATGCATTTAAAGGCGTAATTATGGAATGAATATCATCATTGTGTTATGATTTAACAAGCAAATTCATAGAGTTGATATACCTGCCAAAGGTATTATCTAGTAAAACGGCAAAAAATGGGGGGGGGGGATCTTTAGATAATCAATTTAAAACATGAGGGCTATGATAGCCTTGGATCGCTCAACCAGGTTTACTTGACTTTGATACACACCAATTCTTTAAATAAATATTTTTACTAACTTTAGGGATTGTGGGGCCACATTACTGCTTTCTACGACACTCGCTAATAATAGTGAACATGTTTTGATACTGAATGAGCCATAGCAAAGGGAAATGTGTCTTATTGTATTACAAAAAGTATATACCTAGACTGGCTGCCACGTCTCCGCTGTGGTATCTGAACCAGACTACTACTTTTTGCATTAGTTGTAGTTTGTATATACTACACAGTTTATTCTGATATAGTGAATCATTACATATAGGATACGGTGTTGCATTGGTGACGTGGTTGCTGATCTGTTTCTGAACTGTTTGAATCATAAGGCCTATTAATATTGACACTGCTTGAATATGAAAGCTGTATGAAGCATATTCAAGCACTTATTGCAAAACAGTATTGAATGCAATACAGTATCCCTCTACTTTCAGCTGGGGATAAGGGCAATAAATATATTATTTTTGTGTATCAAAAGGGAAAAACTCCTAAAAGCCGCACGCCATCTGAATAAGTAATACTTAGGAACGATGCCATGGTGATAACAAATATTGATGTTCCATTGAGTTCTGTCAATCCGTTACAGAGATATGACATTAGACGAAACAAATATCTGGTTTTTGAGTATTAAAGGGCAATAACTTCTAAATGTTACGAGTGATCTGGAAAAGTAATACTTGTGAACGATGCCTCAGTGATAACAAATACTCATGTCGAGTTTCATTGAAGTTTGTCAATCTGTCACAGAGATATAGCATCGGACGGAAAAATATGTCATTTTTGCGTATAAAAGCGCAATAACTCCTAAATGCCACATTCGATCTGGAAAAGTAATACATTGCAACAATGTACGGTGGCACTGAGGTGACATATGCAAGATTTTTTTTTCAAGTTCGTTTTGACGAGATAAAAAAAATTATTATCTCGAGAAAACGAAACAAAGTTCGTTTTCCTGAGATAATATTTTTTATTATCTCAAGAAAACGAAGTAGTTCGTTTTGACGAGATAAAAAAAATTATTATCTCGAGAAAACGAAAAAAGTTCGTTTTCATGAGATAATTTGTTTTATTATCTCAAGAAAACGAAGGAGTTCGTTTTTACGAGATAATTTTTTTTATTATCTCGAGAAAACGAAACAAAGTTCGTTTTCCTGAGATAATTTTTTAAGTCGTGCGCACGACTTAATAAGCCAATCAGAACCCTCCATCAGAGTCAACAGTTTTCGCAAGTATTTGAGGCCTATGAGAACATGGCCGAGACAAGGGATCAACTTATATGACGTCATAATTGCGTATAACGTTACCGTGACGTAGCAAACATCACTATGACGCGTATTAGTAGTAGTATGACGTTGAGAAGTTCTAAATAAGGCTTGTAATTGGTTTACTATACAAAAGCTGTGAATCAGATTGGTTAGATATGAGACCAAAGTACATGTAGGCCTATACAATTTTCAATAGGCGCAAATGTTAGTCGCGTTGATACGCTAACCATTTCCTCCATAAATATTTAAGAGAGTTTCTACCCTTATGAATGCATGTAAATCTATATAACTAGATCTACCTAAAATTAAGTTTTAATAGAAACTATGAAGGAAAGGGTTAAATTGTTTATGGATAGCGTCCATCCGTTTCCCATATGTCGAATACATCTTCCCGGCTTTCAACAGGTTTATACACAACTGCGATTCTTCATATTAACCCATGCACTCCTACATGGCTATTCGTGAAAGGCTCCATCACTATGAATATACCGATATAATAAATCTTTATTTAGGAGCAAACTGATAAGATTTTTGAGGAAGTAGATCTAGCCTATATATTCTATATTTTAGTATATGTTCTAAGCAAACATAGAAGACCCTGGTTAGACAAATCCTTCAGGAGCTATCTGTTCAGGGTCTACTCTGGCGTAGAAAGTTAAAATCTTGATTTATGACATTTTCTAAGGAAACATAATAGACCCTGATCTGGTAGCTGCTATACGAACTGTCTGATGCGGGTCTTCTTTGTTTGCAAAGGTGGTGATAAATGCGTATATATCGAGGAAAGGGATAACTCTTATCACGCTGCAAAAATAATTCACTTTCACTTCTTCTGATTCGCTTACTTTGGGAAAATTATATTGCCCGAGTATCAAACAGCTTAGATCCTGATCAGGCGCCTGTTACTTGTTGTCTGATCTAGGTCAAAAGTGTTTGCAAATCTATCGAGCCTCGCTAAGCGGGAAACGAGAAACCCCATAGATGAACAATTGACTCTGACGGAGGGTTCTGATTGGCTTATTAAGTCGTGCGCACGACTTAAAAAATTATCTCAGGAAAACGAACTTTGTTTCGTTTTCTCGAGATAATAAAAAAATTTATCTCGTTAAAACGAACTATTTCGTTTTCTCGAGATAATAATTTTTTTTATCTCGTTAAAACGAACTACTTTGTTTTCTTGAGATAATAAAAATAATTATCTCATGAAAACGAACTTTTTTCGTTTTCTCGAGATAATAATTTTTTTTATCTCGTCAAAACGAACTACTTTGTTTTCTTGAGATAATAAAAAAAATTATCTCAGGAAAACGAACTTTGTTTCGTTTTCTTGAGATAATAATTTTTTTTATCTCGTCAAAACGAACTACTTCGTTTTCTTGAGATAATAAAAAAAATTATCTCAGGAAAACGAACTTTGTTTCGTTTTCTTGAGATAATAATTTTTTTTATCTCGTCAAAACGAACTACTTCGTTTTCTTGAGATAATAAAAAAAATTATCTCAGGAAAACGAACTTTGTTTCGTTTTCTCGAGATAATAAAAAAAATTATCTCGTAAAAACGAACTTTTTTTCGTATTCTCGAGATAATAAAAAAAATTATCTCGGGAAAACAAACTTGAAAAAAAAATCTTGCATATGTCACCTCAGTGCCACCGTAACAATGCCCAAGTGATAACAAATATTAATCGGGTTTCATTGAATTCTAACAATCCGTTACAGAGATATGGCATCAGACGGGAACAAATATGTCATTTTTGCGTATAAAAGGACAATAGCTCCTAAATGCCACAAGCGATCTGGAAAAGTAATACATAGTAATACATGGGAACGATGTCCCAGTGATAACAAGTATTCATGCTGAGTTTCATTGAATTCTGTCAATCCGTTACAGAGATATGGCATCGGACGGAAAAAATGTCACTTTTGCGTATAAAAGGGCAATAACTCCTAAATCCCACAAGTGACCTGAAACTGTAATGCCCCAGTGATAACAAACATTCATGTCGAGTTACATTGAATTTTGTCAAAGAGATAAATATGGCATCGGACGGAAACCGGACGAACGGGCGGACGGACGGATGGAAGGACGGAAAGACGGAAGGAAGGTCGGACGGTCAAACCCAAAACAACATCCCCCTGCCTTTGGCAGGGGATAACAAAAGGTATTAAACTGTATTGACCTATATCGACTAATACTTATCGCAGCTGCTGCTCACTACCTGTCGCCAGTGTACATGTTGCCAACATTAACCTTTCTCATACTAATTCGTACAATTGCAACTAGTGTAGACCGATGTTAGACCGTTTCTGGAGGAGCTGCCTCATACAGGTCTACACCATTTGTTCTGATACTTCAGTGGCTACATTTGATTCACTTTCAAAATATATCGCCTGAATTAATATAACAAGAAATAGTTTGTTTTGTATCAGGGTTGTATGCCGCTTTATAGTATTTCAACCATATATTGACGTCCAGCTAAGTACAGGTGAATGAATACCTCATATTTCTTTCTCTATGCATGGAACAAACTGTATTGTTTCCAGAACAGAATATCTCTCGAACATTCGGGTAGAACAATTCAGCTGGATCGTGGTGAATATTTGAATATACAGCATGAGAAAGTTGAAATGCTCTGCAAGCTTACCTGGCCTATAAATCTATAGCTGTTATCAATGTGGAATATCTGCAGTGGGTTCTTCAACACGACCTGCCAGGTGCCGTTGTTTGTCAAGCCTGATCCTATGTCATCCTTGGCTACCTTTGCCATTGTACAGTTTCCTTGCATCTTGTTGATGACGTATTTTATGCCTTCAAAATTTAACAACACACTGTTTCCTAAAGGCAGCAATTATTTATGTAAAGTTCGCAGTAATTGATAAACTTTGATAGCGATTAAACCTGTGAAAACTTGACAACGATTGAGTTCAATAACTCATACTAATACATTACTGCTGAGTTTAACTTTTTAACTAATGTAAATTTGTTAATAGTAAACGGAAGGGTTGTTAGAATTAGTATTACACAAACTTATACTATATAAATGAAAAAGTAGTAAATTCAAGCAGGCAAAGCCACATACAAGACGCAACCACAACCAAAACACACCGGTAGACAGCATGACACACATACACACATACCCAAACGCACACCCACACACGAGATGAACACAGTAAACACAAACAGACACACAAGAACCAGAGACAAACACCCCACACATGAACAAAATCACAAGCACAAAGACGAAAGGCAAACAAAATTTATACCAATTATACCAAAATACCAATTTATGATAAAGAAGGTTGATGACAAGGAAGGCACTGTCTGTTTTATTATACCGAACGAATTATTTGACCTAATTTCAATTTATGCTATTGTAAGGATACAGCAGTGAAAAGTCACGATAAGTCTCTAAAATCTATAATTCACACTGAAACATCACTGCCCAGTTTAACTTTCAAAATTGCGTCCTTGTATCAACAATAACCGATTGCACTCATAATCCATGCACGGGGGAGTTTTACGTCATTATGAATATTGATGCCATATACATAATTAGCGCTGAATGAACAGTATTGTCATAAAACAAACATTGAGAACTCTTGACAGATGCATCTTGCTGGACATTTAAGAAAGAACAAATTTTATATTTGCCATAGTATCATGAACTGATTTGTAATTATTTTCCATATTTGTTTAATAGAAATGCACTTTCATTGCAAATATATCACCACTCAGTGTCTAAACATAGCGCCATCTAAGGAGAAGCGACCTTCAATAAAATACAATAAGACAGTATCCCAGAGTGAGACAGTTTTAACACTTATCCCGCTATTTGTGACCTGAGTAGGTATTGCAAATAGCTTGGATCCAGACGAGACGACGAGTAACTCTGCGTCTCACCAGGATCCAAGCTGTTTGACAACTGTTTCTCTCATACAGCAGTCAAAATTGCACCATATCCAAAGTTGAGCAGATTTGTTTTCACGGCGGAATAAGGGCTAATTTTGGTATGTTCACATTTATTATATAATGTAACACACAGTGGTGTATAGTAATGTTTATTGCATGACAAAGTTGTCATACATATACGTGTCTCTATTAAACCTACCATTATTGTAATCCTCTATAATAGTCAGTGGGTCAGTTGTATAGAAGGGGTACACTGCCTGGTTCACATGCTGGTCATAGCGCAAAATGTTGAAGCTTTTATCATACCACGTCTAAAATGTGAGGGCCAAATAAATACAGTTAGAATTTTTTATAAGGAATTATCAAAACATAACTCTAGATGAGATTATGTTTAGGACATTTTGGTAAAGAATTTTCTATATTTCTCCACCAAAACCTCTCTGAGGCAATTCTTAAAAGTACCAACAAGATAAGGACTGAGAAATATGAGGAATTGATAGAGGGGTATACTGTTATCTACAGCCCTATGGAAAGAAAGTATGATTGGTCATAGTATTATTACTGGTATAGAATATGTTTTTGACAAAATATTTCTGGTAACAGTCTATAAAAATATAAATAAACACAGCATAAAACAACTGTTTTTACAACAGTTCCATTTCTAACAATGACATCGTTATGTTCGATCCGTTGGCATACAGATTTGTCTGGAATACACTTGGAATGTGTGGAAATAGTGTTATCCATGATCTAACAAACATATTTCAAGGAATTTGATATGCCAGAGATATAACCATATTTATAATGGAACATCAGCCACGTCTGTCTTTAAGAATATGATACCTTGAAACATACAAAACTGAGAATCATACTCACCGTGGAGGCAATAATTTGTTTAGCTGCCGGAAGAGTTGATTCCAAGCGATAACTGAAGTGATCTGGTATTGTCGGTAGGCTTACATGAACGTTAGCCCAACCTGCAACAGTTAACTGAAAGTTTGGGAATTGAACACAGGCTTACATCAACATTACTCCGATCTGAAACAGCTAACTGAATTGTTTGGTACTGATGGCAGGGTTATAGCAATGCTAGCCTAACCTGAACACTTAACTGAAAGGTTGGGTATTGATGGTTGGATCACATAAATGTTAGCCTAACCTAATTAAAGACAAAATCAGAATGCCAGGATAACAACTAGTGTTAGCCAAACCTGAGACAATTAAGTTAAAGGTTAGGTACGGATGTAGGCTAACACTAGCCTGAAACGGTAAAACTGGATAACAAGTGAACAACAATCTCAGATCAACCTGAAATAGATGAACTGAAAAGCTTGGTATGGAAAGCAGGTGTATATCAATGTTAGCCAAAACATATCAAATGGGATGGGAACACACACTTGGGATAGAAAACTTAAACAGGAACAGACACACAAGTACAAAGACACACAGACACCAAAGAGAGTACCGCCTTGGAACGGTCAGTGGTAAAACCACCACTGGGGGCTTAAACCGGTTTACGGACGTCATAACCTCACACATATCTCAAAGCCACCCAATCTCAATAAACCATGTAATAAAGGTGTCCCCGCCGGACTTCCCCACAACATAGAAGACGTTAAGCACAGTACAAAATATCAAACGTAGCATAACAATTGTGAAAGTCCGTCAAATATGTACTCAATGACTTTACTGAAGTCAGAGCAACTGCAGTGAAGCCGTTAAGGGCAGGACAGGGAAAAGGCAATACATGAGTCTGGTAAGCTCATCCCGTTTCTGGGTTTAAGATTATACCATCGTAGAGTATTACCCTTGGCCTGTCATCGCGCAAGCAAAGAGGGAAGGGTAGCGACCGACTGTAAATGGCTCGATAATCAAACATGCAGTGTGTTGCAGTATAAGACGAGCACGTCCCATATTCATAAAGATCACTTTTAACCGGTCAACCTAAGGACAACTTAAAAAGAGTTCTTCAGTCTAAATAATTGTAAAACTATCGAGCATATTTACAATTCAGGAACGTGTGTCAAGTCTATATTTTATATTAATCTATATTTTCACAAGAGATTATGTTATTGTCTCTATATTCTGTTAATAATATATAGCTATAACAAGATGATATTATATGTACACTTTGAATTACAAATAGTGCATACCTGATCTGGGTCTACACTGTTTGAAAATGACATTATATTCGATTTATGCATTCAAAGGGTAAAGGTAAACGGCTCACCAGATAAAATAGCAAGGTTTATGGCAATCAGGGGCTGCAATGGAAAAAAAAGAATGAGCATTAAAGTTACACCATAATGAAACAAACTCCGTCGCATTGAAAAACATATTAAAAGTTCAAACATAGCATGACATAGTTTATTACACGTAAACTTTACAGTTTCTAGTGTTTACAAATGTGTAGAAATGTAAGTTTAAGTTACTAAAGAGGAAGTCCCTACAATGATCGCATATTTTCAATAATATCATAAAACTTGGTATTTGTTATGCTCTATCATTATTATGAAGGTTCCCAATTTGAACTTTTTATCGAAAAATGCCCCTGTGATACAAATAAACCGATTCCATCAATACTGATAATTTGTGTTCTACAACACAATATTATCGGCCTTTTCCGTTAAATTCTTCCGCGTTTTGCCGATGATCACCCGATCCCTCTATTGTTTACGTAACAGCTTTATCGGAAGTGGTCGGAGAATCGCGAATAGGGCGAACAGTTACGAAACTAAAACCCAACCCGAATAAAACTGAAACATCGGGGAGTAAAAACGGGATCGGCGATATCAAACACATAGATGTTTTGTCATTATAAACGGTAATTGGATGAGGCTTTTTGCGATATACTACTTTTTAGCATATAAACAAATGAGTTTTGTATACTTTAAGTGTTTATGAAACGTGTCAAATGTAGGGACATCCCCTTTAATAAGACACCATAGAGATGCATACAATTACAGTGCATGGATGAACTTTGTTTTAATATATGCATGGTATATACTTATCAACCCTTTGTATGCGGGACAAGCATGCACTGTCAATTGCAAATAACGTAGACCCAGATCAGAAGGCTACAAAATGAGTCCTTTGGTCAGGATCTATAATGTTTGTCATTAAGGTTTAAGCTTTATAAAAAACATAGATTCGCTGATGTGCATGTAGTATACCTTTTCAGTAAATTCATCAATTACGTATTTGCCCGTGAAGACCGCACTACGCAAAGCCTGAAATGCATCTGTTAAGCTTCTCTCTTCCGGGGCGCCTTGAACGTTTCCTGAAATAGAATAGTTCAGGAATTCGTGTTGCTCTAATCAAATGATTTTAATTGAGATGAGAGGCCACATCATGTAACTATAGAAAACTCCATTGTGAAAAACACTATAGACAATACTTTACTGTAATTGTTGACCCATATCCCACTATTTGCGACGTGAACTGGAATGTAAGTCGTCAGGATCCAAGCTGTTTTACACTCAGTCAATAGCTTCTCAACAGTTCGGATCAAAATTGCAGCTGATACAAATATGAGGAGACATTTTATTTTACAGTTTGGTAAGAGTTAACCCTTGCATTCATATAAACTTTTCACACCTCTGCAAACAATGTAGACCCAAATCAGACGGCTGTGATAGCCGTCTGATCAGGGCCTGCTCTGTTTACTTATGCAAATGATATAGGATTTTCACGGTTTTGTCTAGGGAAAATTCCTTTAGAAGTTTTACTTTATAAAAACTGATCAATGTATGCATTAAATGTTCATTAGGGAAGGGGTTAAGTGGTAAAATTATAATAGACTTACTGGAGAAATGGTCACAGAAGGTCGTGCTGTTCAGCGTGTTGCCATGGTCAATGTGGTAGCGACTGAGATGACAAGTCCTGTCATTGCAGTAGTCAAAGCCATTGCAAATGAAGGATTTGTCATTGGTGAGACAGTAACTAGCGCACTGCTGGTAGTCGGCAACATTTGTCTTAATGATATCATCCTGCTTAGATGCGGAGGTTCCATGCATTACCGTAAACTGAGCTGAAATCGGATTGTATTGTATGTTTCACTGATTCATTATCAAAAACGTACACTGTGCTTTACGTCTTTACTGAACGCATATTCACGTCTTTGCAAACATAGTTGTCACAATAGTAAGGTTTTCTCTGTCTGCCTACGACCCAGTATACAGTAGAACATGGGGTTTAATTATGCGTATGAATAACATATGGAAGCTTAACGCAGTTCAAAAGTAATGCAGAAACTCCTGTGTTCAATAACTGAATGGCCGTTCAGGACAGGTTCTATTATAGATCTGACTCTATAGTTTCTGTCATGATCAAACATTCATTAGTACAACGGCTATTATGTAACTTCAGTTCATGAATAGTCTTGAAGTCATGAGTTTTTGTATAAATATCCATGTAGTAAAGGGTTAACGTCTTAGAAGAGGGTTTGTGTGTGTGATAATATTTCGAGATCTTTCTTCTGTCTTTTCTATAACGGTTTCTTCAAAACTTTTTGACATTCTAGTTGTGTCTTTGAGGAGACACTAATACTGAATATAATATGAAACCTAAAGTAGACGACATTTTCCGACAATATCTTGATCAGCTGACTAAAGGTTAAACCCTACAAAAGTGGTATTGGCATTGAAGTGTATTAAACCCTACAAAGGTGCTATTGACATTGAAGTGTATTAAACCCTACAAAAGTGGTATTGACTTGAAGTTAATGATGACGATAACTATTATGAATGTGATAATTGTCCTAAATATTTGAAAAAAGAATAACATAGGCAATTACTGCATACATAAATACTACCGTTATCAAAATACTCCGTCAGGGACTGCTTAATCAGGGTCTACACTATTTGCTATTACATGTATGTCAGTCTAATTTAAACTTATTAAACTGTTGCAAAAATAATAATAATCCAACTCTACCAACTGGTAGAGAAGGAGAGATTGGTGTCCGCATACTTCGTGTAGTTATGTAGTAGATACATGCAGGAAGACAATGTTCTCTAATGCCTACTCAAACGATGTATAACTCTTGATTTTATATAAGACATGTGGTAGCTTAATGCAGAACAAAAGTTATTAAGCAGCTATCTGCCAAAAACGTTAACATATTGAATAGTAAGGGCGGTCAACTAAGTTCATTAGGCTATTTTGTAAATCACGATGATACACTGTTATGACAAATAACATGTAATCAAATATTATATCAGCAAACAGAGCAGACCAAGATCAGACCGGTACTACAGGAGCCGTCTGATCTAGATATTTTCTGTTTGTTTGCAAATGTGTCAAAATGTGTTACTATAGGGTAAAGGATTAAAGGACATTCGTGTTCATTCATTAACAGTGGTCACTATAGAGGGACAGTCAATACACTTACCGCTTGCCTTAGTTCGACCAAGCAGGGTAGATGTGATGTAAATAAAGGCGTTGTCATAATCTAGGTGAAGGTTAGATACCCTCAGGACAGATACACCCATAGCTTGTGCCAAATTCAGCTGAGAGAAAGCCAAGAGAGAAGGTGTAAGAGTTTGTATCATCTTTCCTGAAATAGTAAATATAAGGGGGCCAATGTACCACAAGTACTTACACTAGAGCCTGGCTTAAGCGGTTATTCATTTATTGAACATACGAGTCTTAAAAAACAAGCAGGTGGTTGCTTAATACATGGCAAACTTAATGTAGAAAGCTCCTTTCTGCATTAATTTTGACCTGTATCAAGCTACCATATGCCTAATAAACCCATAATTAGACCTCTTTTTTGATGGCCTCTTCGGATAGGTTGTACTATATACCAAACTGCGACATTGTATATGTCCTGTACATACCTGTGTATTAACTGTATTTACATATTCTATGTTCCTTTGCTTTATATTGATAGCACATGTATTTGATCTCTTTCTAACAGTCGCCAGGTTTTGCACTTGACTGCGTCCAATATTGTGTCTTGTAAGCGACTGCGTCTAATACTGCTTACACCTGATTACTACAACTAATTGTGATTAAACCGGTAATCTACGCGTGCGTTTTATTCTGACTGTATCTTATATTGACTGCATCCTAAACGTCATAACGTGTTATCACTTCTCATGCTGAAACAATACTGTCTGTCTGATCTGTTACAATTGTTACCTACATCCAATTTATTCAAGATTTTTAAAAACCTATTGACTGAGTGTCTGCAAATGGAAGTCATGTTTCACTTAGAAGTACAATACCCCCCCCCCCCGCTAATGCAACCACCTAAAAGAGGTATAATTCTGGGTGCTAGATGCAAGTGGTAGCTTAATGCAGGAAAAAGTAATGCAGAAAGCTCCTAGAGGATATTTCTGCATTACTTTTGTCAAGCATTAAGCAACCACCTGCTTATAAAGACACACATGTTTAGTCATTAAGTGGTCGCATTAGAGGTGTTCTGCTGTATACGTACCAGGAAGCGTCATTTGAAACGTAAGTTTGGTAGCTTCTTGGTAGCACTGACTGATGTCAAATACGCTTAGTTTGGGATGCTCTGCATCAAAATCGACAAAGTTGTATGACATGGAAAGACCACTCTGAAAGGCAGAGAACATGAGTAGTGAAAGAAGAATGTATTAACCACTGGTCTGTGTATACCAATTATGGTTTATAAACAGCAATACTATGTAAGCGCTTCGCCAGAACTTCTTAAAAATGTTTGAAACTTTGACAATAGTCGGCCATGTGAAGCCACTACGTTACGGTTAAAAAGATATGTAATAAATGTTAGAAAGCCATGCAGAAAGCTCTCAAACAACTGTATGACTTTTACCTGCATTTAACAGTCACCTATCTAAGAGGATTTTTATTCTGCTTTACTAAAAATTCAGTTTAGAGAGGTGTTGTTGTCCAATATATCACCTTTGTTGGTATCAATATAATGTTTATACGCTACCACTTTCTCAATCAATAACTTTTTTTGTACAGTTAAGTCTCTCTAATGTGATCAAAACACCGGAGTCTATAGAAGCAGCAGGTGGTTGCTTAATGCAAGACAAACGCTGTGCTCCTATAGTTGTGCCCTGCATTAAGCTACCACCTGTTTTAAAACATGACATTATGTTTCTTTTGAGTGGTCGTTATAATACAATTAGAGAAACCTTACTGTATAAACTTGGAGTGAAACAACTTAGCGTTCTCTACGTCAAGTTCTCTGTTTTAATAGTTTATATCATGAATATTCATGTAAGAAAACAGTGATTGTATGCGACTTACTTCAGCGAGTTTTAATTGCATGTGACCAAAGGAGTTGTTGGCCATTTCCTAAAATCAGATCTATCAAAACAGAGCTGAGCCTGATCGGAGCTGTCTGATTTGGATCTACTTTGTTTGCTCATGCGTCAAATACCTATCTATGAAGCACAGTTTTAACGCAGGTAAGAGCTTAATGCATGGTGAAAGTAGTATGATTACTTAGTCCAGATGCAATGCCCATTAATGCAAACAGTCAAAACTGTTAAATGTAACTGCAAAGCAAACCCACGTGAAAGTCTTTAGACCATTGCGAAAGACTTACTAGAGTTAAAGAATAAATGTTTCAATCTCTGGAATAAAGAGAACTATGCTGTTTTCTATAGGCGTGCATAGGTGTATCAAAAAATACCTGTACCGCTTGTATGTCCATTTTTATTGGCACATTAAAGGTTTGGATCTTCTTCATGCTTTCCGAAATCGTCGACCAGTGTGGCTGAAAGTGAACATAGAAGTGTCTAGTATGCAAACAAATGCACTCATAACCGTGTCACCTGACGGATATCCTAGTAAAATAGGCAAATATAAATAAATGTTGAGAAACTAATAGGCTTTTACAATATAATATAAAAATCACCTAATATTATTTATTTTGAATTAAGTAATTAATATTTCAAACTTCAAACAAATAAGTAAATATTAGTAACTACAAATGTACATTTGCAACCCCATTTATTTCACAGTTTTATTTTCACATTGCTCCCATTATGTTACTGACTGTAAGTTCAAAGTTTACAGCAATCATTGCAGTATATTAAAGGGTATTTAGGAAATATATTCACCATCTAATTCCTGTATTTCTCCGTTAAACCAACTTGTTGATACTAATTAGAATTTTCCGTAGACCCTTTTCTCCATAAAATGCCCTTTAATGTATTTGCAAACAGAGTAGACCCAGGTGAGACAGCTCCAGATGGAACCTTCTATTCAATGTCTGCTATGTTTGCTTATGTAACAATATATATCCGATTCTACAGCTTTTACCAGGGCCAACAGTTTTCTTGTTCCAATGGAATTATAAAATTATATAAATGATAGATACAGACATATTGTAACGACAAATAAAAACAAAAAATAATTCTTATATAAACACGCCCACAAAAACTTCACTTTCAAAAGAACAAAACACGGAAGAACAAAGTCTATAGTTAGCCCTTTACTCTATGAATATTCATTTCAGAAATAATGACATCATGAATATTAATTACATGAATTATAGGAGTGGCATATGGACACTGGAAAATACTGTATACCTATATTATTATATAGGCAAACAAAGCAGACCCTGATCAGATGACTCCGAAAAATTATCTGATCTCGATCTACTCTCTTGTAATGTATTAAAATGTCTACATATTGAGTAAAGGGTTTAACAAGATCCATATACTTACACTTAAAAAGTAGGTCGTTATAACAGTCTTCGGACTGGAGATAAAGCCATTTATATACAAATCTGTTTTCATGGCGACATAGACGTCACAGAACATGCCACGGACTTGTTGCTAGAGAAGAGAAATCATTGGTTAACTTTTACAACTTAAAAACAATAAACTCAAAGCCCCTCACACAAGACGAAACGACTACCAAACAAAACACCGGTAAAACAAGTGAGACACACACACAACCACGCGCGCTAGTACAAGTACTAGAAAAGGGCACAAGGCAAAACTAAATGCAAGGGTGACAAACAGAGTACCGCCTTGGAACGGACAGCGGTCGTCAAGGTTTATGACAGATGACTTACCTTAACCGGATTCAAAATGTTTGCAGCCATTTTATGTGATGCATTAAATACATTTACTATTTTTGTACGAGAAAAAGTGAGTACGGGATTTTGCAGCCATTACAAACCGAAATATATCCGCTCATAAAGAGGAGTCTTTATGAAATTTAAAAGGTTAGGACTGTTTGACAATAACGGTTCCTGTAGAGTTTGACTGCATTTCCAACTTATAACTAAAATAGATGATATACCACGTCTCAACTGTGTACATAGGTCTTACTCTACACTACAAAGAATCTAATACACATTTTCTGCAGACATGGCTGATTTGAACTTTCCTATCTAAAGACACGAATTTTGTCCCACAGTTTAATGGCAAATTACTTAATCAACACAAATATGACCCTACCTGTCCTATATAAGTATAGTTCAATTCCAGATCAAAGAACTGTAGGGGATTTTTCATGTCCAGTACGAAAGAACCATTGATTTTGTAAGAATTCATGTCCTGCACTGCGTCCATTGAGTAGTTTGTAATTGGAAGGGTAGTGCAGTTACCAAGCGTCTTGTCAATAATATATCGAACCCCTGAAAATAAATGGCAGCATAAATACTCCTGATATAACCAAGTTGAGAACACAAAGCATCACTGAAAATAATTTAGCCAAGAATGTATGCATAATGGTTGCATTAAATTGCATGTATATAGGCAGAGCATGCATTCATATAAAACAACAATAATACACCATAAGAGACACAGCATAGTCCCTTGAAATAGACCATGCATGACAACAAATTCCACCCCTTAAAATAGACATGAAAATAGACCGTATGAAGACCGCCAATTAAAAATACAACTCTCAATAGTTCACTGCATCAATGAACATGTGAAAGGAGCTACAATGCCACAACACTTTGAAATAAAACAGTCAATAATTCACTACATTATTGAAAGCTTGTGTGTTGCATCACTTAAAAAGAACTGTTATTATTGTACTGCAACTGAGCATGTAATAACAGCTAACCTGTCACGCCACTTTAATAGGACACTCAAAGTTGCATTGCTTTATTGAGCATGTAAAAAAGAACTAACGTGTCACACCACTTAAATAGAGCAGTCAATATTGCATTGCGTTACTGAATGTGTAAACAAAGCTAACGTGTGAAATGAAAATCATAACTTTAAACATCGTTTGCAGATGACAACATTTGACTCCGAAAGAGTTATAATAGAATAAAACTATGCGTTTCATCCTTCAAAATAAATATAGAGAAAACATCGAGGAAAGTACTGCTCTTTACCGAGTAACTCGGTGTCTTATCGGGATCCAAGCTGTTTGTTACTGTGACTGATTTTGAAACAAAAATGAAGAAATATAAAACATGAAAATGATTGCAGACTTCAAGGTTTGCAGACCATAACATTTGGCAATGAAAGAGTAAATAAACACACTCAAGTGTCTTAACCCTTTCCCTGTTCTTTGTTTATTTTAAACTTCAATACCTACTGAATATCCATGTACATATTTGTTATAATGAAGCATGGAGGGTGGAGCACTGTAGCCATTTTAGCAAGTATAGAAGCAGATCTATCAAATTTCATAAGCAAACAGAGCACACCCTGATGAGACGGCTCCTCTAGGAGCCATCTGATCTTGGTCTACTCTGTTTACAAATGCGTGAAAACACGTTTCTATGAGGGAAAGGGTTAAAGAGCAGATGGCTGCTGTTTTGTACTGAACGAAAGTTGTGTATGAAAATGCGCCTTTGGAGTTGATCTACATTGCTTACGTCATGCACAATTTTAACACCTGTCTTTGAGATTAACAGCAATACTTCTTTAATGTAACCTCTTTACAGAGGTCATACTGCAATAGAGATGAAATATTGGAATATATTACCTCTGGTAAAGTCATGGACCTCCATTAACGGGCTCATACTATAGGTGGGATAAGCAGCGGCAAGGGGTTTGTAGTCATGGCGGAAAACCCGGTAGGATTCGTCATACCACACCTGTCAATATACACAGATACAGTAAAACCCCACAAGAGCAATCGTTATTAAAACGATGTCTAAATCTGAGTCTTACAGACAGTTGTTTTCATTACTGCAGGATGAAAGTAATAACCACTTGCTCTTATTTATCCTCAGGTGCATGCATTAAATGGTCGTTCTAAATAGAAGGGTAAAACTGTACTGTACTATATATATATTAACACAGTATATACCCAGATCAATTGATATTTAAGAATGCAGCTCTTGATTAAGGTATACATGTACCTTGATTATCACTTTCTTCTGTATAGATTTTGATCGAACTGCAATAGTCGATCTTGATCCAAGTTTCAATTCGCTGGATACAGGTCAAATTATAAAGGTTTGATGTAACTGACAAAGTTAGAAAATGTAATGCATTATATAATACAAGTAAACATATTTAAAACTGAAATTCCTTTTCCTAATAGAGACGCTTTTCAAGCATTTGCAAATAGAGTAGACCCTGGTCTGGATCTGCTCTGTATGCTTATGGAATGATATTGATATTATTATACGGCTAAATTATCTTGTGTTCATAGGTCATTTTAAACATTCATATAATCAATATTCATGATTATGGTTTATCTTCAGTTTCAAACTTACGTCTTCAAATGTGGTTACAGAGATGTCCGCATAGACTTTCTCCACCCGGTAGTAAAATCGATCAGGAATTGGGGAAATATTCTTCGTATTTTTCCGACCAGGACACACTGCACCAGGGGGCGTCTGCAATAAAGGGTAATAAATATACAATATGCACCAGAGAGCGTCTCCAATAAAGGGTCATAAAAATACATACTGCACCAGAGTTCGTCTGCAATAAAATGGCATACATAGTCATGGTTAATATTTGCTGTAATTCTTTTCAGAAGCATTCTTTTAACACTTACCCAACTATGGTAATATAATGTCTGCCCAGCTTTGGTTAACCCATTCCCTCATATTGACGACTTATGACGACTCTGTAAAAGTCACCTTTTGAAACCACTGTGATAAATAGAGCATTTGCTCCAAAAGGAGCAAATCCTCTATTTATCACAATGAATTCAATCTACGAAAATTTAAAAAAAATAATTTTCTCTAGTTAATGCTCCTTTTCGGTACATTTGGTTAGATTTAAAAATAGCCTATGAGGTAATGGGTTAATTCTGAATCGATTAAGTTTTGAGAAAGTATTGACCGTATGTTAAACAGCTTGGATCCTGGTGAGACGCCGTATCACTCGTTGTCTCATCGGGATCCAAGCATTTATCAAATGTTGGCCAAGTCGCTACTAGCAGGGTATAGGTTGATATTTAGTTTCTATACACGAGCAATAATTGGACACCCAATGGCAATAATCCGGCTACCGAACAGGGTATTTTTACTAAAAGACATTTTCTACAGTTTTATGAAAAATTAATCCTTTCATAGAATTTTCTAAACATTTTGTATATAAGGTAAAATTTAATGGTGAATTCAAAAATAAAAAGAAACATACATGTCGACGTGCTAGATTTTCTGTAAATTGGCAGTTTCCATTGTAACCTTTTGTGCCAAAACTGTCAAAATGACTACACTTTCTTTAAATATTATAAAATTGAACCAAAAGCATTATAATATACACAAATCACACGAATTTACACATAAATTACTGATTTTTATACTGCATGAAAAAAATAGTAATCTGAACATTTTTCTTTACAAAATAAGTTTTTCATATTTCGTCATTCGACAAAAAATGAGAAAAATAAACACGTATTCTGCAAATAAATAAAGATATTGAAAATTTTCTTTCATAGAATTTTCCAATTTTTTTTTTATATATTAGGTACAATGTTATGGTGAATTCAGAAAGAAAAAATATTTGTCGACGTGTTAGGTTTTTTTTGTAAAATGTCAGTTTCCATGGTAACCGTATGTGCCAAAACTGTCAAAATAACACTTTTTATATATATATATATATATATAAATATATAGAAATAATGATAGAAAATATGTATAGACTTTATTTCAAAATTATACACTAGAAGGTTTAGGTTGATGTTTGATGTTCTACATTTTTCAGAAAGCCGTGGTTTCCAAGGTAACCACTTCACTTATAATACCAAAAGTTGTTAAATTCATCAAAAATGCAACATTTTCAAACATACAGAATAAAATAATCCTCATTAGTTCACTACATATTGCTAGACAGTTTATACAGTCTATTTGTGTTTAAAATTTATATTCAGTCCGTATAAGCACCATAAGAGTTAATATTCCGTTCGTGATTAGCGCTGTAAGAATTTATATTCAGTTCGTGATTAGCACTATAAGAGTTTATATTCAGTTCATGAATAGCGCTTAAGAGTTTATATTAATTTCTTAAAAGTTACATTCTAAAACACCATTTAACCGACGAAATTGTGTAAATCCATGTAAACAGTTTGGATCCAGATGATGTGCACATTAACCCGGTGCATAATTAGGATCCCAACTGTTTGATGTTGTGATTATGTATCTTGAAAGAAACTGGTAGAAAATAACCATTAAAACGGTAACAGATGCCAACATTTGCAGAAAACATTACGTGGCAGCAAAAGGTTAGTCAACATTTTGTTTACCGATGCCTTTGTAATACGAATTATTATTTTTTCTCTCATATTTTCTTAGCACCCTTAGTATACGTGCTTTTGGTTTTAAACCATTTTGTACATAAAAATATACGTCCGTTGTTTGCATTTTGGCTTTGTTAAAGTTATTTAGCTAAGACCGTTTACTCGTGGTTTTTTTGACCGTTTTGCATATTTCACCATTGTGCATGAATTTGCTTCAACTTAAATGTATAATTATCTTATACTAACCTGTTCTTAATTTGGGGACAATATAAGTGAAAAAGTTAATGGGCATTGAGTCGACCTATTGGAATAATTTCATGTAAACTGTAAGTATGGGAGTTTGTATGCCTTGTGAACATCACTTAATATGATAATAGTTTCTACGTCAGTGTGTTTCAGCAAATGAATAACATTGATCTGTGACGTAATGTGTATTAATGGTGTCAAACACAGGTATTATGCATCATGGCTCATTAAAACATTCCCCCGTTTCTGCTGCATGTATTAATTCATACATGAATTTGCTTCAACTTAAATGTATAATTATCTTATACTAACCTGTTCTTAATTTGGGGACAATATAAGTGAAAAAGTTAATGGGCATTGAGTCGACCTATTGGACTAATTTCATGTAGACTGTAAGTATGGGAGTTTGTATGCCTTGTGAACATCACTTAATATGATAATGGTTTCTACGTCAGTGTGTTTCAGCAAATGAATAACATTGATCTGTGACGTAATGTGTATTAATGGTGTCAAACACAGGTATTATGGATCATGGCTCATTAAAACATTCCCTCGTTTCTGTTACATGTATTAATTCATACATAACAGTCATGTTTTCCCAATAATGCTCCCTCTTTTTCTTCTATCCTGCTTAAATACATGTTACGCAGCCATTTTACGCTTGCGTAAAACCTTGCTTGTGATCTTCTATAGCAGTTACAAACCTGGAACACAGACGGATCTATATCGAGAACGGGTCTGTAGGAAAAGTAGTCATAGATGTGGCGCAGATGATACATGCTGCCATTAGGTAGTCGCAGGTTGGTGGTCACTTCCGCCCTCACCGGGATTGTGGGAGCCGTGGTAGCGGTAGACCAGTTGGCTGCTATAAAGCCAGCAAAGCAATGGTGTCAGTCTTTAAATTCATGAAAGTTGGCAGAAACTGTAGACTCAGATCTATTATTTCATGATCAACCAGAGCACATCCTGATCCGACGGCTACTACAGGAGCTGCCTGATTGGGGTCTACTCTGTTTGCAAATACATGTACGTAAACATGCGTCCCAAAAGAGTAAAGGATTAATCACAAAATAACAAAAATGTACAGCAACATACATATAAGATACAATTTCAATTATACTGTTTCATGTGACCTTTATTGGCAAAAACAAATATATGCGTACAATAAAACATAGCTAATCCGGACCTTTTGATAAGGAAACAAATGAGAACGTTTAAGGCAGGTGAAAAACATGCTCCTACAGGAACGTTATACGTGAATTTCGCCTTGCTTAAGCTGCCAGCCGTCTAATGATACTTATTTGCGACATTTTTATTATATTTGCGTTTGTAAGAGCCAACAGGCTTTACGGCACTGCTATGTTTCGTCTTTCGTACAAATACAAACTTCATCGTATTTGATACATCAGTTAAGCACGATTCCAACACATACAATACTTATGTATAAATTCACCACACTTTAAAAACTATGAAGTAATTGTGTCTTGTTGTTATTTTGCCAATACCCCCTTATATGCCCATTGTACTTAAAACATGTCTTACTAAAATATCTTGCACAAATATTGAAAATACACTTGACATAGATGCCGTAGATATGCATGATATACCTAGGTAAACCCCGATATAATGCAAATGTTTTATTAATTACATATGTACAGTAGAACCCCTCTAATGCGACCACTTAATGAATAAACATGGGTGTCCTTATAAGCAGGTGGTTGCTTAATGCAGGACAAAAGTAATGCAGAAAGCTCCTCTAGGAGCTTTCTGCATTACTTTTGTCCTGCATTAAGCTACCACCTGCATCTAGCACCCAGAATTATACCTGTTTTAGATGGTCGCATTAGCGGGGTTTTACTGTATATACATGTAATTGTGTGATATATAATAATAAAATAGTTTTTTTGTTGGGGGTTAAGGTTGGCAAAAACCATCTACCCACAATTACTAGGCGGTACTAGTTTATGGCTTTTATGTAACGCAGTGCATTTAGATAAAGTTAAACCTTTACTCCTTGCATATTCAGGGAAATTTTGTCCAAGAAAGAAACTGTAGAATCTGATTGTTATCAATCCACAGTAAAACCTCTCTATAACGGTCACTAAATTACATCAAGTATTTTGTGTTAGAGGCAGGTATAGGAGCGTTCTGTTTTACTTTCACTTTGCTTCAAGCAGCCACCTGCCCTAATATACCAAATAATTAACACAATTTAGTGGCCGTTATAGAGAGGTTTTACTGCATAAGCAAATAGTGCAGACCCTGATCAGACGGCACCTACAGATCTACTCTATTCTGTTGTTAAAAGGCGTATCTATGGAGTTAAGGCATTTATTTACATCTTACATGTAAAACTATAGTCCACATTGATTTGCTGTCCTGACCAGTTTCCACAGCCGTACCAGTGGTCCACCCGGATGCCTCGTACAGTGTCGTTTCCCATATATACCTGCAAAATACAGGGTACCAGCTATAGAAATAGAACAGAAAAGAATAGTCACGGCATACAGACGCCAGGAATTCCTTAAACAATTTTCTAATTACCCTACCCTAACCTAATTACCCTAGCATAGTAACCATCAGTATTCGGACAGACACGCTAAAGCAAATTGTGCAGATCCAGATTAAACGGCTGCTATAGAAACTGTTTGATCACGGTCTACATGCACTCTTGCCACTATGCCAGTCTAATTTACCAAAAGTTATCAAACTGCTGTCAAATTGTATTATTCTGATTCACAATTTGGTGTTGAGGTTGTGAGTGTGTGCCTGAAATGATCAATTAGAGTAACTACAAAATAAAGGAAATATATCGAAGTCATACTGAAAGATATTATTCAATGATAATGATTGGTGTTAATAAAAACTTTTGAATTTATGAAACCATTTTCTATTTTACTATACAACTAACGTATGTCAAGAAAGAGGTTTACTCGGATTCTAAACTCAATGTTTAACCCTTTTGCTGATAGAGTAAAACCTCTCTTAACCGGGCGTTAAATTTAGTATAAATATCGGTCTTGGAGACAGGTGACAGCTTAATGCAGGGTGAAAGTCATGCAGAAAGCTCCTAGAGGAGCTTTCTGCATGACTTTCACCCTGCATTAAGCGGTCACCTGCCTAAAATATCTAAATTCCTCTCTACTAGAATTCCGGTTAAGAGAGGTTGTACTATCGATCAATAGCAAACAGTAAATCCAGATCAGAGTCTCCTGTTGGAGCTGTTTGGTCAGGGCTATCTCCACCTGCTCAATATGTTTGCTTATGGCATAATATTGACCACATTCTACAATTTCGGCCGTGATCAAATTGTTCAGAAGGCCATTATAAAAATGCTGATCATAAGGATTTCATTCCCGACAATGTTTTATTGAGTAGCAGCAATATCGTGTTTTGTATATTGTTTCCTTTTAAAACCCTTTATTCCATCCATACGTCTTTTGATGTCTTTCAAAACAAAGTAGTCCAAAGACAGCTACCCCACCCCCGCCTGAATTAAGACATAACATTTGTGATGTGCGGTGGTCTAGCGGTAACGCGTTTGACTGCCAGTCCGGGTTCAAATCCCGGTCCTTCCCGGAAATTTCAGAGAAGCTTTTCTGGGTCTCCCACCCGCACCTCCTCTCCGCCCAGAGGTTAATATGGGTATATGTGACTGCCAGTCCGGGTTCAAATCCCGGTCCTTCCCGGAAATTTCAGAGACGCTTTTCTGGGTCTCCAAACCGCACTTCCTCTCCACCCAGAGGTTAATATGGGTATATGTGAGCGTCACTAGCCGGTCATGCGGCTGCATGATTGCGCCATATGTTAGTAGTTCTCAATATTGTAGTCGAATGACTCAATGACCAGGGGAGTAAATGTACAGTCGACTGAGCGGTCCTTCACACTGAAAGTAGGCCATTACTAGGTACTTAACCTTGAGCCAACATGACTGCCAAATGTTTTCTGCACATCGTCTAAAATTAGCTAACATTTGACTAAAGTTTTATGAACATTCTACAAAGGGTTATGGATATGGAGCGAACATGAACATGTTATGGAAATTGTAGTTTAAAACACTTGGCCTTCAAATGTGACCTTGACCTTGAGCCGACATGACTGCCATACGTGTTCTGCAGATTGTCTCAACTTGGTTAACATTTGAGGCAAGTTTCATAAAATTCCTTCCAGGGGTATGGAGTGGACACGAAATTGTTACGGACAGACGGACGAACAGATGGACATACAGACGAAGGCCATTCCTATACCCACTTCCGCTTCGCGGCGGGTGATTTACAAAGAAGATTCAGATCAGACGGGTCCTGTAGGAGCCTCTGATCAGGGTCTGCTCTATTTGCTTATGGAGTGACATAGATATGACTACAGTTTCTATCATTGCCAAAATTTCCTGAGTCCATGGGTCATTATAAAGATAATCTAATCAGTATTCATGATGTCATAATTTCTTACATGAATATTCATGGAGTAAAGGGTTAGTCCGCCCCTTATCGTCAGCCCCAACAGAGCCATAAGACGTATATGGATGCATTAAAATCATCATTTCTCCACCAAACTTTGTGTCATGGCTACTCATTATAATTTTCTCTATGATTCTTTAGGAAAATACACCCGGTTTGATTAAAGGGGTTATTCTTGAAAGGGTTTTATTTACACATCCTATAACTATATCTCTACACTGTTACCAACTCACAGTGTTCATTGATACTCCTAGATTTAGAGCTGTTTGTGCTCCTGCTATATGGAGGTTGCCATTCCTAGTCCCTTTCCCGAACAAATATGTTAGATTGCTGGAGGTCAGTGTCTCTACCGAACAAGATGGGTAGTAAGTATCTGAAGCGCAAAACACATCATATAAACGCATTTGTAAATAGAGCATTTGTAGAAAATGTCAGATCAGGGTAGTCTCAGATTGCTTATGAAAAAATATCGATTCGATTCTACAACGTCTGCCATGGCCAAAAGTATAAACGGTTTCAGTTGGAGGGGTAATACTGTGTTATTATTCTAATAATTGCCAGATTGGTATAATTGTCTTATGTGTTCATATCTTCAAGTTGAGTGTATCATACACATACAGACAGACAAACAGAGAGAGAGGGAGACAGACATACATACGCACACATGCAGACACGCACAAACATATAGACAGAGCGCGCGAGAGAGAGAGAGAGAGAGAGAATGAGAGAGAGAATGAGAGAGACAGAGACATACATACGGACAGACAGAGACAGGCTGACAGTCAGGCAGACGGAAAGACAGGCAAACAGACAGGCAGACAGTCAGTCAGTCAGAGACAAAAATATGTAGAGAGAGAGAGAGAGAGAGAGAGGAGAGAGAAAGACAGAGAGAGAGAGAGAGAGAGAGAGGAGAGTGAGAGAGAGAGAGAGAGAGAGAGAGAGAGAGAGAGAGGGAGGACGGTCATGCAGAGGCAGACATGAAAACACACACATACTGACAGACACACATACAGAGACAGACTGAGACAGACTGAGAGAGACAAAAAGACAGACGGATAGCCAGACATACATTATAAAGAAGGTCAACTAGACATACATACAGACAGACAAACGGACAGATGTACGGACGGACAGATTGACGTACAGATGAATAGACATCCAGGTAGACAAGCAGTTAGGCGATCATGCAGACAAGCAGACAGAGACAAACAGACAGGCAGACAGACAGACAGACAGAGGCAAAGAGACAGGCAGACAGAGACTGAATGATATTGACGATCCGGAAATTGAAAGTGAAAGAAAGTATGCATATGGAGAAACGATATACTAATATACATGTAGACCATATATAATATACTGTAGTCCATACCCACCTGTGTTCTGTAGGTCAAATATCTCATTGGTCGCGTAGTTGAAAATCAGAGTACTTTGTGATCCGTTCGTAAACGTCTTGATGGCAGCACGGTTACCAGAGTAGTCATAATAAATGTTAGCTTCCAGAGTATAGCCTTTATCTACAATGTTAGCTTCCACATCAACTTGGTAGGAGTTTGGCAGCATTGGGAAGGGAGGACCTACAATAACATACGTTCTGACACTTTTATGTTCGAGTCTAAACACCCTTTCCCTCTTCAGTAATTATACAAGAAATAATGACTGCATAGATATTAACCCTCCGCTTGCTATTCACGTCAATATACCTACCTGTAAATAGTGAAGACCCAGATGAGACAGCTCCTGCAGGAGCTGTCTCATCAGGGTCTGCACTATTTACAAGTTGATTGTGCAACCAGTGCACCACACAGCAGCGATTTGCACAGCGAAATACTTGTACACAATGAAGATATATGTAATTATACAACAGGGCATGGGTAAAGAAGGAGAAATGTATTTTAAAATTCAGCAAGAGAAGGGTTAATAAGCTAAATTTTGATTACGATGTATGAATAAGGAAATGTTTGGCCCTGGTTAAAACTTTAAAATCAGATTAATATCATAAGATTAACAAACATCGCATACCTTGATTAGACGACTCTAATAAGAGTCGTCTGATATTTATGTCTCCCCCATATTTATATGGGGGAGACATATTGTTTTCGTGAGAGTTGTCTGTCTGTCTGTCCGTCTGTCCGTCACACTTTTTGTCCGGACGATAACTTCAATATGCCTGATGCCAGTTGATTGAAACTTCATATATGGAAAGAGCATAATGAGAGGAAGTGTCATACACAAGGTCCATAACTCTGGCTTCACTAATATAGGAGTTATTGCCCCTTGTAAAAAATAGCACTTTTTTGTCCGGACGATAACTCTTATATGGCTTATGCCATTGGATTGAAACTTCATATATGGAAAGATCATGACAAGAGGAAGTGTCATACACAAGGTCCATAACTGGGGTTATTGCCCTTGTAAATGTTTTCACAATTTTTTGTCCGGACGATAACTCCTGTATGGCTCATGCCATTGGATTGAAACTTCATACATGGAAAGATCGTGACAAGACAAAGTGTCATACACAAGGTCCATAACTCTGGCTTCACTAATAATGGAGTTATTGCCCTTGTAATTTTTTTCACAATTTTTTGTCCGGACGATAACTCCTATATGGCTCATGCCATCGGATTGAAACTTCATACATGGAAAGATCATGATAAGAGAAAGTGTCATGCCTAAGGTCCATAACTCTTGTTTCACTAATATTGGAGTTATTGCTCTTTGTAAAAAAAAATCACAATTTTTTGTCAGGATGATAACTCCTATATGGCACATGCCATTGGAGTGAAACTTCATACATGGAAAGACCATGATAAGAGAAAGTGTCATGCATAAGGTCCTTAACTCTGGCTTCAATAAATTGAGAGTTATTGTCCCTTGTGCATTTGTTTAACGCTTTCTTGTCCGGATGATAACTCCTACATGGATCTTGCAATTGTATTGAAACTTCATACATGGAAAGAGCATGATGAGAGAAAGTGTCATGAACAAGGGCCATAACTCTGGCTTCAATACTTTCGGAGTTATTGCCCTTTGTTACATTTTTGTTCGATCAATAACTCCTGTTCGACTGATGCTATTGGAATGACATTTCATTTATGGAAAGAGCATAATGAAAGTAAGTGTCGTGCACAAGGGCCATAACTCTGGTGTCAGTACTTTTGGAGTTATTAGCTGTTATCATTTTCTTCTTGAAAAATGTGGTGTGGAAAGCGCATAATGAGGGGAAGTATCAATCATCAAGTCCATAACATTTTTATTGATTTCCCTTTACATATTTTTTTTATTAGAGGGGAGACATCCGTTTTTGTGACAAAAACTTCTAGTTGTCTACTGTTTGCAAAGTTGTGAAAATGCATTTCTAGCGAGATAAGTGTGAATGCTTAACATGCTAAAAGAATTATTCCTGCTAAAATGCTGATCTGTTGAAAGATTTACTTTCTCCCGATAAGTTTAAGTTTTTAACTTTTCATTGAGTCCCGGTCAGTTTGGATCTTGAGGAGGCATTGTGTTATTTGGTGTCTTTTAATATGGATCCAAGCTAATTGTTAATGCAAATCATGTCTCGATATTATAAAACTTCAGAGTCAGAGTCTTAGTCCATTCACAAATATTTGATTGTCCAGATTTTGAGCAAGGTCACTATCTGGACAATCAGATGCTTTAGAACTGATTTAGTCTCGAGCAGAAATTGTATAACCCAGGTCCAGGTCATTCTCAGTAGGACCAGGGTAAAACTATATAAGATATCATACAACGATGCAGTAGGACCGAATACTGTTTGAGTTGTACATGTATCACACGTTGGTGATTAAAGGTATATATAGTCCTAAAGGTATGTGATAGCTTAATGCAGGATGAAATGAATGCATAAAGCTTTCTGCATTACAGTATAACCTCTATATAACGGCCACTAAATTACATCAAATATTTTGTTTTAAAGGCAGGTGGCTGCTTAAAGCAAGGTAAAAGTAAAACAGAACGCTCCTATAGGAGCGTTCTGTTTCACTTTTATCTTGCTTTAAGCAACCACCTGCCCTAAATACCAACTAGTTATCACAATACAGTGGCCGTTATAGAGAGGCCTTACTGTACATCCATCTTGCATTAGGCAATCACCTGCTTCTAAACCTCACGTTTATCCATCTAGTGGTTGAACTAGACAGATGGAGATTTTACTGTATTTGATACGCTTAATGCTACTTGGAGTCTCACCGATTGAAAATGTCCATTGTAAGGTTACATAGCAATATGTAAACATGTTATAATAATTATCTGACCATTTACCCCATACATTACTTTTAATGTATTTACAAACAGAGTAGACCAAGCTCAGAGGAGCCGTCTGATCACATTCTGCTCAGTTTGATTATGAATAAATATAACGACCACTAAATTACATCAGATGCTTTGTGTTAAAGGCAGGTAGCTGCTTAAAGCAAGGTGAAAGTAAAACAGAACGCTCCTATAGGAGCGTTCAGTTTTACTTTTGCCATGCTTTAAGCAACCACATGCCCTCAATACCAACTACAAGTTAGTGGTCGTTATAGAGAGGTTTTTACAATAGTTCTGTTTCTACAGCTTCTGCCATTGGTAAAATCCCTAGGCCCATTTGCTAATATAAAAATTTAGCAAATGAATATTGATGATGCCATTATTACTTTTACATGTATGAATATTCATGGAGTAATTTAAGGCCATCCGGGTATATATACCTTTTTGACTCGATGGTGGACAGGCAGTGCTTCCTGCTTCCGTGACGATACAGAAGAAGAAGGAAACCCATAAGACTGTCTGAAAGATAGAAAAATCGGCATGAGTTATGGAGAGGAAAAGATAAACAAATATGTTTAACCCATACCCAAACTGTGAATATAAAGCATCTGTCCAAGCTTGGTCCATCTGCAGTTTTGGCTACGTCCGTTTCGGTCAAGGTTTAAAAAAAACCCTGCTAAACGAGCATTAAACAGATTGGATCCTGATGAGAGGCCGGGGTATTCGTAAGGTCAGGGTATTCGTAAGGCCGGGGTATTCGTCGTCTCATTTGATCTAAGCTGTTTGCAGATGCGAGAAAGGTCATTTACTTTTTGCACTCTGAAACCATGATCTAATCGAATTATTTTTACAGTAAAAGCTCGATACTACGAAATTTGAATAATGCAGAATTTATGTATGTGTAGGCAGATGGCAGCTTAATGCAGGGTGAAAGTCGTGCATAAAGCTCCTAGAAGAGCTTTTTGCATGACGTTCACCCTGCATTAAGCTGCCCTGTGTTAAATATCAATAATTGTATGTATTTTAGTGTTCGTAGTATCGAGGTTTTACTGTATTTGAACCAGTCTGCCAATGTATTTTTCATTTGAAAGGAAACAAGCAAGGTTTTACGCAAGCGTAAAATGGCTGCATAACGTCTTTAAGCAGGATAGAAGAAAAAGAGGGAGCAATATTGTTTAGTAGTTTAAATTAACAGATACATTGGGAAAACATGACTGTAATGTATAAATTAACAGCAGAAACGGGGGAATGTTTTAAGGAGCCATGATGCATAATACCTGTCTATGACACCAATAATACACATTACCACGAAGTAAATACAGATCAATGGTATTCATGCACAATTGTGAAATATTCAAAACGGTCAACAAAACCACGAGTAAAAGGTATCAGCTAAATAACTTTACCAAAGACAAAATTCAAACAAAGGACTTATACTTTTACAATATTTGTGTACAGAATTGTTTTTAAACCAAAAGCACGTAAACTAAGGGTGCTAACAAAAAAAAATGAGAGAAAAAAATTATGCTTCCGCCGAGGATCGAACCCGCGACCTCAGATTTCCTAGGCCACCGTATTAACCCCTCGACTACGCTGACTGCTACAAGTGGTGCGTGCTTTTAAATGATTTATACCCAATACACTAGCATTTTCAATGGCAGAAAGAAGCAAATAACCTCGACAAAAATATTTGTCCCCGCTGACAAAAAATGTATGAATCAAAATAAGTAAAATAAATGAATGTATATAAATAAAAGCTTGTCTCACAGTAACCCATAGTTATTAAAAAAGATTGGCTTTTATAGAAACACAGGAACGCAGAAACGCATGGTCAAAATCCAAAGCCGTATAATTGTGGGCTGCTTTCAGCAGCCCAATGACCATTGGAAAACAACCTGAGTATTAAATACTGAAGACACGGGTTAAAGGTCTCCTTCCGCAGCTCTCTGAATGTCCCTATTAACTTATAATCTGCTGAAAAATACAAAAGACATCTACTTAAATTCCAGTCCGTGACAATTATTCACTTACTTCCGATTCGTTCAAGCTTCTGGAAAACATTTGACAGAGTGTCAAACAGCTTGGATCCTGATGAGACGCCGAGTTACTCGACATTTCAACAGGACCCAAGCTGTTTGCAAATGCAATTCAGATCACATCGCGCTAGGCAGGTAAAGGCGTAGGCATTGGGCTTATGTCAATGCGAATCTATAGTATAATGCTGTATATATGTGTTCATATCAGTCCGATGCCTGTCTGTGGTAAAATGTTATAAGGCGAACTAGGCATATATGTTTTTCATTTCTTGTTATACCCCCGTTGACGATAGTCAGAGGGCATTATGTTTTGCACCTGTCTGTCCGTCTGTCTGTAGTTGCAGTTGGTACGTGCAGTTGGTTGTCACAGTTTTTTTCATTTTCTTATATCTCACTAACCGCTATAGCTATTGACATGGAATTGCATAGACACATAAACCACCATCCATAATGTCATTGCACATCCAGTCCATACTGCCCGCAAGCCCAAGGTCAAGGTCAAATGACTTAGGAACTATACGTGTAGCTAGGCAAGCACCACCACGTGGGCATCGCTGTGTCTTACAGACACAATTTTCTAGTTATTAATTGCTTTTTCGCTTGATTTAATTGTAATAGTATTAACAACAATCATCCCTGCTTAGTGCAGAGCGAAAATTTGGTATTAATTTCGTCTTGCATTCAGCAAAAAACTTGCTTCAAAAATCACCTATTGTCGCATTAGAGAGGTTCTACATTGCAAGCTCGTAAATAACAAGGTTCTCTTTACATTGTTACCTTCAACAAATATAATAATGAAAAATGCATTTACTTGTATAATTATGTTTTATATAATGTAAACCCCCTCTAAAGAAACAAACTTATGAATTTTAACTGCAGACCATTACTAAATGCAGGATAAAAGTAATACAGAATGCTCCTGCAGGAACTTTCTGCATGACTATCGTTATGCATTTAGCAACCACACGCCTTTAACATACATCATTAATACCTTTTTGGTGGTCGCTCTAGAGGGAATTACAGGGAATTATATGTCAGCATCGCATTGAAGCATTGCAAATATGACATTGCGCCATGGTATAAAACTATGTCAACACGCTGATATCAACATTTAGTTATTTATATAATCATTATCTATTTATCTTCATAGAATGAATACAACAATAGCCTTCTAGCGCTATCACTTCATAAATGATCATAAATTCCCTTTAAAGCAGATGGCTGCTTAATACAGGACAAAAGTAATGGTACAATCTCTGCAGCAGCTTTTTGCTTACTTTTTGACCTACATTAAGCTAGCACCTGTAATGTATTTCCAAAATTGAACTGATTTTAATGGTCGTTTTAGAGCGTTGTTACTGTATACACAGACAGCGTAATCGTCACATGGCTTGTGTGCTCTAGATGATAGTTTACGTAGATACATAACAAGTCTCTTAACAGGACAAATGTATATTTGGGTTTAAAACATTCCAGACCGAGTCCGGTCGGCAATGTAGCTCGTGAAATGATCGTGGCCCGACCGGGTCTCGAATCCAGGGTTTCTGGCATGCTTGCACCGTGCAAGCAATATAACCACTGAGCTACCGAGCCACATGATCCGGGACTTATTGATTATCCAGCTAGTTAACTGTATCGGACTTAACTCAACCCCGTTACACAAACATGGCGTCTGAACTGTGTCACTACCTTTTGGGACTCATCAGCATTTGCAGCCCAGGTAAACCCTCTACAGCGACTACTAAATGCAGGAATCGATTGATGTTTTCCAGACATGTGGTAGCTTAACCCTTTACTTGACAGAAATGCCCTTTCACGCCTTTTCAGAGCAAAGTCAGATCAGACGGCTCCTGCTAGATATTATTCTACAGCGTGTGCCTACATAAGCCGTCTGATCAGTTTCTACTATGTTTGCGTATGGGATTATATAGATCTGATTATACAGTTGTGCCTACGTGAACGGTCTGATCAGGGTATGCTCCGTTTGCTTATGGAATAATATAGATTGGTTTTACAGTTTGTGCCTACATGAACCATCTGATCAGGGTCTAATTTATTTGTGTAACAGCAAAGCTGTTAGATATATAGGCACTATAAACTCTCCTTTTCAGATATATTCCCTTGTCAGGGAGCTAGCTCTTTGGCGACATGGTTGAAACTGTTTTAAAGTTAAGGATACTGGCTGGATGGGTGACCGTCGGGTATTGCCAATGGCACACGTTACAATTTGTGGCAGCGGTTGGGTGAAGGCAATTGCCGGACTGGAGTTGCCTTACTCATGGTCATTTCCCAGGCAAAATGTTATTGGAGGGAAAAGTAATGCAACAGCGAAGCTGTTAGATATATAAGCACTAGCTCTTTGGCGACGTGGTTTATGTGCTTGGAAATGTTGGAAAGTTAAGCAACAGTCTGTGCGGATAGTGGCTGGATTAGGAAGCCACTCACATACTGACAAACAGTATAAATCCAAACTGAAAGGGGTCCTAGAGGATCCCTCTTATCAGGATGTACATTGTTTATCATGTTACTCTTTTCTTTAAAATATCCATGAATATTCACGGCAGATTAGTGTGTTTGGGGTTTGAAATAGTTAATTTGAAAAATCAACGCTGAAAAGCTTAAGTAACCACCTTCTTTTGTTTAATTGGTTCTATTATATTTCCTGAAAAAATACACTATTGCAGAAGCTACGAATTTCATATTAAGCCAAGAGAAACCTTTCTTCTGTATATGAGTCTAACATATTTCTGCTTAGTTTCCTAAAAGAGGACACATGCCAATAGTGACCGACAAGCCAAATCAAAGTGTTCCAGTTTGTTACACAAATTGTGTCACAAATATCACATCGGCAATAACTTTCTTGCTGAAAATTACATTCTATAAGGTTTAAGCCTTAACCTAGTAGAGACACATATTGACGACCTTGAAAACAGAGCAAACCCTAATAACCCTTTACGCTATGAATATTCATGTAAGAAATAATGACATCATGAATATTAATTGAATATTTGGTATAATAGTACATCAACACAGGAAGTTTTGGCCATGGTAGAAACTGTAGAATCATATCTATATTATATCATAAGCAAACAGAGCAGACCCTGATCAGACTGCTCCTACAGGGGCCGTCTGATCTGGGTCTACTCTGTTTGCGAAGGCATAGAAAGGCGTATTTATGAAGTGAATTGGATAAGACGGCTCCTGTAGGAGCTGTCTGGCGAGGGTCAGCTGTTTGCCTATGGAATAATATACATGTAGATCTAAATCTAATATAGATCTAATTGTACAGTTTATGTAATAGACAACTATTTATGTGTTCATATATTATTTTCCTCAAAGCCTTTTCCTCATATTTAATCATTTTAAAAATAAGCTGATCAAAATTCATGATATCAGTTTCCTCACATGAATATTCATGAGATAAAGGATCAATATGTTAATTTAGTTTACAATAAGAACTTTCTATCATAATAACCACTGCTGATGTAGATGGTGTATACTTACTTTAAGCGACCTAGACATATCCATAATAAATTCAAACAGGGTAGATCTACCTAACCTAACCACCCGACCCAGTACAGTATGTTACAGTGTTACAGTAGAAAAGTGATCACACTCCGTATCTCATGTCATAATGATAACGAACACAATGTGTACATGTTCAGTTGAGATAACTACGGTCAATGTTTATCTGACTGTACGCGCAATGATCAGACATACATTTGAACCCGTCTGAATCTGATATTAAATTCAGCATAAATATCGGTCTTGGAGACAGGTGGCAGCTTAACCCATTACATCATAGGCTATTTTTAGATTCTACCTCTTTAAATAAACCTACTAAATATAAATAAATATACCGAAAAGGAGCATTAATTAGAGAAAAGGAAAAATTTAGAATTTTGTAGTTAGAAACCATTGTGATAAATAGAGCATTTGCTCCTATAGGAGCAAATGCTCTATTTATCACAATGGTTTCACAAAGTGACTTTACAGAGTCGTCAAAAGTCGTCAATATGAGGGAATGGGTTAATGCATGGTGAAGTCCACTTGCGTAAAGGTACATAAATTATTCTCTACTAGAATTCCGGTTTAGATGGGTGTTACTGTACACAGAAGAACCTCACTATAGTGGTCACGTAATCAATTAACTCATAAATATTTAGTAAGAAAAACGACTGTATGAATGAACAAAAACATATTGAACCATTGCAGATAATAAAGAAGAAGGAGTCATATCCATAAAGCTCCTAAGAAGAAACTTAAGCAAATTCCTTAGTTTCATGAATATCCCTTAATCTTATAAAAATCAATACAAGTAAAGTTATTTAAAAGAAATAAAGTTTTATATAAAAAATGTACTTAACCAAATATTCCAGAAATCATTAAATAAACATTTACTCGATAGTTTTCTATAAATTTAGACAGAACATTTCTCCTTAAGTTGTCCTAAGGTTAACATATTCCTAAGGAGTGTTATGAATATGGGTCCTGATCTATAATATTTCTTAACCCTTTCCTTGTTGAATATTCGGCGCCCTATAAGTATAAGTGCCCAATATTATCAAAAGTATGCCTTCTGTTAATTTAAATGTGTACCACGGTACTGTATGTTTACATTTTGGTACATTTCAAGTGCACTTTGTTACACTATGTGTGAAGTACGGTGCCCTAAACATGCCAAGCGGTACCTTTCAGATAGCTAAATATGCCTAATTTGGCACCCTATAAGTGCCCAATGTTACCAAAAATAGACCTTCTGTTAATTTAAATGTGTACCACGGTACTGTATGTTTACATCTTGATACATATCACGTGCATCTAGGTATGTTTGAAAAACAGACGACTGCTTAGTGCAGAACAGTGTTATTGCAGACAAGTTTATTGGACGCTCTCTACAAAATGTTCGGTCACGCATTAACTCTTTCCCTCATATTGACGACTTTTGACGACTCTGTAAAAGTCACTTTGTGAAACCATTGTGATAAATAGAGCATTTGCTCCTATAGGAGCAAATGCTCTATTTATCACAATGGTTTTAAACTACAAAATTCTAAAATGTTCCTCTTCTCTAATTAATGCTCATTTTCGGTAGATTAATTCAAAGAGATTGTATCTAAAAATAGCCTATGAGGTAATGGGTTAAGCTGCTTATGCTTTAAGGATACACTATTAGTATGTTTATTTGTATCTTATCGATGTAGAAAGTTTTTACTCTGCGTTTTACCTTTTCGTAGGACTTGGAGCAAATGCCGTATTTATCACAATGGTTTCAATATTACACGATTCTAAAATTTCCCCTTCTCTAGTAAATGCTCCTTTTGAGTAGATTTATTAAAAGAGGCTGGGTCTAAAAATAGTCTATGAGGGAATTGGTTAAATCAGTGACAGTTGGAGCGAGTCAACCAGATCATATGTCACGTGACTAGTTGTCTATTAACCTTCAGCCTGCTGAACAGATTATAATTTTCAAACAATTTCACCCACTGCACTTTCATTATTCAAGCTATAGTTAGTGTGTCTATCTAAATGCAATCAGTGTGTCAGACAGTTAATCGGCGTATTACCTGGATTCGAACTGTTTTTCTTAGGTTAGTACTCATCCGCCAGCAGCAAGCTAAAGGATAAAGATCCTCGCTGGCGCCCTAGTTATTTTGATCAGGGTTTGCTGTGTTTGTTTATAGAGTATTATACATTTGTATATCTCATTCTCCAGTTTGTCATTTGTAAAATGTCATGTGTTCACGTGATGTTATAACAATTCATCTGAGTACTATTTAAGATGTCATTATTTCTTACATGACTATTCATATCGTACATGTATGTATAGGGCTAACATGTTTTTAACCGCTTATAAAGTTTGAAGATGGCTGTCATTTATTCTGCGCTAATTCAAAGATTCGAGAATACACATTTTATTTTCAGTAAAGAGTTTGGGTATACTTTGTTGGTTTTGATTCTGATTTTTACAACAGTCTATGTTACAAAACATGACATAAACTCGATACTGCTGGCCATTTTTCAACATCTCAATCATCGAATTTCAAGATGAAAAACGTATAATATTACCATCACCGCCTGTCTGACAAAATACTGAATGGTGAAATGTTGGCTTTGCTCTATAGCGGCTTTACCGTTGCTTATATCATTCATTTACACATTTCACTCATACAGAAGACTTTTGCAACATGTGCAAACAGAGTAGACCCAAATCAGACACCCCATGTGGGAGCTGTCTGATCAGGGTCTGCTCTGTTTGCTTATGGAATGTGAAATATTGAATACATGTATGTCCTTTCACATTTTTTCGCATTTGTTGTATGAGCTGTCTGTTCATGGATTGCTGTATTCGCTTTTGAAACCGTTTTGATCTGATTACTATTTCTGCCATGATAAAAACTGTCCTCGTTCATAACGTCGTTGTAAAAGTTCAGAAAGTTCAAAATATTTGATACGAGGGGTGTTTGAAAAGTAACGCAACTGCTTATACAACTTTATTATTAGTCCCCTACCGGCAACGCCAAGTTTGAACTTCGTTACAGTACATTGATTATTCACGGAATTACCGTGGTTTGACTTAGACATTTTCCGGACATTTTAGGTTTTTGTTATGCTTCTTTGATTTTTCACGGAATTACAGCAGTTGGGCGTAGAAATGTTCAGGAAATTTTAGGCTTTCCAGATTTTTTTTCTTAACCCTAGCAGATACTGAAGTGATATTTGGTATTTAGCTTTATTATAATGAGTTACAGATCAAGTTTGAAGTTGATACGCTGCATTGGATTTCACGGAATAACAGCTGCTGGACATAGACATTTTCAGGAAATTTTAGGTTTTCTGGAGGGTTTTTTCTAACCCCTAGCAGATATCGAAGTGATATTTCCTACTTAGCTTATTTATAATGAGTTACAGTCACGGAATTACAGCAGATAGAAACAAAATTCAGCCGGTAGGGGACTATGGCATTGCTTTCAATGTTTCCATTACTTGTTACATATTGTTTTATTACAAATAGTTGAAGTACTCTCCTAGATGTGTACACACCTTTGTAGTCTTTTAATTCAAGATTAGAAAACATCTTTGGTAGTCTGAGACAGATAACTGTTCATGTTCGGAACACCTGCTGACTCCAAATATTCCTTCGTCCAGCTAAAAGTTGGTGAACAAGAAAAGGGCACACAGGGCTAGTTCTGGTGAGTAGGTTGGGTGATTAAACTCATTTACTTGTTCCTTTCTCAAACCCTGTTTCACAGTGACTGACTTTAGTACAAAGCATTACCATGCAACTAGCGTGTGTACTTCATTCATAAAGAACAGTAAAACCTCTCTATAACGGCCACTAAATTGTGTTAATTGGTTGGTATTTAGGGCAGGTGGCTGCTTAAAGCAAGGTGAACGTAGATCAGAACGCTCTTATATGAGTTTTCTGTTTTACTTTCACCTTGCTCTAAGCAGCCACCTGCCTTTAACACAAACTACTTGATGTAATTTAGTGGCCGTTATAGAGAGGTTTTACTGTACTTAATGTTCTCTGAAGATGACTCAGTCCTTATGTCAAACATTGCAGAAGGTCTACAATCTTTGCTAGGCGATTTCGAAACATATTGTTGAAAATGGAAATTTTGTATAAACATTGAAAACTAAACCATGGTAAACCGTGGTAATCAAAACATGGGGTAAACTAATAGCAGGAGAATGTTTCCAATATAGTTGTAAAGAAATATTTCCATCATGAAGATTTTTATAATGGCATAGAGACATAGAAATATGTGGCCATTACAGAAATCTGTAGAATCAATTTTATATCCAAACAAAGCAGACTGATCATACAGTTTTCGTCTGCAAACATTACTTTAAGTTTTAGACATTTCTTCTATAAAACATTAGTGAGATGTCAAACATTTTTTGATCGTTATTAGACATCGAGTCTTTTGACCTCTCATCTGGAACAGAACTGTTTACAAAGGCAATCACTGATACTTCCAATGCAGCAAACAATGGAGACTGTGGCGGGGAAGACTTAAAGCGTGCAACTGGAAGATGTACTCATCACCCTGGTACATGTAATATACATCAGGCTTTATTTAGACTTAATCCAGGAGGGATGTTACTTTTGAGAGTTGAAGTTTAATCAGTCCCACACTGTATGAAACACGCCATGTATGTCCTTACAAAGCAAAGGTCTCCCGCTGGTTTAAATTAACATGCTTAACCCTGAGCCCGCTAGCCGCGAGTTGACTCGCTCTTTGAAACAGCTTGCATCCAGATGAGACCCCGAGTAACTCAGCGTCTCATTAGGATACAAACTATTTAATACTTTGCCAAGAGTCTCTCACAAACGTGATCGGATCGGAGGAAGTAAAATTGCACCAGGTCCAAATTTGAGCAGACATTTTCACAGTGTTGTAAACCTTTAAGCGTATATAATTTTCATAAATTACTCTGAGCTTAACTTTCAGTATTCTATTGACATATTTATGATAATGCTTGCAGCCAGTTTAGATCCAGATGGCACACCGAGTAGCTCGACGTTTCATCTGGATCTAAACTAATTGACGACCTGACACTGGTTTGTAAAACTGACTAGAAGAAAATAAGTTTAGCACTAAAGCGGATGACAATATTTGCTGACGACAGTTGCTCAACGTGTAGAAGGTAAAGCCAAACCAATGAACCTGATATGGTTGTGTGTGTACCCTTAGATAAATGTAGCAATCCACCTGAATGCACCATCGTATCAATAACTCATGGAATGAACTCCAAGTTTCACGAGGAGGGTATTCTGTTAATGAGTAAGTATATCGTTTCATCTTAACAATTTTTCTTAACCCTTTCCTCCATAAATACGCCTTTCTACGCCTCTGTAATAAGCACTTCGTGAAACCATTGTGATAGATAGAGCATTAATTTGCTCCTATAGGAAATTTTACTTTTCTCCAGTAAATGCTCCTTTTGATTCATTCAAAGAGGTTGGGTCTAAAAATAGCCTATGGAGGAAAGGGTTAATACAAACGCTTTTAGCTCTTGCAAACAGGGTAGACCCAAGTCAGACGGTCTGTAGGAGTCGTCTGAGTCTGCTTTGTTTTCTTAAGATATGAATATATCTGATTCTATATTTTTTGTCAAAGCAAAACATTTTCATGACAACTTTACATTATACGAATTCAGCTGATAAATGATGTCATTATGTCTTACATGAATATTGAATCAGAATATAATACAGTAGAACCCCGCTAATGCGACCACTTAAACAAACATGGCTGTTTTCATAAGCAGGTGGTTGCTTAATGCAGGACGAAAGTTATGCAGAAAGCTCCTATAGGAGCTTTCTGCATAACTTTCGTCCTGCATTAAGCAACCACCTGCCCTTGCTACTGTGAATTATGCCCCTTTTTGGTGGTCGCATTAGTGGGGTTTACTGTACATGCAAATGGTTTAATCCTTTGCTCCATAGATACACACTTTAACGCATTCGGCACACAGAGTAGAACCAGACATCTGTCATATTTGCCTATGGAATTTTATTTATCTGATTCTACTCTTCTGACCAGTGTCAAAACGGTTCATGTTCATATGGTATTATAAATATTAAGCTGATCAGCTCATTTGCTACCAGTGGATTCTTCCATGCTTATATATAGGATAAATCCATTTTTATCTATGGGACGCCTGGTTTATTATGCATTATGCGGCGTCTGATCAGATTCTACACTATTTGCCTATATCCAGTATAAGGGATCGTGGAAGCAAATGGATTAATATTCATACATACAATCGTGCATGTATCTTACAGGAATAGGCATGTAGTAAATGGTTTGACATAAAACATTTAGTCGAGCAGTAAACACTGCTTAAACCTTTACCTCGTGGATATTCATGTAAATAATGATAAAGATAAATATTAATTAGTCTTATATTTATAATGGCATGTGAACAGGTTATGACAGTAACCAGAGCAGACCCAAATCATAAGGCTTCTACAGGAGAATTTCAACACCAATCTGAGTTTAAATGAACAAGGGCGATTACTAATGCCAAATACAGATTACAGTTACCGTACTTGTTTAACCATGTCCCAGTTAGATATTAATGTAAGAAATAATGCCATCATGAATATTCATTAAGTCCTTTTTATAATGGTATAAACTATACAGGATTGGTTGGTATTGGTAGAAACTGTAAACTCAGATCGATTTTAATTGCATAAGCAAACAAAACAGATGAAGAGTAACATATATACCCGACTTCTTTGAAAAGGCGATGTGTAATCTAGGACTGCACTGTTTGTCGTGGTCGGTTTTTTGGCGACATTGACGGCGACAGAGTCAGGATTTATGAACACTGTGAAAGGCCGTGTGTGTAAACTTGAACTATTTTCCCGACCAGACTTGCTTTTGCAAACAGCTTGGAACTACACTTCGAGTAACTCATCATTTAACAAGGATCAATGCTGTATGACACTTGGTTTAATTTTGTCTCTTAAACATGTTCTAACTGGAAGTACAGTAAAACCTCTTTATAACGGTCACCAAATTGTGTGAATCAGTTGGTATTTAGGGAATGTGGCTGCTTAAAGCAAGGTGAAAGTAAAACAGAACGCTCCTATAGGAGCGTTCTGTTTAACTTTCACTTTGCTTTAAGCAGCCACCTGCCTATAACACAAAATACGTGTGGCAAAATAGTGGCCGTTATAGAGATATTTTACTGTATTCAGATTCGCACCTGATCTAAAGTTTTTTTTAAAAGCGGAGAAAGAGTAAAGCTATCAAAGATTTATTATTATTATTATTATTATTATTATTATTGCTGTTGCTGTTATTGTAGTTGTTGTTTTGTTATTATTGCACATGTTATTGTTTTCTTTGTAATTATCACCATGACGATGGTGATTGCGGTAGTGATTATGAAGATAAAACTGAAGATGCTAATGCTATGGTCAATAAATGCTTGACTTTTCATTTTTTATTTTTAGCCGGAACAGAGGAAATCAAAGTTATGGTCAAAGGGACTGTCGTATCATTGAAACCCTATATAATCACATGTACTGTACTGGTGTCTATTTTCCTGTTGATGTCCAACATGAGGTTAGGATATTTGGGTAGTACCGTTCATGTTGCTAAAGATGAAACTGATACAAAAACTTTCTACATCAATCGATTCAAGCTGAACCGTGAATTTATCGAACTTTCTGGTCACTATGGTCACCACGAAACCAACTCCAGTATGCATTATAGTAATATGACGCTTAGACTTGAAGGAATAGAACAACTACTGCAAGAAATCAAGCCGTCTGCACCACAGGACGAAAACACAGAGGCGACACTTCATCCAGTTGAGGAATTATTCAAAGTAAACAGAAAAGTGACAGATGTACACTGTTATCAATTATTTGAGAAAGATGAAAATGAAACAAAGAAAGCAATGGTTAGCATGAGAAAGAAGCCACACGCAGAAGATCAAATATCTGCTGAAGAATACATCAACATCACCGCCAACTGCTCTACCTTCAAAAGCCTTAGGGGATATATTCTAACCCCTTTGACTGAAGTAGAAGAGACGTTTCCTATAGCTTTCAGCATATTAATGTACAAAGATGTCTGGCAGTTTGAGCGACTTTTACGTGCAATATACAGAACGCAGAATATTTATTGTTTACATGTAGATAGTAAAAGCGACGCCTCGATATATAAAGCAGTTTCTATGATATCACAGTGCTTTGACAACGTGTTCATTTCATCTAAAAGGTTTGATGTTCAGTGGGCTGAAATAACAGTGCTGGAGCCAGAACTTGCCTGCATGCAAGATCTATGGAACAAAAGCAAGACATGGAAGTACTTCATAAATCTCACTGGACAGGAGTTTCCGCTCCGGACAAATTATGAACTGGTCAGGATTCTGAATATCTTAAACGGAAAAAACGACGTTCAGCGCGTTTCTGTAAGGTAATAACTTTTACAAACAATGTTAGCTCTTCTCGTGCTAAGCGGGGGTTGATGGCTTTCGCAAACAGCTTTGATCAAGGCAAACAGTGCAGACTAAGATCAGAGGGTTCCTGAATGAGCCCTCTGTTCAGAGTCTGCATTATTTGATGAACCCATTGATGTTATAAGTGCCTCTCCACGCATTTGCAAACAGAATAGATCCTGATCAAACGGCTCATACATGTGCCGTCTGGTCAGGGTCTTCTCTGTTTGCTTTCGACATGCTTTTGACATGATATAGATCTGATTATAATAATGGAATAACTAGGTTCAGTTTTCGCCAACATGCGCAAGCTTATGCTTCACTATGGAATTACATGCTGTCTGCAGAAATTGCTGTCTTTGTTACAAACAGTGGGATTTGGTGATTTAATAAATCATTTATTCTAAAGAAACGCTTTTCAATTAGCCAATATATATAGACCGTTTAAATACATGTGTATTCCTACAAACGCAGGTTTTGGGAATGTTAATTTTTGGTGTTTTATTGTTTGGTTCGGAAGGTATATGGAAGTCTCCATGTCGATCGGTCGTTCGGATTAATTTTTTATTCACTAGATGAAATTACAGTCAGATATGTAATCCACTTAAAATAAAGTCGTTATTATTATTATTATTATATATTGTTTCCAGGGCAACAAAATACCGTTGGAAGAACGCAGGACCCCTGCCACACAGACTTGTTCCTGTGAAAGGCGCTGTCCACGTTGCTGTGTGTCGAGGATTCGTAGATTTCATTCTGCACGATCCCAGAGCTCAGCACTTGTTGAACTGGACAAGAAAGACGATTGTTCCTGATGAAACTTTCTTCGCTACTCTTAATTATAATCGACATCTTCAAGTTCCAGGATCGTATAGGGGTAGGTTTGTAATAGTATGGTTTTGCTATTTTACAACACTCAAATGTCGATATAACCGAATAATGTTATCCTTTTACACCTTGATTATTCCTTCAAGAAATGATGATATCATAATATTAATTAACTGATATTGATTGTTAGGTTTAGGTTAATGTGGGGCAGTACTGGATACTTGTAGGTCATTTCCAATGATTGTCCAATAACCTTTACGAGAAATATTTATGTGCAATATTATAGTTGGGCATCCAACTGAGGAAAATGTGACGAGCCATGACATGAAATAGTAGAATATGGCATGCACTGGATATGTAATATTTGATGTCTTAGTATTCAGAAACTGCCCCATGCCACCTGAAATTTTGCCCTTGTTTCTCTTAATTAGGTCAAAGGTCAACTAAGTGCATATTTTATATATGTTATTTGAGAAATCATTATATCTTTATCAATTTTAGGTGTAAAATAATAAAAATTGTACCAAAATGAAGGTTAAACATTGGCCTTTGATTTGCACTTATTTTGTGTAAAACATATTATTTAAATATTCATGAATATTAATGAGAACATCCAAAAACAGTAAACATCGTTAAAATCAGCATGTAATGATGATACATGTTGTCATGTCTTCGCCATTGTTGCTATTTAACAATAATAAATGACATCAAAATAAAGGTTAGACAGAATGCTGTATGCAGTCATACCAGCTATATATTATGCATAAGTACTTTTAAAGTAAAATGGTTGGGGGTAAATGAACACCTAAACAAAACTTTCAGTCCTGTTTAAAGTAACCAATTAATTCACTTTTTTGTATGGATATTTGCTGGGTTGGTACAATTAACACCATTGCAAACACATGTTAGTGCAATTTTTAAAGCTGTTTTGAAGCATTTCAGCGAATAGATTTGCACTTGATTTTGCACCCAAAACTTGTTTAATGCATGCATCAGGTGCAGTTGGTACATTTCAAAACCACTAATAAAGGTTCGGTACCATCTTGCTATGCGTTAGTATCAATAGAATTAATTCATGTATCTATTAGCTCAGATCCATATACCAGCTTGATAGTTAGCTCTAGCAATTTTCAGTTCTACTGCATACATATTAACCCTTTTTTGCTGAATTTTAAAATGCATGTCTCCTTTTACCCATGCCCTGTTGTATAATTACATATATCTTCACTGTGTACAAGTATTTCGCTGTGCAATCATTGCTGTGGAGTGCACTGGTTGCACAATCAACTTTGTAAATAGTGCAGACCCTGATGAGACAGCTCCTGCAGGAGCTGTATCGTCTGGGTCTTCACTATTTACAGGTAAGTATATTAACGTGAATAGCAAGCGAAGGGTTAACACGAACCTGTTTGCGAACTTTATGTGTTATGTGGTGGATTAAATATTCTACCTTACCAACACAATAATTAAATGCTGTTTGTGGGTAGTTTTGGATAGTTTTGTTACTTTAAACAATTTATTTTGACATGGTACGTGACAATATTTTGATTTTAGTGTTCAAGTCAAGTAGTTAAAAATGTAGCTTGCAGTTTGGACACGCGAGTGTGTTTCGAGTAACTAAGAGGCCCGACAGCATTTACCTTGTACCTGAAAGAGACACAATCGGTGCGTTTGAAAATAGAGTTGTAGATTCCGCACTGTCTAATAAGGGTCTAGTCTGTTTATGTTTCTAATTGTATACAATTGGTTATGAGGTAACTTTCCACATTTTATATTTACTTACAATAGTTTCCCTGCTACATAAATGGTGTCTGCTTAATCTCGTATCTGTTACAATGTTCACTTACTTCGGATTCGTTCAAACTCAAACTTTAAAGAAACTATTGACCGAGCTTTGGTGTAATTGAGATGCCAAGCTGTTTGCTAATGCCTGTTTGGTCGCACCTAGCAGGCATAGGGTTAATAAATTAATATTCATGATGTACGAAGTCTTGCATGAATCATTTTCAAAGAAAGGGTTAACCGACTAATTGACTCTTTGGAACTTCTCGACATTGCTATATATATTTCCACCATAGTTACGCATTTTAACGCCTATGAAAACACAGTAGACCCAGTCAAATGGTTCCACCATGAGCCTTCTGATCAGAGTATTTCCTGTTTGCTTACGAAATAATATAGCTTTTATTGTACAGATTGTTCCACGACCGCATGTACTCATATGCTATTACAAAAAACAATTAATTTTCATAGAATCATTATTTTATTTGGTAATGGGGTAAGCCAAGAACATGTTTAACGGACTAAGTTACTTAGTGCCAAACGGTTCAATAGGGATGCCATCGTCAACATGGCGGCCTGGTATGTCATTGCTGAAAATTAATCATCATTTCTTGTTAAGAAAAAGCTGCTGTAAAACAATTTAGATTTTCTTGCATATGAATCCATTTTTGTCAGATTGTCTTACATATTTATCAGTTCGTAATACATATGGATCCACATTGTCTAACATATGTGTTAGATTGTTTTACAAATGTATCAGATTGTTTTGCAAATTTATGAAATTGTCTTTCACATTTATCAGATTGTTTTCAATATTCAACACAATGTCTTTTACATTTATTCGATTGTTTCATATATGTATTAGAATGGCTTACACATTCATCAGATTGTCTTAGAGATTTATCAGACTGTCTTACATATTTATGAAATTGTCTTGCAAACTTTCTTACACATGTATCAGATTTTCTTACATATGTATTGCATTGTCTTACACATTTATCAGATTGTCTTACATATTTATCAGATTGTCTTACACATTTATCAGACTGTCTTACATATTTATCAGACTGGCTATCACATTTATCAGATTGTCTTACATATTTATCAGATTGTCTTACATATTTATCAGATTTAATGTATCGTACTGTCTTACATAATTATCGAAGGTATTGAAAGAGTTTAATTCTATCTAAAACATATCTGTTAAAAATAACTTTCATATAATTTTCAGATCGACAAGCGACCTACAACAATATCAAACCATTCATTGCCAGGTACAAGCAATGGACACCTCCTTGCCATGGCAAGTTTGTAAGGGACGTGTGTGTATTTGGCATTGGGGACCTTCCAATATTAGCTCAGAGAAAAGAGCTGTTTGCCAATAAGTTCAATCAAGATTTCCAGCGTTTTACTCTCGACTGTTTGGAAGAACTGCACTATAACCGCACAAGAGACCAATATCTGGGTAAACTGATGTTCAATTCGACATGGTATTCACAGCTCGGCTTTATATAAACAAAGTTGACTTTTCGTTAGTGCGCAAGCCCAGAAAAATAACTCAGTATTCGAGGTTTTCAGTCTGCAAAGTGGACAACTAGGTTGCATCCATTTAACAGGTTATAGCTTTATGTTACTGTGTTTACTCTAATACCAATATATTGCTACAAGTTGGCCTTAATCCAAAAGAACTTACTTTAACAAAGCGAATCGATCCGACATTCAGGCTTCCTTTTTAGATTTGAATCTTTCCATCACTAATGACAAAATTTTCGTCTAAAATATACGATAAAAGGGAAGATTTTGATTTCCAAATTGTTAATTATCCTTTTATCCGATGTTTTCTGAGTGACATTTGACAAGAAATAGGGCATAATTTACGGAACTTTAGATAATGGTCTATAAGTTTTTGATAAGCAAATAGAGTGGACCCTGATCAGACAGCTGCTATAATTTCTGTCGGACGTGGGTCTACTCTTTTTGCAAATACAGTAAAATGGATCGAGGTATCTATAAATTAAATGGTTAACCCTTTCCCCCATAAATACGCCTTTCTACGCCTCTGTAAAAGTCACCTGTTGAAACCATTGGGATAAATAGAGCATTTGCTCCTATAGGAGCAAATGCTCTATTTATCGCAATGGTTTCAAACTACAAAATTCTAAAATATGCATTTTCTAGTTAATGTTCCTTTTCGGTAGATTTATTCAAAATGGTTGGATCTAAAATAGCCTATGAGGGAATGGGTTAAAGGGTTATCTGACTGATAAGGAATAGTATTTGATTTTTATTCATTTGATTTGCTAAATATTCTTTGCTTATGTTTTATGACAAGAATGTTGAAAAGATAATGCAAGATAAAGTTTGCAGGAACAGATTTTAAATGATTGCAAAAAATGTTAAATTCCTACAAGAAATTATTTCCAAAATGTATTAATTTAAAAAGTGTATAAGCTAAGATGCTTAGCCTTTGAAACCTGAACATTTAGAATACGTGTTTGTTTACATAAAATCAAATATTGATTTCCAATGTATCGTAATTTTCAATGTATCGCGATTTCTACTATTTTGTACGTTTCTGTTTGTTCAAGACGTCTTACAGAACATGGTTCCATACGTTAGTTATATAAAGTGTTTGTTATGTTTTCAGTAAAACCTCTCTATAACGGCCACTAAATTGTGTTAATTAGTTGGTAATTAATGCAGTTGGTTGCTTAAAGCAAGGTGAAAGTAAAACAGAACGCTCCTGTTTTACTTTCACCTTGCTTTAAGCAGCCACCTGTCCTAAATACCCCAACTAATTAATACAATTAAGTGGCCGTCATAGAGAGGTTTTACAGTACATGTATTTATAAGCCAATGATATGCGATTCTTCATAGTACACACCCTTTAAGGGGATGAAATATATTTATTTATTTTCATCGTTGAACGCATCTAACACTGACACATCTAACACCATGTTATGAACATGCACGATAGTTGAATGGGCCTTCTTCTTGCTAATACACTACATTTACCCCTTGAATAAGCCTTTCTATGCCTTTTAAAACAGAGTAGACCAAGATCAGACGTCTCCTAAAGGAGCAGTCAGCTCTGTCTGCGTATAATTTCAACAATATTCTATTCAATAAAGAAACAGATTGGACAACAGACATAGCATATACAAGTCCTCTCCCACCTGTAACTCCTCTGTCTGCGTGTGATATAATATGTATATTTTTTATAATTTTACATTCTCTGCAGTTGCCAAAACTCCCTGTGTCTATGTGCTATTATAACAATTAATCTAATTAATATGCATAATGTTATGGTTTCTTACATGCATATTCGTGGAGTAAAGGGTTTATTGAGAACTTGTGATTTTATAACAATTGATTTGATGATTCATCAAAAATAACTGAGATCTAGCGAAGTATTACAGGTAGATGTCTTACATATTTATTTCCAAAATGTGTGAAAGGATCGGTTACCATGGAAACAGTTACAATGTTACTTAAAGTTCATTGTTTGGTTATCAATTTAGATACTTTGCCTTCTGAGTATTTTGTCATCAATTTAAACTATATTTGAGGTTGTTTTCTGATATTGGTAGGATTAAAATTGAGAAATTTACGTTTTTTCTGTATTGCTTTACTATTTTTTTTATTATTCTCATTAATATTCATGTATATGTAAATAAGGTAATTTCTAAGTATAGTCTTTAAACAAAAGCACAAGGTCTTAGCTTCAATTTGGTACCAGTTTTACACAATTCTTAAAACAACTTTCTGTGATATGGGAGATTTTTGCAGGTAGGTGTCGACTAATAAAATATGTGTGAACAGAGTAAAATGAATGGTTACTATGGAAACAGTTAAAACGTTACTAAAGTTAAATGTTTGGTCCTCAAATTGGATATTTTGTTTTCTGGGGATTTTGTCATCATGTTAAACTGCATTTGAAGTTGTTTTCTGATATTTGTATGATAAAAATGTGAATACAGTAAAACCTCTCTATAACGGCCACTAAATTACATCAGGTATTCTGTGTTAAAGGCAGGTGGCTGCTTAAAGCAAGGTGAAAGTAAAACAGAACGTTCCTATAGGAGCGTTCTGTTTTACTATCACCTTGTTTTAAGCAACCACCTGCCCCAAATACAAACTAATTAACACAATTTAGTGTCCGACTGTCCGTTATAGAAAGATACATTATGTACGTTATTTCTATATTGATTTTACTATTTTTAATGTTCTCATTAATATTCATGAGTATGCAATTAAGGTAATTTCAAGGAATAGTTTGAAATAAAAGCACAGTGTCTTATCTTTAATTTGGTACCAGGTGTAGGACAAAAACCGGCTGTGCTATGGACGATTTTGCAGGAATGGGCCATCATTACGAAAACTGGGAGTTGCCATGGAAACCATTAAAATGGTACTTAAAGTTAATGTTTTGGTCCTCAAATTGGATATTTTGTTTTCTGAGGATTGTTTTATCATGTTAAACTGCATTTGAAGTTGTTTTCTGATATTTGGAGGATAAAAAAGTGAAAGGTTTACGTTATTTCTATACAATTTTCACTATTTTTAATGTTCTCATTAATATTCATGAGTATACAAATAAGGTAATTCAAATATAAACAAGCTGGACCTAAAAGCATAATGTCTTATCTTCAATTTGGTACCAGTTTTATAAGTTTAGGACAAAAAACTAGCTGTAATACAGGCGAATTTGCAGGTATGGGTCGTCATTACGAAAACTGAGGGTTGCCATGGAAACGGTTAAAATACACGTATCCTAAAATAATTTAAAAACTTGAGTACATTCGCGATTCTGATTCAGGAGACTTTTCTGAACATTTTGGTACCCATGAAATAAAGTCTTAAGGAGGGTGGAGTGCACGGTAGACGCCATTGGCTTCCCGAGTATAATATTCGTTCGTTTTTGTTAATATTTCTTACATACTTATTCATCAAGTAAAGGATTAAACATTTCATAATGCTAGTGCAAATACAAATTGATAAAACATACAGAAATATTCTGATTAAACAAAATTCTGGTCTGGATATGTCTGGTCTGTCTATGTCTATTTTTGAAGATATTGACGTTGCGATGTGTATGTTGGTAAGGTAAATAACTTTTCATCTTTTGTCAACTTAAAGCAGTTAAGGTTACCTCCCATGAACAGCGATATTGCAGTTAGCTCAACACATTTACAATCAAATATAGAATCAGATCAGACGGTTCCTTAACCCATTACCTCATAGACTATTTTTAGATTCAACCTCTTTCAATTAATCTACCGAAAAGGAGCATTAATTAGAGAAAATGATTTTTTTTAGAATTTTGTAGTTTGAAACCATTGTAATAAATAGAGCATTTGCTCCTACAGGAGCAAATGCTCTATTTATCACAATGGTTTCACAAAGTGACTTTTACAGAGTCGTCAAAAGTCGTCTATATGAGGGAAAGCGTTAAGGGGCCTTCTGATCCGGGTCTGCTCTATTTGCTTATGAAATAGTATAGATATGGTTCTACAAGTTATACCATGGTAAACTATGATCTTGTTCCTAATGCACTCGTAAAGATTTAGCTACTAATAGTCATGCAGTCACTATTCTTACTAAATATTCTAGAGGTGATATTCCCACTATCGACCACTTAGTATGTATAAACTCGTTCGCCGGCAAGTAAAGATCGTCTGCAAAACGTATCTTCTACTTCAGTTTTTCAAGGCTGGCCTGTCTTCAATTTCCATTGCAAGCCAGCTTCACACGCATTAGAGTGTTAAACGTCAAGTTCCTGTTCTAGGTCTTAGTTTGATCCAAATTATTTGCTAAAGCCTATGGCGGTGAAAGATTTAAACACCAGCAAAACCATCGTTAACGTCAATAGTCTGAAGACAATGGTATCGCAAGGACATATACAGTCAAACCTGCGAATAAAGACCACCTGAGGGAAATTGGAAAGGCGGTCTTTGTTCAAAGGTGGTCTTTATCCGGGTCTCATCTGGATCCAAACTGTTTGCTACAGTAAAACCTCTCTATAACGGCCCGCTAAATTACATCAAATATAGGAGCATTCTGTTTTACTTTCACCTTGCTTTAAGCAGCAACCTGCGCTAAATACCAACTAATTAACATAATTTGGTGGTCGTTATAGAGAGGTTTTACTGTAATTGTAGCAAGCCCATTGAGTCGCTTTTCCTAAGACCTCGGTGGGGAAAAGTTAACGTGGGATAAATACAGCGGAGACAAAGGTATTTCCTATTGTCATTCCGTACATTTTTCATTAAAATTCCTCCGAGATGACTGGGACGGTTGTATTCTAAACTGTTTACTATCATTGGTAATTAATTCCACATCTAACCGTCGGCTCACACGTCCCTATCCTAATGTTATGTCGTATTGATGGGTTTTATGCAGTAAATTCTGGTGTTAGCAAGTGCACAAGCTAGTGTCGAATAGCCTGCCTCGGGCTTCCATATGTGCACGTGTTTGTACAGCTCTCGACAGCTGCAACAGTGTGTGCGAAACAAAACGACATACTCAGCAAATAAGGACTGAGTATGAGGTTATAAAAAATTGAAACGAACTTTGTGCTCAATATTCAGAACTTTCATCTTTTGTGCACATAATATTAACCCTTTCGGTGCCAAATTTCTAAATGTCGTCTGCAATCCAAGTTTGTTAAATCATTCAGTAAAATAAGGACATGAAATAAATAAATGCAAATTTTAAAGGAATAAAGCACATATATAGAAATAGAGATTGAGACAAATGAAAAGGCGGCGTCTGATCTGGGACTGCACTATTTGTCGTGGTGTATTTATGCGACTGCGGCGGTGAAAGGGTTAATTAGTATTCTAAAGATTAAAGTGAGAATGTATCCAAATAAGTATAAGTACTGATTGTAACCTAAAGTTGCGATCATAATCATTCTATTGGGTATGTAATTTTGGGCCCTGGTTCCATGGTTATGAAACTTCTCAGTCTCAGTCTACATTAAGTCTAAAGCATGTGATTGGTCAGTGTTTGAGCAAAGGAGCTCATACTCAATCGAAAATATGTATAACGACGGAACCTGGTGCCGAACATTTCACGCTCTGGTTAGGGTCACTCCTGAAATGAGATCATTGGTTATTTATCAAACGTCTAATGCTGAAACAAATTTAAGAGACTATTAACCGAGTGTACAGCTTGGGTCCTGGGTCCATGCTTATAAAGCTTTTTAGTTGAGTCTGAGTTTGATCTCAGGCTTTTGATTGGTCAGATTTGAGCCAAAGTAGTCACTCATCCGGGTCCAACCTGTTTCACATGCAGAAACCTTTATTTAATAGATAGAAGAAAAATCTAGCAGCCAGACGACCAAGTTTGAAGACGAAAATTACACAGTGTTGAAAGAGTTACACGTCTTAACCCATTCCCTCATAGGCTATTTTAGAGCCAACCACTTTGAAAAAATCTACCGAAAAGGAGCATTTACTAGAGAAAAGGAAAAGAATAAAATTGTATTGTCTTGAAACCATAGTGATAAATAGAGCATTTTCTCCATAAGAGCAAATGCTCTATTTATCAATGGTTGCAAGATGTGATTTTTATAGAGGCGCCAAAATGCGTCTCTAGGGGGGAATGTGTTAAGCATCAACTTGATTTATTCTCTGCTGTTTCCACTTCATCCTAGGGTTGAAACACACAGGGTCTGGTGGAGAAATAAAGGGGTTATTCTTGAAATCTGGACCTCTGTATATGAGGGAAATGACCGTCCGTGCACGTATGCTCCAGTCCTAATTGTTTACAAACAAAACATGTTTGTATTCAACATCTGATGACACAGGTCATGAGGTACGCTCCTTTAAATATTGTTGATCCCTTGAAATGTGAAACCCTGGAATTCAAAATTGTATAATTGTAAACAAAATTAGATGTGAGTAAAGTGCATTTCATTCATTGCAATTTGCTCGTGTAGCGGGTTTGTATTGTGTGCGACATAAGGGCTTGATTTATCGGTGACATTGTTATAGTATTTACAAACAGTGTAGATCTAGATAAGACATCAAGTAGCCGGACCACGGATTCGCAAAAAAAGAAACAATATGCATTAAGGTCAGAATCAAATTTAAGGCTTCAAATAAATGGTTTTATGTACAATGTTTTCAAATTACATTGTTTTAAATTTTCTACAGAACACAGATATACATACTCTTGAAATCCCATGTGCAGCTAAAGATCAGATGTCCCATTGGGAGCCGCCTGATCAATGTCTATTCTATTTGCCTAGGGAATTATTTAGATCTGAATCTAAAGTTTCTCCCATGTTCATATACCATTATAAAGTTCATCAAATACTCATGAAGTAAAACAAAAAGAGTAAAGTACCTAGTTATAGTCTACTTTCAGTCCGAATGACCGTTCAGCCGACTGTACATTTACTCCACTGGTCATTGAGTCATTGGCCTACAATATTGAGTACTGCTAACATATGGCGCAATCATGCAGCCGCAGTACAGGCGAGTGACCCCCACAGGTACCCATTTTAACCCCTAGGTGGAGAGGAGGTGCGGGTGGGGGAGACACGGAAAAGCGTCTCTGAAATTTCCGGGAGGGACCGGGATTTGAACCCTGGACCTCCGGACTGATAGTCAATCGCGTTACCACTAGACCATCGCACACCACAAAGTCATACGTTCTTTCATAAAACATATGCGTGGAGAAAAACATGGATAAAACCAGGATCAACTTTTTGATCTAGTCTAAAATGAGGATCTACCATATTTATTGTAAACTCCTGAAGTAAAAAATATACTTCTGTGCTAATTATTTTTTCAGTATGATATTCTTAAATAAGTGGTAAATTATTTTGAGCAATAATGAAAACATGTTGAGAATATTAAAAACTTCAAATGTGATCTAGATCCTAATATGGTACTTGATATTTCATGAAAACGGAACCAGACAGGCATCTCATCAGGACTGTGTGGCGTTATTATTGTGCTTTAACCCTTTCCTCCATAGGCTATTTTTAGACCCGATCTCTTTGAATGAATCTACCCAAAAGGAGCATTTGCTAGAGAAAAGGAAAATGTTAGAATTGTGTAGTTTTTAAACCATTGTGATAAATAGAGCATTTGCTCCTATGGAGCAAATGCTCTATTTATCTCAATGGTTTCAAGAAGCGACTATTACAGAGGCGTAGAAAGGTGTATCTATGGAGGAAAGGTTTAAAAGGATATTAACGGAAATACATTTGAGGACAAAAAATTTGCAGATACATTTGCATAGATTGGCTAAAATACTATAAACCTTTTTCATACTATATATAACATTCGATCGTAAAACAGTATAGTTTCTGCCATTTTCTTTCAATTTATCAAGAAGGATAGATCCTGTTTAGTTGTCGAGTATCTGCATCCAATTTCGGGTGCAAACATTTCATACACCACAATTCCTTTCATTTACAGTTAAAGTTTCTTACAGCACACCTCGTCAATCTTTCCATGACATAATTTATACATGACATAAACAGTACATGACATAATCTATACATAGCATAATATTTACCTGACATAATCTATACGTAACTTAATCAATACATGACATAGTTTATACATCTATACATAACATATTATATACATGACATAATCTATACATCTATACATATCATAATCTTTACCTGACATAATCTATATATAACTTTATTTATACTGTATATGACATCATCTATGCATGACATAATCTGTACTATCTACATAAGACATAATCTATACACTTATAAATAACAAAATGTATCTATGACATATGCAATGCATGATATACGCTAAACGTGACACAAGCTATACATCTATACACAAAACAATCTATACATGAAATAATATATACGTTACATAATACAGTGTATGACTTAGTCTAGACATGATTTAATCTATATTAAACATGACATAATCAATACACCACATAGTCTATACTACTCATGACATAATCTTCACATGACACAATCTATACCCTAATGACATATATGACATACTCTATAGTATACATGGCATAAGGACATAATATATATCTGGCATAAACTATGAGTTATATAATGACATAATATACACATGACATAACCTATGCATGGCATAATATATACATGACATAAATACTATACATGACATATCTACGTATTTATATGACATAATCCATACTTTACCTAATTTATAGATTTATAGATACCGGAATTGGGCTGTGTTTGGAGTAAAGGTTTGATTGACGTATTGCAACGTTCAGTGTACAATACAACCCCTACCAACCGGTAATTTGGCACAAAACGATTTGCGATCTCTTTTTTAGTTTAATGCTCTCTCTGTGTGAGTTTCAAACTACATTAAACAGTCACGTGTCTTAGTTTGCTGGCTTGCACACAGTGTAACAGGATTCGTCTGATATTGGTCTACTCTGCTTGCAAAGACGATGATATTCATATCTATGGAATAAAGGGTTAAATAACTTCAAGCAATGTAGACACAGACAACAAAATGTGCAGTGTATACATGGTGACTGTTCTGTGTATGCACTGTGAAGTCTCGAAAACACGTTTGGCGTTGGTGTGCATTTTAAAAATAGAAGATTAAATTCGTTTCCGACGACATTTCTTTTTAATTTAAAACGTTATTAAATATGTTATGACTATTCTGGCAATTATGTCACTCATTTGTAGGATTCGTTTTCAATTATCAACCATGACGTGAAAACAAACAGTACACACAACTGGTATGAGATAGAATGAGTTGGCGTTGGTGTGCATTTTAAAAATAGAAGATTAAATTCGTTCCGACGACATTTCTTTAATTTAAAACGTTATTAAATATGTTACGACTATTCTGGCAATTATTTCACTCATTTGAAGCATTTCAATAACCATGACGTGAAAACAAACAGTACACACAACTGGTATGAGTTAGAACGGCATACTTACATAATACGAGCCACTTCTTGAGAAAGTGCATCTTGATGCTTTTGTGAAAAGTGTAGGCCCAGACCAAACGTCGAGTCAAAGAAGTGACGTCCGATCAGGGTCTACACGGGTTGTCTACGCGAGTAGTGAAATTCAGCAGAACATCTAAATAGATTGAAAGATCTTTGAGAGGTGTTGCGCCTTAATACAGGAGCTCCCGAAGCTGTTCTCTGTATTGTTTTCGGTCTGCATTAAACAAAGTCGCCATGTGGATGACAGCTTTAACGTATGACCAAAATAAAAATAGCAAAACAAATGGCTGTATGGATATTCATTAGCTGATCATTTATAATGGAATAATTATTAAGAATTTAATTTACGACGACAGCTGTAGACTCATATCTATATCACTACATAAGCAATCAGAGCAGGGCCTGATCAAACAGTTCCTGCGGAGCCGTCTGATCTTGGTCTACTCTGTTTACAAAAACGTTAAATATAGTTAGTATCTATCAAGTAAAGAGTGAATGAAGCAGCCTCTTGTCTAAACTATATAAATTCTTCTTCACTAAACATTTGGTTTATAGTGAATTTACTGCATTTTCAAAATTTCACAGGGTATTCAATTTGCGTAAGGTGCATTTGATACTTGATACAAAACTGCAGGTACAATGAAAATGTCAACAGCAGTGACTCATATCCTCTCGCGTGCAAATTATCATTGTATCTACCTTAGAAGATAATGAGAAAACAAAAACAGTACAAAGACGACAGAGTTTCTCCATTAACCCCACCTATGTCTGTACTGCTAATTACAATAGAACATGTCTTAGGCGACCATTGATTGATTGATTGAAAATAGGAGTGTTTAACAACAGCTGGTTGCTTAATGCAATGTACACATAATTCAGAAAACTCAAGCATAGGAGTTTTCTGCATTGCTTTTGACCTGCATTAACCTGTCACCTGCCTTTAAGTCCCAGAAATGGACTTCATTTTAATGGTCCCTTAAGACAGCTTTTACTGTATACTCGCGCTCAATACCGTATTTTGAACGAACAAGATGCTCATTTGAACATAGATATCCGTAAGAATTGCTTCACTATAATCCAACAGATAGATTGTGGACAAACAGTATTGCGCACTAATCTAAGGCTTCTTTATATAAAACCTCTGGTCTGAATCAGCGTGTGTCTATTTCTATTTTTGCAAATGCACTGGTCGTGTAAATGGTGAAGCGTGCAATTAACTCTTTACCTGATGAATATTGACATAGAAATAATTAGTGCATATATATTATTTTTTTATAATGACATATGAACAAGAGAAGTTTTGCCATGGCAGAAAATGAAGAATCAGATATTTAAACCCCACAAGGAAACAGAGCAGACCAAGATCAGACGGCTCCTATAGGATTCGCAAAGGCATCTAAGGTAGTCTCTATCAGGTAAAGGTATTTAGCGTCTAGCAGTATCGATACAAAGGTCAAATATGCCAATTCAATTTATATGAGATTGTCCAGATTCTACATAAATTCCTGTCAAAACAGTCTTCCGAATCTTGCATTGCAACCAATATGCAAAGACATCATAATGGGCAGTTTGCCATTGTCCAATGGTTTGCATAACGACTTCGATAACGACTGCTGCAACCAAGTGGGTGTTAACCCGTTCCTCCATAAAAACGCCTTTCTACGCCTCTGTATAAGTCACCTGTTGAAACCATTGTGATAAATAGAGCATTTGCTCATATAGGAGAAAATGCTCTATTTATCACAATGGTTTCAAATTACAAAAGTCTAATAATTCCTTTTCTCTAGTTTATGCTCCTTTTCAGTAGATGCATCCAAAGTGGTTGGATCTAAAAATAGCCTATGGAGGAAAGGGTTAAATAAGTACGACTTGACTAGCATTAGTCAACAGGTTGGATACAGATTAGACACCTGGCAACTTGGCATCTCACCAGGATCCAAACTGTTTGACATTCGGTTCATAATTTCGCGAAAGGTTGGACGAATCGGAAATAGGCAAACGTTTCACCAAATAAGAATTTGAGCAGACATTACAGATTAGGATTAGTGCAACTGTCAGGAGATCATGCGATATAGCAGACACTAGCGATCTTAATTAGTGACAATGTCAGGAGATAAGCGATTTAGCAGACATTAGAGATTTTAATTAGTGAAAATGTCAGGAGATAAGCGATATAGCAGAAATTAGAAATTTTAATTAGTGAAAATTTTATGAGATCAGCGATACAGCAGACATTAGAAAGAGATTTTATTTAGTGAAAATGTCAGGAGATCAACAATTCAGCAGACATTAGAGATTTTTGTTAGTGACAATGTCAGGAGATCAACGATTTAGCAGACATTACAGATTTTAATTAGTGGAAGTGTCAGGAAATCAGCGTTTTAGCAGACATTACATATTTTAGTTAGTGACAATGTCAGGAGATCAGCGATATAGCAGGAATTAGAAAGATATTTTAATTAATGAAAATGTCAGGAGAGCAGCGGTTTTTTTTTTACAGACACACACACACACACACACACACACACACACACACACACACACACACACACACACACACACACACACACACACACACACACACACACACACACACACACACACACACACACACACACACACACACACACACACACACACACACACACACACACACACACACACACACACACACACACACATATATATATATATATATATATATATATATATATATATATATATATATATATATATATATATATATATATATATATTAACGACAAACGGGAGTAAATGAGACGGTTTGTTGTTGCAAACGTTCACCTCTGTCTAGTTAGGCAGTGTCCCTATTATTATGTATGTTGTAACAACTGTTGGGAATTCAGTAATAGTCGAATAGTCTAATTATTAATCGGTAGCTAAATGCAGGACCGAACTTATACTGAAAGCTTTGATGTATATGTACGTTTCCATTGGATTTATTCTGTATTAATTTCTGAATTAAGGAGCCATCTGCTCTTAACTTTTACTCCATAAATACATGTATGTAACAAATAACACATTTGCAAACAGGCTAGACCCAGTTAGACGAGTTTTGTAAGTCTGCTCTGTTTGTTAATGGAAAATATAGACCGTATTCTACAATGACAAAAGTTGTTCGAGGTTCAATAAGCCATTATAAAAATTCATTTAATTAATATTTCATGATGTCATTATTTCTTTAAATGAATATTCATGAACTTAATGGCTGAGGATACCCATGCTTTTTGGTCGCTTTATAGAGACTCGACTGTAGCTATTCAACATGAATATAAATCACATTTAGACAATACAGTAAAACCTCTCTATAACGACCACTAAATTGTGTTTAATTAATTGGTATTTAGGGCAGGTGGTTGCTTAAAGCACGGTGAAAGTAAAACAGAACGCTCCTATAGGAGCGTTCTGTTTTACTTTCACTTTGCTTTAAGCATCCACCTGCCTTTAACACAAAATACTTGATGTAATTTGGTGGTCATTATAGAGAGGTTTTACTGTATATATGCCTTGTTCTATAGTGTACAACTTGTCTTTCATATGTTTTGTAAGAAATGATGACATCATGAATATGTATTCATGAGCTGATTTTTCATAATGGTATATTGACAGTATGTTTTAGCCGCCGCAGAATCTAAAATCTATACACTTATATAAGCAAACAGAGCAGACCATGATTTGACCGTTTCTGCAGGATCCGACTGATCTGAGGCTACTCTGTTTGAAAAAGCCTTAACTCTTTTGGCGCCAAATTTAAAAGTGTCAACTGAAATAATAATTTCATATTAAATATAATTCTAAACTAAATGATAAAGGTATATGAGTTAAACATTTTTTTTAAACCTGTATGCTTGGGCTAAAATAATACAGAAAACAGTGAAGTCCCAGGTCAGATGCCGCCTTGAAAAGGCGGCATCTGACCTGGGACTGCACTGTTTTCAATAGTGCCAACAGGCGACATTAGCGCCGAAGAGTTAAAAAAAGGCGCGTCTATGGAGTAACATGGTTAAACTTGCTTTATATAGATTGAAATAATCTTTCAAAAAGGTTTAGATCCAGATGAGGTGTTCTCATCATTAGGGTCCAACCAGTTTGACACTTTAACTTCGTTCAGCAAACAGTGAAGGGAAATGTTTGAGAATGAAGTGGAGGTAGCTATCTTGTACATTACTGTTTTCTGCTGAAGGTCAATTTGTTACAGGTCCACCACCCCAACACCCCTTCCAGTACACATAGGTGGAGAGTTAATTTAGAATTATGACATGTCATCTAAATCATGATATGACGGCACGTTTGAAACGTCATCTCAAGTTTTGATCAAAGGTGTCTGAATTATGAACCTGCTTTGGCGGCATTGACGTCAGAGATGATAAAGCAATGTAGCGACCAGCCATGGCCAGAGATGGTCGGTCATGTCCAAAAACATTCCAAATGAACCTCTGAGTAGTGCAAGAACCACTCATCACCCTTAGGTGAAAAATATGACAGACACGAGTCCGCCTAATTGATTTACCAGACATTAATTATGGCCCCCTCCCTCCAGCGCTTACAGGTCATAGGTCAATGGTTAAACATATACAATGTAGTAACTAGGTTTCTGTCCGGGGTCTAATATTCCACTGTGACAGAGACGCAAACAAATAGAAGAAATACATGTCAGATACAATAGAACCGGTCTTAATCGACCATTCATTTATTGAACTTAATAGTCTTAAAAAGCAGGTGGTTGCTTAATACAGAACAAAAGTAATGCCGAAAGCTCCAATAGGAGCTTTCTGCAATTACGTTCGATCTGCATTGCGCTGCCACCTGACTTAAAGGCCACGATTTAGACCTATTTCTAATGGTCGCTTAAAACATTTTCTACTTTACTAAAATCTTCTATTTAACGGGCACTAAATGGATAGACAGCGTGGTGTACATAACCATTTACGTGATACATGCGTATATTTGCGCAAACAGAGTAGACCCAGCTGGGTCTGACAGCCACCACTCGATAAATGTACATAGTAGATGATATAGTTAAAGGTTGTTAAAACTTATTAAAGCCACGTTTTGAATGTAGCTGCTGCATGTATTAGATAGGATGACAGTTAGGCTGGTGTGATTTTAAGGCAGGTATCGAAGTTTGATTTTACTAAAAAATTACTCAATGAATTATATTCAAGAAACACATAAGCATGCGAAAGCATTGCTACTGTCTCTTTTAATTTAAATATTAAATGTAAAACTCTATACATATAATTACTGTATCTACATATCAATACCTGACTAATTTTAGTTCCGGTCAAATATGCAAGGGCGGGGAAATCTGGTAGGAAAGTAGCACATGGCCTATATATAATAAATTATATTTCACACGCTTGAATTTATAGCTTCAACACAAGTTAAATTGCCAACCATTACTATATCTATATGTATGTTATTTGGAGTTCTCGTCGTAATTGTAATTGTCTTAAATGCTTAGCTGTTTCATGAATGTAAATCTTTAAACGTAATTTTGCAAAAATCAAACTGCGATATCTGCCTTTAATATTTTAATCAGATTGCATTATATATATCAGGAAATTGCGTCTGGATGTTGTACAAATATCGAATATTTGTATCTGTATCAGGTGTTGCTAGTTCACATGTTATGCTGTGATTTGTTATGGGATAATAGCGAGGGAATCAGCATTGTGACAACTGGCTACAGCAAACTCCTTCTATACCGCTCTTTTAGTAAAGACGAATTTAGGTCTTTTCAGACAGGTGACTGTTTAATGTAGGACGTCAGTCACGCAGAAAGCTCCCCAGTGGGAGCTTTCTGTATGAATTTTACATTGTACTCGTATTAAGCTTCCGCCTGTCTTAACGCAATCCTTTGATACGTATTTAAAAGTTCGATTTAGAGGGGTTTAACTGTATCTTACAAAGGTTGTGTCTAATGCTTAGTCTTTAGCGCACGGGAAACACGAATATGTGACTACAAGCAGTTTTGATACAGATGAGACGCCGATTAACTCGGCGTCTCATCAGGATCAAAGCTGGTGGACAACCTGGCCACGTCTTTAACCCATTCCCATCATAGGCTATTTTTAGATACAACCTCTTTGAATAAATCTACCGAAAAGGAGCATTAACTAGAGAAAGGGAAAATTTTAGAATTTTGTAGTTTGAAACCATTGTGATAAATAGAGCATTTGCTCCTATAGGAGCAAATGCTCTATTTATCACAATGGTTTCACAAAGTGACTTTTACAGAGTCGTCAAAAGTCGTCAATATGAGGGAATGGGTTAAACGGAAATGGTGGAACTTCCTCTTGTAAATCTGAATTAGAAGACATTGTCTACAGACACAAGGTTCCTCAGGATGATATATAGGTTAACTAGTTCACTGTCAGTGGCGAATCTGATAACATTTGCAAGCAGTTTGGATCCAAATGAGACGTCTTACCAGGATCCATACTGTTTGTTACTGTGATGATGTTAAGAGGGGAGAATATTCACACACTTGAAAATGAAAGCAGACGACAATTTATGCAAACGACAAAATGTGGACTGTTACAGGTTCAAGGACAAGCAGAGACACTGGTCTGATTTATGTGTTCTATAAATTATGTTACTCTTTATCAACTCTATAATAAATCGTGTTTTTTCTTGTTTCAAGGTTTATGTGGACTTTTGGTATAGATCATATTTTACATTGTTCCGTGGGGCATTGTGAGTTTATGACACATAGGATGCCCTTTTTACACTGAATATTGGACCAGTAGCTATACATGTAATCTAAATCTGTATTGTAACAGATTGTTGGATTTACCATTTACTCCATATACAGAAAAACCTCTCTATAGCGACCACTAAATTGTGTTAATTAGTTGGTATTTAGGGCAGGTGGCTGCTTAAAGCAGGGTGAAAGTAAAACAGAACGCTCCTATAGGAGCGTTCTGTTTTACTTTAACCTTGCTTTAAGCAGCCATCAGCCTAAAACACAAAATATTTGATGTAATTTAGTGGTCGTTACGGAGAGGTTTTACTGTACACATCCTTATAACGCATTTGCAAACAGAGTAGACACATATCTTACATCCCGTGTAACGAAGGAGCTGTCTGATCAGGGTCTGCTATGTTTACTTAAGGAATAGAAAATAACTGATTGTACAGTTTTGGTCATGGTCAAAGGTTTCTACGTATAAGTATTCAATAGGTAAAGAGATTAAAGTTTTAGTCTCTATAATAAACATAGATATTTAACCATTCGCTTGCTAATCGCGTCAATATACCTACCTGTAAATAGTGAAGACCCAGATGAGACAGCTCCTGCAGGAGCTGTCTCATCAGGGTCTGCACTATTTACAAGCTGATTGTGCAACCAGTGCTCTCCACAGCAGTGATTGCACAGTGAAATACTTGTACACAGTGAAGATGTATGTAATTATACAACAGGGCATTGGTAAAGAAGGAGACATGTATTTTAAAATTCAGCAAGCGAAGGGTTAATAAAATCATAAAACTGGGTGTAGAATTTGATCAATTATTCTTATACCAAATGATGCCCCTGCCATACACAATAAACGGGTTTCATCGATATTTATGTGTTTTTGTTGTACAACAAATTGTCAACCTATTTCGAACATTTACGAAACTAAACATCAACCCAAAGAAATACTTATACATTGACTAAATAACATACGGGTCTTCGAAATCTATCAAGTGTCAGTTTCTGTCTTCGATCGGTTTTCTCTCGATATACTTCTTTTCAGCATATGAAAAAAATCCATGATTCATATAAGTATAAAACGAATGCAGTTTGAAACTATCACTGTAATTAGTTTATAATTGCAAAGTGCATTCAGTATTAAGAAATTAAATCATAACCCCATACTCCATAGGCACGTCTATCACAGCCTATCAGTACCGTTTGCAAAACAGAGTATACCCAGAGGAATACTAATTATAGATCTGATTACAGTAAATTCTCTCTATAACGGCCACTAAATTACATCGAGTATTTTGTATTAAAGGCAGGTGGTTGCTTAAAGCAAGATGAAAGTAAAAACAGAACGCTCCTATAGGAGCGTTCTATTTTACTTTCATCTTGCTTTAAGCAGCCACCTGCCCTAATATACCAACTAATAAACACAATTTAGTGGCCGTTATAGAGAGGTTATACTGTATATAGTTTCTGCCATGGCCCAAACTTCCTGTGTTCATATGCCATTATAACAGATCATTGATTTCGTTATTTCTTACATGAGTATTCATGAAGTAAAGGTATAATGTTAGGTTTAGAATATGCCGCCTCCTGTTAATGCTTCGTTTGTTTATAGCTTGTCCTGCAGCAAATGACGACCGACAACCTGTGTTAATGTTCAGCATGACAGGACGATTTGTTCTTACAAACGAACACCCTAATAAACGTTGTCATGACTAGAAAGCCATTCCAAGGTGCCAGAAGGCTTTAATATCACGTGACGACTGGAAACGTGCGCGTTTCCTACATGTAAAAAAGATACACATCTGACCGAGTTAAGTTTCCTACTGTATATATATGTGTGTGCACGTTTGTATATATGATATTAATTTGACGAATAAGAGGCAGACGGTAAATGTAGACGTAAAATGAGGGATTAAAAGAATTTGATTACACACAAAATAACACATTGACATACTAAATGTAAAAACCGAGATAGGGAAACCGAGATCGGAAGAACCGAGATAGGAAGAACCGAGATAGGAAGAAACGAGATCGGAAGAAACGATATAAGATGAATTGAGATAAAAAAGAACCGAGATAGAAAAAATATATAGGAAGAAACGAGATAGGAAGAAACAAGAAATAGGAAGAACCGAATTAGGAATAACCAAATTAGACATGACTGAGATAAAGAGAACTAAGATAGGAAGAACCGAGATTGAAAGAAACAAGATAAAGATAGAAAAACAGAATTTGGAGTGATATATTTTTAAGAAATCTGTAACATTGCAAACTGAATCCCTCTAATCTGGACATACACCATTAGCAAAGGACATTTTAAAATGGTTAATGGCAAAACCACATATGGTATATTGGAATGATGGCTAAATGAATAAATGACTAAGGGAATACATAAGTGAATAAAATATTGATTCGATAAGGCAATAAATAATAAACATATGAACAAAAATAATGAATGAATAAATGATAGATTAAAATGAATAACGAATTAAAGTACGTATAATGAAGTTATAGAGTAGATACCTTGCTTAAATCAACTGATCAATCGAAGAATTGTAATTAGAGTTTGAAACCAATACATTTGTGTACATGTATATAATATCACTAATCAACGGAATGAAATATCAAAGACAATTAAATAAATTTTAATGGGACAAAAGCGGAAGATTCTATTTATCCTTTACTCAACAAATACGTCTTTTTACACCATTCCCTCATAGGCTATTTTTAGATCCAACCACTTTGAATAAATCTACCGAAAAGGAGCATTAACTAGAGAAAAGCAAAATTTTAGAATTGTGTAGTTTGAAACCATTGTGATACCTATAGAAGCAAATGTCACATCGATAGCATACTTAAATCTGCTTCCAAAACAATTGGAATAATGAAAAACATTAAATTCACCTTAAACAGAAGGGCCTTAAATCAAATTTACATTTCTTACGTACGGCCAATACTAGAGTATGCTTCTATTGTTTGGGATGGTTGTTCCGAAACTGGTGCAGATACATTAGAAAAACTACAGAACGAAGCAGCCCGTATCGTAACTGGCTTAACCAGATCGGTATCGCTAGATAATCTATATCAGGAATGTGGATGGGAATCACTAGCCAGTCGACGAAAGTTACAAAAGCTCTGTTTCGTTTATAATGCCTCTCATAACATGGTTCCATCATATATTAGTGATTTGATACCACCCTACGTAAGGGAGCTATCCCACTATCCATTAAGAAATAGCAATGATATCGAAGTGCCTTTCTCACGTACGTCAGTCTCCAAGAAATCATGCATTCCGTCTTCAATAGCACTATGGAACAACATCAGCCCAGATAGCAGAAATTTAAATACATTAAGCTCATTCAAAAACTCATTGCGGAACAATTTTAGCAATTATAACGTTCCATCTTACTACTATTTTGGAGATAGGTATTTGTCAGCTATACACGCCAGAATTAGGAACAACTGTAGCAATCTGAATAGTGATCTTTTTTAAAACCACCTTAATCAAAATCCTTTATGCGAATGTTCACATGAAATTGAAAATGCCGAACATTACTTTTTTCAATGTAGTCTTTTTCAAAATCAGAGACTTAACTTATTTCGTACAACACAAAGGTACCATCCTCTAAATACCGAAATGCTGCTGTTTGGCAAACAAAATCTAAATGATGAAGACAATAAAGTCATATTTGCTGCCGTGCATTGTTATATAAAGCAATCACGGAGGTTTTAGCCTCACGTATGGTACAACTATCGATGTACTAACTCTTAGTTTGATATTATACTTTTTCTAAGATTATGCTAAGATGTCTTACTTATAACGGTATGTTCTTATGCTAAGATGTCTAAGTGTCCTCTGATCGTACTACTATAGTTAGGATATATGTCGCCACATGACTCTCTCTCTCTCTCTCTCTCTCTCTCTCTCTCTATCTATCTCTCTTTCTCTCATCTACTATCTCTCTCACTCTATATCGTTCACAAACATTGTATTAAGTTTCATATTTTGTTTGCCATTACATGTACATGTATATATGAATGCTTTGTATGGGGAGGGTCAAATCTAATGTTGTAAGAACTTGTGACCCGACCCAATTTCCTCTAATATGGAAATAAAATATGTTTAAACTAAACTAGAAGCAAATGCTCTATTTATCACAGTGGTTTCATAAAGGGACTTTTACAGAGGCGTAGAAAGGTGTATTTATTGAGGAAAGGGTTAACACCTTTGCAAACAGATTTGGCGCAGATCAGACGATAGTCTGGTAAGGGTCCGCTCTGTTTGATTATGGTGTAATATAGATCTGATTCCCTAGTTTCTGCCATAGCTAATTTTCCCGGTTATATAACAATCTAAGAAAGCATTCCCATTATAAAGTTTAAACTACAGTGTAGTTATTATTCATAATATCATTGGTTCTTACATGAATCTTCACGAAGTGATAAAAATGTTAAAGGCAGACTCCCTAGTTTGTGTGGCAATGAGTTACTTACTTAATAAATCACATTCACGAAATACCCCAGCATGCTTAAACATTACTACAACCACAAGGTATTCTATTATTCTATCATAAAATTAAAGGTTTTATAACAATATACATATCAACATTTGGCTTTTTATAAGTTTTGTCCCTAGCATTTATTCAAAAGGGAAAAGTTGGTGGAAACTCGAAGTTGACTATAATATGATAAGGCCATTGGCTAGTTTCGCGGCAGATTTTCCCCGCGTATTTCAGCATGCCTACACTCGGATGTCTGTCTTTAACCCTTTCCCTGTTCTATGTTTATTGCAATGTTCAATACCTACTCAGTATTCATTAACAAAATAGATATAAAGAAATATGAAAGGTGGAACATTGTAGAAATTTTAGAAAGATAAGAAACAGAGCTATCAAATTCTATTAACAAACAGAGCAGACCCTGATCAGACGGCTCCTCTAGGAGCCGTCTGATCTGGGTCTGCTCTGTTTGCAAATGCGTGAAAACACGTTTATATGAGGGAAAGGGTTAAAGAGGTAGGTTGATACCGTTTTTCTAAGTAGACAATTTATTAAACAGAAAAAACGACTTTACCATATGTTAACTACAGACCTTAACCTCTGACCTCTTGGCATGCCGACACCACTGACCTCCACGTGACCCTCCACGCTGCTCTTGTTTTCTTTACGTATTAATCTTTAGCACGCTAAACAAATTGTCGTCTGCCAAAATATCGTCTCCTTCAATGCAGAAAGAACATTCTAATTCCATTTCTTTGCAAAGGCGTTATCAGTTTAGATCCCCATCAGACGCCACGTTTCACTACCCCTTGTCTGTATTCACGTCATTTGAAACTGTCATAATCTATTCTCCCTTAGCATTCTTAAGGCTAATTAGTTGTTTACAAATTGTCACAGCCAACTACATGTAGCCTATGTCACTTTTGTATATTAGACAACACTTTACACGCTAACCGTGAGTTCGTGATTACCTTTGCAAACCGTTTGGATCCAGATAAGACGTCGAGTAACTCAGTGTGTCGTTTAGATTAATATTGCTTGACACTCTGATAGTATTTTCAGAGAGAGATGGGAGAAAACTAACCTGAAGGCTCTTAGCAGATGACATTTTCTTGCAGACAACAATTACTAAGCGTGCAAACAGCTGAGCCCTTTTCGTGACAGCCTGGAGACTACACCTTGGATTAGTGTTCCTGACTTGACAAGCATTTGTTAGAACATTGCATGAAATCTAGGTATACATATTTCACATCGGGTTATAGCATGGTCTGCTACATGTAAGGGCTAGAAATATAGTAAAACCTCACTATAACGACCACTAAATTACATCAAGTAGTTTGTGTTAAAGGCAGGTGGTTGCTTAAAGCAAGGTGAAAGTAAAACAAAACGCTCCTATAGGAGCGTTCTGATTTACTTTCACCTTGCTTTAAGCAACCACCTGTCCTAAATACCAATTAATTAACGTAATTTAATGGTCGTTATAGAGAGGTTTTACTGTACAATAAAAACTCGCTGGTCCGAACACTCACAAAGGCGGCCTTTCAGACAGGTGGCAGGTGGCAGCTTAATGAAGGATGAAAGCTCCTATGGGAAGTGTTTCACCCTGCATTAAGCAGCCAACTGTCTAAAACGTTACCTTGCTTCTTCTTAACTTAAAGTTCGGTCTAGCGTGGTTTTATTGTATGCAGAATGTCACTCTATCGTCGAATATACAATAAACCACCAAGCAATGTACATGTGTTTCTAACAAACAAAATTAATGTACAGTTGAACTTCGATATCTCGAACTCGGATAACTCGAACTTCGGGATAACTCAAACTAAAAGTTCGGCCCTTCCAAAATCTTACAATAAAGAATTGCTCTGAAATGTATCACTACGCATATCTAGAAACACAGTTCAGCATTACTGTAGACCTGCATTAAGCTGTGAACTTGATATATTGGTCAAATTATAAATTGGATTACTCGAACCTCTCTTATCTCGAACTAATTTGTTTGGTCCCTTGAAGTTCGAGATATGGAAGTTCCACTGTATTATCTACATTTATACCACAAATTTCATCTACATATGTCGGATTTCTTTAGAATGACACGATCAACGATTTATAGAATAGGGCATGCATAACATATCGAAGGACGTTTACTCCATGAATATTCATGAAAGAATTAATGACATCATGAATATTAATTAGCCGAATATTAATAATGATGATATAAATAATGGGATTTTTTGTCATGTCAGAAACTGTAGAATCAGATGTATTTTTTTCATAAGCAAACAGGATAGACCCTGTTTAATAGATATGGTGTTACTATGTTTGCAAAAACGTCAAAAGGTGTCTTTATGGCGTGAAGGGTTAAGCGAAACATAAATATAACCCTTATTCCATCCCATTTTATGATATCTTCAGCAAATAATTTGAACAGAGATGAGACGTCGAGCACCTTGGCGTCTCAAGTGCGTCCACGCAGTAACATATATCCACCTTGAAACATGCGACTTTAACTTGATGGTCTTAAAGGTTTGAAGGCGACACACTAGTGTTGAACTGAACAAAAATATGGAAACCTAAGTAAGACAAAATTCTGCTGTGAGCTGGATGAAAGCAAAGTCGAATCTGGAAGTTGTGTCATATTCAGATTGCAAATAGAGATTTGATTCACCCATTAGATGTACCGTTTGTTTTAGATATACCCTAGTGATCTCAAATTGTTTTACAAAAATGTATTTTTATACTATTAAGGCTTATCCTGCTAAACATGACTAGACTCACATTTACAAACAGATAGGATCCAGATGAGATGCTGAGTAACTCGTCTTCTCATCAGGACCCAAGCTGTTTGACACTTGGTCAATAGTTCTTCAAAAGCTTGATCGAATCGAAAGTAGTCAAATTGCAGCGGGTCCTAATTGGGGCAGACATCATTTGCTAACAGCGGGGTAAGGGCTAACTTGCTAACATGATGTGAATTTTGCTACAACCGGTGACGATGATATAAAATATGTCGAGTGTGGGATAGATTGTTCGATAATTCTCGACAATATGTTCGATATCAGAGACAAAATCACCCCATTCAATACCTCATTAACATTTACATCTTCACCAGTCATCCTAAACATGAAGTAATTTCCAATTTCCAATTTTCAAATGGGTTTCCTCTGTTTTATTTTCATAACGGGCGTGGTCAACGTGCCAAATAGTTAGGATCCAGATGAGATACTCAATAACATGCTGTCTTATCTGGAAAAAATCTGTTCGCAAACGTTATAATAACGTAGTTAACATGTTACTAAAGGTGAAACGATATGAAATCATTATGGACACCAAGATAATCAACTGTGGATAGCCCACAGCAATATGTCTCAGTCTGTGTTTACAATACAGGTACATGTATTGCGTCACTTAACGCTTTATCTCGTGACTATTAATGTAAGAGATAATTAATGTATGAATATATATATTGCCTGTTTATTTTTTATAATGGTACATGTACATGTATATGAAAACAGGATTTATTGGCCATGGCAGAAAATGTACATTCAGATCTAAATAATACAAAAATCAAAATCAATAATACCAAAAACAAACTCCTACAGGAGCCGTCTGATATGAGTCTACACTATTTGCAAAGTTGTAAAAGGGCGTCTACATTAAATAATGGACATATTTGATCTGAATTTGTGTTTTGACTTTATATATAGCCAGTTAAAACTCAACTTCAGGTCGAATATGTTCAAATACTGAAAAAGAGAAGTGAAGATAACCAGCACCAACTAAGGTACCGTTATACACATCCCATTCCAAAAAGCAATTCGCAGTCATATGATATTTACCATTTAATGCTGGAAACGAGTCACTAATATTTTTGAAAACAGTGAAGACCCAGTTGACAGGTCACCTACAAGAGGAGCTCTCTCATCAGGTAAGCTTGACCTGCCTGAAGTTTGGAATAATGCATTTGTAAATTGAACGAGTTAACCATTAGTTAAATAAGATTTAAATACAGTCAAACCTCTCTAAACCGGAATTCTAATAGAGAAATTTAGATAATTTAAGGCAGGTGACAGCTTAATGCAGGGTGAAAGTCATGCAGAAAGCTCCCAGAGGAGCTTTATGCATGACTTTCGCCCTGCATTAAGCTACCACCTGTCTCCAAGACCGATATATGTACCAAATTTAACGTCCGGTTTAGAGAGGTTTTACTGTAATATACAGCCGTTGTGGTAGAGTCTCGGTAAAAGACTAATCATTTTATTAATATGGAAGTATTTAACCCATTCCCTCATATTGACGACCTTTGACGACTCTGTAAAAGTTACTTTGTGAAACCATTGTGATAAATAGAACATTTGCTCCTATAGGAGCAAATGCTCTATTTATCACAATGGTTTCAAACTACAAAATTCTAAAAAAAAAATCCTTTTCTCTAGTTAATGCTCCTTTTCGGTAGATTCGTTCAAAGAGATTGTATCTAAAAATAGCACATGGGAATCTTTATAAATAGTGGATGTTTAGTGAATGAGTTCGGATTAGCCGGTTATACATTGTATAAGAATGACAAGGTGTGCATCAACGATTCGTTTCTGTCGGGTAGTTTGTATTAGAAACATTGGAATAAAACATTTCAGATAAACTTAATGAGTCAGTATATCATATGAACAGATAACGTGGGTGGCTTTTGAAAGCTTTCGTGTCAATGCCTATAGTTGTGCTTGTTTTTTCTTCTTAAAATATATATAAAAACAACGAAATTCGATGCATTAGGGATTAAAGATAGGATGTTGCTAGTAACTTGAGTAGGTCAAGTACAAAACAACTTGTTTTTGTTAAATAGTTAGAAACTTTAGTGCGACCAGGACAAAATCAGTACATGGCTAGAAAGCTAAATTCGTTGCACCCTTGAGTTAGATGTACCGTGTTTGAATCCAAAGTAAGACAATGGCCACTGCATACTAGCCCTGTCCTTCACACACGTATTACTCGAACCTACTCTAACCACCAACCCAGTCCCTTACACACTTATAATGGTCCCTACTCTACTCATCAACCCAGTCCCTTACACACTTATAACTGGTCCCTGTTTTACTCATCAACCCAGTCACTTACACACTTATAATTGGTCGCTACTCTACTCATCAACTCAGTACCTTACACACTTATGACTGGTCCCTACACTACATAATTACACACTTATAACTGGTCCCTACTCTACTTACCAACCCAGACCCTTACACACTTATAACTGGTCTCTACTCTACATAATTACACACTTATAACTGGTCCCTACTCTACATAATTACACACTTATAACTGGTCCCTACTCTACTTACCAACCCAGACCATTACACACTTATAACTGGTCTCTACTCTACATAATTACACACTTATGACTGGTCCCTACACTGCATAATTACACACTTATAACTGGTCCCTACTCTACTTACCAACCCAGACCCTTACACACTTATAACTGGTCTCTACTCTACATAATTACACACTTATAACTGGTCCCTACTATACTCATCATTAACTCTTTCAACACTTAATTTTCAAATGGACCATTCCAGACTTCAAAGATGTCAAGCATACCGTCAATATTCAGGGCTTGAACCATGATGAACAGTGCAATCCCTGATGACAAGGCTCATCTAGGAGCCCTCTCATCTGGGCCTACATCATTTGCAAAGGACAATAGTGACTAGTATCCCGCAATGAATAGGTTAATAATCATATGAGGAGACATTGAATCCTATGGCTTGTCGAAGATCCATCTGTAAAAAATTATACAGAAAAAATGTGGCATACACACATCAAAACATGCATGTTTGTTCCTCATGGTGAGGCGTAGGCTTGTTGAAATTATATGTCAAGGTTATATGGCAAGGTCATAGGAGGCAGAAACATACATTGAAAAGAAAGACGTGGTAACGTTACTCGACAAACGCTTAGTGCATTATGCTCTTGTTTTCGTATAAAATATTTTCCCTTTCAGAATTTAGAGTCCATGCATTGCACATAAATTAATTTGTCCTCAAAATTTTATTTCTATGTTGGCGTAGCGAGCTGTGTTGGGGGATCGTAAATCTTCAATCTGTCTTCTGAGTTCGAAGCTTAAAGCATCTATCTATGGCTAGTACTATGCACTTATTTGCAATGAAATCAATATAAAGTTTGCCCAATGACTCCCGTTCACACTAACATCAATATTCTCAAGGTTCCACCTGCCTGCTAACATTAAAACTCTTTGGGCGAAATCATGATAACATTGGCAAGACGTATCCAGATCAGACGCCAACTAATTTTGCGTCTGTCCAAGATTTAAACCGTTAGTCACTCTTATTACAGTTTGAAAAAGAAATAGATGGAAAGCCTGCTTCGATATCTGAATTAAAAGAAACTAATCTATAGACGAAGAATTTTCCAGCATACTGCAAGTTAGGAAAAGTGCATGGCTGCGTCAAGCAATGTCCTACCGCACTCTATAGGTGAATCCTGGATGCAATACAGTAGAACCAGTCTGAAGCGGCCATCAAAATGAGGTCATAACCCTTTGCTTGCTATTCACGTCAATATACCTACCTGTAAATAGTGAAGACCCAGATGAGACAGCTCCTGCAGGAGCTGTCTCATCAGGGTCTGCACTATTTACAAGTTGATTGTGCAACCAGTGCACTCCACAGTAGTGATTGCACAGCGAAATACTTGTACACAGTGAAGATATATGTAATTATACAACAGGGCATTGGTAAAGAAGGAGAAATGTATTTTAAAATTCAGCAAGAGAAGGGTTAATTATTGGTCTGTTAGGCATTTGGGAACTTATCGCAGGCCAAACGTAATGCAAAAAGGCCTTCTGCATTACTTTTATCCTTGCATTAAGCAACAATCTGCTTTTTAAGACTTCTATGTTCCATAAATGAATGGTCGCTCAAGCCAGGTTCAACAGTATAACCTTTGCAAACAGTAAAACTCCATAGGAGATGCTACATAACTTGACATCTCACCAATGTCTTTACGAGTAGAACTACGATATACCCCCTCTAACACAACCACCTAAAAGTGATCTAATTCTAGTCAGGGAGGCGGATGGTAGCTTAATACAGGACGACGGCAATGCAGAAAGGCACTAAAGGAGCTTTTTTCCATTACTGTCAGCCTGCATTTAGCGTCCATCTGCTTTTAAAGTCACCAATGTTTATTCATTAAGTGGCAACATTAGAGGTTTTGATGCATTGACAATTTGATAAATATGTGGAACAGAAGAAGAATCTACTGTGAGAAATGAAGCTGACAACGATATTTGCAGATGACTGGTTATTTGACGTACTATTAACTCTTTTGGCGCCAATCAATGTCCGTCTGCAAACATTGTCGGCTGCTTTAAACTTTAGGATGGACTTTTCTTCAGTTTCTTTTGAGAACGTAAATGAAGTGACAATCAGTTACTCGGCATCTAATCTGGATCCAAACTATTTGCAAAGATAAGCACAGATCCATCCATTCCAAGCCCTATATACGTCACTTTCTTGCAGATTTAAGGCCAGACAATCTACTGTTGTGCAATACAAAGCATGCACGCAATGTAACAATTAAAAACCGTTGCTGTGGTGATGCTTGCAAATAAAATGGAAGATCGCGTCGTCGGTTGCTATGATGCAGCAGGTGTATGCATTCGTCACTTCGTGATATGTCTGCAGCAGAGCAAATATGGAATTGGGTATCAATCGCTGTTGACCCATATTATTAATGATGGCATATCGAACAACCCAGATAATGTCTTGCACTCTTGTACAGTTTTATGTATGGCCATAAATAGGTTTGTGTGAGGCCGATAGATAGAAATTATTACTTGAATTACGCATAGTATTCGAACAGATAAAATTAGGCAAATAGTGCAACCCCAGATCAAACTGTTCCTGAAGTAGCAGTTGGATCAGGGTATGCATATTTGCTACAATGTCAATCTGATTAAAGTCATCAAGATGATGCAGACTTGTCCTTGTCAACTTTACAATAAACCAGTGGATATGAGATATGCTTTGTCCAAACATTGAGGTTAAACAGGACAGGGTTTCGATATTCCATGTTCGCTATTATTAACCTTAAGCCTGCTGAGCAAATTATTTTTAAGGAAATGTTCACCTATTACATTTCCAAATTTCAAGCTATAATTTTTTTTCTACCAAAATGCAATCAGGGTTTCAAGCAGTGTGGATCCTGATGAGACGCCGAATTACTCGGCGTCTCATCTGGATCCAAACTGCTTGCATAGGTGTTCACTCATCCTCCCATAGCAGGCTAAAGGTTAAGCTATTGCTAATAGATGTACACTAAGCGCTGTTTTGCTATAAGGTGCACGGGTGATCTACGATCGTAAAATATCTCTTATTCCCATATTATTTAGATAAACCCGTCCATATCTTATTTTGGAACCAAACCATTTTTCACGTTGAGAGGGCACAGAAAACAATGTACATGTGTATTAGTTAGTATATGCCATGGGCATCGATAGACTCAGCACACCGTGCCGACCCTGATTAGAGGGCTTCTTCGGGGACCTTCCTATCTGGGTCTACACTGTTTGCCTATGTCCTTTTAAGGGACACTCTGACACTAATGGGCTAAAGCGACAGTGTGTTGGTGTGTGCTTTATGATTTTATAATCAATTTGTTTCGCTGTTTGAATTTTATATCTTAACTTTCCGGTTGATTTCAATAAATATGTCGTAATTAAAATGTCGTGCTGGTTTTACATCATCATTCTTCCTTATATGGACATAATCCTTGTTATGGGAATCTAACTAAACATAGTTAAATGTTTAACCGTATACTCCATATATGTGCATTTTTACGCCTTTACTAAAAGAGTGCACACATGTCAGACGACTCCTATAGGAGCAAAATGCTCTATTTATCACAATGGTTTCAAACTACAAAATTCTATTTTTTCCTTTTCTCTAGTTAATGCTCCTTTTCGGTAGATTTATTCAAAGTGGTTGTATCTAAATATAGCCTATGGGGTAACGGGTTAAGGAGCCGTCTGATCAGGATCTGCTCTATTTACTTATGGTAGTACATGTACATGTATATAGATCTACAGTTTCTGTCAATTCTTTGAAAATAATGCTAATTGATATTAATGAAAAAGTAATTCTCACACTAATAGTTATGAAGTAGTAAAGGGTTAAGACTTAAGAGCATACCATATACCAAATATTACACTGCATTATGTGTAAGTCTACACTTTGTGATCTAAACCCATCGTCCATTGTCACAGAGGGACTAAGGTAGACACTAGCGACCCAGACTAGTGGACTCTTGAAAGATCTCTCAGATCATTGTTTGCCTTAAAAATTAACCTCCAATTGTCACTTCGGCGAAACAAGTTTTGCTGGAACAGCCATTCACATATTCGGACAAACGCGTGTAATAAATGAAGCTGAATTGGATCAGTAAATGGCTATAAAACATAGTGATTAAACTCGTTTATGCGCATGGTCCCAGAACAAATATGGATGTAAGCAGAATAAATCAAGTCAGGTGGTCAAGTAGTTATATACTGCTTGCTGTCTAGTCAGATTGGTCAAGTACATGTAGTTAAACACCGCTTGCTGTTTAGTCAGATTGGTCAAGTAGTTACATGTATACACTGCATGCTGTCTAGTCAGATTGATCAAGTAGTTATACACTGCATGCTGTCTAGTCAGATTGGTCAAGTAGTTATGCACTGATTGCTGTCTAGTCAGATAGGTCAAGTAGTTATACACGACTTGCTGTCTAGTCATGTTGGTCAAGTAGTTATACACTACTTGCTGTCTAAAATCATTTACCAAATGAGCATTCTTGTAAAAAATAAAGAAAGTATGGATATTCATTAGCTGAATTCTTATATCGCATTTACAAAAAAAGGGAATAGTTTACCATAACAGAAGCTGCAGAATCGAATCTATAATATTTCACAATCAAACAGAACAGACCATGATCAGACGGCTCCTACTAGAGCTGTCTGATCTTAATACAAATGAGTAAAATCTTATCTCTATCAGGTTACTCAGCGGCGTCATTTGGGTAACCCTTATCCCACTATTCGCAACCTGACTCGCGTTGGCAACCAGATTGGGTCCAGATTAGACGGGTAAATCCTCCATAGGCTAATTTCAGACCCACCTCTTGGAATGAATCTACCCAAAAGGAGCATTAACTAGAGAAAAGGAAACTTTTAGAGTTTTGTAGTTTGAAACCATTGTGATAAATAGAGCATTTGCTCCTATAGGAGCAAATGCTCTATGTATCACAATGGTTTCATAAAGTGACTTTTACAGAGGCGTAGAAAGGCGTACTTATGGACGAAAGGGTTAAGATACGAGCTGTTGGACATTCGGTAAAGTAATTTCTAAAACACTATTTGATTCGTAAGCAGTCATTACTGAACATTATTCAAATTTGAGCAGGCATTATTTTTTTACAGCGGGGAAAGGGTGATAAAACTGATCACTGAAACATAAAATACTTTGATGATAATATTTCTATTAAAAACTCATCATTTCTCCTATGCCATAAAATAGTTTAAGCTCTCTTTCGCTGCCAATGTCGCATCTCTAATTACATATGTATGTAGTTTGGATCCAGATCAGACGCCGAGTAATTCAGCGTCTCATCAAGATCCAAACTGCTTACTAGTATTACTGTAACTTTTAGTTTTAATAAAAATGAAAATTGTAGCAGACGACACAGTTTGCAGAGGACACAATTTGACAGCGAAAGATTTAAACTTATCAAACTTTTCGTTCAACCTTTGTCCATATAGACAGGTGATGTGACGTTTTCAACACTATGGGTCAGTATGCGTGACGTTTTCAACACTGTGGGTCAGGTTGCGTGACGATTTGAACACTATGGGTCAGTTTGCGTGACGTTTTCAACACTGTGGGTCAGATTGCGTGACGATTTGAACACTATGGGTCAGTTTGCGTGACGTTTTCAACACTATTGGTCAGTTGCGTGACATTTTCAATAGTATGGGTTAGTTTGTGATAAACCTTGACCACAGTTGGGATCCTGATGAGACGACAAGTAACGTGTGTTCTCATCAGGATTCAGGCTGTTTGACACTAAGACACTGTTTTGAAAAGAAATTAACCCATTCCCTCATATTGGCGACTTTTGACGACTCTGTTAAAGTTACTTTGTGAAACCATTGTGATAAATAGAGCATTTGTTCCTATAGGAGCAAATGCTCTATTTAGCACAATGGTTTCAAACTACAACATTCTAAATGTTTCCTTTCCTCTGGTTAGTGCTCCTTTTCGATAGATTTATTCAAAGTGGCTGTATCTAAAAATAGCCTATGAGGTAATGGGTTAAGAAAACTGAACTATCAGATTGTTAGCATACCACAACTTTTACTGACGAACTTACTCACTATTAACAGGGTTAACACAAAGTAAAGTTTCAGTTTTTACGAAACTAAAATGGCTGAATGTGTACCAGCAATGTACCAAATGCATTCAAAACATTCAACCTTTCTCAGGCTTAACAAAATAATGTTGACTCAACCTTTGATCTGTTAAACTTTAATACCGACCGATTCGTTCAAACTTTCTCATCGAATCTCAAACAGTTTGAATATTGGCGAGACGTCGAGTAACTCGGCATTTCATCTGGATTCAAGCTGTTTGCAGAGGCCAGCCAGGTCGTGTTTAGCATGAGAAAGGTTAAACAATGATATGGGTTTGTCGAAAATGTCAACGCAAAAACAATGACTGCTATGAATGAAATGTCATACAGTAATGTCTCTTTAATACCACCACTAAATAGTAGGTGCAGGATAAAGGTTAGGCAGAAAGCTCCCATAGGAGATTTTCGATAATACGTGTTGTACTGCGTTAAGCAACCAGATGCTTTTAACACTTTCGGTGCCAATGTCATGTGTTGGCACCATTGAAAACAGTGCAATCACTGTTTTCTGTATTATTTTAGCCCAAGCATACAGGTTTTTAAAAACAAATGTTATACAAATATACCTTTATTATTTAGTTAAGAATTATATTTAATATGAAATTATTATTGCAGACGACACTTTTAAATTTGGCGCCAAAAGAGTTAAAGGCAGACATCTGAAAATTCCTTAATAAATTACATTCTCAAAACGCATAGGCATGCTTAAATATTGCTATTGTGACTGTAAATGTGATTAGTAAGTAAGACTTTATAATTATATACACGTCAATATTTTATCGTTACCTTTTGTTTCGGTCAATAATTCAAGGGTGATTACGATCTCACGGCTTATATATATGTAGTCAACTTCTCTGTCAGAATTTCCCGCGCCTGAATATTATGGCCGAGACAAACGTTAAAGAACTTTTTCTTTTACTATATACTACAATAGAAATTCGTGTGTAATATTATTAATAGTAATATTTTACTATAATTAGGTGTGTCGTGAGTGTATTATGTTGACCCTTATCATGCTAAGCGCCACCTGACATTTACAAACGGCTTGGATCCAGATGAGACGCCGAGTAAAAAGCTATTTGACACTTGGTCAACCTTTTCTCAAACGCTTGTACCAATCAGAAGTAAGTTAGAAATGCAACAGATCAGAGTTTAGGACGAGATATTTTCCGCACATATTTAAGTATTTTGACACAATCAACCTCCGAGGTCTGCCTTTAATGATTCCTGTATCATTTAATCATGTGGCAGCTTTAGCGAGACTCTCCTGTATGTTTTTCTTTGTGACGTATGAGTATACCATGCATATCATTCTTTGTTCATACTTGATTGTGTTTTTGTTGCTCTTTTTTGTTGGTGGTGGTGCTGGTTTTTTGCGTTTCGTAGTTTTTGCATGCGTTACGTATTTTTTGCATGTGTTTCATGTGTATTTTGTATTTTATTGTTTCAGTCATTAGAATGTACTATAAGCTTGTATCCGTTAGCTGTCTCATTTTCATGTCACGACAATTGTTAAACAGGACACTCTTGTGACATTTAAATAGCTTTTTACCTAGGTTTCTCGTACATCGTGTCAAACTAGTGAGGATTGGTGCTTGTGATTTATTCATTGAAATATACAAAATGTATAAGACATATCCACCAACTATTGGTAACTAATCTTATATGGATACAGTGGCAGACCGATCCAAGTCCTAGTTTGCCTGCTGGGGTTTTGTTTTCCTCACACTGATTTCAACCCCTTGGTATAAACACGCATGTTAGTCCATTCCATCTCCATTTTCCAAGTCGAATTCATTAAGATGTGAATTTTGAAGAAATGTAGTCGGGTTTTTTTTTATCTGGGTCGATATATCTGACCCTATGTAGAGGAGGTAACCCTTTTCCTGTTGACTAGTCATGTAAGAAATAATGACGTCATGAATAGTTTTTGCTTATTATTTTTATGATATATGTACTCAAAATGTTTTGGTATTGGTAGAAACTTTAGTGACACATCTATTATAATTTCATAAGCAGATCGAGCAGGCCCTGACCAGACGGCTCCTTAAGGAACAGTCTGATCTGGGTGTACTCTGTTTGCAAACGCTTTACAAGCAATTGCATGAGAGATAGGGTTAATAGCTATGAAACATTATACTTGTATTGTCATCCGGAAATAGACTGCGTTGTTACAAATATATACCAAATATCCGCTGGGCAGTCCTGCCAAAGAAAGGGCCTCTCTGTTGCTCCAGCCAGGTGTATACAGTAGAACTCCTACTAAACAAACACTTAATGAGTATCCCTTTACTCCATTAATACGCCTTTCTACCCATTTGTAAACAGAGTTGACCCTGATCAGACGGCTCCTTCAGGAGTCACATATTCAGGGTTTGTTCTGTTTGCTTATGAAATGATATAAATATGATTCTAAAGTGTTTGCAATGTCTAAAAAACGCTTTTGTTCATGTGCTAATATAACAACTTATTCAATTAATATTCATGATTACATTATTTCTTACATGAATATTCACGGAGTAAAGGATTCAATATTGGTGTCTTTAACAGTAGGTGGTTGCTTAATGCATAACGAAAATAATGCTACTAGTAAAGTTATTGTATGGACTTATTGCATAACTTTCGTCTTGCATGAAGCTACCACCTAGCTTTAACCATTTCCTGATATACACTCTCTTTCACGACAGATTCAGATCAGATGGATCCTATAGGAGCCGTTTGATAAGGGTATGCTTTTTTTTGCAAATGACATTATAATAGATTTGACTCCACAGTCATCATTTCTTTCATAAATATTCAATAGGGTTAACCCTAACCCTATTGAAAAGTCATGAAAGAAATAATGGCATCATGAATATTAATTAGAATGTTTTTTGAAACGCGTTCATATGAGAGGAAGAATTAAGACCCAGAATTATGCCTCTTCTAGATGGTCGTGATTTTTTGCATACAGATGTTACTTGTAATACAAAGCTAATATTATTGTGGGAAACATAGTCTCACCCAAAAAATTAATATATATACACATAGTTCAGTGTAGGGTACATCCAACAAATCTGTAACATGCTCTACTTTTGATTATATACACCACAGTTTCTACCAATACCAAAAACAAATCCAGTTTACATATGTCATTATAAAAAATACTTCAGTGTTGATTTTGATGACCCAAAATTTATTTATTATGGTCATATTACTTTTAACAAGTTAAATATATCGCTAATGATGGTCCAAAGCAGAATTCCAGATCTCTTTACGAAGTATTTGAATTATGTGGGGTTAGAAGTTCATTTTATGACTGTCAATACTATATTCAGGTTTTGCAAAAGTTGCATTTGCACTAATCTTCCAAAGGTTTCCCCTCTAGGATTCCATCAGGGCGTGTCAAAGATTTAAGACAAAATATCAACAATTATTATAAATTCCAAATTTAGAATGAGTTGATAAACAAAACAGAAATATACAAGTGAAGCAGAATACACTTTTTCAGGTATCTAACATTTCATGTTTATAGTTTTATACCAAGGACACAGCCTTCTTGTTGATAAAAACAAACATATTATATGTAACTTAATCATATATAAATGATACTTACCGGCTGGTTTGTATAGTAGCAATTTGATAAATAAAGATGTGAAATGTCTACTTGTATAACCAGTAACCGGGGCAAAGTTCATTGTCCAAGGTCCAGCTGGTTAACAAATTAATGCTTCACGTTTTCTTTAATTTACGTTTGTTTGTTAGGTTTAACCGATTTACTCCCATAATATTTAAAGAAAACCCGTCCATGTATTATTTTGAAAGGTGAAAGGCAAAACAAACACAATATTTGCTGGTACAGCAACACCTCTCCCCCCCCCCCTTCTAAACCAGAATTTTAGTAAAAGAAGAAGGTCGATACGTTTAGGCAGGTGATTGCTTAATGCAGGATGAAAGTCACGCAGAAAGCTGTTTTCATCCTGCAATAAGCTGCCACCTGTCTCCAAGACCGACATTTATACTAAATTTAACGTCAGGTTTAGAGGGATTTTACTGTAATTGACATCGATGAAGGAACCTGAACCAGCACACAGTGTAGAAACTGATAAGAAGGTTCCTTCTGGTTCTTCAATGTTTACTTGGGAAACAAAACCAGAATATAATATACTAAACAGAAATATACAAGTGAAGCAGAAAACACTTTTCAGGTATCTAACATTTCACGTTTTTAGTTTTATACCAAGGACACAGCCTCCATAAATATTCATTAACATGTTTTTTAGGTAAAGTTTCCAAGGGAATTGTTATTCATTTACCAAAACTGTAATATCAAAGTTATTCAAATGCATAAGCAAACCGAGTATAGCCTGATCAGACGACTATTACATGAGCAGTCTGATCGGGGTCTACTCTGAAGAACAGGGTTAAAGATTATACCCATCAACGATTTAAAGTAATATGAAATAATGATAAAAAAATAAGTTTCTCTTCAAAATAAATTCATCGTGAAACATAACCATTTGATTTGGCAGTTTGTGATAGCCAGTGTCACTGCCTTCCTACGCCTTGTATATCGGGCGTTATTTCCTGGACATGTTGGTTGGACGGGCCAATAAATGTCAAACACATGCCCAGGCCATTTTCATGTTGATTACAACTTAAATTGTGGACTTTAATTGGTCCACTCATCGTACAGAATGCCAAAAATCAAGCTGCCTACTTACTGAATAAGTTCAACATGACCATGCAAATTGTACTTGATCACAGAAAATGAATTTGAAATAAATTACTGGTATAACAATGGTATTGTTTGGTATTGATTTGCATGGCAAATGGCATGGCATATGGCATATAATATATGGCACATGGCACATGGCATGGCATGGCATGGCATGGCATGGCATGGCATGGCATGGCATGGCATGGCATGGCATGGCATGGCATGGCATGGCATGGCATGGCATGGCATGGCATGGCATGGCATGGCATGGCATGGCATGGCATGGCATGGCATGGCATGACATGGCATATGGCATATGGCATATGGCATATGGCATATGGCATATGGCATGGCATGACATGACATGGCATCGCATCGCATCGCATCGCATCGCATCGTGTTGAATCGTACCGTATCGTATTTTGCATTATATAGTATTGTTGTATTGTATTGTATTGTATTGTTGTATTGTATTGTATTGTATTGTATTGTATTGTATTGTATTGTATTGTATTGTATTGTATTGTATTGTATTGTATTGTATTGTATTGTATTGTATTGTATTGTATTGTATTGTATTGTACTGTATTGTACTGTATTGTATTGTATTGTATTGTATTGTATTGTATTGTATTGTATTGTATTGTATTGTATTGTATTGTATTGTATTGTATTGTATTGTATTGTATTGTATTGTATTGTATTGTATTGTATTGTATTGTATTGTTATTGTTGTTGTTGTTGCTATTGCTATTGCTATTGCTGTTGCTATTGTTATTATTATGGTATTTGTATTGGTATTGGTTTGGTCCTAGAGGAGCTTTCTGCATTACTTTTGCCCTGCATTAAGCAACCACCTGCTTATAAAGACAACCATGTGCATTTATTAAGTGGTCGCATTAGTGGGGTTCTAGTGTATATATATTTGAAGCGACAGTAGCCCCAACATCAACCAATTAGGTGTTTTTAAATGTAATAAAATGACAGTTGGGAACTATTTTATATTTTCAAAAAAACACATAAAAAGCGATTAAAATTTCACCGTGACTGTATGAAAGGAATGTCAGAAACATGAATGTCTACATTACATATTAAATTACAGTCTGTCGAGAAAGGGGAAATACAGTTTTCGTCGTGACAGTCTACTTCCCCCTTTTATTTATATTTCTTAAAATGATGATTACATCGTGATTGTAATTTGCAAACAATTTGAATCAGGTCAGATACCAAATAAGCCGATTGTTTGACTTAAATATGAATTATCTTTAACAAGTATGGACATAAATCTAAAATTAACTTGTTTTGTTGTTTTAGAACAAGACATTACATAACTTAAACCGTTTTTAGTGATTCACAAATGTGCTTTACGGTAAAAGTTGTGAAAGAAAATTTTCATATCATGGTGCAAACAATATATTTCAGTGGTTTTGAGATATCTTTAGAACACGCGTTATTTATAGACATATTACCTGGTTACCTTTAACCCTTTAAGTGCGGGAAACGTATCATTAGTATCCTTTGCATACAGTATAGACCCAGATAAAAGGACTCCAAGAGGAGCCCTGTCACCAGGGTCTGCAGTGTTTGCTCTTCAACCCATTCCTTCATAGGCATATTTTTAAACCCAACCTCTTTAAATAAATCTCCCAAAAAGGAGCATTTACCAGAACAAATGGAACATTCAGCATTGTGTAGTTATGAAACCATTGTGATGAATAGAGCATTTGCTCCATAGGAGCAAAAATGCTCTATTTATCACAACGGTTTCAAAAAGTAAATTTTACGGAGGCGTCAAAAGGCGTCAATATGAGGGAGTTGGTTAAAAAGTTTAGTGTAAAACAACACAACTAGTCAGTATGACAATATCTGTACAATAGTTTGGATCCGGATGGAATACCAAATGTAATTACAACAGTTTTGCACAGAGCCCTCAGAATGTAAACAATCTCCATTCAAGCGCTTGATAATAATAAAGATAACAAGATTGATCACACTTCGTTCCAAGCATATCAGGATTTATTAAATCTATATTCATGAAGTCTCGCATGTCTATTTAGAACAGGGGCTTATAAAAACACATCAATCTTCTCTATCAAAATTTGTTTATAAAATATTAAAGCGAAATAAACCTGTCAATCGCTATATAACGAAATAATTAAAATTGTCTCTTCCTTAAACTTGACCTGTGCTATAAAAGAGTCATTTATCATTGTAATTTCAGTGATAATTTTCATCTGTCTACACACAAAATGTGTTTAAAGGTCACTTGCCACTTTCCAACTTCATGCAATGAATGTTGAAAATATGTCTACTTGCATTTGCAAACAGTGTATATCAAGATCGAAGGACTCATTAACATAATGATCCACCATGTTTTGGTCTGAAATGCACTTGAGGAATCAGGTCCAGTGTGAATACATCGTTACCTATCACGTTTTGATCTACAGTGCATTACATCTGTATTATAACAATGTGGTGGAATGGTCCACTGTGAACGCATAGCTTCCTTAACGTTTTGGTCTACAGTGTGTTACATCTGCAAGAATCTCGTTTTAGGAATCAGGTCACATGTGGCAGGCCTTATTAACGCAGATACCCATCACCTTTGGGTCTACGCTGTTTAAGTCTACACGTATCTCATTGGAGGAATCAGGTCACACGTGATGGCCTTATTAACATGGTTACATGTTACGTTTTGGTCTACACTGTTTACATCTGCCACGTATCTCATTTGAGGAATCAGGTGACATGTGAAAGCCTTGCTAACAACAGTGCCACACACAGCCCTGTCTGTATTTCATTACAACAGGAGCTGGTCTATGTTGATAGGGCATTTTAAAGTTTACTGCAGTTTCATTGTGCTAAAGTGTCATTTTCGTGATAAACCCATCACCTGTCAATATCACTATGGGTTTAATTACTTGAAAAAGTACAAACTGGTGGGCGCACGGTCTGAAAAGGTCTGTTTAAGGTCAAACGTGCTGTTTATTGCTCGCTGGGACTCTGTTGATGCCTTTTATGGTAGAATGGAGGTTTAATAACATATATAAGGGACAAACACCATCTCCTGTAACAACTAGACACTTGAAGTCGTTTAACCCTTTCCCTGTTGAATATTTGCGTAAGAAAAAACACCAAGAGTTATTTATAGCTAACTTTTTATACTGGCATATGTAATCATGACGTTTTTTGGTATTGGTAGAAACTGTAGACATATAGTTAAACCTCTCTATAACAGCCACTAAATTCCATCAAGTATTTTGTATTAAAGGCAGGTGGCTGCTTAAACCAATGTGAAAGTAAAGCAGAACGCTCCTAATGCAGGACCTTTCTGCATTCCTTTCGACATGCATTAAGCTATCACCTGTTTAAAAGACCCATATTTATATCCCTTTTTAATGGTCGCTTAAGACAGGTTCTCTATACAGAATAGGTAGTTGAGACATAGAAAAATTAGAAACAAACAAGCTGCACTATGTGCGAGATACAAAACTAGTTACTCCTTTTTGTGAGATTTCGGTATATTTACTGAACAAACATTAACAGAAATGTTCTGAGCACCAAGCGTTGTAATAGCTTGTGGATCTAGAAGATGTGTTGTATGGGGAACTCCATGTAAGGATTTTGATATGCAAAACACCAACAACAAACTTCCATTCAAAAATAACTTTAGAATTACATCAAACAATACAATACACAAACGGTACACAATAAAGATATACCTTCATTTCAGCGTGTATCCCTTTGCAAACCGTTTATGCCTATATAACAGCCGTCTCGTCAGATAAACGGCGTCTGACCTGGGTCTACACAATTTGTCAAGTTGGTAGAATGTTAACTCTTTCTGACGGCTCCAGTAGGAGAAGTCTGATGAGGGTCTGCCTTGTTTGCTTATGAAATAACATAGATCTGGTTCTACAGTATCTGCTATGACCAACATTCCTGTGTTCGTATCCCTTTATAACATCCATCTAATTAATATGCGTGGTCATTATTTCTTACATGAATATTCATGAAGTAAGAGGCTAAAGAAGTTGATAAATTTTATTTTTTTTTAAAAAAACCCGATCCAGTACCAGATAGTGTAACCGTAACGCGGAAGTTGATCTTGATCTATACCAAACGAAGGTTAACCCATTACTTCATAGGCTATTTTTAGATACGGCCTCTTTGAATAAATCTACCCGAAAGGGAGCATTAACTAGAGAAACGGAAAATTTTAGAATTTCGTAGTTTGAAACCATTGTGATAAATAGAGCACTTGCTCCTATCGGAGAAAATGCTCTATTTATCACAATATTTTCACAAAGTGACTTTTATAGAGTCGTCAAAAGTCGTCAATATGAGGGAATGTGTTAATACATTTACCAACTACAGTTTAGAGGACCTTTTGTACACTGCATATTATAAACAATCCTTGTACGTTATTATGTTGAGAAGATGGCAAACAAGCGGAGAATTAAGTTCAGATTATATTGCATTTTAATTTTCATTTCATGCCCTATTAAATCCAATTTATCCAGTATGAATGTTAATTACAAAATTAATTACGCGCTGTATGGGGACAATGTCGTCCAGCTCATTACTATACACATAATTATGTCCAATGGCCTGTGACAACGTTATTGATCCAAACCTGTAGTGGAAATCACTGTATAAATGTTCCATTCGAAAAACAGTAGAACCTGTCTTAAGCGGCCATCAAAAAGAGGTCTTTTTGTGGGTCTGAATGCAGGTGGTAACTTAATGCAGGTCAATGTAATGCAGGAAACTCCTATAGGAGCTTTTTGCATTATTGTTTTTTTTGCCTGCATTAAGCAACCACCTGCTTTTAAGACTTCTATCTTCAACAAATGGATGCCTGCTTAGGGCAGGTTCTCCTGTAATGCCAGTATAATCAATTCAGTGTTTTAGAAGCGATGTAACAATATCTAAGAAATCAAAACCGTTAAGCAACCCACCTACATTTTAAGAGTCCTGTGTCCATTCAATATAAGGTCGCTTAACCCTTCTCTTGCTGAATTTTAAAATACATTTCTCCTTGTTTACCCATGCCCTGTTGTATAATTACATTATATCTTCACTGTGTATAAGTATTTCGCTATGCAATCACTGCTGTGGGGTGCACTGGTTGCACACTCAACTTGTAAATAGTGCAGACCCTGATGAGACAGCTCCTGCAGGAGCTGTCTCATCTGTGTCTTCACTATTTACAGATAGGTATATTGACGTGAATAGCAAGCGAAGGGTTAAGACAGATTTTACTGTATATCAGATGTCCAGATAACATGCGTAAATTAGAACATTTTCAAAAATAACTTCTTTATATCTCCGCCAAACTCTATGTTGTGAGAAGAGACAATTCTAAAGAGTCACAACATAGGGTTTGGTGGAGAAATGACGGTTTTAGTATCTGAGTATACACCTTTATCTTATGCCCTGTTATATGTATTAAATCTGGCGACATCTGACCAGGGACTTCACTGTTTGCCGAAAAGGTTAACCCTTTGCTCCATGGCTATTCATTTAAGAAAGAATGACATCATGTACATGCATACATATCATTTAGCTGGGTTTTTTTATAATACATGTAATGTATGAACACTTAAAGTTTGGGCCATGGCAGAAACTGAAGAATCAGAACAATGTTTTTGCATAAGCAAACTGAACAGACCCTGATCTGACTGCTCCTACAAATGCCATCTGATCTGGATCCACTCTGTTTGCAAATACATCTGTACTTCCAAACAGTTCTATTCTGGTTAACCCATCCCCTCATATTGATGACTTTTGACGACTCTGTAAAAGTCACTTTATGAAACCATTGTGATAAACAGAGCATTTGCTCCTATAGGAGCAAATGCTCTATTTATCACAATGGTTTCAAACTACAAAATTCTAAAATTTTCCTTTTCTCTTATTAATGCTCCTTTTCGGTAGATTAATTCAAAGAGGTTGTATCTAATAATAGTCTATGAGGTAATGGGTTAAACAATGTTTATTATGTTTGAAACAGTTTTTCATACCAATGACAGGCTTTAAACGCATTTTGATACGAAGTTTGTACATAGATTATTGTGGAGTCATTATTAAAATGGCGTGGATGTTTACAAAACGTGGAGCGAAATTATTCCCAGAGTAATAACGCAGTGCATAATGCCCTTTAAAGGCATTAAAATAAGCATATTAAATGTGTTAAACCATGTATTTAGTACATGCATTTTGACAAATAACTGTCACATTTATGCATTTCTATGGTCTGTGGTCGAGTCTAAAGATAAATTTGAAGGCTGCAAAAATATCTAAACCTGGCAACTGGGCGTAAACGATTTTTTTCAATGACATTTTCATTATTTGTTAATTGTTAAACTGCCATTAACTTGACTCCCACAACCACGCACTTGTATTTACCTGTCTTGTGTTTTCATGTCAACGAAAGAGGGCATGATATTGGAATGGACATTTAAGGACAAATTTCTTCAACAATCAACTACATTTTGTACATGTGTTTTGTGTTACCTGAACAATTTTCCATATATACAGTAGAACCTGTTTTAAACGGCTATAAAAAATATGTCTAAGTATGGGTATGTAAGGAAAAGTAAAGCATCGCTTAATTCTGTACGCTGTCGACTTTCTTGCATGTAAAATGGTTAAACTTATTTTCTTAATAATTATTCATATACCAATGGGCACTCCATCAAAACGATTTAATTCAAAATATTGACATACATGTATTTGCATTGATGCGCAAGCCATTAGCTTTTAAATACGCTTATGTCCTATCAATAAATGGTCGCTTAAGACAGGTTCTACTGTACACTGCATTTGGTATATAGGTATACAGTAAAACCTCTCTATAACGACCACTAAATTGTGTTAATTAGTTGGTATTTAGGACAGGTGGCAGCTTAAAGCAAGGTAAAAGTAAAACAGAACGCTCCTATAGGAGCGTTCTGTTTTACTTTAACTTTGCTTTAAGCATCCACCTGCCTTTAACACAAAATACTTTATGCAATTTAGTGGCCATTATAGAGAGGTTTTACTGTATAAGGCATGTGGTAGCTTATTGCAGGTCACAAGTGTTGCTTTTTGCATTACTTTTGCCCTGTATTATGCAACCACCTGCTTTTTAAGCGTGTTGTGCCCAGTCAATACAAGGTTGCTTAAGACAGGTTCTACTTATGTTATTGTGCATTTGCACACATGGTTGATCCAGATAAGACAGATCCTACAGGAGATATCTGATCTGGGTGTGATCTATTTGCAAATATGTCCATATGGCTCTTTATGAAGTTGTAAGTTTTAGGGAGCGGTTTCCTCCTATGTTGGCAAAATGAAAACGAGAAACAAAGAAATCTAACCATAAATTAAATATGTCACCATGTTCTTGCGATTGTTCTTACAACACTATTACTTAATAGGAAGGCAGACAAATACAAGACAACTTAGATTTAACATCTTAATCGTAAATATTGTAAGTATATTACAATCAACTTGGTCTGATTATCTCATAATCCTGATGGTGTCTTAAACATAAATGTACTAGACGCATTATTTGTTACCAATCTAGTTAATCGGCTCAAGATCAAGAATGGATTATCATGAATTATATCACTATTAATGCCTTCATTTGTTTAAATACATTACCTATTTTATTCCCATTACGAACCCAACATATCCTCTCTCTACTTAAGACGGTGATTAATTCTTCTCAAGTTTAGCACGCGACCCGATTCGCATAAATGTGTAAACAGCTTGGATCCAGATGAGTCACCATGTAACTCGGCACCGCGTCAGGTTCCATACTGTCTTATACTCGGCCAGTAGCCTCGCAAAGGCTTAACCTTTTCCCTGTTCTAAGTTTAGTCCAAATTTCAATACATACTGAATATTCATTAACAAAACAGTTATAAAGAAATATCAAACTTGGAAGACTGCAGACATTATAGAAAGCAAAGAAACAGATTTATCAAAATCTATTAGCAAGCAAAGCAGACCCTGATCAGACGGCTCCTCTAGGAGCCGTCTGATCGGGGTCTACTCTGTTTGCAAATGCGTGAAAACACGTTTGTATGAGGGAAAGGGTTAAACGAATCGAAAGTCTGTAAAACTTTCGGTAGAGCAAAGTTTAAGTAGACATTATTTTAGCATGAGAGAGAGAAAATCGACAATACAGTATAGCGCCTGATCAAGCCTTGCTCTTTGGATCAAGTGTTGCGTTATATCGCACATAATGTACGGATATCCTAGCATGAATACGCATATGTATTACCCAATTAATAACCCTGTACGAAGTAATATCAGCTCAAATTTTGATCAGGTGCAAATCTGACTATTTCCGATTTGAGAAACTATTGACCGGTGTACAACAGGTTAGATCCTGCTGAGACGCCGAGTTATCCAAACTGAAGGAATATAAATTGCCCTGCTGTGTGCTTATCGCTTACTCGTTGAAAACAGCTGGTTCCATAATATCGTACAATATTTCATTCATAAAGTTTAATCGCATTGTAGACAATAGCCGATTAGCGTATTTATTTTCAAGGGCAGTTGACCGCATATTAATTAAAGGTGTGTTTTAATACCAAAAATCGCAATGAATGAAAATGTTTTCTCAAGAAGGTGGGAATATGTTTGACACTTGAACAGGTTTGTTTTTAAAATCCTTAATGACCCATTGTTGCAGTTTGTACAAATGCCAAGGTGTTAAAACTAGAGAATTAAGAGTTGCCACTTTAACCCATCCCATTAAGCAAAATGTGCCAAAACGTAAACCAGGGTCTAATTTGTATTTGTTTTTTCTATACTGCTCTGTGACCAAGCTTAACCATTTGCCTGCTAAGGGTGATCTGTCTGGCCTTTGCACACAGCATAGATCCAGATGAGACGCCGAGTAACTCGGCGTCTCATCAGGATCCAAGCTGTTTGACACTCGGTCAATAGTTTGTGAAAAGCTTAATCTAATCAGAATCAGTCCAAATTGCAACAAACGGATATAAATTCGAGCAGGCATTTTTTTTATCACATGGGTTAATACTTCATAGCCAAACGTCAATAATAAATCCTTTAATAAACATGCATTCGTGACAAAGCACGTTACCGTTAATACGCAATCCACAGGCCATTTAATTTGTTTTTATTATATGAAATAGTGCGACATTTCCCACATTAAAGTTTACAGATGGGAATTACCTTGACATTTCTAAATCCAGTTTGTAAAGCTGAACACGACAAATCGGCATCGCTTTGATAACTTTAAGTTAGTCTGACATGGTAACAAATAGTGCAGAACCTGACCAAACTGCTCATTCAGTATGTTTTTATCCGGGTATGCATTTTGTATAAATTCGACTGCCTGAATACTAAATACAGTAGTGTACCATGAGAAAAGATATCTGTAAAAATCAATCAGGGTCAGTCAGCTAAGACCAGTAAAACTGACATTAACCGGGCTCTAATCTGGATCCATATTGTATACGTGTATAATGGTTGAGATGCTGGTAAGTTTCAGGTAGAATCAGATCTATATAATTCCATAAGCTAACAGAGCAGACCTTGATCAGACGGCTACTACAGGAGCCATTTGGTCTAGGTCTATCTTTCACGCAATGTCGTCAAAGGGCGTCTCGATCTGGCAAATGGTTGAAGTGCATGTGTATCTTTGGTTTACCATAGTTAATATTAATGTTTGCATTAAATCCCCCGAATCAATACATCGGTTGATCCAAAGTTTTATTACGGAGAGTTCGTGTCCTAAATTGGTAGATAACCGAGGTTTTCACGATCGTTCCACCCAAATGTTTAAATTTACAGATGAATGTTTGAATAACGCTGATTGTTTTTTTCTCTTCATATAATTACGCCTTTGCAAAGAGAGAAGATCTGGGTCAGACATCCCCCACAGGAGCTGTCTGTTCAGGGTCTGTTCTGGTTGTTCGAATATACAGATATGATCCTACACTCTCTTCAATGGCAGAACACACAGTAAACCCCCTCTAATGCGACCAGCAAAAAGGGACATAATTCACAGTCGCAAAGGCAGGTGGTAGCTTAATGCAGGACGAAAGTTATGCAGAAACCTCCCATAGGAGCTTTCTGCATAACTTTCGTCCTGCATTAAGCAACCACCTGCTTATGAAGACAACCATGCTTGTTCATTAAGTGATTGCATTAGAGGGGTTCTTCTGTACTTTACTTATGTACCTTAAATTCAGTTAAATGATATTCGTGAAGTCATCATTTCTGACATGAACATTCATTAGGTAAAGGCATAACTAGGCATACAGATTTGGTAAACGTGCATATTGTTATATATATTTTTTATTCACTAGAGTCGAATTAAACTTTTTTCGTATCACAAATGTAACAGTTTATCAGAAGAAATGGTGTTTTTTTTTCAATCATTTTTCATTAAAAGTAAATCTTCGATAGTGATTGATATTTGTAAATCTCTGCTCCCCGTGTATTTAAATCAGTCAAATAAGCGATATACTTGATGCGGCTTTCAATACTTCAGTTCAGGAATTTAATCGTAAATTTAACAAATATTTTATGGTCACGTAACACACCTTAGGCCGATGAGTAAAGTGTATTACCATTTTTAGTTAAAGCACATCCCCTGCAATGTCAAAAACCCAACATCACAACTTGTCACAAGTAGAGAGACCTTCATTTCGACTGAGTGATTTCAGCCGATAGTTCAGCCAATCAGAGAACGACTCTTGACACGTGACTCGGCTTAATATAATCAAGGTGTACGGACTGCCTACGGTATATACACACTTGCAATACAACATCGTAATACACCGTACGTGACTCAGTGGATATTTACCTGTGAAATTATATCAGCATTGGTGGACAGTGTCTTATTGTGAAACTTGCATTTGTCTAATTGAGAAAATTAGAAAACATTAACAGAAAAAAGTGAGAACGCTAGAAATGGCAGGTGCAACGAAAGCCTGTTTGGAAGTACCATTAGATGTGTCTGACGATTACACAGCTGCCATAGAGCTGTCGAACAGCTGCAGGGAGTTCTACCAGAAGAGAGTGAAAGCGACGGAGACATTCAAAGAAAGCATGAGCCAAAAATACAGCCGACCCACTCCTAGAAGAACAACGTCTATTGACAATGCTATGGATACTCTCAGAAACGAAATGGTGAGACTTTATCCGTTTTAGACTTTGGTACCTTTGCAAACAGAGTAAACCCAGATCAGACGGCTTCTATAGGAGCCGTCTGTACAGGGCCAGCTCTTTTTGCGTATGAAATGAATTACAGATCTAATTCTACATGTAGACTGCAGTGTATATAATTGACACTTGAACAGAAGACAAATATTTTATTGTTAGTGATGTTCATTATGTATTGTAACAATGTGCAATGCTAAGAGTTTCATCACAAGGTACTTGTCGATCGGTCGTAAGTGCTATTGTGTTTTAATGCTGATACAGTAAAACCTCTCTTAACCGGCCGTTAAATTTAGTATGAATATCGGTCTTGGAGACAGGTGGCAGCTTAATGCAGGGTGAAAGTCATGCAGAAAGCTCCTAGAGGAGCTTTCTGCATGACTTTCACCCTGCATTAAGCAGCCACCTGCCTAAAAGTATCTAAATTCTTATCTAGTAGAATTCCGGTTAATAGAGGTTATACTGTATAAGTGTTTCTATTATGACGCCCATCTACATGCGTATGTTGGACACTGAATATTATAATCTTAATCAAGTCGAAAGACTTAACCCGTTCCTTCATATAAACGCCTTTTCACACATTTGCAAACAGAGTATAGACTCAGATCAGACGGCTCCTATATATAGGCTTTGTTTGCTTATGAAATTGTAACAGATCTGACTGCATTTTTATGAAAATACAAATCCAGTGTACACGCACTACTATAAAAAAAACTGAGCCACCAAATATTCACGAAAGCATTATTTCTTTCATGAATGTTGACCAGAGAAAGGGTTAGAATAGCAAATAGAAAGGTCATTTCAATTTTCTCAAAGTTTATGCAGAAAACATAGATGCAATGACCTTCAAATTAGTGTTTTAGCATATACAGCAAACAAGTTAGATTTTGTCAATCATGCAACGTTATATTAACTCTTTCGACACTAAGTAACTTTTTGGCAGCAAACTTTGCCGCCTGCTATACAGGTCTAAAATTACATTTTCTTCCTCCTTATTTATAAACATACAGCATCTGCGTATCAGAGTTACTCAGCATCTCATCTGGATCCAGACTGTTTACAAATGTCACAAATTGGTTCATAGTGCTGAAATGGTGTCTATGCATTTATGCGCAAAATAGAAACCGACTGTAACAAGATTTTCACACTATTCCTTTTCGTCACATGATGATAACTTCTAGGTTTTGTACGCTCCATGAAGCGGGTTATTAATACGCAGATATTGCTCAAGGTGCGACAAAATGTATCTTATTTTATTGAAATTGAATTTTTGTGGCTTCACAGTTGACTCATCCCTTGCACCTTCGCATAGTTTTGTGAGAGGCAAACCACCGTGTGGGCTTTACCCAAATGTGCATCATCATCTTTTCAACCTCTAGCCCGCTCAGCGAATTGGCGTCTGCTTTCAGTGTGGTCTGCTTAATTTATTAAATAAAAACAGTGTCCTGCTGTAAAAATACACCTTTAAATACGCATGTCTAGCAGTTTGGATATTATTTAGATAACCGACTATTCTGTGTCATTAGGATACAAACTGCAGCGTTTATCACCGTCATGTGAAGGTTAACTATATTGAATAATAAAAAGCGACCTCGTCGAAAAGTAACCCCTCGGGCGGAACGATTACGAAGTTGCTTTTAAATCCTACCGAAGTTTGTATCGAGACCTCTTTCCTTCGACCAGTTTGCCACGCTGTTTGGATACAGATTGGACATCAAATTAGCACAAAACCTGTCCCTTGGTCTAATAGTCTTTGGTAGTATTCGGGTTTTACGATGCAAATGTTTCAAATGAGTACTAAGGGGTTAGGAGACGAACACTTTTAAAGCAAACGACACGATAGGTCATAAACGCACTAAAAGGGTAGATATATCGCCTACCCGTATTGCCCTAAGTATTCGGTCAGACAAACTTAGGCAAATAGTGCAGACCAAGATCAAACGGATCTTTCAGAGACCGTTTAATTAGGGTCTACACTATGTCAGTCTAATTTAAAGTAATCAAAATGATTCCAGATTAACTTATTGAGGTCTACAAACGCATGGAGAGGGGAGATTGGATGTCCGAATACTGCAGGTAAAAGGGGTATATTGCCGAAAAGTCGGCCTTTTAAAACGTGATCGTGCAAATGAATTTGTCTAGTTTTATGAGTTCACTTTGTATGTATCACTAGTATTGCCTTTGGCAAAACTTGCAGCGTAACTGATAGGTAGGCATTGCTGGTCGCTTTACATGTACCAAATTGTGTGCAAAATGTAGTAAACTAACCCTTCTAATGCTATTTTCAAAGTGGAATAGTCCATCATTGTTTAACAAATAGTGTCCATCCAGTTAGAATGAATTAACTTTGCTTGACTATTTCGAAAGACAAACAGGACAGACTCTGATCAGAAGACTCGTACAGGAACCTTCTGGTCTGGATCTACACTGTTTGCAAATACTCGTTTCCCGCATTCAAAGTATTAGAGAGCACGGAGACATTATGAGGCACGGACGACTGCATGTGATGTACAGATTTCTAAATGCGTCGTAATTCCTATACTACCGAGTATTGTCGTCTGCAAAATTTGTCGTTTGCTTCAAGTTTAAATGTTTAGTATAACCCATTTTATTAAAATAAAGACACATAGCGATTCGGATTCTATTGAGTTACGCGGCGTCTCACGTGGCGCCTCATTCGGATCCAAACTGTTTTTATATGTAAATGCAAATATCATGCTCCACTCACGAGCTAAGTAATTGTAGTCTGCAAAAACCTGTCGTCTGCTATAATTATTAAAGTTACATGTCTTCCGTTTTTCGACTGTGGGTTAAATGCTAAAGAAATGTGACATTATTTTTGGAACACATGTACATGTATTTCGTATTAACCATGTACCCGATAAAGATTCTGTTCACAATCTGTGTTATAATAACAAAACAACTGTACCAATATAGAATAGTGCATTGGCGATATGTTAGGTAATATGCTGAAAATGGTTTGATTATACATATATGTCATATACCAATTTATCTAACCATTCTGAAAGTTCATGACTGTGCTACAGCGCGTGCTAATCCTCATAAGTTTCAGTCAAGGTGACGCGCCCTTTGACTCTTTGGACCCTAAATGATGTTGCCTGCAATTTATCGTTTGTTTCTAATTTCTGAAGGATTCATCTCCATTGTTTCTTCACTAAAGATCATGATTAACCTCTCAAACGGTGTTGCTCATGATGAGACGCCGAGTTGCTCGACATCCTATCTGGATCCAAACTGTTTGCATAGGTTATCACGAATTGGCTGTTAGCATGCAGAGGCGTAAGACCAACCTAACAACGTTGCAACGACATAGAGTTAAATGACCTTCAGGTATCTGAATGGATACGGACATATTTGCAAATTGTTAGCATCTAGATCAGGCGCTAAAGTGAACGATTTGAACAGGATTGCAACTTAATTTTACCCAGACTGCAATTATATATAATAATTGGTTATTCCAATGAGTAAAAGAGTTCATTAATAATGTTTATGCCAAGCTTAGCAGACGACAGTTTCTGGACAGACGACAATATTAAATAGACGACACTTGTGGCCGTCACTAGGATAAATAGATGGGTTAGTCTTGCTAACTTGACAATTATAACGGCGACAGATGTCCAGCGTATGCCAATGTATAGGTCAGCCCTGGACAGTAAAGTCAACCTTCATGTATGGGACCTTGCGATAAGCAAACATTATGCTACAGCGAAAAGTAAACACGATGAAAGTGTTTGCTAGGATACGCGCCGAGGAATAACTTTGAAACGTTTCCGATGTTGGAGATAAAGTTATTCCTGTATTGATTTTTGAGTGTCCTATAATATGGACTGTTTCGTCCTAAATCGTGCTAGTATTATTAGATGACTTTTAGATAAGTCCGAGGTAAAAGTCTCCATACGCATTTTCCGACATCCTCCAGGAATAAATTACATTCTAAATGGCCTCTTGATTTTACATCTCTATTTGCAGTTACGTATTTAACGATATAAGAAACACAATTAATCTTCAATTCATTTTTATCTGTATCAAAACTATGTACGTAAAATGTGTTAAAACTTTTGAATGAATGCGAGTAGAAAATCGTAAAACCCAGAACAATATCCACTCATTGGTATAATATTATGGACTGGTCAGTTTATATAAGGATATACTTATTGGATGATCAAAAGGTAGAAATGGCAACAAAACTTGCATAGTCAGTCACCAGCTGTGCAATGACTTGATAACATTCATAAGGACAGCAATAGTGATGGAATCGCCTGTCACGTATTAGTACAACCATTTTGTATGTAGAACAACAGACGAGCGTTATCATCTAAACATTCAGGCATTGAATAGAAAATCTTCAAATCGTATCGGACATAAAACAAACAGATATCCGAAAATAGGTACAATTGATTCTTGAAAAAACGAAACACACAAACGCTAATATAAGGTATTCTTGAATAGAAAATTGTTTCTCTACCTTTCACTTTTGCTGCACGCTTGCTCAAATAGAGGATACATTTAGCTCTAATAAATGCATAGGTACGTTTCACAGTAGAACGTGTTTTTATAAGCATGTTCAGTATGGAAGAGATCTGAGCTAATTGTGTCTCTTGATCTTTCATCACACCAGCGGAAACCCCTCCCCCAGATAGGGATCTTATCAGTAATCTGATCACGGTGATTGTTACTGTAAATGTGTTTTAGAGTAAGCAAATTTGTCAAGGGGCTCTTTTCACGACCAACTCCGGATTTGTGCTTTGCGGGGGTACTATTTGTTTTACCTGACCACGTTTCGGCTATCCGCTAAATCTTCAAAAGCTGACAGGATAGTGATAACATTAGTACCAACGGCCATAAAACTACTGTCAACACACAATTGTCTTTTGTAGTTTTTCTTAAGACAAATACAAATATTTACCTGATTTGTTTATTTAGCCGTCTTTCGTCACATTGATAGATTTGTTTCGCGAGCAGCTCTCTAGCTGTCCTCGTCATCAAGTACTTGTTTCAAAATGACAAATAGCATGATGTACAGATCGCAGGGGAGCAAAGAAACTAGCCCCTGGCCAAGTTTGGGTGCAAGGAACTTTTGCAGTAAATCCTTCAGTCAACACCAGACTTGCGATTGTAAGCAATAATCCAGCCTGTAAAATAATAAAAACACTCACCCACGAGAGTTCGTCTTGGTGTAAAGAAACAACATTGGATGAAAAGTTGACAAAGTTGGACAGTCCGGAGAATTAGTGAAAACAAATTGTACAACACAAGGCTTAGGGCTTATTTAACCATTAAATAATTGACCCGCAGTGGCATCGGTCACTTTAGTGAAATGTTTAGTTTCTTGACTGCCAATAATTTAGCAATATCATATAATGAGCACGTATTAACCCTTCGCTTGTTGAATTTAAAAATACATTTCTCCTTCTTTACCCAAGCCCTGTTGTATAATTACATATATCTTCACTGTGTACAAGTATATCGATGTGCAACCACTGCTGTGGAGTGCATTGGTTGCACAATCAACTTGTAAATAGTGCAGACCCTGATGAGACAGCTCCTGCAGGAGCTGTCTCATCTGGGTCTTCACTATTTACAGGTAGGTATATTGACGTGAATAGCAAGCGAAGGGTTAACACTTTACCTGGTTAAGATTCATGAACTACTTCATGTATGTATATATATTTATAATAGCAGAAACTGTAGAATCAGATTTATATGGTTTCATATATAAGCAAACAGAGCAGACCCTGACCAGACGGACCCTACAGGAACCGCCGCCATCTGATCTTTGTCTACTTTGTTTGCAAGGGCGTCAAAATCAGATATGGATCCAAACTGTTTGCAAAAATAATCATAAATTCGTCAGTAGCATGTCACGTTGATAAAAGTCAAATTATTGTGTAACTACATGCTGATACACATAAGTTGAAAGTTTAGAATTAGCCATTTAAAAAAAATGTTTTACTTTTTGTTCGAGTGTAACATACGTCATATCATAACTAACGAAGGACATTGCTTTCAATACCAACGTGTGTGTGCTTAACCCTTTCAGTGTGGGAAACGAATCACTAATGTTTTACGAACAATATAGACCCTGATAAGAGGACTCCGAAAGAACCCCTCTCATCAGGATTTTCACTGTTTGTCATGGTACATTTTCCTTTATAAACACCCCTGAATATTCACGGTAAGCATGATCTGTTTGTATTTTCAACAGTCCATTTGAACTTCAGCATTGAGAGGGTTAAGAATAGTTTCATTTGAAGGTCGAATCTTCTGATATTTATTTGCAACAAAATCTTGTTCTGTTCTCTATCTTACTTTGAAAACGACATTCAGGTTGTTTGATATTTTAGATGAAAAATTGATAACGACACGTTCACTATATCTACTACCATTATCCGGCTATAATCACCTTTACAGGTGTCCATGGGTTGCAAATAGGCTGTCGCCAATCAAAGATACTTAGATGAAGTAGCAAAAAATCACAATATCATAATTACCCAAAGTATTCGGACATAGACCCCCACTTCACTGGTTTGTAAAACTGCATAAATCAACTTGGCACCATTATAATAACTTTTTATTAGACCGACACAGTAGCAAATAGTGTAGACCTTGGTTAAACGACTCCTTCCAGAGTGATTTGATCTGAGTCTTCACTTTTTCCCAATGTTTGTTTGTCCGAATACTGAGGGTAAGTAGCATAGTACTTGTACTACAGTGTCCGAGGTTGTTAATCGGACAAGACAGTTTATTTTTCAAATGTTTACGACGTTCAAGGTCCGGTAGAGACAAATTCACTTATTGGGGTTAAAATGTGTCCTCCAGTGGCGACAGCATTATTTAGGCCATCTATAGTACTCTTTCTGCGTATTCATGTGCGATAGCAAATACCTTTCATACTGTACTGATGACCGTGAAAAATACCGCAGATTCTAACAGTTAACTACTTTTGAATTTGGGTAGATATCGCGATATTTTTACCTGATCCTTTTCAAAATATTGCCTATTAGTCCTAGAAAGGTGTTTACAAACTGGAAAAAGAAGAAATCAAGAGCAGGTTTTATTAATTTAAACATGCAAATATTCCGTCTGAATACAGATTACTATATGACATATTTAATCATATTCTCCTTCTATTTCTGTTGATATCATTAGATAAACACTGATTAACCCTCATCCCGCTATTTGTGACCTCACCAGAATTTGCAGACAGATTGACACAGAGTGACTCGGAGTTTCATCAGGATCCAAGCTGTTTGACACTTGGTTAAAAAATTCTCAAAAGCTTGATCGAATCGGAAGAAGTCAAAATTTGCAATAGATCTTAATTTGAGCAGACATTATTTTTCATAGCGAGATACAGGTTAACAGTACAATATAGATTCGAATAATGCTAAAATGGAAACTCTCCCTGGCTACTGTATGCTCCTCTAATAAAGATAAACGATATTCCCTTTTTCGGACGGCCTTATACGGACGCTTTGGGTTTATAATAATGAATTAATTTCAAATAACCGTAAACATTACATAATGAATTCACTTTACTTTGCACTCGGTTAATTTGCCCCAAGTAACAATGGACATTTTGTCTCACCTGGTGCGTTGACAACACTTTTGTAATAAATCTGACAAAAACGTGTGTTTAAGCTGTCACGATGATCATAAAACTATCCCTCTACCATTTTGTACCGAACGTCCCCCTACCAAATGTCTTACATCGCTGTTCCATTAATGACTTATAATTTGCATAACCACACAATACTATTAATATTTACAAGATGTCCTATTTTAAGCAATTTACTTTGTTGTCTATTTTCAGGCATCCCTAATGGACCAGGACCTATCTCTAATGAAGCAGCTCTTGACGTTGAACGAGGCAATTGAAGACCTGAAAGTGAAACGCATGTATCACGTGAGCAAGGATTCAATGCGGGCCAGCTCTCAGGAATTGCATGTCAGCGACTGGTCAGTTTCTGAAACTGATATGTTCTGCAGCGACGAAGATTCGGAAAAACTGTGTGATCGCCTGGCAGACATTAGTATTCAGCAGTGCAAAAGACTGCGCACACCAGTATCATCAAGTCATTCAAGATCAGACATTAAATTTGTGGTTGAGGGTATGCCCCTCAAAGTCCACCACGGACAACAAAGCTCAATCGATTCTGGTTATGGGGACGACCTGTCCTACTTACGACTGTACAACGGACCGATTGAAGTTGACTTGTAAATAGAGCATTCGAAACATGGCTGTTAGTTATTCAAGTAACTTTCAAGTGATCTCTGAACTGAAGTGTATAAGTGCTCTTATTACATAGTATGGACTTATTGATTACCCTTACTGGCGACTGTAAAGGACAGCCTTCAGGTGATGACGACAGACGTCGAAGCTGTGGCACCTCGACAGTGACACATCTGTCTCAGCGACCACTATGTTAAAGGTATGTATTACAAACTATCTGAATACATGCATTTGAAACTTACATCATTTTTATATAATGCCAACTTTCCTTAAAACAGTGAATACATGTACATGTATGTGAGTTATCACTTCGATTGCTACATTTTTAAGTGGAACGGCCAATCAATATTTTACTATAGTGTCCAATCAGTATAGGAGGCTTAAATTTGCTAGAGGGTCGTCTGAATTGCTTGCACTGCTTGCAAGACAAATGCTACTGGTTTTCCCGCATTCAGTGGCTTTAACACGTTCTTGTGACTTTTTGGAAACCTTAGCGCATTAAGACTTATAATCCTTGTTTGTTTTCATCTGAACAAATTTTAACTGTATACAGTGGTCCTTAACTAGTTCTGATTCTTTGTTTCATTTTATTCTTCAGGTGACAAACGGGATATACCCCAAACCTTTAAACGCCACTGTGACATCAGCGGAGAATCAAAATCATCGTGCGTGCGCAGTTCTATGGGTTCTTTTTCTGATGCCAACACTGGAGTGTGTCAGCTTCGTACACTACTATTACATTTAATGACTGAGTGTTATTCAACTGCAAAAGCTCTTTTTAAGATAAATTAATACTAAATGACATTTATGTAAAATACCAAAGTCAGAACGAAGTACAGAGCTGATCTGGGTTTGAGAAATATATACATGTACGTTGAAATTGTTTTAACAAGTGCACAAGGTGCTTTTTTGATATAATAAACAATGTGGAGTAAACAATTTGGTTAACCCGTTACCTAATAACTATAACCCGTTACCTAATAACTATAACCCGTTACCTAATAACTATAACCCGTTACCTAATAACTATAACCCGTTACCTAATAACTATTCTTATAAGAAAGAATGACGTTATACATATTCATTATGCCCATGACAAAAACTATAGACGCAGATATGTATTATTCCATGAGCCAACATAGTTGACCTGGTTAGTCGGCTCCTACAGGACCTGTCCTATCTTGGTCTACTTGATGTTTGCAAAGGTGTGTGTATCAGGTAATGGGTTACAGAACAATACAGTACAACCTCTCTATAACGGCCTCTAATTTGTGTTGATTCGTTGGTATTTAGGGCTCCTATAGGAGCGTTCTGTTTTATTTTCACCTTGCTTTAAGTAGTCACCTGCCTTTAACACAAACTACATGATGTAATTTAGTGGCCGTTATAGAGAGGTTTTACTGTACGTATATGATAAATAATCATGTTATCATTTAGTAACACCAGCATGTAGTATCCAAGTAATTAATGCAACCATTATCTCGTTTACACGTGACAAAAAGATGGTTTACTTAATCTAAGATCAATATACATGTGTAAGATTTTGTAATTTGGTTCTAAGGCCATTGGTTATTGTACGCCAACATTAACCCTTGAGCTGCCTGAATATTAATATTAATTCAGCAAAAGGTTAAATAATATCTGAAGATGAAACTGACTATTACATGTATAACAAACCGTGCAGACCCTGACCAAAGGGCTCCCCCAGGAACCCTTTAGTATGGATCTACATTGTTTGCCAAAGTCTTATATACTCGGCTCCTCGTTGTTATGGGTATGATCATGATGCCAAGGGTACTGTTAGCGTAAAAACTTAAAATTACTACCGATTTCAGAGCTGAAAATACCTAGAATATAGGATGTTTACAAAATTGACACAGCAGTGGATATGAAGCCTATGATAACGAAAGTCAGATATGTGTATCAAATATGTGCATCGGAATTAAACATCATGTACACTTTCAATTTAAACCCTTACCCCTCTATGAAAAAATAATGTCTGCTCAAATTTAAATCTGATGCAGTCTCGACTACATGTACTTCGGATTCACTGAATCCTTTGAGAAACTATTGACGTAGTATCAAACAGTTTGGATCCTGATAAGAGGTCGAGTTACTCGGCGTCTCTCGTGGATCCGAGCTGTTTTCAAATGCGAGTCAGGTTGCTGATAGCGGGTTAAGGATTATGATATGTTCCATCATTATTATATAAGAGAGTCCTAGTTAAAAGTACATAGGAAATCTGGGTAAGATATCTTTTAAATCTCCTCAAAACCCATATAGTTTGTACTATTTAGAATCGCCTCTCCGAGGAAATCCCATTGAGATAGGTTTTGAGCGATTTGGATATACAGCAAAACCTCTCTATAACGGCCAATATATTGTATTTATTAGTTGGTATTTAGGACAGGTGGCTGCTTAAAGCAAGGTGAAAGTAAAACAGAACGCTCCTATAGGAGCGTTCTGTTTTACTTTCACCTTGCTTTAGGCAGCCACCTGCCTTTAACACGAAATACTTGATGTAATTTAGTGGTCGTTATAGAGAGGTTTTACTGTATCAGTTCTCTTTATCTACAACCGTTGTTATATGTATATGTACTGGTATACCAACGTTATGTAACCCTAGCATTATTGATATAATTAGATATGAAATGTTTGTAACAAGAGATTGTGTATGATGTCACAATTTGGGAGCGTGCCAGTACAGTTATTTCTTATGATCTAGTCATAATGTGATATATAAATATAGCGTCGAATAATTCACCAATGATGATGAAATAAAATATTGGAAAACCTTATTTTGATATTGTTTTGTATAAGCTACCAAATCCAATATGTACTCTATTGAATCCCCTACCTCATGGATATTGATTCAAGAAATGATTACTTTATGAATACAGTAAAACCCCCCTATAAAGGCCACTAAATTGTGTTAATAAGTTGGCATTTAGGGAAGGTGGCTGCTTAAAGCAATGTGAAAGTAAAACAGAACGCTCCTATAGGAGCGTTCTGTTTTACTTTCACCTTGCTTTAAGCAGCCACTTGCCTTTAACACAAAATAATTGATGTAATTTAGTGGCCGTTATAGAGAGGTTTTACTGTACATGTATTCGTTAACTTAATTTCTATAAACTTAGTATAAAGGCATACACAAAAAGTCAAGTTTCTGTAGAAGCAGACCTGTATAATTCAACAAGCTAACAAAGTAAACTATGGGTCTACTCTGTTTGCAGTTGAACTTTGATATCTCAAACTCCGGTAACTCGAACTTAAGGTAACTCGAACTAAACGTTCAGTCCTTCTAAAACTTGCAATGCAGAATTGCTATAACTACACATATCTAGCAACACGTGACAGCTTAACACAGTTCAAAGGTAATGCTGAAAGCTCCTGATTATGACGGGTAATCTATCATGACGTCATTGATCAAACCTAGCAGCTTATCTGGTTCTACACTGTTTGCGATGTCTGAGTGGTCTGTTTCCCTTAATATGGACCGTATGCACATGCATACAACAGAACCTCTGTAAAATGGAAACTCAAAATGAGTCTATTATATGTTGTTAAAGCCAGTGGCAAATCAAAATCCCCCATAATAGTTTTATACATTACTTTCATTCTGCATTACCCCTTTATCTAATGGAGACGCATTTGCAAACAGGGTAGACCCAGATCAGAGGGTCTGCACTGATTAGAGGGTCTGAACTGCACAGAGGGTCTGCACTGATCAGAGGGTATGTACTGATCAGAGGGTATGTACTGATCAGAGGTTCTGTACTGATCAAAGGGTATGTACTGATCAGAGGGTATGTACTGATCAGAGGGTCTGCACTGATCAGAGGGTATGTACTGATCAGAGGGTATGTACTGATCAGAGGGTCTGCACTGGTCAGAGGGTATGTACTGATCAGAGGGTCTGCACTGGTCAGAGGGTCTGCACTGATCAGAGGGTCTGCACTGGTCAGAGGGTCTGTACTGATAGAGGGTATGTACTGATCAGAGGGTATGTACTGATAGAGGGTCTGTACTGATCACAGGGTCTGCACTGATCACAGGGTCTGCACTGATCAGAGGGTATGCACTGATCAGAGGGTCTGTACTGATCAGAGGGTATGCACTGATCAGAGGGTCTGTACTGATCAGAGGTTCTGTACTGATCACAGGGTCTGTACTGCACTGTTTGCTTGTGGAATACTATAGGTTTTATTCTACAGTGTCTGCCATAGTCAATAATCCTATGTTCACATGCCTTTATAAACGTCCAGGGTATTCATAATATCATTATTTCTTACATGAATATACATGTATATATATAACATAAATGCTTAACTTTTTCCCTGTTCTGTATTTAGGCCAAACTTCAATACCTACTGAATATTCATTAACAAAATAGTTATAAAGAAATATGGAAGGTGGAACATTGTAGACATTTTAGAAAGTAAAGAAACAGATCTATCAAATTAGCAAACGGGGCAGACCCCGATCAGACGGCTCCTCTAGGATCCGTCTGATCTGGGTCTACTCTGTTTGCAAATGCGTGAAAATACATTTATATGAGAGAAAGGGTTAAACAACAACAGGCTTTTCGAAACACCAAATGCTCATCTATACTCATTCATATAGTCGCCCAAATAGAGAGATAGACTGTATTCTGAAAGAAATTAAATTGTCTTGTTCGTTAAACAATGGTCAATGTGAACTACGTGTTTACTAGCTGATTCTGAAGAGCTAGCGGTATGAAATTATAGACATTATCTCTTACGAAGATGTACCAAGTTATAATTTAGGTTTGTTTTGGTTTATAACAACATAACCAGAGTGACAAGTAGTTTGGATTCTGATGAAAGATCGAGTCACTCGGCGTCTCATCAACGTCCAAACTGTTTGCTGGGGCGATTACATACAGTTTCGACAGTGGCAGCGAAAGTAACATCTCTAGCACGTTCAGACTGGTCAGGTAAATCTAACGAGCATAAAACTGAAATTTGACGTATAACACTCAAGTATAAGGTTTCACATCAGCATATACAATTACTATCAATGTAATCAGGCCAAATATTAGCATACAAATCTGTTTTATATTTCAACGGGGCTTTTCGTGCATTCACCTTTACTACAGTAAACGTTCTCTTAACGACCACTCTGGTGTCTAAAATGGGGGGGGGGGGTTAAGATAGGTGGTAGCTTAATGCAGGATTTTAAAGACAGGTGGAGGCTTAATACAGGACCAAAGTTATGCAGAAAGCTACCGTAAGAGCTTTCTGCATTACTTTCACTCTGCATTAAGCCACCACCTATTTTAAACATGTTGATTCTTGAAGAGGTTGCTATAGCGAGATTCTACGGTATATCGAGTTTTTTTTGTCAGCACAAGTTCGTCGACTCCTACGATCTTATTATTTACCCCGCTGTGAAGAACACAATGTCTGCTCAAATTGGGTTCAAAATTTGAACCGACTCGACCAAGCTTTTGAGAAATTATTGACCGAGTGTCAAACACCTTGGATCCTGACGAGACGCCGAAAAACTCGAGGTCTCATCTGGATCCAAGCTGTGCGTAAATGCGAGTCAAGTCCCGGAAAATGGGATAAGGCCCAAAATGTATGGTGTTTTTTCATATCTACGACTAGAGAGGCATACAGTTTGGATCCTGACGACGTACAAGTCATCTGATGTCTTAACTTGCGCCATTACGTTTTCAAAGGCTGGACATAGAACTCAAGCTTTGCCACAATTAAACAATCAGATAGGTTTGGTTTAAAACTTTTTTCTACCGTGCAAAGATTGAAAGATTGGACAGATAAAACAAGTTTCAAACAATTTCATTGGGCGGAACGGTTATGTCTAAAATTGAAAGAAAAAAAAACATCATCAGGTGTACCACGATATTGATATAGAAATTTATATGTTGACATAAAATAATTGAAAGCTGTAGATTATTCTGATTACATTTGCAGGTGTTTAAACCTTTACCTCATAAACATGCATTGCAACAAGGCATTTTTTACAAACAGTACAGCCAGATCAGAATCTCCTGTATGAGCTGTCCGATCAGGGTCTGCACTATATGCTTATTTATTACACGAATATTCATGGAATAAAGGGTCAATTCTGCACTACGCTAACACATAATTTAGTAGTCCCCAAAGGTCACTGGATGGAAACTATAGTTTTGCACTCCGTCCGTTAGACCGTCTGGATATTTTGTCCGGACGATATCTCCTTAACCACTTGGTTATGTTTTCCAAATTTCTTGTGTGGGTGCATCTTTGGAAATCGGAGTGTCGCATACTACTTTCGTGTCTATGTGACCTTGACCTTGACTTGAGTTTTTGTAAAATTGTGTCTAGAAATTTGTCTTGGTGATATGCCCCAAACCACATGTGTTATGGTTTCAAAATTTATTTTGTGGGTGCATCGTCGGAAGGCAAAGTGTCGTATGCTACTTTAGTGTCTCTGTGACCATGTCATTGAACTCAGTTTTAGTAAAAAATGTCTAAACATTGTCCAGTTGATATAGCCTCAACTCATTTGGTTAGGATTTCCAAACTTATTGTGTGAATGCATCTTGGAAAAGGGATGTGTTGCATACTACATGTAGTTTGTTGACTCTACGACCTTGACCTTGTTAACATAGGAGTCGGTAAAAGCAGGTGCTTATTTAACCCTTCTCTTGCTGAATTTTAAAATACATTTCTGCTTCTTTACCCATGCCCTGTTGTATAATTACATATATCTTCACTGTCTACAAGTATTTTGATGTGCGACCACTGCTGTGGGGTGCACTGGTTGCATAATCAACTTGTAAATAGTGCAGACCCTGATGAGACAGCTCCTGCAGGAGCTGTCTCATCTGGGTCTTCACTATTTACAGGTAGGTATATTGACGTGAATAGCAAGCGAAGGGTTAATGCGAGCTCCTATGGAGTTTTCTGCATACCGTTTGCCCTGCATTAAGCTACTACCTGTTTTAGAACCCAGAATTAGACTTCTTTGATTGGTCATATTAGCGAGACTTTACAGTATAACATATCTCCTTCGCATGGGGTTGAACCACATCTACATCTCCTATCTATATCAGAGTAAAGTAGTTTCTTATATAGATTCGCAAGCTCATCATATACCAAGGGACATCTGTTTGTTGTTTAAAACTGTTGAAAACCCCTCAGACAGTCGTTTATGTCAAAACTGACATTAATGGTAACACCTGTCCAGTCACGTGATCTTGACAAAAAAGCTTGCGTACAGTGTAATGCAACATTGACTCTTTTGCTGCAAATGTCGCATCTGTGATTAACTATGCAAACAGTTTGAATTCAGATGAGATGCCGAGTAACTCGGGGTCTCACCCGGGTCCAAACTCTTTGCCATTGTGACGAATGTTTTTTTTTGTAACAAAAAATGAAGAAATGTGACAAATGAAAATTGCAGCAAACGGCAAATGTTGCAGACGACAAAATTTGGCAGCTAAATAATTAAGGAATGATTTACCCTTGAATTATTAGAGACGCCTCTTTGGCACTTTTACCAACCGAGTAGACCAAGATAAGATCTGCTGTGTTTGCTTATGATATTATATATACATGCATATGTGCTACTATAGTGTCTGCCATGGACCAAAAGTCTCCTGCCCGTATTCCATTACAAAAATGCATATAATAAAGATTAATGACGGCATTAATTCTTACATTAATATTCGTCAGTTAAGAGTTAAAACAAAAATTGAATACGATAAGTAGAAAGCAACATAAAAACAGAAAAGAAGTTTTGTAAAATTTAACAGTTTGCATATATTTGCATGTCATAGTAGGTAACTGCAGCAATTGTATTCAGATATGATAAATAGGGACATAGTGAGCTGAGAAAAAACCAACACTCTTTACATAGTTACAATGTTCATCCTTTCTTCGGGTATATCATGATGCAAAGATGCGCGCCTGCAATTGAGTACATTAAACAACATGATTATTGTATGTTTATGTTTATATCTGTTACAAAACAGAACAATCGCCAATTGTCGTCACATATACATGTACCGGTATACAAGATGTCTAATTATGGGTCTGTAAGGCATGAGGTGGCTTAATGCAGGTCAAAAGCAATCCAAAAAGACCCTATAGCAGCTTGCTGCATTACTTTTGCCCTGTATTAAGCACCGACTTGCATTTTAAGATTCCTGTGTCCAATCAATATAAGGTCGTTTAGACAGATTGTACTATACAGCTTGTATAAATAAAGCACTATAAGCTATTTAGCCTACATATACATTTCGTCGGCGGTTATTGCTTACTTCTGGTTTCATGATGGAGCAGTTATTTTATAAAACAGATTGTCAAACAATTTGGATCCGGATAAGTTAATCGGTGTCTGATCTGGATCGAAACTAGTTGCAATTGTTATCACGCTTTCGCTTATGGGCGACAGTTTGAGCAAATCCTTCCTGTAAAATTACTACACGCGTTTCCCTCTTGAGATAGCCTGTTCTTTCCCTTCCTTTGAAAAACCGGTGTCTCATCTGGATCTAAACGGTTTGAAAAGGATTTCACATACATGTATTTACGAACACTTTGCTGGGAATAAAACATCTTACAGGAGCAATAAATTGCATGTAATGATTGTATGGGAATGTGTATTGTCATTGTCACAATATCTTTTTACATCTGTTTCTACACCAACTTTAAGGTGTTTAACCCTTACACCGCTATCTGCGACCTGACTCACATTTGTAAACAGCTTGGATCTAACTGAGACACCGGGTAACTCGACATCTCTCTTAGAACCAAAGCAGTTGGATACTCGATTGGTAGTTTCTCAAGAGCTTAATCGAATAGGACGTACTTAAAAAGCACCAGATCTAAATTTGAACAGAGATTATTTTTTCACAGTGGAGCAAGGATTAAAACAGACAAAAAACAGTAAAAGGCAGGGTATACAAAAACTTTAAGGGGTATAATCAGACCAGTTCAAACGTATAACTCCTTTGATGTGTCGCATAAACGCTGCAATGATTGATTTAAACGCAGCCTATAATTTCATGGTGCACAATTAAAACTGATTGCATGCTTCATGTGCTCAAACTTTTGACATATTGTTTGCGATCAGTTTGTTGGATATTGATAAGACGTCCAGTAACTGGGTCACTCATCAGGGTCAACACTGTTTAATAATCATAGTGATTGTTGGAAATATATTACAGGAGAGAGCAGGAGAGAGAGAGAGAGAGAGAGAGAGAGGGAGAGAGGGAGAGACAGACAGACAGACAAGAGAGAGAGAGAGACAGAGACAGACAGACAGGGGCTTCTTTTCTTGATAAAAAACTGTTTGAAAATGTCAGTCTGGTACACTTAGGAGGGTAGATATAAATTGGAACTGAAAACGTACTCATGTCATTTTCTAATTCGTGATCTGGGCTACATGGAAGCAGAGACATTTCAAATTCAAACCTATTTAATTGTTCATCTTTCTAGTAGCACATTACGATATAATATGCATGTATATACCCTGACGCTCGTTTCAATAGAAAGTAAAATTATGCACCATGTTAAACCTTAATCTGCTGAATACCGGTAATTAACTCTGGATCCTCCTTTTCGTAATAATTAAACAAGTTATATCAACAATTATCTCTGAAGAAAATGAACTTTATGAGAAATAGTCCAGACAAAAATCAAATGGCTTCATCGGGAACACTTTGATCTGGGTCTACTAGGGTCTACGACTGTTTGCAAAGATCTTGTATACTTGGTTCTCGCACATTAAAGCTTAATACATACGAAGTTGCAGTACGGTATATGATTGTTGAAGCAGGATAAAGGCAAGCTGTAATAGTAGCCCTTAAAATCACAGTTCCGTTGAAACTACCATAAACAAAGAGGGGCACCTATAACCACAATGAAACACAGCCCCTCTTGTTGACACAGCTGTACATAGAGGCGGCGTCTGGACACAACACACGGGTGTACATAGAGGCGGTGTCTGGACACGACACATTCATTGTTTTATCCATTTACATCATACAGAAACACATTTTCAAATCTTTGCAAATAGAATAGACCCAGAACATACCGCTCCAATAGGAGCCGTCTGCTAATGATCGGCTGTTTGGTTTTTTAAATGATATAGGTCTTAATCTGCCTTTACAGCCCATTATCATTTATTAATGGAGCCCACACAATATTAACCCTTTCCGTCATATAAACGTGTTTTCACGTATTTGCAAACAGAGTAGACCCAGATCAGACGGCTCCTCTAGGGTCTTCTCTGTTTGCTAGTAGAATTTGATATACATTTGTATCTGTTTCTTTGCTTTCTAAAATGTCTACAATGTTCCACCTTCCATATTTCTTTACAGCTATTTTGTTAATGAATATTCAGTAGGTATTAAAATTTGGCTTAAACACAGAACAGGGAAAGGGTTAAAGAGCAAGATTTGCGAGAGGATTTTGAATGACAAACAGTGTAGAACCTGATTAGAGGCCCCTCTATGAGCCAGCCCTCCTGTCTGTGCCTACACCGTTTGCAAATGACAATGCACTTGTGTCCCACATTCAAAGGGTTGAGGCATGTGGTAGCTTAATGCGGGATGGACGTTATGCAGAAAGCTCAATTTCTATATTTCTGCATAACTGTTGTCCTGCATTAAGCAACCGCCTGCTCTTACAGGTTCCACACCACATGGTACTTTAATTGTGAACTTTGGTAAAACCGGTAAATAACCGGTAAATACATATTGACATGTTAACACTATCAATAAGGGTGTCTGCACTTTAACCGACACCAAGTTATGAAAAACTTATGGTTGTTCAAAGTTGAATCTGGCACGGTTTGGACTACATCCGATTGATCAACATTTTGAGAGACAATTGATAGAGTATTATACATCTTGGACCCTGATGAGGCACGGAGTTACTGGGCGTCTAAACTGTTTGCAGTTGCAAAATATCCGGGACAAGGGTTAACCCTTCGCTTGCTAATCGCGTCAATATACCTACCTGTAAATAGTGAAGACCCAGATGAGACAGCTCCTGCAGGAGCTGTCTCATCAGGGTCTGCACTATTTACAAGTTGATTGTGCAACCAGCGCACTCCGCAGCAGTGATTGCACAGCGAAATACTTGTACACAGAGAAGATATATGTAATTATACAACAGGGCATGGGTAAAGAAGGAGAAATGTATTTTAAAATTCAGCAAGCGAAGGGTTAATACCGTTGGTGGCTTTGAGCAGAACAATAAAAAATGAAGACATGCTCGTTACCTTGGAATATTGCACAAACAAGATAGATTAAGTCACCATGTTAAATTATTCCCATGCTAAGCGGGACCTAACTTGCATTTGAAAACAGCTTAGATCCAGACGAGACGCTGAGTAAGCCAAGCTATTTGACACCCGGTCCGTAGTGTCTCAAAAGCTTGATCGAATGAGAAGTCGGTAAGAAATTCAGTAGTTCAATTTGAACAAACATTCATTTTTCATCTCGAAACGGTTTATATAAGCTCATAGTACATTTACAGCTACAAGATGATCGATCGCAGTACTATATCAATGAAATTTCAATGGATCGTACCTGTATTTGATAGTGTCTTCAACCTTTGACACATCGTAAGCAAATGTCTCTCGCAAACATTGATAGTGGCATAAAATCTTACAGTAGAAGACCGAGAATAACGTCGATAACTTGTCATCCTGATACGACACCGAATAATTCGGCACTTTCAGTCGGAAGTGTTTTAGATGATATCAGGAATTGCAACAAATTTTCAAATGTCTTACCATTATTTGAACGAAAGTTTCAACTGTTTGAAAGTGGAAACGAGTGTAATGGTATCTGCTTAGAAGAGCCCTCTGATCAGGGTCTGCACTATTTGTTATTTGAATTATGTCGTTAAAGGCCAATGGACCATTGCACTCTCTGACTAGTCAGTATTAAAAGGGCTGTAGAACAGTTCAAAGGGTTGTAGAATAAGGAACTGCAATGAAAACTAATTAATGTATACTACTAGTACAATGTATCAATGGTTGATGGATTGTAGAAATACATGTATGGTTTTGTGGGAAAATTTATGATTAAATAGTTATCAATCAAAACTATTCGGTAACGAGGTTTGTACCATACAAACTACAAGGAAGTCAATGTGCAGAAGATATTAGCATTTTACCTGATTAATATTCATGTACATTAATAATGAATGTATAAATGTAAATCATGGGGAAAATGACGGCCCCTACAGGAATGCTTTGATCTGGATCCACTCTATTTGCACAGCGTCAGAGGGCGTCTTTATCGTGAAAGAGTTAAACTGGTGTATTTGATATAATGAAGACATGTTTAAAGTACTTCCTTGTGCGATGAGAAAAAGTCACTGGGCTTTCTGGGTCCTAGGTCAAAAAATAGTTTGCTTCACTTTGATTTCATTCTCTTTTAAAATCAAGGAGTTTACAGTTTTAAACTTGAAAATAAACGTGCCCAATCGCCACCCAAGTTCAAAAGTAACGCAAAACATGTAACCAGCTAAAGTTAATTAGATATATCGAGAGCCTTGTGAAAAACTGTTTTAATCCTTTACCTTATGACATTTTCTGTAAATCATGACTATTTTATAAGGTCATTGGGAACTAGGGAGGTATTGGCTATGACAATAACCGCATACATGTACCTATACAGTATGCCATTACCGATTTGGACCCACTAGTTGATACAGAACAATTTGTAATAACTTTTGCATCGAGTATCTTAGCATCTTATTAGGATCGAAACTATTTCACAAATTCTTATCGCATTTCCTGCAAATTGTAAAGAAATGGAAATGAAATATACTTAGAAAATTGAAGCAGATGACATTACTAAAATTGTTTGTACATTATAGTAGATGTTAGTAACCTTATTTGTACATACGGTAGATGTTAGTAACCCTTTAGCACGTTGAACGAGGAAAACTAGTTTCCTGGTATTGACAAACATTGTTGACCCAGATCAAAGGATGATTAAAGGAGCACTCTGAACAGGGTTTGCACTGTTTTTCATTCAAAACCATTTTCCATATTTAAACCTTTTATAGGAAATGGACTGCATATTTAACCCATTCCCTCATATTGACGACTTTTGACGACTCTGTAAAAGTCACTTTGTGAAACCATTGTGATAAATAGAGCATTTGCTCCTATAGGAGCAAATGCTCTATTTATTACAATGGTTTCAAACTACAAAATTCTAAAATTTTCCTTTTCTCTAGTTAATGGTCCTTTTCAGTAGATTTATTCAAAGAGGTTGTATCTAGAAATAGCCTATGAGGTAATGGGTTAAACACTTGACAGGCCATTCCAACTGAACATGTTTAGAAATCAAAGGGTTACGTTTACGTGTACAAATCAATAGAAACTACTGGACGATGTAAAATGACATTTTCAATATTTTTTCATACCTTGTAACCTTTCTCATGCTGAAAAAAACAAATTCTGCTGAAATCCTGTCCTGTTACATTTTTACTGAAACCAGATTCTTTCAAGAATTCTTATAAGAAACCTACAACCAGATGTCAAATAGTCTGGATCATGATGAGGGAGACGTTGAGTTACTCGGCTGTTAGTCGACGTCTGATCTGGATCTAAGCTGTTTTGAAATGTCAGCCAGGAAGCATTTAGCAGGGCAAGGATAATGTAATGACTAACTATATGCTTATAGTCCGTGTAACTAGATTGCTTTAAACATTGCTTGAAATAAAACAGTTGATCAATATTCAAATGTTATAGTGCATTTCTGATATAGAGTAGCACCTATCTATAGAGAACACTAAATGATAGATGTCTTAACAAGCATGTGACTGCTTATATAATACAGGAAGAAGAAATGCAAAAAATATCCTATAGGTGCTTTTTTCATTACGTTTTTCCTGCATTAAGTTACAACATATCTTAACCTTTCTCTTGCTGAATTTTAAAATACATGTCTCCTTCTTTACCCATGCCCTGTTGTATAATTACATTATATCTTCACTGTGTACAAGTATTTCGCTGTGCAATCACTGCTGTGGAGTGCACTGGTTGCACAATCAACTTGTAAATAGTGCAGACCCTGATGAGACAGCTCCTGCAGGAGCTGTCTCATCTGGGTCTTCACTATTTACAGGTAGGTATATTGACGTGAATAGCAAGCGAAGGGTTAACAACCCAGAAGTAGACATGTTTTTATTGGTCCTCAAAGCGACGTTCCATTTATATTCTTTTAACTTTAAATATCAAATTTGTGTCTGCTAGATCTGTAAACAGCGAAGACTTAGGCCATCCCCTTCATTGACATCGCGGTGTGTGCCCATATGCTACACACCATGGTACTTGGATCCAGATGAGACCCCGAGTAAGTTGTCATCTCACCAGGACCCACGACGTACATGTATATCACTCAGTCAGCCACATCCTAAATACATTGAGGAAACAGGGAAACGTGAAAATACAGCAGATAAAGGATGAATAGACAATATGTTTTCGTGATGATGAATGTTAACCCTTTTCCTGTTCTATGTTTAGTCCAAATTTCAAAACCTATACTGAATATTCATGGACAAACTAGTTAGAATGAAATATGGAAGGTAGAACATTGTAACTATTTCAGAAAGTAAAGAAATAGATCTTTCAAATTACATTAGCAAACAGAGCAGGCCCTGATCAAAAGGCTCCTGTAGGAGTCGTCTGATCTGGGTCTACTCTGTTTGCAGATGCGTGAAAAAACGTTCATATGAAGGAAAGGGTTAACTGTGTAGATCTTGTTAAAATAAAACAACACATGTTGTTTTTCTCCTGACGCAGCACAAAGCGTATCCTGCACTTTGTTGTTGTTGTTTTCCGTTTGAGATGACTAGGCTGTGTATTAAAACATCCTAAAGTACACTCGACATTGTAATAGTACTTGTTTGCTTTTGGGGCTTTGTTTTATGAAATTGCAAAACAAACACAATCCAATATTTCTGTGTTTCATCAAAAGTACAACTCATCAGACTAGAAAGCCATTACAGATGCGATATGCTTTTTCCCGACGCTCTGGTAGTTATATGGTATTCGCAATTGTATGGGAACTGGTCCCATACCGTACAGGGTGAGGGTATATGGTTGTCTAATCAGGATAAACTTGTCTGATCATTAAGATATATTTCCTGAATTTTCTTTTATAAGATATTGATTGCACCGGCGTTATTAAATTCAGTATATAAAGCAATATGAACCAGAAAACAATTAAGAAGCAGTAAACAAATTTCAGTCGCAAAACGATTATTTCAGATCGGATTTCTATCAGTTGCGTAATCAGCAATCCGAAGTATGCCCTGCCCATATTCCCTTGTAGAAACAATTATCCTGTTGAAAACAAAATGGCACGTGTTTAACCTCTGACCTATTGATTTTCATTTACCCCCGATTCATTCAAGCTTCTACGAAACTTTTGACTGAGTGTCAAACAGTTGGGATCCTGATAAGACGCCGAGTTACTCGACGTCTCATTTATATTCAAGTTGTTTGTGAATATCAGGCACGTCGTAAAGGCTAAGAGTTAGACACCATTGTTTCCATTTAGTTAATCATGGTAAAAATATAACAAAGACCGTAACATTATAATTATATCAATGCATTTTTGCACCGTTATCGCCAACAATAAAGATGATAAAAGACTGCATATCTTGTTGAGTATTTTTCTGCCACGCCCTTAACACCTACCTCGATATCTACGACTTGGTTCGTATTTTCAAACAGCTTGGATCCAGATGAGACACCGAGTCACTCGGTGTCTCACCAGGCTCCAAGCTGTTTGACACTCGGTCAATGGTTTGTTAAAAGCTTTGTCAAATTGAAAGTAGGTTAAACTTGCAACTGAACCACATTTAGGCAAACTTCATTTTTGCACAGCGGAATAAGAGTTAAGTTCCCATTAATATTGATTGATGTGATGAGAATGGTTGTATATATTACACTAAGCAAAATGTCAGTTTATTGTTAGCTTGGGCTACGTATTGCTCTTCTCCAAATGGTAGATTAACCATTTCCTCCATAAATACGCCTTTCTACACCTCTGTAAAATCACCTCTTGAAACCATTGTGATAAATAGAGCATTTGCTCCTATAGGAGCAAATGCTCTATTTATCACAATGGTTTCAAACTACAACATTCTAAGAATTTTCATTTTCTCTAGTTAATGCTCCTTTTCGGTAGATTTATTCAAAGTGGTTGAATCTAAAAATAGCCTGTGAGGGAATGGGTTAACCTTTTCCTTGTTCAATATTCATGTAAGAAATACTGGCATCATGATTATCTATTGGCTGAATGTTTTATAACGTAAACTTTCCAAGGGATGTTTTTGCTTTACAAAAACTATAGAATCAGATCTATATCATGTTATAAGCAAACATAGCACATTCTGATCAGACAGCTCCTCCATATGAGTTATCTGATCTGAGTCTACTCTGTGTTTCAGTGCGGGAATAGGCGTTTATATGAAGGAAAGGGTTAAACATTATCCCACTACAATGTACATTGTTTATGTCAATTCCAACTCTCTCCTGCTACACAGTTTGTCTTTCATGTGAGGAAGTCTTCCGGCTGGTCTGCGGTAGGTCGGTGGTTCTACCTGGATTCTACATTGCAATTTGTTCCGTGCGCAGAAGGACCTCCGGGATCTTCCTCCTTCTGAATTTGGCTGGACGTCGTGATATGTCTGAAATATTGTTAAAACGACGTATACTCCGGTAAGACCAAATTCGTTGTTTAAAGCGTTTGAGAAACTATTGACTGAACTACACCTTCACTCTATACCCTAAAGCATATGTGACTAGTGTACTTGCAAGCCCATTTCATTGTTTATACTATACCGTAAACCTTACGATCTAAAGCATATGAGACTACATGTACTTGCAAACTTATTTCGTTATACATGCTGCATCTTGCATCCTAAAGCATACCAGGCAACTTCTCGTTATCCTATAGCAAACCCATGGATGATTTGAAACCATTGCTTTGCACACGACGTTACTGACATATGACAGGCTGTTTGCACAAGAATTCCAAGATCATAGGTTCTCGGTTGAGAATCTAGACTCAACATTCGTCAATTAATCTATAAACTTGGATATCGCTCGAAACCAAAGGTTTTTAATTCTTCAAAGGGCAAGTTAACGATGTCCGATTTCTATAATTACGTATGTATCCGGATCAGGTACCTAGGTTTTGTTTTGACATTTAATTTGATTTTGTGCTTTATTAACACATGTTTTGATAATCATACACATGATCATCAACAGGAAACATGATCTGAATAATCTGAACTGAGATCCTAGGTTCTTACATGTGAACATAGGTTCTCACTAGAGAACATAGGATATAAAATGAAAACGCAGGATCTCAGAATTATTGTGCAAACGGCTTGCCATATATACCACAATAACTGAAGTACAGTAGAACACCTCTAATGCGACCACTTAATGAATAAACATGTTTGTCTTTATAAGCAGGTGGTTGCTTAATGCAGGACAAAAGTACTGCAGAAAGGAGCTTTCTGCATTACTTTTGTCCTGCATTAAGCTTCCATCTGCATTTAGCACCAATAATTACACCTCTTTTAGGTGGTCGCATTAGCGGGGTTTTACTGTACTTGCGAATTCAGTTTTTGTACACAGCATTACTGAGCTACTGGTGTACTATCGAACATTAAGCATGCGAAAATACTGTTCGGTGATTTGGTGCAAAACTGGTACAACATCATTTTGTTTACGTTAACACAATCCCTCATAGGTTAGTTTTAGACCCAACCTCTTTGAATAAATCTACCGAAAAGGAGGAGCATTTACTAGAAAAAAGGAACATTTTAGAGCTGTGTAGTTTTGCAACCATTGATATATATGTGCTCCTATGGGGCAAATGATCTACCGGTATTTATCACATTGGTTTAAAAAAAGGTGACTTTTAGAGAGGCGTCAAAAGGCGTCAGTAGGAGGGAATTGCTTAATAAGCGATTACAAAATAACTGTATTCCTCAAATTGTAAGATGATTACTAGTGTCATCTAACCCCTGTTTATAAATGTGACCACAATGTCAAACAGGATCCTGGCGAGGCGCCGTGTTACTCGGAGTCCCATCTGAACCCAAACTTGCCCCGAGGTTATAAAAGCTTTTGCTTGAGTCTGAGATCATTCTTGCTCAGAATCTGACCAATCAGATACATGAGAATGATCTCAGACTCAGGCTCAGAAGTTTTATAACCTTGGACCCTGTTTGCAAATGTTGTCAATAGTTTTGCACACCGTTCTCATGTCGTTCTTTTGCACACGGCATTTTGACATACACTGCAGTCTCTGAAAAAATAGATACAGTAAAACCTCTATATAACAGTCACTAAATTACATCAAGAATTTTGTGTTAAAGGCGGGTGGCTGTTTAAAGCAAGGTGAAAGTAAGACAGATAGGAGCGTTCTGTTTTACTTTCACCTTGCTTTAAGAAGCCACCTGCCCTAAATACCAACTAATTAACACGATTTAGTGGCCATTATAGAGAGGTTTTACTGAAGTAAACGTTTTGCATAGGACCTACGACATTTTCATAGTGCATCACATAAGCATATAAATTATAGTTGGTTATCTTATTCTTCTACAAGTATTTTCTATTGTGTAGTATCATTCTTAAACATTATGGCAAGCACGTTGACTTCAAACCAAAGGTATTTGCACATGGTTACTTTCAAAACTATGTTTCAGTGAACCTGACTTGCATCATTTTTAATTTGATCAATTATCAAAGCAAACATCCTTTTAGGTGTCTTTCACAAGCATATATACGGAATACAACCCTTGTCAATAAAATAGACAACCCATGTATATAGCTATTGGAATTTATTTGTCTGTATAAATACACATTCCTTTTATAGTTGACTTGTTGTGCCTTGCACATCAATGCAAATATGTCAATATTTTGAATTGGAATTAAATTGTTTTGACGGAATGCCCTTTGATATATAAAGAACCAGTCAGAAAAGAATTTGAATCATTTTAACATTATCCTGCAATAAAATCGACGATCTACAGTACTTAGAATCTGTCTTAAGCGACATTATATTGATTGGAAACAGAAATCCTATAAAAACATAATTATGGTTACTTAATACAGAAAAAACGTAATGCAGGGAGCTGATGTTTGAGGTTTCTGTAATTCTTTCAACCCGCATTAAGCTACCGCCTGTGTTAACGACCCAGAATAAGACACAAGCATCAGACGGGTTCAATTGTAAACCTAGATATAACATTCAGAATTCGAAGATCGACACACTTGGATTACAGTAAAACCTCTCTATAACGGCTACTAAATTGTGTCAATCATTTGGTATTTAGGGCAGGTGGCCGCTTAAAGCAAGGTGAAAGTAAAACAGAATACTCCTATAGGAGCGTTCTGTTTTACTTTCACCTTGCTATAAGCAGCCACATGCCTTTAAAACAAAATACTTGATGTAATTTAGTGGTCATTATATAGAGGTTTTACTGTACATCCATATGAGATGTCAAACATGTATTTGGCACGTTGACAGTGCTGCTGAAAAGAAACAGAAGAGACTCTTTTCTGTGAAAATTGGAACAGAAAGCATATTAGTTTTCCTAGCGGCAACTGATCCTATATATGATATAGAAGCATTTTTACGCATATACAAACAGTGCAGAGCCAGATCAGACGGTCCCTGTATAGGGTTTGCATAATCAGCGTTTACTTATGAAATGACAAATATATAATGCAACTGTATGTCATGGTAAAACCTATACTAGTTCGCATTGACATTATAACAATCACGTAAGTGTTATTCATACATTCGTTAATTCTTATATGAATATTCATTAGTTAAAGGATTAATCAACGTGTTAGTGTTAACCCTTTTACCACTAACCGCGACCTGACTCGCATTTTCAAAAAGCTAGGATCCAGATGAGCACCCAGACTGTTTGACAAAACTTGATAAAACCGGAATTAGTCAAAAATGCACCAGCTTTATCACTGCAGAAAGTGTAGAATCAGATCTTTATTGATTCATAAGCAAACAGAACGGATCCATATCTTACAGCTCATACAGCAGCAGTCTGATTTGGGTCTACTCTGATTGAAACGCGTATAAAGACGTATAGATATATCAGGTTAAGGGTTAACTAGCTGCTGTTGTACGTGTGCTTGATTTATTTACATTAACACCTGAGTTAGTCAGAGAATCGGGTGACAGACAGAATGTAACACTGTAACAGGCAAATGTAACACTACATCTATAATTCGATTTTGAAACAAATGTGATCAATTGCTGTATGCTTTATGCTATGACTGGCTACTAATATGTGATAGAAAAAAACCGAATAGATGAATATACATAGTCCCACACAGCTTCTTTATACAAATAACTGCATCGTACATATTACTGAGCAATTTGGGTTACAATGGAAACGAAATCAAATAACAGCCTCTATAAGATTAAATTTCGGTTGAGTGGACAGTCATTAAATCTTTACTATAAATAAAGGCAGTTTCACGACAGAGAGCAGAGTAGACCCAGATCAGACAACTCCTATGGGAACTGTATGAGCAGGGCCTACTCTAAAGTAATATAGATCTTTCCATGGTCAAAAATTCCCTTGTTCATAATGCCATAATAATCATTATAAAAATCAGCTTAATTCATATTTGTACAGCAACCATTACGTGAATATTCATGAGGTGACGGGTTAACCCTTTCCCTGTTCTATGTTTATTACATGTGCGTATATGTCAACACCTACTGAATATTCATAGACAAAATAGTTATAACGAAATATAGAAGGTGGAACAGTGTAGCCATTTTAGAAAGTAACGAAACAGATTCATCAAATTATATTAGCAAACAGAGCAGACCCTGATCAGACGGCTCCTTTAGGGTCTACTCTGTTTGCAAATGAGTGAAAACACGTTTATATGAGGTAACGGGTTAAGTGATTTGATATAATAAAGGAAAGGCCTATCGATCACAGTGTCTAATTCATTTAACATTTATTTAAGCCCCAACTGTGAAATACCAGAATTTGGCTTTTCAATGACTGGTTATTTAACTCAAATAAGGAACAGTCAATAGCATCGGCTCAGGTGTGACGTAACAGTCTAGACCGGAAATGACTTAAGGTGTAACCTAAGTGTAATATTTACTAAACAGTAGGGCACCTCAGTATGGATTATTGTCTATTGAAGAATGTGTGCATTTCACACAAATAGGTTTAAATTACTTATTGACTTGTGTTGTTATACTATGAAAATCTCATTTAATCGTCAGCTATCCATATGTATAATAGTCAGCCAATAATCTGTTCATGGCCGAAATTCTTACGATTAACTCTTAGCCTGCTAAAAACTGGTGTGAAACTTTCGAATGAGTGTCAAACAGTTTGAATTCTGATGAGACCCTGGGTTACTCAGCGTCTTATCTGGATCCAAACTGTTTGCACAAGCCACTAAGATTGCGTATAGCAGACAAAGGGTTGTCAGAGACCTGTCTCTCTACAAGCTATGGGGGTTATCTCTTGATAACCTATGGCAATGGGTTTGGTCCAGATGAAATGACAAATTGAACAGTGTCTCATTAGGATCTACATGTAAACGAAATTGACTCAACATATATGAGGAAAGCTTTCTGCATTACTTTTGCCCTGCATTAAGCAACAACCTGCTTTTTATCACTAATATGTTCACTAAATGAATGGCCGCTTAAGACAGGTTCTTCTGTATTTGAAAACAGTGAAGTCACAGATCAGAATACTTCTTGAGAAGCCCTCTGATCAGTATCTACACTGGTTTTCATTCAAAATTGTCTCAAATATACAGAATGAAATCTGCTATTAAACAGTGATAGAACAGTATTCTTTAACAATTCAGCATTCAAAAGGCTACGGGTGGTACATCTCATCCGTAACTTCATACATACGCATTTTATCATCTTTGCAAACATAAAAGACCCAGATCAGACGGATTCTGTTGAGCCGTCTGATCAGGATCTGCTCTGTTTGGTTATGAATTATATGCTTATGGTTTTTTTTTCAGTTTCTGAAATTGTTAAAACATCATTGTTCATTAACCACTGTATAATATCCAGTTAATGAATATTTATGATATAATTAATTTGTATATGAATATCCATGAGGCAAAGGGTTAACCCTTCACCTCATAGGTTATTTTTAGATGCAACCTCTTAGAATAAATCTACCGAAAAGGAACATGAACTAGAGAAAAGGAAAACTTTAGAATTTTGTAGTTTGAAACCATTGTGATAAATAGAGCATTTGCTCCTATAGGAGCAAATGCTCTATTTATCACAATGGTTTCTCAAAGTGACTTTTACAGAGTCGCCAAAATTCGTCAATATTGGGGAATGGGTTAATAGGGCATAACTGAGGAATTATGTTCTACTGTTACATCTTCATATTAGTCTTAATCCATCTCAGGCAGAAATAAATAAAGACCTGATCTGTAACATGTTTTACTTACATCTGACTCGTTGAAGCTGTAACAAACTATTGGCCGAGTGTCAAACAATTTGGGTACTGATGAGATGCCGATATACTCGGTGTCTGATCTGGGTCCAAACTGTCTGCAATTGCCGGTCAGGTCGCGGATAGCATACGAAGGGTTAAAGCCGATTCTGTGGTAAGTTTAATTCTTTCATGACGTCATATCCGGAAATTAATTGGCATTCTATTACAACTGAATAGTCATAACTGGTTTACTGTGTAAAAGAACAATATGTTCATGGCCAAAACTAATCTATTAACCTTTTACCTGATAGATACACCTTTTGATGCATTTGCAAACATAGAATACCCAGGTCAGGGGCAGCCCCTGTCTGATCAGGTATATTCTGCTTGCTTATATAATATCTAAGATCTGGTTCTATACTATTTGCCACTGCAATACACCCGCTTGTTTTATATAACAATATAAGATAAGCTAGCTAATTGACACCGATGGTGGTTGGGGTGTGCCATGAATAATCATCGGGTGAAGGGTTAATACCGAATACAAAACTAGTTGAAATATTAACTATGAGTTACTGTATGACTAACGAGACGAGACTGGGTCTCGAGTGCCGCCAGCTCAGATCGACTTCTAAAAAGGAAATAAGTTTGACACCATTCTGTCAACCATCCAATAGTTATTGAAATGTATCATTCCGTCAACACAAACCTTTTCCGCCCTCAGCATGCTTAGCAATCATTTGTTTTGGCCAGAGTTATTTTTCCCTTAAAAAAATAACAAAAAAGGTGATTCATTTTCTGTAAATAAAACAAGTTATATAAGAATATCACAGTTTCGATCCTAATGAGTGGCCAAGTGATTTGACTCTCATTTTGGTACAATTAACCCTTATCATGCTAAGCGCGACCCGAGCCGCATTTGTAAACAGCTTGGACCCAGATGAAATGCCGAGTAACTCGGGCCGTCTCAACAGGATCCAAACTGTTTCAGCACTGGTCATCATGTTTTAAAAAGCTTGTACGGATCAGCAGAAAGTAAAATGTGCAACAGCTCAGATTTTTGGCAGAGAAAAAACATAAGCACGATAAGGGTTAAACATTAATCATAGATTCGATAGTACTGAGTTAAAAGTTAAACAGACAGGTAAACTTACAACTATTGCATGTCAGATGTCTATAGATTATAATATCAAGTGTACTTTGGAGATGAGTCAATTTAATAATTTGATTTAGCATTTAACTCTGATCCCGCTTTTCACGACTTGACTGGTATGTAGTTGCAAACAGTTTGGATCCAGATGAGACGTCAAGTAACCTGGAGTCTCATCAGCTGTTTGACACTCAGTTAATACAGTGAACCCTCATTACAACGGAGGTGTTTGTTTCCAGACATTTTGCTGGTATAACGAGGTTAAATATGAAAGGAACCATGAGGCCAGTTTTCAACTAGTACCAACAGGTGAACGCTTAATGCAGAACACAAGAAGTGCAAAAAGCTCCCTTTGTGAGCTTTTTGCACTTCTTGTGTCCTGCATAAAGCGATCACCTGTCTTATTGGCATTGCACCTATTTATTCAGTGGTTGTTTCAAAGACTTAACGGTAATTTTGTTTCAATGCATAATGCCGGTATAACGAGGGTTCACTGTAGTTTCTCAAACGTTTGAACAAATCGGAACAAACTCATTCCCTCCTAGACTATTTTTAGACCCAAACTCGTTTCATTAATCTACCGAAAAGGAGCATTTTACGATATTTTTCAGAGATTGTATAGTTTTAAAACCATTGTGATAAATAGTCCGAATGCTCTATTTACTACAATGGTTTATATAAAGAAGTTTTACCGAGGCGCAAAAAGGCGTCAGTAGGAGAGAATGGGTATCAGGGTCCAAGCTTATAAAGCTTTTTAGTTGAGTCTGAGTTCGTTCTCAAGCTTTTGATTAGTCAGATTTGAGTTCTCAACCTTTTGATTGGTCAGATTTGAGCCAAAGGCTCAACTCTGACCAATCAAAAACTTGAAAACGAACTCAGACTCAACTAAAAGTTTTATAAGCATAGACCCTTGTGTGAGTTTGAGCAAAGCTCGTTGTCTACATGTCGAACAATTCTAATATTATGGAATGTTTTACTTTAACCACTAGCGCAGGTATACTTTTGAATCACAGAGACAGGTGTAACTAAAATGCAGGACAACCACTATACTTTCGCCCTGCATTTAGCAACCAGTTATTTTAAAAAAACACTATAATTTTTAATTTTAGTGTTCGCTATAGAGGGCTTCTACTGTGTTTGCGGATCCTTGGTTTGTTACTGCTGCACTTTGAAAGAGCATACACTAATTGTGTCCGAGATTTGTAATTAACAAATTCATATCACGCACTTTAGTTATGTCTCCGACCACAGTGAGCCAACTAGTCTGGAACTATAGCTCCAAAGGCCGTTAGGTCAAAGTTCAACTCCTTACTGAATGATCATCGATATTGTATACATTCTAATGATCTAAATTAATGAGTAAGACAATCTGACCCAATCCTTTGAAAGATGTCGAATTGTCGTGACTGTGGCCAACTGTTTTGCCACAGTGTACGCAATGTGACAACGACTGCGGTCTAATTAGTTAAATATATGTATATGAAAGGTTGGCTGAAATCTATAATTAACCCTTTGCTTGACAGGAGAGCATTTTCACGCCTTGCAAACAGGGTTGATCCAAGTCTGAACGGTCATGTAAGAGCTGTCCGATCAGGGTCTGCCCTATTTGTTTGTGGAGTAACATAGATATATTCCTACAAAATTAATGTGTCATTGCCAAAACAAACTTGTTTTCTCTTAACATTATACAAATTCAGTTGATAGATATTCATGATGTCATCATTTCCTACATGAAAATTCATGAGATAAAGGGTAAAGCCAACCCGTGGAGATCATGTTCCGTATAAACAATCACAGTCTGCACTAGTCATGGTCTGCACTAGTCACGGTCTGTTTTGCACTAGTCACAATCTGCACTAGAAATGGTCTACACTAGTCACAGTCTGCACTAGTCATGGTCTGCACTAGTCACAGTCTGCTCTAGTCATGGTCTGCACTAGTCAGAGTCTGCACTAGTCATATTTTACACAAGTCAGAGTCTGCACTAGTCATGGTCTGCACTAGTCACAGTCTGCACTATTCATATTTTGCACTAGTCAAAGTCTGCACTAGTCATGGTCCGCACTAGTCACAGTCTGTACTATTCATATTTTGCACTAGTCACAGTCTGCACTAGTCATGGTCTGCACTTGTCACAGTCTGCACTATTCATGGTCTGTACAAGTCACAGTCTTCACTAGTCATGGTCTGCACTTGTCACAGTCTGCACTATTCATGGTCTGTACTAGTCACAGTCTTCACTAGCCATGGTCTGCACTAGTCACAGTCTTCACTAGTCAGAGTCTGCACTAGTCATGGTCTGCACTAGTCATGGTCTGTACTAGTCACACTCTCATTAGTCAAGTCTGCACTAGTCACAGTCTGCACAAGTCATGTTCTGCACTAGTCATGATCTGCACTAGCCACAGTCTCCACAAGTCATGGTCTGTACCACACATGGCCTGCACTAATCATGCTCTGCCCTCACACTCTGCACTCGTCATGGTCTGCACTAGTCACACTCTGCACTAGTCACATTCTGCACTAGTCACAGTCTGTACTAGTAATGGTTTTAACTAGCCATGGCATGCACTAGTCATGGTCTGCACTAGTCACACTCTGCACTAGTCATAGTCTGCACTAGTCACAGTCTGTACTAGTCACAGTCTGCATTAGTCACAGTATGCTCTAATCATGGTCTGCACTAATCATTGTCTTCAATAGTCATGGTCTGCACTAGTCACAGTCTGTACTAGTCATAGTCTGCACTAGTGTCTAGTGCAGACTGTGACTAGCCATTGTATGCACTAGTCACGGTCTGCACTAGTCTCCGTTTGCACTAGTCATGGTCTGCACTAGTCACAGTTTGCACTAGTCATGGTCTGCACTAGCCACAGTCTGCGCTAGTCTTCGTCAGCACTAGTCATGGTTTGCACTAGTCACAGTCTGCTTTGGCACAGTTCTGCACTAACCATGGTCTGTTACAGTCATTGTATGTAGTAGTCATGGTCTGCACTAGTCACAGTCTGCACTAGTCATGGTCTGCACTCACCATCTGCACTAGTCGTAGTCTGCACTCACAGTATGCACTAGCCATGGTCTGCACTAGTCACAGTATGCACTATTCACAGTCTGCACTAGTCATAGTCTGCACTAGTCACAACCTGCATTAGTCATGGTATGCACTAGTCATGGTCTGCACTCACAGTCTGCACTATTCATATTTTGCACTGGTCAAAGTCTGCACTAGTCATGGTCCGCACTAGTCACAGTCTGTACTATTCATATTTTGCACTAGTCACAGTCTGCACTAGTCATGGTCTGCACTTGTCACAGTCTGCACTATTCATGGTCTGTACAAGTCACAGTCTTCACTAGTCATGGTCTGCACTAGTCACAGTCTTCACTAGTCAGAGTTTGCACTAGTCATGGTCTGCACTAGTCATGGTCTGTACTAGTCACACTCTCATTAGTCAAGTCTGCACTAGTCACAGTCTCCACAAGTCATGGTCTGCACCACACATGGCCTGCACTAATCATGCTCTGCCCTCACACTCTGCACTCGCCATGGTCTGCACTAGTCACACTCTGCACTAGTCACAGTCTGCACTAGTCACAGTCTGTACTAGTAATGGTTTTAACTAGCCATGGCATGCACTAGTCATGGTCTGCACTAGTTACACTCTGCACTAGTCATAGTCTGCACTAGTCACAGTCTGTACTAGTCACAGTCTGCATTAGTCACAGTATGCTCTAATCATGGTCTGCACTAATTATTTCTTCAATAGTCATGGTCTGCACTAGTCACAGTCTGTACTAGTCATAGTTTGCACTAGTGTCTAGTGCAGACTGTGACTAGCCATTGTATGCACTAGTCACGGTCTGCACTAGTCACCGTTTGCACTAGTCATGGTCTGCACTAGCCACAGTCTGCGCTAGTCTTCGTCAGCACTAGTCATGGTTTGCACTAGTCACAGTCTGCTTTGGCACAGTTCTGCACTAACCATGGTCTGTTACAGTCATTGTATGTAGTAGTCATGGTCTGCACTAGTCACAGTCTGCACTAGTCATGGTCTGCACTCACCATCTGCACTAGTCGTAGTCTGCACTCACAGTATGCACTAGCCATGGTCTGCACTAGTCACAGTATGCACTATTCACAGTCTGCACTAGTCATAGTCTGCACTAGTCACAACCTGCACTAGTCATGGTCTGCACTCACAGTCTGCAATAGTCAGGGTCTGCAATAGTCATGGTCTGCAATAGTTACAGTCTGCACTAATCATGATCTGCACTCAGTCTGCACTAGTCACGGCCTGCACTCACAGTCTGCATTAGTCACGGCCTGCACTCACAGTCTTGATATGGTCTGCACTCACAGTCTGCACTACTCGTGCATGCACTAGTCATGGTCTGCACTAGTCATGGTCTGCACTAATCATAGTCTGCACTAGTCATGGGCTGCACCACACATGGTCTGCACTTGTCATGATCTGCCCTCACAGTCTGCCCTAGTCATGGTCTGCACTAGTCATGGCTTGCACAAATCATGGTCTGCACTCACATTCGTGACACTGTCTGCACTCACAGTCTGCACTAGTCAAGTCCGCACTAGTCATAGTCTACACTAGTCATTGTCTGCACTAATCACAGTCTTCACTATGGTCGAACGTTAATGTGTTCTGATCTAAGATATACTATAAGTAACCAGAACACACCTTGATCAGACGGTTATATAATCAGATCTAAGATATACATGTACTATAAGTAAACAGGACACACCTTGATCAGACGGTTCCGACAGATGCCGTCTGATCTGGATCAACTCTGTTTGCAAATATGTCAAAAAGCGTCTCAATCAGATATGGAGTTGAAAAATCATTCTAGTTTTTCTTTTTGTTCTAGGCTAACTCGTGCAATAAGTTCCTTTAAATCGAATTTCGAGTGGCAATAATTCAGTATCCTTTCATATAGCTCGATCCGGTTTCAATATCACTTGACTTATAATAATTCAAACTCTTTTGATATGATTTGATCCGTGTTAAAGGTCGTGTTAGCCTCCTCGTGCTATAATGATGGCAGCTGAAAATGTAATTGCATTCTTTTTTTCTTTTTCTTTTTTAGAAAAAGCAAACTTGTCTAATTGGCTTTGAGTTTCTAAAACTTTTTACCAAAAATGTCAAACAGCTTGGATCCTGATAAGACGCCGAGTTACAGATCGCGCATAGCTTGAGAAGGGTAAACATACCGGTGTATTGACTAATATTGACCGTAACAAAGCCTTCAAGGATATGCAAATGCCAAAACATGTAAGGAATTTGGATATTGGTTTAACATTGATACCATTAGATAAATTTCAAAGTACTGATCACGAATGTTTGATCGATGGAATACCATTGTTTTAAGTCACCAAACCATCACACTTGCATCATAGGGTGATAGCGTATACGTGCGTCCAGTGTCATCAACACCTTTTGAATGCTAAATACCAAAAATATGGAAAAAAAATGGAATGATCTATCAGTAAAACCTCTCTATAACGACCCCTAAATTGTGTTAATTAGTTGGTATATAGGGCAGGTGGCTGCTTAAAGGAAGGTGAAAGTAAAACAGAATGTTCCTATAGGAGCGTTCTGTTTTACTTTCACCTTGCTTTAAGCAGCCACCTGCCTTTTTACACAAAATACTTGATGTAATTTAGTGGCCGTTATAGAGAGGTTTTACTGTATCAGTGTTTAATAATAGAGTAAGTCCATCTAGTATGAAAGGCTGTAATTTGGGAGATGATTTTGAATGATACAGATTTTGAAACAGTGCAGATCCTGTTCAAGAGTTCCATTTCGAACCCTTTGATCTGGGTCTACACTGTTCGCAAATGCATGTACATTCGTTTCCCGCATGTAAATGATTTATGTATGTGTGTTTATTGTCCTTGATAAGACAAACAGCGTGAACCCAGACCAGATGGCTCAATTGATCAGGTTACAGATGAATAGACAAATAACTTGGACCCAGACCAGAGGGCTCAATTGACCAGACTACATATGAATAGACAAGTAACTTGGACCCAGACCAGAGGGCTCACGTGATCAGACTACATATGAATAGACAAATAACGTGGACCCAGACCAGAGGGCTCACGTGATTAGACTACAGATGAATAGACAAATAACTTGGACCCAGACCAGAGGGCTCACGTGATTAGACTACAGATGAATAGACAAATAACTTGGACCCAGACCAGAGGGCTCAATTGACCAGACTACATATGAATAGACAAGTAACTTGGACCCAGACCAGAGGGCTCCATTGACCAGACTACATATGAATAGACAAATAACTTGGACCCAGACCAGAGGGCTCCATTGACCAGACTACATATGAATAGACAAATAACGTGGACCCAGACCAGAGGGCTCACGTGATCAGACTACATATGAATAGACAAATAACGTGGACCCAGACCAGAGGGCTCACGTGATCAGACTACATATGAATAGACAAATAACGTGGACCCAGACCAGAGGGCTCACGTGATTAGACTACAGATGAATAGACAAATAACTTGGACCCAGACCAGAGGGCTCACGTGATCAGACTACATATGAATAGACAAGTAACTTGGACCCAGACCAGAGGGCTCACGTGATCAGACTACATATGAATAGACAAATAACGTGGACCCAGACCAGAGGGCTCACGTGATCAGACTACATATGAATAGACAAATAACTCGAACCCAGACCAGAGGGCTCACGTGATCAGACTACATATGAATAGACAAATAACGGGGTCCCAGACCAAAGGGCTCACTTGATCAGGATACAGATGAATAGACCCACGGCGTGGATCCTGACAAGATGACTCACTTGAACAAGCTGGATATGAATAGCAAACAACATGGACCCAGACCAGATGGCTCACTTTATCGGACTACAGGCTGTGTATGTCTCACAAAATTTCAAAATGTCAATTCTAAAAATAGATTCATATTAAAAACGTAATTAATAATTTGGACGAAGTCACAAAAATACAGATTAAAATGGATTGAGTCGCAAACCCTTTACATACTCATATAACAAAGTGGACAAGCCAATCAGTGTTAAGTGGTAGTGTCCATTTAATACGAAATGCTTAAATTTGCTTAAACTTTTAACGTTTTATTTAATAAAAAGTTTCTTTAAACCGTAGCTCTATATACAACGCCCTTTAACGCCTATGTGAAAAGAGAAGAACCTGATCACACGAATCCTGTAGGAGCCGTCTGATAGACGTCTGTTCTGTTTGCTTATGGAATACGGATATAGAGATTAATTAACCCATTCCCTCATATAAACGACTTTGGACGACTTTGTAAAAGTCACTTTGAGAAACCATTGTGATTAATAGAGCATTTGCTCCTATAGGAGCAAATGCTCTATTTATCACAATGGTTTCAAACTACAAAATTCTAAAAAAATCCTTTTCTCTAGTTAATGCTCCTTTTCGGTAGATCTATAAAAAGAGGTTGTAGCCTATGAGGTAATGGGTTATTCTACAGTTTCTCCCTAAAGGTGTCCATATGCTATTATAACAAACTAATCTCATCTCCATGGAGTAAAGGGTTAACCCTTTCCCTCTTATAAACGCCTCCCGCTCATAGTCACGCCTTTGCAAACAGGGTGTACCCAGATCAGACTACTCAGATGGGCGCCACCTAGTCCGGGTCTGTTCTGTTTGCTTATAAAATTATAGTAGATCTGACTTTACTATTTCTACCAATGCCGAAATACTCCTGTACACGTACATATGACACTATTATATGTTCATGCTCCTGTACACGTACATATGACACTATTATATGTTAATGCTCCTGTACACGTACATATGACACTATTATATGTTCATGCTCCTGTACATGTACATATGACACACTATTATATGTTCATGCTCTTGTACATGTACATATGACACTATTATATGTTCATGCTCCTGTACACGTACATATGACACTATTATATGTTCATGCTCCTGTACACGTACACATGACACTATAATATGTTCATGATATCATTAATTCTTACATGTATAATCAACAGGGAAAGGTTTAAAACACTGATACATGATATATAATTGTATTTTATATAGAGTTATGTAAACCGTTATCAGAATAAATATTGTATCAAAGCCTACCTACGAGGTGTCTGAAATCTTGACATTAGCTTAGAAAGTATGCAAGCAACTACGTGCAAAATATGACATTATAAAAGACCAAGTGTGACTAATATGTATTGGGCTTGAAGAGGTTTGTTTAACTAGTCTCCACTCTTGAATGCTTGACCTTATCCTCACAAGCGCGAATTGACTTGCATTTGCACACAGTTTGGATCCAGGCGAGATGTCGGGTAACTCAGCATCTCATTGGGATCCAGTTTGTTTGACAATTGATCTAGATTTTTCTCAACAGCTTAAACGAATCGGAAGTAAGTAAAATTTAGCAAAATTTGCTCAAGGATTTGAACGCACATTACATTTTACCCAGTAGGGCAAGGGTGTCCGTATAGAATGATAACCATTGCACATTCATAGCCACTGCACAAGTTGCACCGATTGTGCATATGTTCTAGTTACCTTTGTTTCTGGTATTAACCCTATCTGTGCTAAATGAGTAACACTTAAAATACATTAACACCTTTTAAGTAGCAACATGAGAATTTAGATGGCACCCACTACGAATTTACTACTCGCTACATGATAAAAATCATACATTCCTTAACTGATATTATTTACTTGGGTGACCATGTTCGTTTTATGAATGAACAGACCTAGTTTCTGTCGTGTAGATATTTTCCCATCCCCCTCATTGCTGACAAATTTGCTAAATGACACAGCATTCGTCCATAGCTCTTTCACTGCCGTTGGCGAATTTGTAATTACCGATGCAAACAGTTTGGATTCAGATGAGACGCATAGTAACTCGGCATCTCGTCAAGATTCAAACTGCTTGAGGATAGGCATATTTTACTGTAGTTTTTATACTGTTTTTTTTTTAACAAATAGGACGAACATTCAAAACTTCAAAATTAAAACAGACGACAAATTTTGCTAACGACTAAAATTGGCAGTGAAAGAATTAACCCTTTTCTGATAGAGAGGCCTTTTGACACGTTTTCAAACAGAATAGATCCAGATCAGACGGATCCTGCAGGAGTCTGCTCTGTTTTCCAATGTAATAAAATATTTAAATACAGATCTGATTCTACAGTTTCTGCCACTGTGTTCTTATGTCATTATAAAAAAATAATCTAATACTCATGGTGTCATATTTCTTACAGGTAAAAGGTTAAACTTTAGTTTGCTACCGACAAGTAATGTTCTAATTAGAAATACGAGCTCTAAATCGGCCGCTCAGACAACGTCTTATTGATGTCTTTGTTTGCGACGTGACAGCTTTGTGCAGGACGAAAGTAGACTGGGCCGTCTGATATACTTTCGTTCTGAATTAATATGTTTTATATTTAATATGCGCTCGTTGTAAAATTACTTCTTGTAAGAAATAAGCACTCTTCATATATCAGTTTATTATGTCTTCAGCGATATGTTAAACAAAGTGTTACAAAACACAAATAACTGAACTGTGTTACACTAGATTGTAAAATTATAGTTTATGTAAACGATGTGAATGACAACGTAAAGGACACTGTATATCATATAAACCGTGGACTAATTTTAGCGCCAAGCTGGTATTGTTCTTAATTTAATTACACATCCATCAAAGATCTTAACACTTTGATAGGTCACCGATATTTGACTCACCATTCCGTGTTACAAGACCCGATAATAACCCTTTTCGTTCTAAGGATGAGTTAACTGGCTTTACAAACAGTTTGAATCCAGATGAGACGCCGAGTAACTCGGCGTCTCATCAGGATCCAAACTGTTTGTTACATGGTCAGTAAAAATTGTAACAAGTCATGGTTTTCGCACTCTTTATTTTTTCAACAGGAGAAGGATTGACACTCATCGCCGAAACGAACTCCTAAGAAAACAAGTCGACGAATACCAATCAGTTGGCATCATAACTTCTATGGTTTGCCAAATAGGGCAACAAGACGACTCAGAGAGATAGAATTTGGATAAAGAATGGTTACTGTCTGTCTATTCATGAGTGCCATATATTGAATTAACCCTTTCTCTTATGTAAACGCCTTAAACCATTCCCTCATATAAATGTGTTTTCACGCATTTGCAAACAGAGTAGACCCAGATCAGACGGCTCCTACAGGAGCCGTCTGATCAGGGTCTACTCTGTTTGCTAGTGGAATTTGAAAGATCTGTTTCTTTGCTTTCTAAGATGTCTACAATGTTTCACCTTCCATGTTTCATTATAATTATTTTCTCCATGAATATTCAGAAGGTATTGGAATTTGGACTAAACAAAGAACAGGGAAAGGGTTTAACACGCCTTTGCAGAGTAAATCCAGATCAGACTGCTGCTGTAGGAACCGTCTGATCAGGGTCTGTCCCGTTTGCTTATGGAATTTTAATATGTCTGACTCTTCAGTTTCTACTAATACCAAAATACCATGTCTGCATATGCCATTATAAAATAATCAGTTAATAAATAGTCATGATGTCATTATTTCTTACATGAATATTCAACAGGGAAGGGCCAATCAATGTAACCCTTATCCCGCTGTCCACGACCTGACTCGCATTTACAAACAACTTGTGTCCAGATTAGACCCCAAGTATCTCGGCGTATCATCAGGATCCAAACCATTTGACATTCGGTCAATAGTTTCTCAGAAGCTGAATCGAATTGGAAATAGTTTAATATTGCAGCAGATTCAATTTTAACCTTTAGCCTGCTGAGCAAATTATTTTTGCAGAACTTTTCACCTACTACATTTTCAAAATTCAAGCAATAATCAATGTAATCTACCAAAATGCAATCAGGATGTCAAACAGTTTGGATCCTGATGAGACACAGAGTTACTCGGCGTCTCATCTGGATCCAAACTGTTTGCAAAGGTATTCACCCAACCGCCCATAGCAGGTTACAGGTTAAGGAGACATTATTTTTTCTCAGTAGAGTAAGGGGTTAACGAGTGTCTGGGCAACATTCTCTTGTTCTTGAAGATCGGAACAGAGCTGTCTTAAATTTCAATTCATTATGACCAAAGTCAAGGAATATTCGACTTGGGATTTTTTCTCTGCGTTGCTTCAGTTGTAGCCTATCCTGTATTATAATTATATAGTTTCTCAGCCCTTATACGACTGTATTATAATTATATAGTTTCTCAGCCCTTATACGACTGTATATAAATACAATGTAACAGTAAAACCTCTCTGAAGCGACCGTCTAAAAGAAGCACCATTATGGGTGTTAAAGTCAGGCGTGGGGCTTAATGCAGGACGGAAGCTATGCAGAGAGCTCCTACAGGCATTTTCTGCATTACTTTCGTCCTGCATTAAGCTACCAACGACACCAACGTTAATTCATTAAGTGGTCTGTATAAAAGGATTCTACTGTGTATCCATCCTTTCAGAGTCCTATTAAATTATTACACATATGCATTCTTGTTACACATTGGTTAGATATTACAGTAAATCCTCAACAGAACGGCAACTCAGTAACAGTATCATTTCGATTTTAAAGACGGGTTCTGCCTTAGTCTTTTATCTGATGAATATTCATTTGAAACATAATTACATCGCTAATATTAATTAGCTTTTATTAAACAAAGAGGCAGTCGTGTTATAATCAATCAATCAATCAGTGGTATAATAAAAATGTACAGTGACTGATATAGTGTAATCAGATGACATATTATTTCATAAGCAAACAGGGCAGATCTTAGTTTAAACATATTTTATTTCAGTACTTACACAACGTCACAAATAACATAGACACATCAATACAGGATTAAAACGAAAGACGCAAGACTAAAAGTTATATACATATCCTCTGCCTGGGGAGGTACAATTACTAACGCTGGCGGACACGTTCGTTTAATTACAGTAGCACCTCTCTAAAGCAAACATTAATAGAAGTTGCCAAAGAGTTGCCATAGAGAGGTTCCATTGGGTTTGTTAGACTGTATTTTTGATCCACAAATCAAATCTGATATATCTGATTTATCAGTGTGCATGTTTTTAAATTGAACATACTCAATTAAATCAAAAGTACAAAGCTGTTGATATTTGAAGATATTGGTATTGGTTAGCTCCTTCATGAGTCGCCTGAGCTGTGCCTGCTCAAGAAACACGCCCATCAGGTAACGGGCTAATGCAGGACGGAAGTATTGCATAAAGCATACTGCGTCATCGTCTTCCTGCATTAACCCTTTCCCTGTTCTATATTTAGCCCAAATTTCAATACCTACTGAATATTCATCAACAAAATAGTTATAAATAAATATGAAAGGTGGAACATTGTAGACATTTTAGAAAGCAAAGAAACATATTTTTCAAATTATATTAGCAAACAGAGTAGACCCTGACCAGACGGCTCCTCTAGGAGCCGTCTGATCTGGGTATACTCTTTTTTCAAAGCGTGAAAACACGTTTATATGAGGGAAAGGGTTAAGCGATTGCTTGTTCAGATTTTTTCTTTAACCCTTTACCTCATAAATATTCACGTGAGAAATAACGAAAGTATGAGTAGGCCTATTTATTAGCTGCTTTTTATAATGACATATGGACACAAAGAACAATGCCAAGGCAGAAACATTTAAGTACAGTAAAACATCTCTATAACGGCCACTAAAGTACATCAAATATTTTGCGTTAAAGGCATGCGGCTGCTTAAAGCAAGGTGAAAGTAAAACAGAACGCTCCTATAGGAGCGTTCTGTTTTACTTTCACATTGCTTTAAGCGGCAACCTGTCTAAATACCAACTAATCAACACAATTTGGCGGCCGTCATAGAGAGGTTTTACTGTAATCACAAAGTCTGTGTGTGTCATATTAAAATGTATGTTAGTTCATGCCTAGTTGCATTTGTGAGTTTAAGTGTCTGTAAAAAGTCCATGTCACTTCTCTTCACAAAGAACAAGTCCCCTCGATAACCCAGGCGTAAAGGTGTCATATTTATCTAGACGAGACAGGGAACTTGCACCCCTTGCATCCCTATGGCAGCTTGATGCTCAGAATTGTGAGGGTAGTACTCCAGTGCTTTAATGCTTTCATTTTGAATATTTGTATAAAACAACATTGGCACCATTTATATTTAATTGCTATTTTTTTCAAAATGGCATGTGTCACATTCATGCTTGTTTGGTATTGGTAAACACTGTAGTCAAGTCTATTAAACCATATGCAAAATCACCAGACCCCGATCGATCACACCGCTCATAATGGAACATTCTGATCTCGGTCTACACTGTTTGCAAACGCGTGAAAATACGTTTATATGAGTAAAGGGTGGAGTCACACGTTATACCAACTCACAACTCGGACAATTGATATCAAAATGTCTTTGGGTTACACAAATGTACAATAGAATTTGAACACAGTAGTCTTAAAAGCGAGTGATGCATGTCAAAAATACAGTAAAACCTCTCTATAACGGCCACTAAATTACATAAATTATTTTGTGTTAAAGGCAGGTGGCTGCTTAATGCTAGGTGAAAGTAAACAAAATGCTCCTATAGGAGCGTTCTGTTTTACTTTCATCTTGCTTTAAGCAGCCACCTGCCCTAAATACCAACTAATTAACACAATTTAGTGGCCGTTATAGAGAGATTTTACTATAATACAGAAAGCTCCGACAAGAGCGTTCTGTTTTACTTTCACCTTGCTTTAAGCAGCCAGTTTTACTTTCACCTTGCTTTAAGCAGCCACTTGCCCTAAATACCAACTAATTAACATAATTTAGTGGCCGTTATAGATAGGTTTTACTGTATTAGGATTTAAGAACACTGTTAATTATTTGAATGAAGATTATGCTCCATTAGTATGTAAGGCCTAACTTTGGTTGATGGTTTTTAATTTAAAAAAACAGAGCAGACTCTGATCAGAGGGCTCCTCTAGGAGCCCTCTGATCTGGATCCACCCTGCATGCAAACGCCAGTATATTATTGTATCTCGCATTCAAAGTTTTAACACTTTATTCATGTACATATGACAATACTGAAGACTACTATAAACTTCGCCAAGAATTCCAGATACACACTGTATGATCGATGAAGAGCTATCCTAATTACATTGCATTTTACAATGATTAAAGAAACGTCTATCATTTTTGACAGTTGTAACACATGAAAAAAGGTCATGCATACCGATTGTGAATGAACCGCATTTAATGAATTAACTTAGATTTATAAATTTTAATAACCCTTAGCCTGCCACATATTTTTTATCATTCTACTCTCAATGAATATTAAACAGGCAAATCGTTACAAAAATATACAGGATTATATTGAAATGATTTCCTAGGCAAAAGGATAGAGCATGCAGGCATGGATTTTCCATGGCAAACAGTACAGACCCAGATGCGAGAGCTCCTATAGTATGCTCCAAATAATTATGCTAATTACGACTGATTGTATAACAAATCAATGGATCATGTGAGGTATGTACGAGTATGCAAATGAGAATAAACTCGCTAAGTTCCTGTTTCCTCTAAACCATGAAATATAGTGTCTAGTAGTGTCTAGTTCAAACTCAGTTTAGACCCAGATGAAGCGCCAAGTAACGCGGCATCTCCTGCAGATTAGAGATACATGTAATAGCCGTTGGATCATTAAAGGTTTGATACAATATTAAAGTCTCGCATCTCATGCAGTACAGAGATACATGTAACAGCCATTCGATCATAAAGGTTTGATACAATAAAGTCTCCTACAGATCAGAGATACATGTAACAGCCATTCGATCAGAAACGTTTGATACAATAAAGTCTCCTGCAGATCAGAGATACATGTAATAGTCATTCGATCAATAAAGTCTAGCTAATCCCATCACATAATTTATTACTAAAGGGTAGCATAATTTAGCACTGCATTAAGCTACCACATTTTTAAACAAATCCGGCATTATATTTCTTTTGAGTGATCATATTAGCGAGACTTTACTGCAATCATTAAAAATTCGACGGATGAAAGTTTGAGCGGGTGGCAATTTTTACTGCAGGATAATAGCAACATTTCTATGAGATTTTAAGATTATGAAATGTATGCCTTTTTGCGAGGATAACATAATTCGGTTGATATCTAAACAAAACCAGAATCAAACGCTGCGCAAAGCTATTTGTATAATGCATGTCAGCAAATATTCTCTCTATACAATGTCATGAAGTCCTGATATATATGCGATATTCACGTACGTTGAATAATGTTGGGCACATTGGAACATGTAGAATATAAACTCTCCTCTAACGTATCGTCTTTACTGCGTGACAGCAATATCAGACAATCCCAAGAGCCGAGCTGTAAATACTTGGAGCATTGATTTATCAATTCTCTTATTTCTCAGTCAAACGCTTCATATCTGGTACCCATTAGAATAACATCGATGAGTACCGGCAAGACAGGATGTGGCGGAGAAAAACAGTGTAAAGTAATATATCTAAAACGTTCCCCTATCTACTTCTCTGAAAAGGGCCTGCTGGAAAGAAACTTTTGATGCGTTTAAATCACCATGTTTCCTGTTTGGCATTTCTAACTTGCGAAAGACGTCTTGATATCAGTCAATATATCCACGTGCAATTATAGTCTCATGCGATATTTTATTAACTGCAATGTCATTTCAACTAGTTTTGATCCATGCTTTTAAAACTTTTTAGTTGAGTCTGAGTTCGTTCTCAAGTTTTTGATTGGTCAGATTTGAGCCTTTGGCTCAAATCTGACCAATCAAAAGCTTGAGAACAAACTCAGACTCAACTAAAAATCTTTATAAGCATGGACCCTGATCCAGTTAGATATTCAATGTCTCGGTTTAGCAATTTACTCAATACAAATTCCAGCATGCCACAAAAAGGTCACGACATTGTAACCTTCACTGTGGAACAACGAGCAAAATCACTGTCAAATAGGTTGACGACTGTTAATGTTCATTCATTAAATTGTAATCAGTAGACACTTTGTCAAAATGAGCGATGATTTTTTCATACGAAAATAGAAGCAGGAAATGCTTAATTTTATTGCATAATGCATATGATTGCAAAAGATATAAATCATCTAATACAGAATGGGGTTTTACTTACATTTTCGTTTTATTTTGATAAGATGTACATATATATAAGAATTCATGACATCATGCATATATGTATCAATTAACTGATGTTTGACCATGGCACAAACTATAGAATCATATCTACAATGTAACATTATTTCATAAACATTCAGAGGAGACCCTGCTCAGATGGCTCCTACACGGATTGTCTGATCTGGGTCAATGTGTTTGTTAAAGGCGACAATAGACGTATCTATGTAGGAAAGGGCTAAAATATGCTTTAAAATATAACATGGGGCATGACAGTTATAGTTTAGATATGTCACGTGTGTAATGCTTTTCTATCCACGTGATCAACATAAGTTTTTACCTCATGATTTATTTTGCAAATATATATCGCTTCATCATCCATGGACTGCATTTTATAGTGGTACCTAAACAATGATGAACGTTTGGCCATTTCAGAAACCGTAGAATCAGATTCATATTATACAATAAGCTAACTGAGTACACCATCATCGGGCGGCTTTTACAGGAGCCGTCTGATCTGGGTTACTCGGTTTGCAATTGGGTTGAAAGGTGTTTATATCAGGAAAAGGGAATAAATAATGTAAAAAGTACTAAATATAGCACCAGAGCACCTAAATGCATGTTGCCAGGGTGTATGACGTAATAAAATAGGTTATGTTTCAAAAGGTCTTTATTTTCAGAATGAGTTTAATGTTAGAATTTCAAACAAAATTTTGCATGCTGGTACTTTGTTTAATCTTGCTGCATGTGTGTTACATAATTTAAGTAGTTCTGTCTTTCTGTACAGTGACCAGCTTGTTCAGGTACTTCTTTGTTGACGTGATTTCTGATATGGGTGTACACTGTTTGTGGTACCATTGAACTCCTTTGCACAAACTTGAAGAGTTTCATTCATGTGTGTACCAATGTTTTTACAACTGACTATATTTATTTCCATCGTATATTAATGAAATTATTCAAATCATTATCTTTGTTCTAGCATGCCATGCTTCCTACTCGTTGAAAACTCTACAATAAACGCATATTTTCAATAACATCATAAAACTTGGCATGTGTCATGTTCAATAATTATTATAAAGATTGTCATTTTTAACTTATATCGGAAAATGCCCTATGATAAAAAAAAACATTTTCATCGATACTTATAAGTTTTGAATAACAATATTATTGGCATATGTCGAACAGTTAACGAAACTGAAAAACCCAGCCCGAAAAATTACTAATATATTGCCGAATAAAATCGGGTATTCGATATCAAACACATAAAAGTTTTGTCTTCGGCGTTTATTCGATTGGTTTTCTTATGATATGTATTTCTTTTCAGCAAATGATTTATTTAACACTTTCCCTCACATAGACGTGTATTTGCAAAAAGAGTAGACCCAGATCAGACGGCTCCTATAGGAGCCGTCTGATCAGGGTCTGCTCTGTTTGCTAGTGGAAATTGAAAGATCTGTTTCTTTAGTTTCTTAAATGGCTACAATGTTCCACCTTCCGTATTTCGTTATAACGATTTTCTCATGACTTTTCATTAGGTATTAAATTTGGAATAAACATAGAAGGGGGAAAGGGTTAATTTTTAGGTAACGTTGCCAGTAGAGGCTATCACTTTAACAACTCATCTTACTTCTGACAGCAAGTGTGTCGCCGCCCTTAAAGGCAGCTCTTCGTTTTCTTCACTATATCCTTCACTGTCTGTTTCAATTATCACCAGGAAACGACCTATCAATTATGAAGTTATGCATATTGTTTTTATGAGTAAGTATGAGCCACAATACTAAAATATATATTAGGGGCTATGTAAACAGAGCTATCTATAACTCACTCGCTTTGGATGACAAAGCAATTATTTGATTCAATGCGAGTTTTACTCTTTAACTTTTGCTACTAGTGTGCTTGCACTTGCAAACAGCGTAGATCCGGATCAAAGGGTTCGTCTAGGAGGCCCCATCAGGATCAGGATCTGCATTGTTTGGCATTCAAAATTCCTCAAACATATGTAACCCTCATCATTAAACTGTGTATATTCAACATTCAAGTGATTAAATATATAAATCTCTGTGGAAAACCCCTCACCACAAAATCAATCACTGTGGTAGTGTTATAGCTACAGTCACCATTGGGCGTATACGTTTGTAGGTGTTGGGTCTGTGTCAGTCACCCTACTGCCAAGAGTCCGGTCAGTCATTTTGATTCATTACAACAGGCAAAAATTAAGGTTATAAAATGTAAGCAACAAAACCTACTATCAAACTAAGACTTGCATGTGTTCCTGCTCGGCTATTTACTTTACTTGAATGTAATACAATGAAATCCCTCTAAAGACACCACTTTATGAATAAACATATATATCCCAGACAGCAGGTAATTGCTTAATGCAGGGCAAATGGAAAACTCCTGCGGGAACTTTTTGGTCAACTATACAGTCCTGCATTAGGATGCTTTAGCATCTACATTTAAGACTAATAATTAGCCCTCATGTGATGATCGCTTTAGATGGGTAATACTGTACCTAAAACAGTGCCAATGTACCACTGAGAAAACCTAATGTCATGTCATATGTTAGGCTATGTTAGGCTAAAACAAGTAACAGCTTCAACACACATTCTAAAATATATATGTATACTTTTGGTTTCAGCAAGCGTTTAAAGCGGTTTCCCTCTGGCAACGCGTTTTGAAACCGTCCAGAAGACTGTTCCATGTGTTTGACATTGAATAACCCAATTCGACGATGTATAAGTCTGTATTTGGGTTGATTTTTAGTTTGGTATCTGTTCGAATAGGCAGGTAACAGTTTGTTGTACAACAAAAAATAAGTATCGATGAAAGGGGTTTTGTATCACATGGACATTTTTCGATATACGTTCAAATTGACAATCTTCATAAGAGTAATTGAATATAACCAATACCATGCTTTATGATTTTATTGAAAATGTGCGTTTATTGTAGAGATTATCACTTTTAAATATTTCTGGCAGTCAATGCGATAAGTCAACAATTTCTCCCCTGCTGTGACGTCGACCTGACGTATCCATTTAATGTATCAGGGCGCAATGCCTTTGTTTGCACACTGCGTGCCTGAGATAAGATTAATTCTGTATGGTATGTATAAGTCTTATGGGTTATTGACCAAAATGACCACTGATTAGCTTGTCCACTTTGATCCACGCATGTTTACTCTTCAATTTCCCACCCTGTGTGTTATTGCGTTTATACGGCTCTAAAGCTGATATAACTGATAGCATGTGAAATGGGTACATACCCCAAATTGTTGAGTTTACAACGCTTTAACATTTAATCTGCTGACTACATTATAGTTAGTAGAAAATGTTGTCTGTTCAGTTTTCAAAATTGTTTTTATCTCGCATTTCTTTTTTTTAAAAACATATCAGAGCGTCAAACAATTTGGACCCTGACAAGAAATTTGTTTAACCTAAATTGTTTGCAGAGCTGGGTCCGCCGACAAGCAGGTAAATGGTAGATTATCCAGTTTTACTTACAGTGGTATTCGCTTACTTGATTTTGACTTGGGTCAGACAGAGACTAAGTGTGAATATATCAGTTCAAAATAACTGATTCTTCACGAAATAGTTTCTATGGACGATAGACCTATGCAAAACCACGAAGTATACGAGGAGAAATGGACCAAATACAATGAGCTGCAATAAAAACAAAACCATGCGTTTATTTGGATATTAGCAGCATATGCTTAACACTTTACCTTATGAATATGTATGCGAGAAATAGTGACGTCATGATCATTTATAAGCTGAAGTCTTATATAATGGTAAAAGGACACATGATGAAATGACTATGACAGCTATTATATCATATCTATATGCTTACACAAGCTATGGTAGGCGCCGTCTGGTCTGGATCTACTCTATTTGTTAAGGCGCCAAAATTTAGCTCTATCAGTTTAGAGATTGCTCATAATACAAAACAGTTAGCGTTTCTGAAAGTTGGTTGCTCTTTCCTAGTCAATTAGCTCACCTCTTGAGATCAATTGTTTTTGACATATTGCTTCTAGTTGCAACATTGTGACATGAGCAGCCCTTGGAAACAGACTAGGTCAGTAAAACGCAATATAATAGGTGACCCTTAATAATATAAAACTTTAACCATTTACTTCATACAAATGTCCTTTCATGCATTTGTAAACAGAGAAGATCCAGATCAAAAAGCCTCTGCTGGAGATGTCTCATCGGGGTCTGCTGTATTCGCTTATTGGGTTATATAGATAATGAGTAAACAGTTTTTGTCTTGGCCTAAAATTCCTTTGAAAAGTTCCCATTGTCAAAATTAACCCTTTCCCTCATATAGACGTGTTTTCACGCATTTGCAAACAGAGTAGACCCAGATCAGACGGCTCCTAGAGGAGCCGTCTGATCAGGGTCTGCTCTGTTTGCTAGTGGAATTTGAAAAGATCTGTTTCTTTACTTTCTAAAATGGCAGCAATAACCCACCTTCCATATTTTATTGTAACTGTTCTGTCCATGAGTCTTCAGTAGGTATAAAAATTTGGAATAAATGTAGAACAGGGAAAGGATTAAGTTAATGTATATGCATTAAATGATCAATTCACGTATCAACGTTCTTTAGCGAAAGGGTGAGAGGAGAACGACCAGCGTGCTTACACTAAGACACGTTGTTATGAAGGCTATTTTTAAGTATTTCGAAAAGAAAATGCCATTTGGCGTCTATTATCACCCCGGAAAAACATGACTCCCAGGGTCTTCGATGGTTTGTTTACCCCACACAAAGAAATATAAGAACATGGCAACTTAGTTGTAGAATACAATATAGAACATTTGTGCAAAAGTGTGTTGTTGCTTTTTTATTTTCGTAAAGAAAAAGGCACTACCCTTCAATACAGTAATATATTTATCTCTGCTAAAATGTACAGGTACATTGCATTTAGGTTGGCTTCAACTGAATTATACTATCATTACAAAAAGGATCGAGGGTCCGAGGCTATAAAATATGTGAGTCTGAGTCTGAGATAATTCTCAGAAATCAGATTGGTCAGATTCTGAGCAAACTCAGAATCTGACCAATCATATGCTTGAGAATGATCTCAGTCTCAGGCAAAAAGTTTATAACCTCAGGACCAGAACATGTAGAAAATAAATTATTATACATGTGTGCAAGTATTTCTTATATACAGCGTTAACCCTTTCCTTCATATAAACGCTTTTTCACGCCTTTGCAAAAAGAGCAGACCCAGATTAGGCGGCTCCTATTGGAGCCGTCTGATCCAGGTCTTCAATGTTTGCTTGTGGAATTATATAGATATGATTCTACACTTTCTAGCAATACCAAAACATACTGTATATTCGTATATACACCATTATAAAAGTTCAGCTTATAGATATTCTTGTCGTCGTTATTTTTACATAAATATTCAACAGGGAAAGGGTTAAGGAAATGATTAACGTGACACGTTCTATTGGTATCTCATTATTCGTGTATGTTATACACGGGCTCGTTATTAATAAGGGCTTTATCTTATTTCAATGAGCCCATAGTTTCTCCATATCAATACTTTTTGTTTTGAAATTTCAACTGATAAGGTGCGGTCCGATTTGTAGTGTGTACATTGATGAAAGGAAGTATTTAGACATCTTGCTATGTTCAGCTTTATCAAATTATAAACATTGTTGCGGTTAGACCTAGAGTAGAAGAGTTTGTATTTCATTTTGGGCCGAGAATTATCCCATACCAAGGAAATAGTATGTGTATGACAAACATGAATAGGGAAATCTTAACCACTTGCCTGATGAATATTCATGTAAGAAAACTTTGATAACGACGTCGTGAAAATCTATTAGCTGATATTTTATAATGGACATACTGTTTTGGAGATTGTTGAAACTATAATATAATCAGATCTGACTAAATCCATAAGCAAACAGAGAAGAGCCTTAATCAATTATATTTGCTAAAGCGTGGAAATGCGTTCTACCAAGGAAAGTGTTAAACATAATAAAGGGAAAGTACAGGCAGCTTGAGTTCGAAGGAAGCTTGGCCATACAGCGAGAAATTATGTTATGTTTCAGTCTGCTAATCATGACCTGCATGACCTTTTTAGAAACAGTTTGGATCCAGAGCAGATATCAATGAACATGGCGTGTTACCATGGTTCAGTATGCATGACACTCGTTCAATGGGTTCCTAAAACTTTATAAGCAGTATAAGAGTAAATACGGGCAAAGAAAAGAAAACAATTCACCCACATCGTATTGAAGGGTATCCGTGACCGTGCAAACAGTGTAGACCAATACCAATTAAGACATGTGTTACGTGTGTCCGTGCAAAAAGTGTAGACCAATACCGATTAAGACATGGGTTACTTGTGTCCGTGCAAACAGTGTAGACCAATACCAATTAAGACATGTGGTACTTGTGTCCGTGCAAACAGTGTAGACCAATACCAATTATGACATATGTTACTTGCGTCCGTGCAAAAAGTGTAGACCAATACCAATTAAGACATGGTTGCTTGTGTCCGTGCAAACAGTGTAGACCAATACCAATTAAGATATGTGTTACTTGTGTCCGTGCAAAAAAAGTGTAGACCAATACCAATTAAGACATGTGTTACTTGCATCCGTGCAGACAGTGTAGACCAATACCAATTAAGACATGTGGTACTTGTGTCCGTGCAAACAGTGTAGACCAATACCAATTATGACATATGTTACTTGCGTCCGTGCAAAAAGTGTAGACCAATACCAATTAAGACATGGTTGCTTGTGTCCGTGCAAACAGTGTAGACCAATACCAATTAAGATATGTGTTACTTGTGTCCGTGCAAAAAAAGTGTAGACCAAAACCAATTAAGACATGGTTACTTGCATCCGTGCAGACAGTGTAGACCAATATCAATCAAGCCATAAATAATAAGGCAATCTGTAACATCTGCCAAATGTACGAGTATCAAACTATCAAACCGGGCAGAGACAGTCTCTCTAACGCAGTTACATGCTATTATCTGAGTCGACACTGTTTACAAATCTCCCGTTCTATATCAGATTATCAAAATATTTGATATAACAATTTGCATGCACGCGATATGTAATTGATTGTAAAGTTTAGCCTGTCTAAAGCGACCAATGCATTGGTAAGGAAATGTTTAAAAGCAAGTGGTTGTTTAATGCACGTGAAAGTAATGCAGAAAGCTTCTATGGGAGTTTTCTGTATTACTTTCGTCCAGCATTAATCCTTTCCTTCATATACACGCCTTTTCACGCATTGCAAGCAGAGTAGACCTAGATCAGATGGCTCCTGTATGAGTCATCTTCAGGGTCTGCTCTATTTGCTATAGAATAATGTAGATCTGATTCTATAGATCCTGCCAAGGTAAAAACTCCTGTCTTCACGTTGCATTAAACATTCAGCTAATTAATACAGTAAAAGCTCTCTATAACGACCACTAAATTACATCAAGTAGTTTGTGTTAAAGGCAGGTGGATGCTTAAAGCAAGGTGAAAGAAAAACAGAACGCTCCTATAGGAGCGTTCTGTTTTACTTTCACCTTGCTTTAAGCAACCACCTGCCCAAAATACCAACTAATTAACACAATTTAGTGGTCGTTATAGAGAGGTTTTACTGTATTTATTGTGTCATTATTTCTTACATGAATATTGAACAGGGAGTGTGTTAAGCTACCACCTGTATATAATGCCCATAATTAGACCCTCCAATTATCTGGTCGCTGTAGAGAGGTTTACTGTATGTAGCTATAGATGATATCTTAATGAGGAAGTATAGGCAATGCATAACTCAACGTAAACCTTTCTCATGCTGAAATCAAGTCCGCTAAACCACTGACTGTACAGTTATACTTCCATCCAATTCGTTCAAACATTTACGAAACTATTTTCCTAGTGTCAAACAGCTTGGATCCTGATTAGACGCAGAGCTACTCGTCATCTCAATTGAATCTTAGCTGTTTGTAGAGAAGGATTGACAAATTTAGGGTAAATTTTAGGGGATTCTGCAGAACCTACAAGTAACATGCATTTGATTTCATTTAAATTTCACATTTCTTGCACCTGACGTCGGGTATCTCTCTAACTTTAGGCCCTACTTCCCGAAAGCTAAGCTTGGTCCTGTCATGAAGGTGGACCACCGAGACACATAAACAGAGATGTGGCGTTCGTAATACTTCTTATCAACTATTTACTTAATGGAGGCACCTTTTAGTTCATTTGCAAACAGAGTAGAATGAGATTAGACTTCTCCGACAGGAGCCATCATGTCATGGTCTACTCTAAAGTAACTATTTGTACATGAATGTTTGTCAAGAAAAGATTTAACATATTCTAGATCTGAAAGATATTCGCTTTGGAGCTGGCTGTATTTCGGGAATTCATATCGCGGGCTTGGTGCAAAACTATTGTAACTCCTTCACAAAGTGATGGAGTTACAATAATTTTGCACCAAGCCCTCGATATGCATTCGTGCCGGGCATGACAAGTCAAAAATATGTCGTATACTTAGATTCCAATTTAACACTTGTTGTGCTGAAAAAATAAAGTTTGCTAAAACACTGATCTGTTACAAGTTTTACTTATACCCGGTTCGTTAAACCTTGCAATAAACTATTGACTTAATGGCAAACAGTTTGGATTCCGATGAGAAGCCGAATACCTCGGTGTATCATCTGGATCCAAGCTTTTTGCAAATGCGAGTGAGCTCGCGCGTAACATGAGAAGAGTCACAAGTATCATATGTAACGTTTTGATTGTTTGATAACATTGGATACCAAACACGTGTGTTAATGAAGGTGGTGAAAGTAATCAACGTTAGTATGTACCTGTATGTGCATGTTACATGGTCTTAATGATAAACTTAGTGCTGAATTTACTGGTATTTGATAGTTGAGTAAAATGGAACTGAACAAAGAACCGTCGAGCTTATAATCGAAGTGAGCCACCTGATCAAAGCATCAAATTGCAATAATACGCTAGCATAGCGATGCTTGTACAAGCAACCCAGCACATGTTACTGTTTGAATTGCCGGGTATTATTACAGAATTGGAACTAAGAATGCGAAAAGACGTGTTGAGTTGTATTTGAAAACGGTATAGACCAAGATCTCAGGGTTCCTAAAGAACCCCTCTGGTCAGAGTCTGCACTGTTTGACATTCAAACTCCTTTGGCAAATTAAATATTATGTTGAATGAATTCTACTGTTCAACATGTATGGACTACTTCATTTTAAAACTTTAGCATTCAGGTGGTTAAAGGCTGTGTACAATGGTAGACAAAAATTCACTGAATGCACAAAGCGTGCCTAACCAATTAACTCATAGGCTATTTTAGATACAACCTCTTTGAATAAATCTACCGAAAAGGAGCATTAACTAGAGAAAAGGAAAAATTTAGATTTGTTTAGTTTGAAACCATTGTGATAAATAGAGCATTTAAACGGTGTTTGATACAATCATGAAATGACGTCAGAAAGAAAACACAGTGACCCGGAAACAGCATAAATCGAATGAAGTGTCTAAGAAGTGTATAGTTTTGCTTGTATTTGGAAGAATTAAATAGATGCATGAAAGCAGAAAATGGGTTTTATGCAAGAATAGCGTTAATACGCGTTTATTTTCGGACAATAACATCTGCAGTGTCCCTCGGGAATGTTGTTGCCAACAGTTCCTCGGGACACTGCAGCTGTTATTGCCCGAAAAAACGTGTATTAACCCTCTAATAAGCTGGTGTAAGTTAGATAATTAGCTGGTGTTGTTTTAAAGTATACAACCAATGTAAGTCTGTACCTTCGCATAACCTGCAGAATCATCTTCATGGTTTCACAAGCGTACAGAGCAGACTCTGCTCTGACATTGCCTACTTGAGGTGTCTGATATAGATCTTCTCTGTTTGCAAATGTGTAAGCATGTGTCTTTATCAAGTAGATCTAAGGGGAAAAGATGACGAACCGCTGAAACAAATTCAAATCAAACTTAGAGCAAGGCTATTTCAGTGAATGCAGTAAAGTTCTTAAGTTTTTAACCCTTTCACCGTCGCAGTCGCACAAATGCATCACGACAAATAGTGCAGTCCCTAATCAGGGATTAGGGACTTCACTATTTGTCTCAATCTCTTTTTCTATATATGTGCTTTATTCCTTTGAAAGCTGCATTCATTTCCTTATTTTACTGAATGATTTAACAAACTTGGATTGTAGACAACAATTAGAAATTTGGCGTCGAAAGGGCTAAGATGGTAATTATACTACACTCGATCTTATTCGCGTTTGCAAACAGTTTGGATCCAGGTGAGACGCCGAGTAACTCGGCGTCTGATAACAATCCAAACAGTTTGATACTCGGTAAACAGTTTATCAAAAAAATTACTGTTTACCTGTTCAATATTCATGGAAGAAATAGGAGCTTTCGGTGTCATTTTTGTCCTGCATTAAGCAGCCACCTGCTTTCAAGTCTGTTAATAAAGCCATGATGTCTCTTTAGTGAGACTCTACTACACTTAGACAAAGCGTGCATGGTTTGATTACGGCTGTTGTACAGTAATCACTTATATCGGCTGTCGTCACTTGGCTGTCATTACAAACAGGCTGGATTGATACCAGACATCTACTAACATTTCAAAATGTTTTGTTTTCTCCCTGATTCCTCTTTTTTTGTTCAAATTACAAAACTATGAAATAAACTGTTTTGCAGACGACGGTTTTCTTCTCAGAATGCCAAAATATTTAACCCATTACCTCATAGGCTATTTTAGATCCAACCTCTTTGAATAAATCTACCGAAAAGGAGCATTAACTAGAGAAAAAGAAAAATTTAGAATCGTGTCGTTTGAAACCATTGTGATAAATAAAGCATTTGCTCCTATAGGAGCAAATACTCTATTTATCACAATGGTTTAACAAAGTGACTTTTACAGAGTCGTCAAAAGTCGTCTATGAGAGAATGGGTTAAGAGAAACTCGTCTGCGTTACTCACTGTCGTCTGTGTTACGCACTGGCGTTACTTATTGTCGTCTGCTCCAAAGGTTTCGTCTGCTGCATTTCTGAAATACATTAACCCTTTATTCCATGAATATTCATGTTAGAAATAATGACATCGTGAATATTAACTAGTTTTATAATGACACTATGAACAATGAGGGAATTTATTTTTATTGTAACAGAAACTGGACCCTCATAGCTATGGTTTCATGACTAACCAGAGCATACGCTAACCAGACAGCCATCTGATCTGGTTTTCTACTCTGCAAAGGCGAATAAAGGCATACATATGTAGCAAAGGGTAAAATATCATTTTATTCGTCGTGTTATCAATTACGACCTGTTAAGTAATCTATAGGGATCTTTGAAATTCCAAAATTATTTACGGGTATCTGCTTGCAATTGTTTTTTTGGGGGGATATGTCTGTAGAAACTAGAATAGTGCAGGAGAAACGTTGATGATTTGTTCAAACTGTTTGGATCCAACTCTTTGAATCCTTGATATCTGTTTGCAAGTAAAAGTGGAACAATATTCTTTTTTAGAATAGCAGCAGAATACATTTTCCGACCATAACCCTTTATCGTATACAGACACTTTGGCAAACAGTGTAGACCTAGATCAAACGGCTCCCACTGGGACCGCCTGATTCAGGATCTACTCTGTTTGCATTTGGAATTACATTGATCTGAAACTGCAGTTTCTACCATAGTAAAAACATACTGTGTTCGGCTAATGAATATTAATGATGTCATTTATTTACTTCTTACATGAATATTCATCAGGTAAAGGGTTTAAGTATATTACGCTTTATTGTACAGTAAAACCTCTCTAAACTGGAATCATAGTAGGGAAGAATTATATACTTTTAGGCAGGTGGCTGCTTAATGCAGGGTGAAAGTCATGCAGAAAGCTCCTAGAGGAGCTTTCTGCATGACTTTCACCCTACATTAAGCTGCCACCTGTCTCCAAGACCGATATTTATACAAGATTTAACGTCCGGTTTAGAGAGGTTTTACTGTATTAGCTTATAATCACCTAAAAGGCGTCTGTCTCTAATAAAGTAGTCCCTGTGTGGTATGTTTAAAAGCCTAACCAACCAGTACATTAATTTCATTATACATGTACATTATAGAACATTTTACAATATGTGAAAAAAGTGAAATTTATGTGGCATATCAATTTATATTTCACAATGTATTGCACTTTATTTCTGTAGTACATAACCTGCATGTACTAATCTGTCCTAACAACTGTACTGTTAACACTGTGATAAAAATAATGTCTGCTCAATTTGGGATCTGGTGCAATTCTAAATCATTCTATATTATCAGCTGAGTATTAACCCTTTCCCTCATATTGACGACTTTTGACGACTCTGTAAAAGTCACTTTGTGAAACCATTGTGATAAATAGAGCATTTGCTCCTATAGGAGCAAATGCTCTATTTATCACAATGGTTTCAAACTACGAAATTCTAAACTTTTCCTTTTCTCTAGTTAATGGTCCTTTTCGGTAGATTTATTCAAATACATGTAGGTTGTATCTAAAAATAGCCTATGACGTAATGGGTTAAACAGCTTGGGTAAGACGTCGAGTTACTAGGCGTCTCGTCTGGATCCAAGTAATTGCAAGTCGGTCGTGAATAGTGGGAAATGGTAAGAAAAATGCTAAGTAATGAGTAGATTGGTTTGTGTTAGCAAGGAATAAATGGATGTATGGCCGGTGTACATGAGCTGTGTCTGACACACACACAACACATACAATACACCGTGCGCGCACGCACGCACGCACGCACGCACACGCACGCCACGCCACACACGCGGGCACCATTTTATTACCAGAACAAGCTGAAGCAAGAAATAGCATAAAATGCTAATTTGGCATTTCTTGTCTCGTGTCTTAATTACTGTTTTGGTAATTATAAGGTTCCTAATTGAGACTATAAAACTGGTAATTCCCGGACCCAGAACTATCCTGAAGATATGGCCGACTATCTCCTACAAGTAAAACACACTAAATAATGAGAAGATCATTAAGAGATGTGTGTTTTTTGCATGTAACACGTGATACGTTCCGCTCAATATCCAGCAGCACAGGCCATAAAACACAATTTGTTGCTAATCATAATAAATAGATACTTGTTACCCTGAACTTCTAACCCCTGGTCTCCCGGTGTTTTACGGATCCATGGAAATTCCTGACTCTAAACCGCCTGGAAAATGACTTAGTTCTGAGCATTAACCTTCAGCACTCACGTTCATGATAGATTTGGCAAACAGTGTGGATCCAGATGAGACGCCCATCAACTCGGAGTCTCATCTGGACCCACACTGTGTGTCACTAGTGTTTCTGACAATATATGTATGAAAGCAATGTATCATGAGTACTGAAACAGACGATACTATTTGCAGACAGCAATTGCTAAGAGTTCAGAAGGTTGGAAGTAATGGGTGTTTTAAAAAAAATGGTTTGCAAATAATGCGAATCAAGACAAGACTTGGTACCTATCCAGGTTCCATAGTAATCAGTACACAAACAAACAAACAAACAAACTATTACTGATATTCAGTTAAAAACAACTGATTTTAATACAAATGCAGACATGCTTAAAACTAAGGAGTTGGCATATTCAGCAAACACACTACGTTCAATCTTAACAAAATACAACCGTCATTCCTGTACGTTCTACGTAAATGGCTTAAGGTATCCGAACTAGAATTCAACCGATATGTTTCGGAAACGATCGATATCGATGTCGTAGTCGCTCGTAAATTACGTTGAATAGTGTCGGCGAGGCTCGGTACATTCAATGTTGTTCCCAAACTTGTCTCCGACTTTGCGGTGGGATACCTAAATGTTTTGTTGTTTTTAGATTCAGCAATGAAGCTTGTAATTTGCCAAAATCCACATTAATTGCATTTTGTGCATGTTTAAATATATAGACAAAATAAACATCCACATGAATACACAATGAAGCTTACCTTTCAAACCATGTATATTCATGACAGACTACAGGAGTCGTCTGATCTGGGTCTATTCTGTTTGCAAATGCGTGCAAAAACGTTTTTATGAAGGAAGTGGTTAAACCAATAATTACTTCACCCCCGCAAGAAAACATAAACCAATGTAAGTAGATGATATCCACTGTGTTATGTAGCTTTATTATATTTATTGGTGTCAAATAATAATTAATAAACCCAATACACGTGTGTCGGCTCAGCTTGCTGTAAACAAAACCACACTAAACCCTCTCTACAAGGAACACAAAAAGCAGGTTCCTGGCCTTTGACTCTGTCGCTGCCAATCTCGTATCTCTGATTACTTTGAATCTAGGGTCCATGCTTATAAAGATTTTTAGTTGAGTCTGAGTTTGTTCTCAAGCTTTTGATTGGTCAGATTTGAGCCAAAGGTTCAAATCTGACAAATCAAAAACTTGAGAACGAACTCAGACTCAACTAAAACGTTTTATAAGCATGGATACAGGTGAGACTCCAAGTAACTGGGACCCAAGCTGTTTGTTAATGTGGTAATGTGTTTTTTTATAAAAGAAGGGAAAAGAAAATTAAACAAAAATGAAGAAAATTACTATTTTTTTCAGACGACAATAATTGGAAGCCAAGTGGTTATTTACACAGGACAAAAGTTATGCACAGTTTTCACAGGATCTTTCTGTATTACTTCCTTCCTTCATTAAGCAGCCACCAACTGTTTTTACAGATATCCATGTTTATTACATGTATTCAGTGACCACTTATCACTACAGAAACTCCTTTCATCAACTGTAAATGTCTCCCCTCTAAAAAGTGTGATTATTCGAATGGCACAATTAATGTTGCTTTTAGAGTCCATATAAAGATTCTCTTTCGATGTTTACATTTTAATTGAAGCCTATTTTTCAATGTCTGTACAGAATTTAATCTTTATAAATGCCATGTCAAATTCTAATCAACATTTGGTTTCGTGGCACAAATACGAACGCAAGAAAATCCGAATGACGCATAACGTTAATGATGTCGCTGTTAAGATATATGAATAAAAGAAGGAAATATAAATTGAGATCAAGTTGTGGGAAGACGTGTAATGAGAAGATTTTTAAGTTGTTACTTTCAAGCTTTGTAAGGGATATCATGAACACTTCCTGCAACCATGAATAATCATGTAAAACTAATTACATCAGTAATTATAACCCTTTCCTCCATAGGCTATTTTTAGACACAATCTCTTTGAATGAATCTACCGAAAAGGAGCATTAATTAGAGAAAAGGAAACATTTTAGAATTTTGTAGTTTGAAACCATTGTGATAAATAGAGCATTTGCTCCTTTAGGAGCAAATGCTTTGTTTATCGCAATGGTTTCAATAGGTGAAATTTACAGAGGCATAGAAGAGTGTATTTATGGAGGAAAGGGATAATACAATACAATATAGCCATTAACTATAATGATATATGAACACATGGTTTGTTTTGGAAATGACGGAAAGTGTACAATCCAATCTGTATAACTCAACAAGTATATGGGTCTGATCTGTTTGCAAATGCGTGAAAGGGCATATCTATGAAGAAAATGGTTAATATTGTTAGTTTAAACATACTTTATTTCCAAATACATGTATACATACAAGAACATAATACTGAACATAGTCATTTTGAGAAATAAGATTGGATTGGAAGCAAAGATTGCTTATATAGATCCTCTCCCGAATAATGTTGTTCAATGGAGAAATTAAATTAAGTTGAAAAAACCATATCCGCTCAAACTCTGTTCATCATCAACTTTAACCCTTTCCCTGTTCAATGATCAATTAATCATGTGAGAACTATTGACCTAGTGAATATTTATTAGCTGACGTTTTATAATGACAGATGAACACAGGACAGTTTGACTTAGGCAGAAGCTGTAGAATCATATCTATATTAGACTATAGGCAAACAGAGCAGACCCTCATCAGATTGCTCATATCGGAACAGTCTGATCTTGGTCTACTGTGTTTGCAAATGCTTGACAAGGCGTTTATATGAAGGAAAGGGTTAAAAACTCACTTTTGATACGTTAAAACGTTTTGAGAATTTATTGACCGAGCGTCAAACAGTTTGGATCCTGATGAGACAAGTTAATCTGCGTCTAATCAGTGGTTGGCAAATGCATGTCAGGTCGCTCTTCTTACATGTAGCAGGCGAACAGTCTGTGCATGAATTAGTTTGCTTTTTTTCTCCGTTATCCGAACCAGCAGTATGTAACGGTAACTTTGGCAGACTAATAATGCAGGGTGACTTTACACAGGCTTCTATTGTTTACTAGGATTGAGTAATTGTATATCAGCTCTCATTACCAAATTTGAAAAGTGTATGCTTCAAACAACAGGTAACAGTATCGAACTAACGCTATGATGTATAGTTTGTAAAAAAAAAGAAACAATAGTTGTAACATTGACTGGGTCTGAACGGTTTCAAACTATATCCCTTACCATCATATAAACGTGTTTTCACGCATTTTCAAACAGAGTAGACCCAGATCAGACAGCCCCTAGAGGAGCCGTCTGATCAGGGTCTGCTCTGTTTGCTAATAGAATTTGATAAATCTGTTTCTTTGCTTTCTAAAATGTCTACACTGCTCCAACTTCCATATTTCTTTTATAACTATTTTGTTAATTAATGAATATTCAGTAGGTACTGTAATTTGGAATAAACAAAGAACAGGGAAAAGGTTAACTACAGCCAAACATATGGTGTCCATTCTCCACTGACTTTATTTCGCTCGTTTCAAAATTCAGTTTGTATGATTTTAATGTATAGTGCGTGTTTTATCAATCCTTTTTTAACTGAATGCATTGTAAATGTCTACTAATCCTCTACGTATGGAACAAAATGTGCATATAATTGTTCAGTTGTGCATTTACTTATACAGTACTTGCCGCGTGGCGCGATTTGATACGATTCTTTGATTTGAATTGTGCATGTACATGTACATATAACGAGTTACTGTACTAAATGTTTAAGTTACTAATAAGTTATGTTTATATATAATTATATGCACATGTATACGCTGAACATTACTGGGTCTATACAGTTTACAAATGTCTTTTAACTCGTTTTCCACATCGAAATGTTTTGATTTGATCAACAAAAATATCATTGATCATACGCTTCATCTTCAAAACGTTGGCTGATCTGGCACTACACTACTTAAAAAGCCCCGAAAACAAGTGTACACGTCTAGATTTATTGTTCTACACGTGGTTTGGAAAATGGCAGAGAAATTATTTGTACTGTGGTGTATTGTTGCAACTGTGGCCTAGACATAAAATACATGTAAAACATAACGAGCAAATACATTTAATTTCAAAGTTATCAAAATATTACAAGAGTTAACCCTTTCCCTCAGATAAACGTATTTTTTCACGCATTTGCAAACAGAGCAGAACCAGATCAGACGACTCCTAGAGGAGCCGTCTGATCAGGGTCTGCTCTATTTGCTAGCGGAATTTGAATAGTTATGTTTCTTTGCTTTCTAAAACGGCCACAATGTTCCACCTTCAAGGTCTCGTTGTAACTATTTTGTTCATGAATATTCAGTGGGTATTGAAATTTGAAATAAACATAGAACAGGGAAAGGGTTATGAGCGTGAGACGAGATGGATTCGACTGAACTTTTAAGTTATCAAGCGATAAGGCGAGATGTGTACAGGGATAAGGGTCCATTCACCTTTCTTATTTGTTCCTGATATTTGATCTGTTCACGGTTTCTTTCTCATAGTGATTACATGAAAGGTAGCAGGTAATTAAATGTTTTAGGTGAAACAGTCTAACAGGTGTTTTACATAATAACCCCCCTATAATACACCGTTTACAAAAAATATATATGACCTGTGAGCACCCGAGCCTTTAGCGTTACGCAGATGTATTTCTGTTGCCTAAACAATCCTCTGCTTTAAATATCCTTTTGTCAAAATCACAAACAATAAAACTATTAGTGTTTAACACTTTACGCAATATATACAAGCTTTTGATTGGTCAGATTTGAGTTCTCGAGCTTTTGATTGGTCAGCTTTGAGCCAGAGGCTCAAATCTGACCAATCAAAAACTTGAGAACGATCTCAGACTCAAATAAAAGTTTTATAAGCATGGACCCTGGTGTATATCAAGCAGAGAAGATCCAGATCAGACAGTTCCTGCAGGAGCTGTTTGATCAGTGCCTTTTCTGGTATAATAAACAATATAATATTGATCTGATTCTACAGCTTCTGTCAGGGACAAAATTGCATGTGTTCATGTGCCATTTTAAAAACAAACTCCATCTTATCAATATTGATATCAACTTATCTTAAATGAATATGCATGAAGTAATAAAAAAAAGCTTGGATTCAGATGAGTAACTCGGCGTCTGATCAGGATCAAAACTGTTTGACTATAGTGTCTCATACGAGTGTGGCATGATAAGCAATAGTTTCTCAAAGCTTGATGGGAAGTACAGTAAAGCTCATCCGATGCGACCACCTAAAACAGGTATAATTCTGGGTGGTAGAGGCAGTTGGTAGCTTAATGCAGGACAAAAGTAATAGGAGCTTTCTGCATTACCTTTGTCCTGCATTAAGCAACGACCTGCTTATAAAGACACCCATGTTTATTTATTAAGTGGCCGCATTAGAGGGGTTTTACTGTATTCAAAGTTTCACCAGATCCATTATTGAGCAGACATTATATCTTACAGCGGGATAAGGGTTAAATCTTCTCTCCTAGGCTATTTTTAGACCCAACCTCTTTGAATGTATCTAGCGAAAGGAGCATTAACTAGAGGAAAGGAAAAAAATAGAATTTTGTAGTTTGAAACCATTGTAGGAGCAAATGCTCTATTTATCACAATGGTTTCATAAAGTGACTTCTATAGATGAGCAAAAATGCGTCACTAGGGGATAATGTGTTAATTTCTTTTCACAGTGCCAAACAGGTATGGTCCTCATGGAATACCGAGTTACCTAGAGAGTTATCTGGATTCAAACTGCAAAAAGTATCACAACTTCACCCACAATGTGTTTGGCCCACAATGTATTTGACCCACAATGTATTTGGCCCACAATGTATTTGACTCTCGTTCAGCTATAAAAAAAAATGATGTCTGCTCAGTCTCTGATCTGGAACAGTTTTACTTACTTTCTATTCATTCAAACTTTTAAGAAACGACTAACCGAGTGTCAAACAGCTTGGATACCGCCGAGACGCCGAGTTACTCGGCCTCTCAGTTGGGTCCAAACTGTTTGCGTATACAGTAAAACCTCTCTATAACGGCCACTGAATTGTGTTAATTAGTTGGTCTTTTGGGCAGGTGGTTGCTTACAGCAAGGTGAAAGTAAAGCAGAACGCTCCTGTTTTACTTTCACCTTGCTTTAAGCATCCCCCTGCCTTTAACACAAAATACTTGATGTAATTTAGTGGTCGTTATACAGAGGTTTTACTGTATAAGAAAGTCACTTACAGGGTTTTCTAAATCTGTCAAACCTGATGTATTCAAAAAGTCTGTGTGTCATATAAAAATCCATTTGTTCATGCCTAGTTGCATTTATGAGTTTAAGTATGTGTAAAAAGCCATGTCACTTCTCTTCCAAAAGAACTAGTCCTCTCGATAACCCAGGCGTAAAGGTGTCACCTTTATGTGCATAACAAAGGGGGTTTGCATGCCTATATGGTTATGGCAGCTCGGTGCTCAGAATTATGAGATAGTGTTCCGGTGTATTAAACTTGATTAAAAATTACCACATAAAATTATTGGATCCATAAGAAATATGCTACATCGAACTGACTAAGGCCCTTACTAAGCCTTTAATAACACATTAAGAAATAATAAATTCATAAAAAATTGACATAGACAAGAAGAAAGTGTCCATTGCATTTTCCTACTGAAAAGCAGAACTTAGTTTTTAGTTTAAAAAATGGTTGCATCCTAAACAAAAAAATGTTCACAATCTTTTATATACCATAACGAAATAATACACATTTATGTACGAGTACGTATGCCTGTGTGAATACATCTGTATGAATTAAAACTAGCTAACCGCACTTAGAACATAAGAAATTTAAACATTTAATCGAAGGGAGATCACTGCTACAGTTTCCTAAAATGACCGTTGTGGAAGTTTGGTTATTGTATGTGTATTGTCTCAAGAAAACGGGAATGTCTCTCAAACCGAAATGTTTTTGTTAGTTTGTTTTTAAATCCTTTACCTGTTACATATGCATTTTAAAACATTTGCAAACAGAGTTGCCAACATGAAATGATGTAATTTCTGCCATGATCAAACGTCCCTTGTTCATACTGCCATTATAAAATTGAGTTAATTAATCATATAATCATTAATTCATACGTGAATATTCATGATGTAAATGGTCAAATAACCTGTTAACACTCAGTGACCTACGGCTACTTTGACTGGTTCGTCCATAGTAAGAATTGCATGACTTTTGCAAAATTACATTTTAACAAGTTAAGGAAAGTAGAATTCAAAGAGGGTTCTTCCGTATCAGATTCACCCCCCCCCGCCCTGCCCCCCCCCCACATCCTGCGTCCACACACACACACCCTGTCCCCACCATCCTCATCCTGCCCAAATAACCCCACACCCCACCCTGTTCCCACCCTGCTCAACCCACCCACCCTGTCCCCACCCGGAAAAATACGGAAGATAACCTTTTACTTCATGGATATTCATTTTAGAAATAATGGCATAATGCATTAGTATTGGCTGAATTTTTATAATGGCATATCATCATAGATAGTTAACCCATTCCCTCCTAGACTATTTTTAGATACAACCTCTTTGAATAAATCTACTGAAAATGAACATTTACTGAAAAAAATGTTTTTTCTTTTAAACTATACATGTACTTTTGAAACCATTGTGATAAATAGAGCATTTGCTCCTGAGGATCAAAATTAATGCTTTGTTTATCACAAACGTTTCAAAATATGACATTTACAGGGGCGTCAAAAAGCGTCAGTAGGAGGATGGGTGATGCCAAGGCAGAAACAGTGGAATCGGATCTGTATCACCCCATAAGCAAACAGAGCAAGCCCAGATCAGACGGTTCATACAGAAGCTTTCTGGACTGGATCTAATCAGTTTGCAAAAGCATCAAAAAGTGGTTCTCTCTCGAGTAGAGAGTTAAGCAAACAAAATGCTTATGTTCGTTTCTAAAGACGGCTGCTTGTAGAGGAAGCGTTTAAACATGACAGTGACGCTTATGGTGCTAACAAAATTACCCCTTCGCTTGCTAATCGCGTCAATATACCTACCTGTAAATAGTGAAGACCCAGATGAGACAGCTCCTGCAGGAGCTGTCTCATCAGGGTCTGCACTATTTACAAGTTGATTGTGCAACCAGTGCACTCCACAGCAGTGATTGCACAGGGAAATACTTGTACACAGTGAAGATATATGTAATTAGACGACAGGGCATGGGTAAAGAAGGAGAAATGTATTTTAAAATTCAGCAAGCGTAGGGTTAAGACGTATGTCGGGTTTATGCTATTTGGCAATAACTTTTACAAACAGTTTGTATCCAGATGAGACACTGAGTAACACGACGTCTCGCCAGGATCTAAACTGTTTGATACTGTCACTGCAGCTGTATGGGGAATTGGGTATATCTGATAGTTTGAAAATAATGCGAACAAAATTTTGTGCTTACAAACTTTTGACAAACATTCTAAAGACTGGACCAATACGAAACAAGCAGTTGGGTTTAGACATATGCGCTATCACTCTATACATCTCACCTGCTTAATTCAATGAATGAATACAAGGACTTGGTTCCAACTATGATAAATGGGATGGACCAATGCTCATCAAGATATCATCGGCGATTTCGTTGGTATCAATCGAGAATCAATTCCTCGTTTAAATGCAAATTGTTTCATACAGTTTAATATAAACCCTCGGCTCGTCTCGTGCTTTTGTCGTGCAAGAACAGCTGCCTGCTTAACGGCAATCGCTTTTAAAATTCAAATATAATGTATGGTGGCATATTTCTGTCACCACATAACCGCATAACGTTCGTGAACAGGTCGTTTTTACATGTGTTATTTCAGATAGTATACATGTATAATCATGCAAAATGCCTGTTATTGTCCAGTACTGTCCCAAAATAATCCCTTACTTCATTAAGATAATTCACAAACATACTGTTCCAGTTAACTAACTATAAAATTAATTGTGACAGTTTAAGGCACTAACACGACACACTTCAAGTGAAGATAATGTGATTGGTTTTCATGAATATACATGTATTCGAGATTTGACCTATCTTATGATCTTTTTCTAAAATACTTATGTGAACCTGTTTGTGAACGCTAACTAATCGTTTATGTGACATAATTATTAACACGAGCATGTTTCCGAAAGTTAAGTGGTTAACCCTTCGCTTGCTATTCACGTCAATATACCTACCTGTAAATAGTGAAGACCCAGATGAGACAGCTCCTGCAGGAGCTGTCTCATCAGGGTCTGCACTATTTACAAATTGATTGTGCAACCAGTGCACTCCACAGCAGTGATTGCACAGAAAAATAATTGTAGACAGTGATGAAGATATATGTAATTATACAACAGGGCGTGGGTAAAGAAGAAGAAATGATTTTTTAAAATTCAGCAAGAGAAGGGTTAAATAGTGGCAAATATATGCCACCATAATAATAAAATCCAAATGTCAAACGGTAATAACTTCTTTCCTTCTGCAACTTATCTCCACATCCTTAAAGGACAAAATCGAACCAATTTGGACTAGAATGCTTATGATTGAACTTTGACCGGTCTGTGCAGATTTGACCTTTGCTCCATGAATATTCATACAAGATTCTATCCAGTTTGAATACTTTTCAAATTAATTGTTGTATTAGAAGGGTATAATAAGGAAAAATACTAGCATAGCAGAGGAGAATCATACATGTAGAATAAAAACCAACAGAGCAAACCCTGACCAGGAATTGTCTGATCTGGGTCTACTCTGCTTGCACAGGCGTATAAGGGCGGGATGGTAGAGTAACATTCGCAAACAGAACGGGCTCTAATGAGACGTGCAGCAACAAGACGTTTCGTGTTAAAACACACTGTCTGACACTCAAGTTAAGTCTTTACCTCATGAATATTAAATGCATATTTAATTGGACGAATTATAAAGGAAAATTTAGCCAGACCTAAAGTGTTCCATAACCAAACAGAACAAATCCTCATCATACTTATGGCTCTATATATAGAAGCCGTCAGATCTGGGACTACTCTGTTTATAAATGTGTTAAAATGCCTAATTATGGAGTAAAGTGTTAACTGCAGTCAACAAATTGTAAGCATGCTAAAGGTATATTTTTACAGGTTCAGTACCGCCATGTTTAATCTTTAGTCTGCTAGACGCTTATCCACTATTACCTATACATGTATATACAGTATAACCTCTCTTAACCGGAATTCTAGTAGATAATAATTTAGATACTTTTAGGCAGGTGGCTGCTTAATGCAGGATGAAAGTCATGCAGAAAGCTCCTCTAGGAGCTTTCTGCATGACTTTCACCCTGCATTAAGCTGCCACCTGTCTCCAAGACCGATATTAATACTAAATTTAACTGCCGGTTAAGAGAGGTTTTACTGTACAAGTTTGGATCCAGATCAGTAGCCGAGTAACTCGGCGTCTCACGAGGATTCAAACAGCTCGACAGCCTGGTTGTATGTTTGGAGAGAACTAGTGAGCTTTGCATTTTGTAACTTTGTTAATCATTTGTTCAGCATATCAAAGTTTGATCAGTCTGGCACTAAATTGCTGGCTGTGGTTTGATAGATCGACAGGCAGATGTTGCAGTCAATGTGAGAACAATGTAATGCAATATTTTGTTGAGACAAATTAAATGCCGATACAATGTGTGCGGGGAATACACCGTGTGCATGCACAGAATATTTCGCAATGAAAGCTCACATATTCCCCCAGGCATGGCTTACAATTTGCCAATTCGTCTCTATGCTTAAAACCAGCTATTGTTAAACAACAGCTCATTTTTATTATCGAAATGCCTTTTACTCTCTCTCTCTCTCTCTCTCCTCTCTCTCTCTCCTCTCTCTCACTCTCTCTCTCTCCTCTCTCTCTCTCTCTCTCTCTCTCTCTCTCTCTCTCTCTCTCTCTCTCTATCTATCTATCTATCTATCTATCTATCTATCTATCTATCTATCTTTTTGACTTATATAAAGGACAGAGCTTGGATGAAAATAAACAAACAGTAACAATATTATAATGATGAATTTTATTACCAGCTTATGATTGTCTTACACGATACAAGAAATAAGTTTGACATATAGTAGATGCATATATAATTAATTGAATTTAGCAATATACATGTTGATACAGAGAATAGAATAATTTTGAAACACAGTACATGCATACGCACATTTAGATATAAAACCAAACCAATAAAAAAAATCCGAAAAAGGCTTAATTATTTCAATTTATGAATCTTAGCGACATGTAATAAAAGCATCTGCAGATGTCTCCATAACCTTAGAAATATGCCTTAATATGGTTTATTGCTGTTTGACTTATTAGCAAAATGTCACTACAACATATAAATTGTAATACATGTACATATGATACACATCGACTTGTATGTGAATTATTACCTTTTATCACATGAAAAGCAATGGAAGCATAAGGAATAATTCTCTTACGAAGGTGGTGAAATTGCCCTATTTATCCTATGTAATGTATTTGGACAGCCAGTCTGCCCTTTTCGTCAGTTTGTTAAACTTAATACAGTAAAACCCTCTTAAACTGGGCGTTCAAATTAGCACCTGGCAACGCATTGCAGGGTGCATTAAGCAGCTAACTACCTAAATGTATCTTAATTATTCTCTATCAGAATTCCGCTTTAGAGGGGTTTTACTGCATACTGAAATGAAGAGAGATTGTGTGGAATAAGTACAGTAAAACCTCTCTATAACGGCCATTAAATTGATTTAATTAGCTGGTATTTAGAGGCAGGTGGCTGCTTAAAGTAAAACAGAACACTCCTATAGGAGCGTTCTGTTTTATTTTCACCTTGCTTTAAGCAACCACCTGCCTTTTAACACAAATACTTGATGTAATTTAGTGGTCGTTAAAGAGAGGTTTTACTGTAGTCCAATTGCACGGATTTGCCCATAGCAGGTTAGAGGTTGCAACAAAGACGGTAAATATTTTATAAGAGCTTTCTTTGTTTCCTTGTTTTACTCATTTTGTGACAAAAACACTTAAGCACACACGTATGATGTATGTTGGATAATAAGCAATACTTTACAAGAAACCATTAACCTTTGTAATGCTGTCAATGCGGACTGCTTCCTCAATATCGTCTTTTGCTAGAAAATGTATTGAGTACAACTAAATATCACATTGAGTTGCTCTTGTGAAATCATACCATACAAATACATGTACATGTCATTTAAAAACAAAAAAACTTTGTATATCCATACTATATTAGTTGTCATCTGGTCACGACTTGTCGTCTGCAATACGTGTCGTCTGCTTCAATTTCATGTTTGATTTTCTTTCTTTTATAAAACACGCAGTCACAGTATCAAACAATTGGATCCTAGTGAGACGCCGAGTGAGTTGGTTGGTAATCTCATCTGGATCCAAACTGCGTGCAAATGTGATACCAGATTCGCCCTTTGTGGCGAGAGAGTTAAAAACAATGATATCATCTACTGGAGCATTATTGTCTTTATATATATACTGTAAAACCTCTCTATACCGGCCACTAAATTACATCAAGCAGTGTGTGTTAAAGGCAGGTGGCTGCTTAAAGCAAGGTGAAAGTAAAACAGAACGATCCTATAGGAGCGGTCTGTTTTACTTTCACATTGATTTACGCAGCCACCTGCCCTAGATACCAACTAATTAACATAATTTAGTGGCCCTTATAGAGAGGTTTTAGTGTATACACATGTATATTTTTTTAATTGATCTAAACAACAAATCGAACCATTGGTGCATCAAGGAGCTATGTATATGTACTTAAAGAATATACATAGCACATTAATGCACTATATGGGTTAAAATGTCATTCCAATGGCGATTAACAATTTCCATGATACTCTTGTGGATAGGAGGAAGCAGGTTAGAGGATAAAGGAGTAGCACAATCGTATAACAATGACAACTCTTCTGATTGTTTCCTCCTACAAGTGACCTACTACTTTGACGCGTTAAGCAGATGCTTTACGTGTCCTTTAATATTCTGCACTCTTCTGCGTTTTTGTCGTCTGCAAATATTGTCGTCTGCTTCAGTGCTAAAGAAGATATGTTCTTGTATTTCTTGTCAGAAACACCATCAGATCAAGAAGTTTGGATCCTGATGAGGTACAAAATTATTCGTCGTCTCATCTGGATCCAAACTGTTTGCACATGATATTATTTTCCCCATTATAATGCTAAAGGTTAGGAGTTGAAAAGTGTTCCTGTTATTTACTTTTGTTTCTTTATTCACTTAACCCTTTCGTTGCTGATGACTAATCTGTGATTACTTTGGCAAATAGTTGGATCCTGATGAGACGCCGAGTAATTCAGCGCCTCAACAGTATCCAAACTGTTTGATACTAGTATTCGTTTATATTTGAAATGTACGAGATTACTCGTAGATGAAAAATTGAAACAGACGACAAATTTTGCAGACGACAATTAGTGGAAACGGAATACATTTGTAGTTTCAATCGCGATTGAACTATATTGTATGAAGCTTTGGCCAATGTCAGACAAATCGAAATTAGAATGATTTTGTTACACATACACTTAAAGGCAAAACGAGCAAATGATTAACAAAAAACAGTGTTCAAGCAATTCCAGAAAAAAACCTCATGATTCAAAGATTCAAGAAAAAAAGAAAGAAACTTCGAAAACTGAACAGCAATTCACACAATGGGCACGTTTTTCCTATATAACTTCTTACATAAAGAATGATACAAGATTATATACATGTACCATTAAACAAGTGAATATGTTTGGTAATAAACAAAATGAAATTACAAAGTCTGATTTCAACATTTTCATAAAATGCTGTGATTTATTTTCATTTTTACATGAAGAATTAAAACCAGAAGAGAGATTTACAGAGTAATAATTATTGATTTAAACATATGACACGAACGTTACCTTTTAAAACACATTACCCCCCTAGTGACGCATTTTTGCGCCTCTATAAAATTCACATTGTGAAATCATTGTGATAAATAGAGCATTTGCTCCTATAGGAGCAAATGCTCTATTTATCACAATGGTTTCAAACTACAAAATTCTAAAATGTTCCTTTTCTCTAGTTCATGCTCCTTTTCCCTTTTCGGTAGATTAATTAAAAAAAAGGTTGGGTCTAAAAATAGCCTAGGGGATAATGAGCTAACCATATACCCCATAGATACGACTTTTGGCATGTTTGCAAGCAGAGTAGATCCATATCAGCCGGTCCATGTAAGAGCCGTCTAATTAGGGCCTACTCTGCTTGCTTATTGAATAATATAGCTTTGATTCTACAGTTTCTGTTATGATAAAATGTCCTCTTGTTCATAATGCCATTATAAAAATTCAGTTACATACAATTTATATTCGTAATGACATTACTCCTTACATTGATATTCATTGAGTAAAGGATTAAAAAAAGAAGCTGAATACTACATGAACAACTTCCGATCTAGATCAGTGAAAACGGTGTCATATTCAGTGATGTGTCAAATGAAGAATGTGACAATAAAAACGCTTTTCAATCACACAGTTGATTAGATACAGTTAATCCTGTCTTAAGAGATTAGTTAAGACAAGTCTAATTCTGGCTCTTTAAGTGAAGCAGGTTGTAACTAAATGCATGACAAACGTAATCTGTATTAGTTTTGTCCTGTCTTAAACAGTCACCTGCTTTCTAAGACACCTTTGCTTAATCAGTAAAAGGTCACTTAAGACAGGTATTATTGTACATTACATATATTACATATTGATATTACATGTAAACATATTATATTTTTCAATAACAAATAGCCGATTTCACGATCGAAGTGGCACGCGAAAATTTGCAAACTGTGTATACCCAGATCAACAACCACATCATTGGCGTGGAGTTTGATTAGGTTCTACACGGTTTGTCATACATTAATAATCACAATGCCTTAATCAGCACAATTACAGTTAACTCTTTCACTTCCAATGTTGTCAAACTACACCTCCAACAGTGCAGTCCCTGCTCCGACACTGCCCCTTTTAAAGGAGCGTCACTTTAATGTTCGCAAGGAAATTCCGAGATAACCCAGTTATATTCAACCTTTAACCTCACCTTCTATTCTTTATTTAAACCACGCATGTGGTTGTTGGAACAAACATCGTGTCCGATATGACTATTTTACATTAAATAGTACATTTTCTCATTATATTAATGACCACGATGTTGTTACAGGGGCTGTTTACACCGGTCCGTATAATGTCACAAGGAAACAGAACTACTGAAATATGATGTCGGAGTCACACGCACACAGTATTTACATATTTCAGCAAGTTCGTCCCTATGCCTATCTGTCTTTTACATAAAACATTTAATACTCAAGATGCTTGTTCTTTTTGTCATTTCTCAGTGACATATTTATTGAAAATTAGTTTCATTCCTACATCAAATAGTTCAATACAAAATACATAATATAGATGCATATTTGTAGATATATTTTGATCTAGTCAATTGGTGTAAAATGGTTTCCTTGTTTCAATTATCCAGACCGGTACAAGCTGAACCTGGTGTTTTTGTGTATACCCAAGTAGGTCAGTCTGTGGTAAAACAAAATACGAAAATGTTCGAAAAGGTACCATGACAGACTGTCCTGAAACACTAACAGGGTTCAACTTAGAGAGATCTCCATCGAGAATGTAAATACTTCGCCCCTAAGTATTTACTTCATAAGACCTTTACAAGAACTCAACTGAGGTCTGCATTGGTCTCTACATGTACTGTAGGACCTCTCTAAACCGGCCACTTTATGAATAACTATGGACCTATCTGTTAGCCCTTTATATACTCATGTAGAAATAATAACATCATGAATATCACTTATATAAATTTAACATAATTTTGATAATGGTATCATGAAAAGGGCAAATTTTGAACATGGCAGAAACGGAAAATTCCGATCTATATCATTTCATAAGCAAACAAAGGAGACCGTGATCAGCCGTCTGATCTGGGGCTACTCTGTTTGCAAATGCATGAAAAGGCGTCATAAAGGGTTAAAGACAGGTATAGATTGTAATACGGGAAGTTCATACAGGAGCTTTCTATATAACTCTAGTCCTGCTTACGCCACAATCCGTATGAAAATCTCAGAATTATGTTTATTTTTGAGTGGCCGTTTAAGACAGGTTTTACTGTTACAGTAAACCTCTCTATAACGTCCACTAAATAACGTTAATTAGTTGGTATTTAGGGCATGTGGCTGCTTAAAGCAAGATGAAAGTAAAACAGGAGCGTTCTGTTTTATTTTCACCTTGCTTTAAGAAGCCACCTGCTTTTAACACAAAATACTTGGTGTAATGTAGTGGCCGTTATAGAGAGGTTTTATTGTATTTCATATGTGAAACTCCTGCAGCGAAATCCAGTTGCTAATGGCGTGGATTATCACACGCCACAATTGGTCTGCAGAGAGTTTACATTTGTGCGGAGATCTAACATTGTAATTGATTCTTTCTAATTCCACAGACTAGCGAGAAATAACACTACATTAAGCAATAATCAATCAATGTCTAGACTGTTTGAACACAGAGCAAACATTGCATCCTTATCGTTGCGATATTTGTTTTGCCGTTACAAAGATAGTCAAATAAAATAATATGGGCATTGATTGGGCCACTTGTCAAAGTTAAATAAAAGTTATTCGATTGTGAAAATATCAGGATTCGAAAAAATAACATTTTATCCCAATCGCATGATAAAGACTAGTTGAAAGGGAACAAAAAGTCTGACCGATTGATTTATTAACGTTTCATAGAAACATTGTAATACACTTATGAGTAATAAGTGCTTGTCGGAATACAGAAAAGATAAACCCAAAGCTGCTCAAAATTAACCCTTTACTTCATACAGACGCCTTTTCTCGCCTTTGCAAACAGAGTAGACCCAGATCAGATGGCTCCTTTAGGAGTTGTGTTATCAGGGTATGTTCTGTTTGCTTACGAAATAATAGAGATGAGATTTGAGAGCGTGTGTGCCATAATAAGAAATTTTCTTGTTCACAATACCATTATAAAAATTCAATTAATTAATCTGCATACATGTATAATCTTTATTTCGTACCCAATAGTCATACATGAGGTAAAGGGTTATTAGAAGTAATTTGTCGCTAACGAGCTAAAAGTAAATCCAGCATCTATTTAAAAATCACACATTAGAATTGCAGGAAGCGTTTAGAAATCGTGAAAACCGTATAAATGGATTTCGTGTTGGAAAATTAAATAACAATCAATATGTACACTAAATTTACATAGTCTGTACTGGGTTTCACGCGGTTAACTCTCTCGGTAAAACCGCTTCGTGAATTCCGGAATCAAACGAGTTCTGTTCCTCATGACATGTCGTCGTGTTTTCCGATAAAAACAATTCAAAGTCTTTGGAAAGTGATCGACCTGTTGACGTGGCAATAGGTTGACTAGTAGATACATTGTCTCTACAGAAATTGTCTACTTTCTCATAGGAACACTTAACACATGTTCCGAGACTATGATCGGACTTTCTTTCACCTGAATCCTCGGTATTTCTTAAAGGAGAATGCAGAGAAAGCGAAGAAGGTGTCGGGTATTTCCGTGGAACTTCGTTTTCGGAATCGTACATGTCTGTTTCTGAGACGGACCAATCAGAGTCGCTGAGGTCGCACGTGCTGTCCTGTATGGACATGTCACTTTGGTTATACTTTTTCTGCCATTTCAGGTCCTCAATGGCTTCGTTAAGGGTCAGCAACTGCTTCATCAAGGACAGATCTTGATCCATCAGAGATGCCTGAAGATACATAAAGAGAAGAATATGAGAAATTGACAATTTAACTGACAAAGCAATGACAGTAGAACCGCTCTAAACAGGGATTTTACTAAAGATCAATTTGGGTCTTTTTATACAGGTGACTGCTTAATGCAGTGTAAAAGTAATTGCGAAAGCTCATTTTTGGAACTTTCCGCATGACTTTCAACTTGCATTAAGCTACCGCTTGCCTGACAGACCGGCAATTATTCTAGTTTTAACTTGGGGTTTAGATGGGTTTTACTATGTTGAAATTTTAAAATATTATAACCCTTTACTCCATTAATATTCATGTAAGCAATAACATCATATACATGTATATAAATAAATTGAATTTTAAAATGACATGTGGGCACTGGAAGTTTTGGTCATAGCAGAAAATGTAGAATTATATCTACCTTTTGGCATGATATAGATTTGATTCTGCAGCTTTTGGTAAAAACAAAAACATTCCTTGAAAAGTGTATACAGTAAAACCCCTCTAAACCGGAATTCTAGATGAGAAGAATTTGGATACTTTTATGCAGGTGGCTGCTTAATGCAGGGTGAAAGTCATGCAGAAAGCTCCTAGAGGAGCTTTCTGCATGACTTTCACCCTGCATTAAGCTGCCACCTGTCCACAAGACCGATATTTATACTAAATTTAACGTCCGGTTTAGAGAGGTTTTACTGTATCATTACAATATAGCTAACAAATATTGATGTTGTCATTATTTCTTACACGAATAAAGCGAAAGGGTTAATACAATGTGGATGTCTAACAGCACTATCACAAATGAAACTTTCTGCATGCATGGTTTTCACACTGCGTTTAGCAGCCACATGCCCAAAACGATCTGCATTCTTCTTTACTGAAGGATCGATTCAATGTGTTTACCATACATCGATGTGTTTTTAATACTTAATGTCATTCCTTGAGTGCGGGTTATTGGTTGAGAAATGCATTTGGGTTGCTTTGACTGTACAATACTACAAGAAATAGTTCATTAAATCCAACCCAACAATGTTTCTGCTCTGCACAAAAGTATCGATTCCAACCAATCAAACACTTGACTATGTCATCAGTTTGCCAGATATGTGAATGATAAATCATTAATGAGATTACCACCATAAAAGAACCTAAACTGGTGTCAATATCAGTTTAGTATACACAGCCAATCTGGCAACTAAAGGGTGTTAAATGTCCTTTTCTACCTGCCATCACCTATTTTTACCCTTTTATCTGTTTGCACCCGAAAACGTGTCAAATTCAGGGCATACACTGGGCAGTGTATCTAAACACCTGTCATAAAAGACATTAAAAGGGCGTCTGTTTCACACCTAACCGTAAATATATTATCGATCGGATATTCGATATATTTAAACCTATTTAATTCGGTATCTAGGTAACGGGTTCGCAGACAGGTCATAACGCAATGTTACGAATGCTCGACGGTGAAACACCAAATTTGAATACGCTAATCGAATTGATTATGACATCTCGGTTTCGATTACGACGACAGACTACCTTAGGGAATGCAATTAAAAGTGTCGTCTACGGGTTTCGATTTTATAGATAAACTGTTCACCAGACAGGGAAGAGGAAGCAGAAACTGTAACGCATGCAGCTTGCTACTTATATTACAATTAGTCGTACTTGACGTTTATTTGAGCACTTATTAACGTTAATATCAATCCACATCCAGGAAGAAGGAAGATATACCTCAATCTAACTCTACATATTTGCTCCCTCTTTCTCTATACATGTCTGTCTTTCTCGTTTTCTTTCTCTCTTTCCTCCATAGCTCATCCATAACACTATTTTTTAATGTTAAAATTATCCTCCCCTTCTCTCTCTCTCTCTCTCTCTCTCTCTCTCTCTCTCTCTCTCTCTCTCTCTCTCTCCTTCCTCAGTATGTCTATGTTTCACTCTCTCTTCTCCCTCTCCTCTCTCTCTCTCTCTCTCTCACTCTCTCTCTCTCCCTCACTGTAAACAAGTTGAATACAAATAAGAAGCCAAGTAAATCGGCGTCTCATCAGGATCTAGTCTGATATAAACATTTCAAGCATAGTTCGAACATTAACCCGTGAAATTGAACTCGGTCGGGGCTTATCATTTAGTAAGTAAATTCTAATCCTTGAATGCAAGATGAAACTAACAGTAGAATTTCTGACATTTTGTCAAAAGATGGACTCGAATAGTATACAACCCCAACGTTTAAATGTGCATGTAGCCAAGTGAACCATATATATTCATACTGACTGTGAACTGATCTGAATCCATTCTGGTTATGTACAAACGGTAGTCAGTTCCACGAGGTCCCTTATACAAGGTATATCGTGACAATGTGTCAAGCCCCTAAACTAACTCGCTGTGGAGAAATAATGTCTGCTCAAGTTTAGATCTGGTGCATTTTTAACTACTTCCGATTCGACCAAGCTTTTGGAGAAAAAACACTGTCTATAGAGTGTCGAACAGCTTGACTCCTGATGAGACGCCGGGTTACTCGGCGTGACGACCCATCTGGATCCAACGTGTTTGCAAATGAGTCAGGTCGCGAAATAAGGTCTAAATACAGTAAAAAGCATCTAATGCGACCAGCAAAAAGGGGCATAATTCACAGCGGAAAAGGCAGATGGTAGCTTAATGCAGGACGAAAGTTATGCATTAAGCAACTACCTGCTTATGAAGACAGTCATGTTTATTCATTAAGTGGTCGCATTAGAGGGGTTTCACTGTAAGCCATCCCGTTACTAAAGTGACCCCGAGCGACGTAGTGCAAATATCATAGGCAATATTTACATTATAGTTGACACCTTGACCCATAAATGTACTTAATTATCATATCTGACAGCGAGGCTTACGTCACATTTATATACATAGCCCCTTGACCAATTTATCGTTATCGTGCATATCTCAAATTTTCAGGGTTTCTAATCGTCTATATGTTCCTTCATACAATCGGTTAAATATTGAGTACGGTTTGAAACAAGATACGATACTATAAAACCCTTTTTGTTACAGTATCAGAAACCAATTAGCAATCCGGAAATTTCTTCATTTGTTTTTGTTAACGATACATCAAACATAACTAAAACCGGACGAAATTTTGCGTTGTAGCAATTTATCCCTGCTGCAGACAGCACACATGAATTGTCTTCATACGAAACTGAAATTAGAAGCTTTGTTTTTTATTTAGTCTGAAATTACAGTAAAATCTCAATTATTCGAAGACTAAAATGCGTATCATTATTGATCATTAAGACAAGGGCAGCTTAATGCAGAGTGAAAGTAATACAGAAAGCTCATGTGGGAGCTTTCTGCTAGACTCCCACCTTGCATTAATCTGCCACCTGCCTAAAATGCCTAAAAATGTCTAAACTCTTCTATATTAATATTTCTAATTTTACTTTATTCATACAGCCAGGTAGTATATTATCGCGGTATTACTCAGTAAAAGTAGCCCTGTCGTTAAAGAGCTATCAGTTGAAGAAATGAACATGTAAAACATATATAACTTATAAAGCATGAATGTTCATGTCAGAAATAATGACATCATGAATATTATTTGGACTATTTTCTTGAACACAAGACGTTTTGACCATGGTAGAAACTGTAGAAGCATATGTACAGGTGTCCAAAAAGAAAGTTTACAGTTTCATCCCCTTATAACTTCGTCAAATATTGAACTATACTGGTGAAAAATATATCATTTTAAAGCATACATACTCAAGTTTTTATTACGCATAAAATTTACGCGCTTAAATATGTAAGGTCGCGACGTTATGACGTCATTCAAAAATTTGTTATTTTCACGATGTGGCGTCTGACGTCGTATTTTTGTCGTGAAAAGTCATTATGAAATTGAAAGTGTTACTGATGTTCAAGCGTAGTTCAAATATGCATATAAAAGTGTGAATGTGAGTAGAGTGAGCATCTACAAGATGATAAGAAAGTTTGAAGAATGTGGGATAGAAAAAGATTCTCCAAGGTCGGGTCAACCATAGACCAGTAGAAGTAACGAAAATGTTAGCGTGCTCCAAGGCATGCTGTAATAAAGTCCTGAAAAATCCCTAAGGCGCACTTCATCAGAGACCGGTATTTCCAAATCTTCCGGGCATAATATAATACGAAAGGGTTTAGAACTTTTCCCATACAAAATACAAATCATGCAAAGTTGATCCATAACTGATAAAGTGGAAAATAACAATTTGTCGTTGAGCTTCTGACGTCGTCGAGAATTATGCGATGCTTTCCAAAATATTTTTCTGAGGGGCTATCTGAAGTCGTTTGTGTACAACTCAAAAACTAACGGACACATCTAAGCTCCATCGAAACATTAGGAGAAAAGTTTAGCAAATCAGTATAGACACATGTGCCAAGGTAATCAACTGTTTCAAAGAGTGTGCGAGAAGGGAAACTGTAAATGTGCAGACATCTTGAAAACGTCAAAAACTAACTGAATTGACGTCTTTTGGACAAAATAAGGAAAATTTAGTAAATTGTCATTTTTCTGAAAAATATATGAGTGTCAATCTTTAAAATGATACCAGCTAAAACTTGTATCCATTGTCTATAAATATGCACATTTTCATCGTTATAACAGCACATTCAGTTATTATACATAGGCACTGAAACTGTAAACTTTCTTTTTGGACACCCTGTATATACATATAGATGGTATATCATAAACAGAGCAGGTCCTGATCAGACGGCTCTTACAGGAACCCTCTGATCTGGGTCTACTTTGATTACAAATACATTAAAAGCCGTATCTATGAGGTAATGGGTTAAAGCAGGATACCCACTTTCAGATGATTACAACATTACATTGAGGTTATCAGTGAAACAAATGAGTAATACTGATAGTTGGACAGTGCGGACCATCTTCACTGATAAACTATAAATGTTTATAAATACGTAAACGAAAGTAGATTAACCCTTATTCCGACATTCGCCGCATGAATTGCATTTGCAAACAGCTTGGATCCAGATTAGACGCCGAACAACTGGGCGTCTCATCAGGATCCAAACTGTTTGACACCTGGTCAATAGTTTCTCAAAAGCCTGTTCGAAATGAAATAGTCAACATCGAACACGATCCAGGTTGGAGTATATATTACATAATCATAGCACGGTAAGGGTTACCAGCAACGGAGAGTGTGTGACTGAATGTCATAGCACGGTAAGGGTTACCAGCAACGGAGAGTATGTGACTGAATGTCATCAACGGAGAGTATGTGACTGAATGTCATAGCACGGTAAGGGTTACCAGCAACGGAGAGTATGTGACTGAATGTCATCAACGGAGAGTGTGTGACTGAATGTCATAGCGCGGTAAGGGTTACCAGCAACGGAGAGTATGTGACTGAATGTCATCAACGGAGAGTACGTGACTGAATGGCATCCCTTACGTTCTAAATTGCCCAAAGCCCATGAATACACCGATACCAAAGAAGACAATGAACAGTTTATAGTAACAAACAACACCAACACAGCAAAGTCTCTCTAACATGACCACTTAATCCATTATCTGATGAATATTCACGTAATAATTAATTACTACATGTGTATTCATTAGCTGATATTTAGTCTATGGTACGTGAACACATGGTGTCTGTTCACGACTGAAAGTGTAGAATAAGATCTACAGTAAAACCTCTCTATAACGGCCACTAAATTACATCAAGTATTTTGTGATAAAGGCAGGTGGCTGCTTAAAGCAAGATGAAAGTAAAACAAAACGCTCCTATAGGAGCGTTCTGTTTTACTTTCACCTTGCTTTAAGCAGCCACCTGTCCTAAATACCAACTATTAAACACAATTTAGTGGCCATTATAGAGAGGTTTTACTGTACAAGCAACCAGCGTAAACCCCTATAAGACAGTTCCTACAAGAGTCATTTCGTCTGGGTCTAATATTTGCAAAGGCGTAAAAAGTCTGGCAAATGCAAGTTTGCATACAGTTTAGATACAGCTTTTACATAGCGCGTCGCCCTATATGCTTAGGTAAATTGTTAGACGACGGGTTACCTGTATCTGGGTCTACACTGTAAACAATTGCTAATTTCCCATTTGCATGAGACGCGTCTCAAATTGATACTCGAATAAAAATCAAAGTACGTATTTGTTTTCAAATCAGTGAATAATATATACAGAGACACAAACAAAACATCATTTGTAAGTCAGTAAAGTCTCGCTAACCCGGTCACATGGTTTATTCACAGTGGGGTTTATTGAAGCAGGCTGTTTCTTAATGCAGAGCAAACGTAATATAACTCCTATAGGAGCTTTCTGCGTAAGCGTTGTCCTACATTAAGCTACATGGGTTTTTTAAATTCCAGAAGTATATATGTACTTCATTTGTGAAATCGTATCAGCGAGACTTCGTAACTTCTCGGAATTTATCCGGAAACGAGTAACCACCTATTTGTTAAACAAACATCTTCAAAACAACCAAAAATATCACTGGATTAACGTTTCAATGACGTCAGAGATGCTTTAAGAATGAAATTCCAACACGTATCATTAGCCATGATATTTTAATTCTGCCAAGTCTGAGAAATGCCAGATTACGATATAAGCGTTGAAAACAACCAGTGCATTTTGACATAGAACAGAGGCACATTGTTACTCTCGAAAACAAAATTACAACTATAGTCCGTAATAAGCACCAGAAATGTTTAGTAATGAGTACAGTTTGTATTCATGTAAAAATAATTACTGCATGAATACTAAACAACTGACCGTTTATAATGGTCATTGAACTAGGGTCTGTTTGGCCATTTTAGAAACTGTAGAATCAGACGTTTATTATTCCAAAAACAAATACAGTAAAACCTCTCTATAACGGTTAAAAAATCGTGTTAATTAGTTGGTATTTAGGGCAGGTGGCTGTTTAAAGCAAGGTGAAAGTAAAACAGAACGCTCCTATAGGAGCGTTCTGTTTCACTTTCACTTTGCTTTAAGCAGCCACCTGCTTTTTACACAAAATACTTGATGTACTTTAGTTGCCGTTATAGAGAGGTTTTACTGCATAGCAGACACTGACCGAACTTTTCCTATATGAGCTGTCTGATCTGGGTGTACTCTATTTGCAGATGCGATAATATGCATATCTGTTAAATAAATGACTAACGTGTGTACCGATGTATACAGTTTGTATCCAGATGGAAATCAGGATCCTAACTGTGTGTCACTCTCGTCGTATATTTTTTGTCGGCGACAATTACTTGGCGTGAAAAGAATTGAGGAGGATACAGATGTGGAAAGGGGCAAATTAGTACGAGATCAGGGGATACCGAAGCTAGAAACAACAAACACTCTATACAATGACCAGTCTGGAACAGTCTATAAGATTTTTCTGCATTACTTTTATTCTGCATTTAGTGTCGCCTGCGTTGAAGGTCTATCACAGTGCAGTCCCAAATCAGACGCCGCGCTTTCAAGTTTTGACGACACTGTTTGTTTCCAACTACATGTAGTTCTTTTTCATTCCTATGACATTTACATTTACTTATCTCAATTATTCATTTTACCGAACGGTTTTAACAAAATTGGGTTGCAGACGACAAAAGAAATTTGGCGCCGAAATATTTAAATGGTTATTTTAGAAAGGGGCTACTATTAACTGTTTATCAACCAACACGTGTGCACGTAGCAGCTAAATCAGATCATTAATTTGACTTAGAATTAAACTAAAAATAAATTCCCCGTGATGTTCGGGTAAATATATCGAAACACAGCACAAATAAGTTTTCGAGAAAACTGTTGTGAAGTTTGTTTGATGCTTTTTCGCTAAATGTTTACATTTAATTTTAAAAACAAATAAATACTGCAGTCTTACACGTTTCGTTTTGCCTTTGTGTATACTGTTAAATTACACGCGAGTGTTACATGCTACCCCACGCAGTGTCCGATTTGTTTGCCTTGCCTAAAGTTCTTCAAACATTTCTATTTAACAATTTAATTTCATTAAACTATTGACTGTTTGCTCACACGTGGTTTCTAAAGTTTGTTTCTATTCCTAGAGTTGCTAAATATTTACACCAGTCGGCACACCGTTAGATTGTGTGACACCTAGTCTTTGGTCCAGAATTTTTTAATTTATGCACAAAGATTTGTCCAAAATAAAAATTAGTGCAAGTCGCCTTCAAACAAGATCTAAACATATTGGACTGCTTTGCATTTAAACAGACAGTTTTAAGGAAATGACAATTGGTTGCTGCATGATAAAAAAAACAACAATACAGTATACCATCTCTATAGCAACCATATTGATGAACTAAATAAAACCTTTTAAAATGCCGTGGGCTAAGAGCTTCTAGGAGCTTCATGTATTATATTTTTGTTCTGCATTAAGCTACCACATGTCTGAAACCCCTATACATAGACCTCAGTTGTGTTGTCGGTATAGAGAGGTGTCACTGTAGCTGGGTATATTGCAATTAGTGTAAACCAAGACCAACTTTCTCTTCCAAATGCGATGTCTCTTTAAGTTCTACAATGTCTCTGATGTCTCGCTGGATTTTCACGGTTTGCAAAACCAGAATTTAGAAACAATAGATATATATTTAGCGGACATCAGTTTTTGATTGCTGTAGTCGGTATAGAGATGTGTCACTGTAGCTGGGTATATTGCAATTAGTGTAAACCAAGACCAACTTTCTCTTCCAAATGCGATGTCTCTTTAAGTTCTACAATGTCTCTGATGTCTCGCTGGATTTTCACGGTTTGCAAAACCAGAATTTAGAAACAATAGATATATATTTAGCGGACATCAGTTTTTGATAGCTGTACGTTGTGAAAGCCTTGCGAACGAAGGACTTTATTTGATTGTATAGAGACCTTGTTTGTAACCGACCGCAAAGTTTACTTTTCTGCACGGAGATAAACAGATTGAGGGTGTTAGAATGTTTGTCTTTTTTCCTGACTCATCCACAGCCAGGCGACGAACGAAACAAGCAAAAACACAGGGCACCCAGGGTGAAAATGAGAACTCGGGTAACGTAAGATAATTGTCTAAAAATAGGTCCAATACCCTGACTGATTTCCGCTGAAATAAAAGTGTATTACCTGTAATAGCAAATGCAGACAAATGTCATGCAATTTAGTCGCCTTTAAATTTGGTCACTATCGTTGTATTACCAAACGGTTCCGTATCAACATACATGTTCTATGTAGATATAAATGTTGGTTTTCTCGTAACTTTGTAATATTTTTGAAGCAGATTGTCGGTGATAATTTATCAATTTACGTTATCAAAAATGACCCTTTGAGAACCGAGCATCTATCGAGCATCACCGAGCATCTATCGTGCATCAGCGTACACCACCGAGCATCTATCGAGCATCACCGAGCATCTATCGTCTACAACATTTGTCGCTTAATGCAAAGTGAAAAACATGCAGAAAACATCTTTCAGATGGCAGTTTAATGCAGGATGAAACTCGTGCAGAAAGCTCCCAGAGTAGCTTTCTGGATGACTTTCATCCTGCTTTAAGCATCACCAGTCTTACATTCTCATGTCTTGATTCTCCTTTACTACTGGATATGTTTAGAGAAGTTTCGTTGCTTGGCATCTCGCCTTGATTAACCCTTTCCTCCATAGGCTTATTTTTAGACCCGACCTCTTTGAATGAATCTACCCAAAAGGAGCATTTACTAGAGAAAAGTAAATTTTAGAATTTTGTAGTTTGAAACCATTAGGAATAAATAGAGCATTTGCTCCTACAGGAGCAAATGCTCTATTTATCACAATGGTTTCATAAAGTGATTTTTACAGAGGCTTAGAAAGGCGTATTTATGGAGGAAAGGATTAAAATGTTCGCAGATGTAAATGTAATCTAAAATGCGACCCTTGTGTGAAAAAAGCGTTAATCTCTTATTATGTAAATCCTTTATCTAATGAGTATTCATGTTAGAAATACTGATTGTATGACTGTTAGTTAGTTTTACGATGGAATTATGAACAAGTTATGACCGTGACAAAAACTGTTAAATCAGATCTATATCAATTGATAGGCAAACAGAGCAGAACCTGACAGCTCATATACGAACAATCTGATCTGGGTCTACTCTGTTTGAAAATGCGTAAATGCTTGACTATCAGGTGATAGGTTATTGTCTGATTTCGTATGCTTGCAAGTCATTGAATTGCTTCCATTATTCAGTCCTTGAAGACCAAAACCATACGGTGCTAAATTTAGACCACACAAAGTAAAATGATAAATCAGTTTATTTACAATATTGTCATAACAGCGGATAAATATAGAAAATGGTACATGTCACATGAGTCGTTTTATTGTAAGGCGTTAGCCTTTTAATAACTTTTAATAATGGGAAAATTTGATTTTATAATAGATTAAGTAAACAGATAAAACTAGTAAAGAAGACAGGTGTACAAATGTATTCATTTGGGTGTATGTGAACAAAACCCAACCTACGTCAAACTCAGCGAAGATCTAATAATAGCAGAGAAATGAAAGTCACTGGAGATAAAAGATATTTTATGGTCGGGAAATTTGTTTAAAATTTTGATTATCTGAAACTATCAAAGTCGACCAGTGACAAACCGGGTGGTTTGACACATGTATAATTATCTAAGATTTCGTTGGATGTAAAGGTGAAAAGAGGAGTGAAAGTATTCGACAGATTGAGATCACAGATAACCTATCAATCCAAAAATAATTTCATTTCTTCTCTTTTTTGCTTTACAAAATAGAACTTGCAAATGTAAAAAGATGTAATAAAATTCGAAAGAAAAGAAGAATGGTAAAAAAAATGAAACATGCCAATCGCGAAATACGTCAATAAAAATAAGTATACAGTAAAACCTCTCTATAACGACCACTAAATTACATCAACTATTTTGTGTTAAAGACAGGTGACTGCTTAAAGCAATGTGAAAGTAAAACAGAACGTTCCTATGGGAGCGTTCTGTTTTACTTTCACCTTGCTGTAAACAACCACCTGCCCTAAATACCAACCAATTAACACAATTTAGTGGCCGTTATAGAGAGGTTTTACTATATGTACTTTATGTAGCTCTTTCATTAATTTTTAACCTCATAAATATTCATATAAGAGATAATAATGGTATGAATATTCATTAGCTCAACTTTTAAAATGTCATTATGAACAAGAGCTTTTCTGCCATATCAGAAACTATATGATTATATCTATATCAATATATAAACAAATAAAGCAGACCGTGATAAGACGGCTGCTACAAGAGTCATTTGATCTTCTCTGTTTGCAAAGGCGTTAATCAGACGGCTGCCACAGGAGCCATTCGATCTTCTCTGCTTACAGAGAAACACTAACCCTTTCCCTCATATAAACGTGTTTTTACGCATCTGCAAACAGAGTAGACCCAGACCAGACGGCTCCGATATGAGCCGTCTGATCAGGGTCTGCTCTGTTTGCTAATGGAATTTGATAGTTCTGTTTGTTTCTTTACTTTCAAAAATGGCTATACTGTTCCATCTTCCATATTTCATTATAACTATTTTGTCAATGAATATTCAGTATAGGTATTGAAATTTGATATAAACATAGAACAGGGAAAGTCGTTATTGGCATCTATAATGTAAAAGGGGTCAAGTGAATTCTACTTTAGGCAAGTAAAAGAGGAAATACAGTTGAACTTCGATATCTCGAACTCGGATAACTCGAACTTCGGGATAACTCGAACAAAAAGGTCAGTCCCTGCAAAACTTACAATACAGAATTGCTCTAAAATGTATCGCTACAGGTATCTAGAAACACATATGACAGCTTAATACAGGTCTAAAGTAATGCTGAAAGCTCCTACAGGAGCTTTCAGCATTACTTTAGACCTGTATTAAGCTGTGGCCTTGCGAAAACGTTCAGATTAGACATAGGATGACTCGAACTCCTCTTATCTCGAACTTATTTGTACAATCCCTTGAAGTTCGAGTTATCGAAGTTCAACTGTACAGTAAATGAAAAAACAAACTCATAAAAGTAAAAGAAAGAAGATGAATAGATAAAATAACGAAAAAAGAATACAATAATATACATGTAAATAGACATACTGCCAGTCATAAAGATTAAGACATTCACTATTATAGTTCAACCTTCTTGAAATGAGAAATGAAAGGGCACGTAATTACACTCCTGAACTTGGCCTTTATAAAGTGGGCGCACTTAAGGTTGTTCATTTTCTAAGATTTACTGGGCCTTATATTGCGGGTATTCTCGCGTCTCTATAGCTTCAATGTTTATTCAGCTCAACAACCTTTATCCGAGATTTCCTCTTCCTATTAAAAAGGCAAATAAACCATTTTAAATAGAAATAGGACACATGTGTGGTAACACGAGATCTATTGAATGTTCTGTGTATCTAAATACGACTGTATAAAATTATCTACGTACAGTTCTGGGGCCTGTTTTATGAAAAGTCGTAGGACAGATATTGTCGCCAGTTCTTCTGTGATTACTTCTGCAACAGTTTGGGTCCAGATGAGACGCCGGGTAACTTTGCGTCTCATCAGGATCCAAACTATTTGTTATTGTAACTGGTTTTTACACAAAAATGTAGAAAAATTAAAAAAAAAATAGTGAAACTTGTAGCAGACGACAAGGTTTTCAGACGACAAAAGTTATATACGACGATCGCTTTTGTAAGTTGCGAGTGTCGTGTGTTAGAACGTACGACAAGTGTTGTCGCACGAAGTTTAACGGCCACATGCTATACTATAAGCTTATTTCATCTACGTGAATAGTTATGACAATCGTAAATTAGGACTTAAGACACGTCTGTTCGTACGATCTTTAATAAAACGGGCCCCAGTGGTATAGATCAGACACGCACATTAACAGGTCCCAGTGGTATAGATCAGGCGCCCACATTAACGGGTCCCAGTAATATAGATCAGAAGGGCACATAACCAGGTCCCAGTAATATAGATCAGACGCGCGCATTTACGGGGCCCAGTGGTATAGATCAGACGCGCACATTAAATATTTTTAAGAAACTCTGCCTTATTTCCCGCTTATTATTTGTCACATGACTATTCAACAAGGAAAGGGTTAACGTGTTTACTAGTCTATCCGCTGATTTACAAAGTTATCACACAGTGGAATCGTTGTAACTCTTTCAGTGCCAGCATCGTTTGGTCTGCTAGACATATTGTCGTCTACTGGACACGTCTTCGCCTGATACCAGTTTTAGATTGGGTGCTTGTTCAATTTCGTTATAAAAAGATAAACGGAGTGCCGAGCAGTGTGTATCCTGATGAGACGCCGGGTCACTCGGCGTCTCATCCGGGTCAGTCCAAACTGTTGGCATGTGATATCACAAACCCGTCTTCGTGCACTGAAGGGGTTAAGTGGCAACCAAGCATTAAATAACAAACAACTTAGTAAATGTCAAACCAGATTAACATAAATACCTTCAGATTTTATCTATTCGTATGATTAAATGCGTTTTGCGTATCAAAATAGATACGTAAATCAAGTGCACAGAAATTTGACGCCCTGCGTTCATTAGTCTGCTTTAATAGGGAACTAGATTTATTTATGTATCAAATTACTTCATAAATTGGCTGTTGCATACAGTTCTAACATATTCCCTGTTTAATATGTATGTAAGAATTAATGCCATCATGAATAAATATTGACTGATATTTTATAATGGCATACATACACTTGAGATGTGGTATTGGTATAAACCGTGGTGCGAAAGCTAGCATACAAAGCAGACCCAGATCAGACAGTTCCTACAGGAAAAGGCGTTTTCATGAGGGAAAAGGGTTAACAAAAAAGGCATGTGGGTCCATGGGGAACAGATAAGATGTGTATTTGAGTGATTACTAAAGTAAATAGAAATTTATCAAATACACAATATACTAAATTTATCTGAAATCAGTTTGTAACACTGATCAATGAAATTTACAGTAAAACCTCTCTATAACGACCTCTAAATTGTGTTAATTAGTTGGTATTTAGGGTAGGTGGTTGCTTAAAGCAAGGTGAAAGTAAAACAGAACGCTCCTATAGGAGCGTTCTGTTTTACTTTCACTTTGCTTTAAGCAGCCATCTGCCTTTAACACAAAATACTTGATGTAATTTAGTGGCCGTTATAGAGAGGTTTTACTGTATTTTAGTGGCCGTTATAGATAGGTTTTACTGTAATTTAGTGGCCGTTATAGAGAGGTTTTACTGTATAATTTATATTGACAGAGTGGCAAACCCATATGCTTATCTGGATGCACGTTGTTTGCAAATGACCGCCAAATCGCGTTCGACGGAAAAGTGCTAATGGCATAGCCGTTAAAACTGCTGCTAATCAGTTATGCAGAAATATCTTATGCAGATGGTCTTAGTCTAGACTGACCACCGTGTGTCCATAATCGATGGCCGTAGCTGACCACTGGGCTGTACTTAATTACCAAGACCATTTAAATGTCTATCATAGATGGTATCTCGGACAATGATAAATATACTCAAATATTTATAGAGATTAATATCGACTAAATGGCTTCTGTTTAGATGGGACGATAATATATATTTCCTTAATGCTCCTTAGGTGATAAGGTAACAGCGATACTGTTTGATAAAGAGTGTGTGATTTAAGTTGACAGTAGCAATTAGCGATACTAATAGTTGTATCCATAAGAAAAGCTAAAATGCAATTCTTATGTAACATCAAAACTACAGATAAGAGATGTATATAGGAAATTAATTAAAATCCTCATTAGAATCGCCTCGAGAGTCTCTCTCTCTCTCTCTCTCTCTCTCTCTCTCTCTCTCTCTCTCTCTCTCTCTCTATCTATCTATCTCTCTCTCTCACACACACACACACAAAACACGCGCGCGCGCACGCACGCACGCACGCACAAGCATACATGTATACACACTATGTCCTGCCAGTTGTTAAACCGTTTTTGTGTTAATGTGTCAGACTATCTTGTTTACAAGTCTTTTCTCCGCAGACAAAGTAATTCTCCACGGCGTTAACTTCCATCACTGTCAGTTACCGCAGCTAATTTAGCCCAGGTGGAACCAAGTTTATCTAAACAAGACCCTAATCTTTCACATGCTGACCAAACTTTTCCCCCAATTTTTAGTCCATTTCATTTTCAATACAACAGAAAATGTTCAACTTTCAAATTTACGAAAAAAAATGCAATTTGAGTGGCTAACATTTCGGATCCTGGTAAGACGGCGATATAACTCAGCGATCTAAACCAAACAGTTCGCAAAGGTACTCAAAGGTTGACTCAGGGTTAGCTAAACATTAGCGCATCTTATTACGCCCGAGTTGTTAATGATTTTTGCAAACAGTTTAGACCCGAATTAGGCACCCGGTAAGTGTGTGTCTCACTAGAATCTAATTTCCCCGGCTCTCAGATTACATTTCATTGCGACGAGAATTAAAGTTGTTACTAATTTGAAACTACAAATGTATCCATATTTGTTATTTAACCGTTTACCTGCTGATCACGTCTTAACAGACACATAACAAACAGCTTGAATCCACATGAGACACAGAGTAGTAACACGGTATCTCATCAGGATCCAAGCTGTTTGACACTCGCTCAAAAGTTTTTCAAAAACTTGAACCAATAGGATGTCAGTGAAAACAGTAACAAATCGGAGATTAAGCAGACGTCATTTTTATTGCAGACTAAGGGCTGCACATAGAACACCTTGCCCCGGCATACTAAAGGTTGAAGCACCTTGTTACGGAAACTCCGGTCATGAAAAGAGCTCGTTAGAATCGTGTGCTGCTCAATTTACTTCCAACCATCAAAGAGGGAGAAATTAACTCTTTCGCTGTCAGTGGTGAACCTGAGATATCTACGCGAATTGGTGGATCCAGGTGAGACACCGAGTAACTCGGCATCTCATCAGGGTCCAAGCTGTGTGTTGCCGTGATAATAGTTTTGAAAAGAAAAGGAAAGAAAATAATTCAATGAAAATTGTAGCATACGACAACATGCGGCAACAAAAGATATAACCTTGGAAAATTTTACGGAGACGCTTCAAATACTCCGTTTTTACACGTAGGCTACTAAAAATAAAACCGTGCATTTTGTTAGCCTTGGCAACGAAATGTCTGGCAACCATTTAACCCCTAACCTGTTGAATAATTGAAACTGACTCCTCCCTTTTCTAAAACATTAGTTAAACAAAATGTTGTATAAAAATATCACTGAGTAATATGTTGTTTATGACAAACAGTGCAGACCCTGATCAAAGGGCTCCCATCAGGAGCCCATCAGGAGCCCTTGATCTGGGACGGGACTGTTTTCAAAGGTCTTATATACTCGGTTCCCAAACTTTAAGGGTTAAATCCTATATAAATCAAGCGTTAACATTTTCAATAGAAAGGTTCGCGAGAAGGGCTCGACAAAAGTTGGAAACTGATTTTGGTTTCTAGCATATAGCCATATAGGCCTAATATACATGTCTATCAAACGGAGGTGACATGCAAAACTGTGCTCTGTGCATGCCATGCGTTTAAAGTTTAATGATAAATGGGTTGCTTTAAACGTGTTGATATATAACAGGATTGGATTGGATGATAAACACAATTTCTGTTTCTTCATAAGTTACGACTAGTTAAGATTTAACTCCACACATATATATCAATAAGTATACTACAATGAGTTGCCCTTTTCTCTCATTTAACCCTTTCCCTCTTCTATTTATTTATTCCAAATTTTAATACCTACTGTATATACATGAACAAAATAGTAATAATAAAATGTGGAAGGTGGAACGTTGTAGCCATTTAGAAAGTAAAGAAACAGATCTTTCAAATTTCACTAGCAAACAGAGGGCAGCTTCTGATCAGACGGCTCCTATAGGAACTGTCTGAGCTGGGTCTACTCTGTTTGCAAATGCTGAAGAAATGCGTTTATATGGAGGAAAGGGTTAAACATTATTTTCTTAGTGCATATTATGAATCAGTTTAATAAATTTTATTTGAAGTATGTTTCTAAAAGTATTTCCCCATGCGATCTTTCAAAAACAGTTTGTCAAGCAAATAGTGCAGACCCTGATCAGAGGGTTCAATAGGGAACATTTTGATAAGGATGCACACTGTTTGCCTATGTCTCTGGACATAACACCCTTTACGTGTTACACCTTTGCAAACAGAGTAGACCTAGATCAGAAGGCTCCTTTAGGATCCGTCTGGTCAGGGTCTGCTCTGTTTGCCAGAATAATAGACATATTTATATAGATTCTGCCATGGCCAAAACAGATGAATTTATATGCCATTAATATCAATGATGCCATTCTTTATTGAATGTATGATCTTCTCACCATTTCTGTTCTGAGCGTTTCCATAGCCGTATCTATAGACGTCTTTTTCTTGGGAGTTCGCTGACGTCCCGGGTTAGCCAATTTCTCCTTCACAACCTCTGCGGCCCTTTTTCGGGCCTGGTAGAATTCCCTGCAAGCATTCGACAAGTCTATGGCATCTCCATACTTGTCGTCAGCTTTTGTCATGTAGTTATTATCTGTGATGACAATCTCCTCTGTTGAGGCAGTGTCAACATTTCCTTGAAAATCCTTCATTGTCTCTTTTATTTCTAGTTTTCGTTCACAAATAGTTGAAAACGTTTCCAACTCGTCAAGAATAAGTTTGTCCTATCTGTATAGTCCGATAGCGCGGACGTCGTCAAGATTTTCAAATGTGGTCCTCTCACAGTACCTCCGGTATCTCAACTGACATAAACACCTTGTGCCAAAATTTATTCGATATCTTGATCTAATTTGAGAACATGAGTTTGATATTTGTTTAAAGCAATGACTCAACATCTATAGTCCGTGTATATAATGTCCCCTCTTATCAGCTCCAGCAAACCACACTCTATGCGCTAGGATATCGGTTTAATCAATGGCTGAGAACCAGACGTTGAAACGAGCGCGCTGATTGGCTGGTCACTGCACGATATATGACTTTTCATTCGCTAATAAGATCAGCGCGCTTGATAGCAACGGCGCCATCGGTTTAAAACTGCTAACCTTTATCCGTTATTTGAGAGCTGACTTTCATTTGCAAAAAATATGGATCCGGATTAGACGACGAGTAAGTCGGCGTCTGATCATGATCTGAACTCTATAACACCCATTCAGGAGTTTCTAAAAGCTTGATCGAAACGGAAGTAATAAAAATCAAACCATATCCCAATTTGAGCAGAAGCTTTTTTTCTTCAAAGTTGGGTAAGTGTCAATGTATTGTTTGCAGGAATCTAACAATCGGTCACACCATGAAAGCAGCTTTAAGTGTAAGATAGCAGGTATCTGTTACCAGTTTAATACTCGTTATATACTACTGTATGTTCCTATTCTATGATAAACAATTACACAATGTACCCTTTACCTCATGAATATTCATGTGAAATATAATCAATGTTAGTAAGTTGGTATTTCATAATGCCGTTATGAGGAGGGAAGTTTTTACCCCACGGCAGAATTTGTCATGGGCAAATACAGCTGATCCTGATCAGATAGCTCCTAAAGGAACTGTTTGATCTGGATCTGCTACGTTTGAAACTGTATAAAATATGTTTCTATCAGGAAAATGGTTAAATTTTAAACACGATACATACACTGACATACGTCCATATTTTGGCATTTTTAAAATGGTCACCAATTTTCCCAACGCGCTGCAGGCATAGCCTGTCCACCAGCACGGTGATATTAATGATTTACTTGCTGAATTTAGCTACAGGTTATTTTCCTGTCAGTTTCTACGTAAAAGGTGAAAAATCCCTGTAAGGCGCGTGTTTATAAATTGTATTTTTGAAAGTGCACGCGCTGTCTCGCGTGATGGGATATGGGGGTCAGATTTCCCTAAATTATTAACCCTTTACCTCAAAGAAACGCTTTTTCAACCTACACGCATATGCAAGCAGAGTAGACCCAGTTTGGACGACTTGTGTAGGAACATCTGGTCAGGGTGTGCGCTATTTGCTTATGAAATGAATATTATTAGTTACACGGTGTTTCGGCGGGGTGTACGGGTTTGTATGACGGTTTTGGATTCCGTATTTCCTGAGCGCGAAGCGCGAAGGAAATACGGAATCCAAAACCGTCATACAAACCCGTACATCCCGCCGAAACACCGTGTAACGAATTTATTTCCAGTCTTGGTCCATTGAAAGAAAGAATAAATGCATAACCTTACAGAGTTTTGTAGTTTTTTAACCCTAAAAACTTGTTTACATACAGCGCGTGCGATTTGGCACAGCTGTCAATAAAGCACCGACTGAAAAATTACGTCACTCAAACTCACGCGCGGATTCGCGGGTTGGAAGAGATTCTCTGAAAATGCTGTACAAATGCATTTATAACACCATTTCAAAAAAGCATTATTAGTCACCATGAAAGATAAGAGAAACCTGAAGATTTTTTTGTATTCTAACTGATTAATATTGATCATCGGTGGGGTTTCCCTTATCTTCCACGACAACTATATATAGTACTGGTATTACGACACACATAACATTGGAATTTTGACGTCATAAACTTCAATTCATGAATTATTTGGGTCATTTTAGGAGGGATTTTCAGTGATATAAGGAAAAACTTTATAACGATGAATTCAAACGTTTGTAAAAAGTGAACGGAATTATAACAATCATGTGTGAACGAAGGAACACAGATTGTCAACAGTTATTCTAAGTACTGCAGTTTAGGTCAGCGACTACATGCCAGGATCTGTCTGTTTTGACTGATTGATGACGATTTGAACTGACCCAATTTTGCAACCGCTGAACATTGTTATTGGTGCATTTTTTGGGATGAGAGTTTTATTTGCAAAATTTACTGCTGGCGCCGAGATATTAAAGTTGTTATCATCTGGGAAGAATTCCGTGAATAATTCGTTTATATCGACGCCGTTCAAACATGATTCTGCCTGGTTGTCAGATCTAACTTTATGTAGTTCAAGATTTTGGCTGGTGGAGGGATTGTCACAGATTGCTGGAAACACTGTTGAAGATGTCAAGGCGGAAATGGAAGCCGAGGGGACACCTCCGCGTACAGCACTGGTAATGGCTTGACCCATCTGGACTTTATCCTGGTCAGACACCCTGTTTAATCTAGTTTCATTTCTTATTTTAAACCAGTGCCAATTACGATGATACTTTGCACCGTAGTTACGACAGGTGGGATAATTGGGGAAACAAAAGAAGCAGTATACGAACATATAACTGATATAAAAGTTGGTTTTATACATATGTGTGGATGCTAGACAGTTTTTATGAATTAATTCCGTTTATTTCAAAGGAAATAACCGCCTTATAAACTCAGAAATTGAGTTTGTTTACGCGAATCGATGATGAAACAAAACCGATCAGTCACGTGACATACTTGATTCCGTACACCTTGGATCAAACGGGGTGTACGGTTTCTTACACCCCGTTCACGTGGAGGGTCTCAGCCAATCACATTCCCAGAATTTATGATGACTGGAAATAATATATGTTTATTCTCTGTCCATCATGGAATAAAATATTATCTTGCCCCTATTGTCGTAAAAATAATAAAGAGTCTTTTTTTTCTTGCTAAAATTCCACACAACTGTGAGTTCTCTCTATACGAAATCAATAAATCAACAATATTCCAGTACAATATATTATTTGGATTTTACACAGTATAACCAGTCTGGCAGATCACTCTGGAACTCGAACAATAAAATACGGAAAAATCTGTACACAGCGACCATTAAAATTAGATCTTAAATATGTAATATAATCTTTCTTTTTTTCATTTTAGTTTTTTATTTATTTACATTTTGTAAATAATGAAAGCGAATCAAAATAAATACATTGAATGGATACACATAGCCTACCTACACACATTAATAACGGTTGCTTGGGGCCAATTGATTAATTGTTGCACAACGTACAATGAATGACCTGTGAACAACACATTCAATGGCCAACAGTTAACATATAGTTGGTGACTGCATCGAGAATATACTAAACAGAGTCAAACACTCGAATATGCACCGTATATACTAAGTCAGCTGCGACACTAAAAAGTGGCATACCGTTCTGGGGTGTTTAACCCTTTCCTCATTAGGCTATTTTAGACCCAACCTCTTTGAATGAATCTACCGAAAAGGAGCATTAACTAGAGAAAAGGAAAATGTTAGAATTGTGTAGTATTGAAACCATTGTGATAAATAGAACATTTGCTCCTATAGGAGCAAATGCTCACTTTATCACAATGGTTTCAAGAAGTGACTATTACAGAGACGTAGAAAGGCGTATTTATGGAGGGAAGGGTTAACCCTTTACCTGGATAACTAGGTACTTTACCTGGATAACTAGGTACTTTACCTGAATAACTAGGTACTTTACCTGGATAACTAGGTACTTTACCTGAAAAACTAGGTACATTACTTTACCTGATAGAGACGTAGTTAACGCGTGCGCAAACAGAGGGGTCCTGTAGGGACCATCTGGTCCGGATCTGCACTGTTTGCCTGTGGAAAAATAGTTCTGAGTCTAATGTTTGCAATGTCGTGAAGTTTAATTTTGTCTTGGTTTTTTGACTGGTTTTAACGAGAAATTAAGAGAGGAGACTTTGTTAATGTTTTCTTCCCACCCTGGTTATGTCAATGTAAGCTAAGCTGACGAAGCTTAGGGAATGTTCGTATGCAAGAGACCATTCCACGGAGTGTCTTGATCTTAAACAAATTGCAATTAACTATGTATACTATAGTCACATTATCTTGATTTTGTTTATTAATCTGTAAATTATCTTAACCATGTACAAAAAGATACATATACGTGTACAGTAAAACCTCTCTATAACGGTGACTAAATTGTGTTAATTAGTTGGTATTTAGGGCAGGTGGCTGCTAAAAGCAAGGTGAAAGTAAATCAGAACGCTCCTATAGGAGCGTTCTGTTTTACTTTCAACTTGCTTTAAGCAGCCACCTGCTTTTAACACAAAATACTTGATGTAATTTAGTGGTCGTTATAGAGAGGTTTTACTGTAGTTACGCATTTGAAAACAGAGATTCAGATGAAACAGCTCCTGTAGGAACTACATGACCAGAGTCTGCTCCGATTGCTTATAGAATAGAACCTATCTGATTTAAACATTTCGCCATGTCCAAACATTCCGGTTTTTATAATGGCATAATAAAAAGAACTGCCAATCGATATTCATAAAGTAATTATCTATGCCTTTAATATTCACCAGCTAAAATATTAATAATGACGAATGTCGGGAGAATAAACCAGTATTTTCCAGGTCTATCTATAGACTATGGATTCGAACTGGCAGCCCCAGTGCAGTTGAACACTTGACAGACTAGTATGGTGAGCATTCAACACTACTGTTTGAAAAGCTTCAAACTCCATTTCCTAGTGCACGACTGATGTATGGTAGGAATGTTAGTGTTCAGAAGCTTGTGTACCGAGGGAAATTTTCAAGAAATATCGGGAGCAACCAATCGCCCAGGGAGCGCTACAAGCGATCATCAAAATAAAAATGTATCTCTTGTCAGGAACGACAAGCGTCAATTCCCTAGACATTGTAGATTATTGGAACATAGCACGCGATAGCCAACGGGCTGTCGTTAATATTACAAGAGGGACACGGTCGGACGACAACGCTCGAGTGTTATATTGCTTTATGGAAAAGAAACAAGATGTCAAATGTTTAATTCCCTGCAAATGGGTTTTACAGACTATCTTTTTATTTGAAAAATGATTTTTTACATGTACAGTAAAACCTCTCTATAACGGCCACTTAATTACATCAAATATTTTGTGTTAAAGGCAGGTGGCTGCTTAATGCAACCACCTGCACTAAATACCAACTAATTAACACAATTTAGTGGCCGTTATAGAGAGGTTTTACTGTAGTGTCGGTAGAACTAATGTATTGCGACCACTCGATGAATAACTATAAGGCTATGCAGAATGGGAGCTGTCAGCATAACTAGCGTTCTGTTCTAGTGCAGTGCACATTTTCGAATAATTATCAACTACAAAGACTGTTTTTTATATCCAAGATACGTAACTCACTCAGTTTGGTGTACCATCGTTATGACCCTTAACCTATTGAAGCCTCTTTTTTATTCAGTGAAATTGCGGATATGTGTATTTTGAATCGGTCCATTTTTCGTTTGATGGTGGTGTTTCTGCAAAAATTCATTTGCCGATATTGGAAAATAATTTGTGAGGGAAACAGTGTGGACCTTAATGAGGGGATTCCTTAATGAGTCCTCTGATCTGGGTATGGAATACTAGACAAAGAGTAGACAAAGTCTGATACAAGTAGGACTGACGTTTAGGATATCGTTTTCGTTGCACATTGGCATGTATACAGACTGTATAGGAGTTTTATTTTGAATATTACTGTTTTCTGTTACATAAATCTTTTGACTGGCGAAAAGCCTAATGTAACGTTAGTACGACAGTACCAAGGTCTATTAGCAATCCTTTAAATGCGGCAAACGCAGTCCAAGGAACAGTGTAGACCCAAAGCAGGGGCCTCATAGAGGAGCCCCTATGATCAGGATGTGTGCTGTTTGTCATTCAAACTCTTCTAGCATATTATACACCTTTTATACCGGATGGACTCTTAAGACTGATGGGCACTCCATTTTGACAGTTCAGCACCTAAAGGGTTCTTAGCACTAACCTCACTATCAACATTCGCCCAAAAGCATGTCACTGTCAATATTACAGAAATTTCACACTGTCATTTAATTTATTATTTAAGATCATGACGAATGCAAGTGGGCCTAACCACATAACTAATTTAAGGTTGTAGTTTATTGACAATTATTTGGTCTATATTGGGGATACATTTTCAGTTCACCTACCTTCATAAAGTACAATAAAACCCTCTATAGAGACTACTTTATGAATAAACATAGGTAACTTTCAAAACAGGTGGTTGCTTAATGCAAGAAAGAAGCAATGCTGAAAGCTCCTGTAGGAGCTATCTACAAAACTTTCGTCCTGCATTAAGCTACATGTATCATATGCCTTTCAGATCGGGAAGTAGACCTCTTCTTTAGTGATCGCTTAAGAGGGGTGTTACTGTAAAAAATATTACTCCATCAACCCGTGAATTACGACTGAATATTGCTTCATCATGGTACAAAACATGAAAATGTACTAGCACGTGATATAATGAATAACAAAAAGAGATATAAATTTAACATATCGTATTCTTTTCGAAGTAGTGAAATTGTCGTCTGCTTTTGTACAAACTATAATACGCTGTAGAGTAGCCTTTGTACCATGTTTACCCATTATCGCGGTTATTTACCTCATGAATATTAATGTAAGACATAATGATACTATTAACCCATTCTCTCCTAGGCTATTTTTAGACCCAACCTCTTCGAATGTATGTACCGAAAAGGAGCATTAACTAAAGAAAAGGAAAAAAATAGAATTTTGTAGTTTGAAACCATTGTGATAAATAGAGCATTTGCTCCTATAGGAGCAAATGCTCTATTTATCACAATGGTTTCAGCAAGTGACTTTTATAGATGCGCAAAAATACGTCACTAGGGGGTAATGTGTTAATAACAATTAGATAACCTTTTCATAATGGTATAAAGACACGAGACTGTTTTGGCCATGGCAGGAACTGTAGAGTCAGATCTGCATAATTCCATATGTAAATAAACCCTCCCACAGGAGCAGTCTGATCTAGGTGTATACTGTATTTGCAAACGCACCAATAGGCGAGTTAATTCTTCCACTGCCACGCATTGTCGTCTGCGAAGTGTGTCGTTTGCTTCAAAATTTAAGACTGCGATCTGTATGTCTAGAAAGTTATATCACATTGTATATAAGAAAACGCTCGGTGTCCCACATTAGATGCAATGTTCGGAACATTTGAGACATTGGTCTTAGACTGTCATAAGTGGTCAAGATTATTGATATTTTACGCAGTCCAAGGAACAACAATCAATCATCCCTACATCTTAGCCCTTATCTTGCCGGGGAAAACATATTCTTGCTAAAACCCTGATGTAATAGTTGCCCCCTTTCGATTTGTTCAATCTTCTGCGAAATTATTGTCTGGGTGTCAAACAGTTCGGACCCAGATGAGACGTCGAGCTAATGGATCCAGACTGTTTGCAATTGACAGTCATATCGCGAGCGGCAGGATTAGAGTCAACATGATTTGCAAAACTATAATTTGGTATGATATGGTGGATAGTTCAACTGATATTAACCCTTTCCCCGCTATAAAAAATGTCTGCTCATAGTTGGATCTGGCGCCATTTTGATTACGTCCGACGCGATCAAGCTTTTGAGAAACTAATGATCAAGTGTCAAGAAGTTTGGATCCTGAAGAGACACCGGGTTACTAGGTGTGTAACCTGGATCCAACCTGGTTAAAAATACAAATCAGGTCACGAATAGTGGGATCATGGTTAAATATAACACCTATATAATACGTGGGTTGTGTACTTCTTCAGTGCACATACATCTTATTTATACAAATAAAGGTGCATATACATGTATTAAAAATGCTTTTATTAACATTTTCAAAACAGATTTATGTTAATTTCTTATAATTTATACGGTCAGATAGTTAAAAGTGTTGGGGCATGGTGAAAGACAAACGACTCGGTGTCTTTTCATCTGGATCCAGACCGTTTGCAAATGCCATAAGAAATTGCATTACAATATGGTCGGAGTTTTAGACCATAAAACATCTGTTCACAACTGAATATTATTGCAATAGTATTATAAGTATGACGATGCAATTTTGTTTCAGAAATATTCATGAAGTAAACAAGTTGAACCAAAGACATGGGCACTTTTGAATTACAATGTAGCACATATAAAGCTTTTGTGAAACCTGAACTTTTCAAACTTTGTGCTTGAGACAAATCTCAAGATAAAAAGCTTTATAAAAGCGAAACCCACACCCGCGCCGCCTATTCCGAGTACAGTAGAATTTGCCTTAAGCGGCACTCAAAAAGAGATCTAATTATGGGTCTGTAAGGCAGGTATCAGCTTAATGCAGGTCAAAAGTAATGCAAATAGCTACCATAGGAACTTTCTGAATAACTTTAGTCCTGTATTAACTCTTTCGGCGCAAATGTCGCCTGTTGGCACCATTGAAAACAGTGCAGTCCCAGGTTAGATGCCGCCTTGCAGATGCAGACTTCACTGTTTTCTGTATAATTTTAGCCCAAGCATACAGGTTTTTAAAAACAAATGTTTTACTATTATATCTTTATTATTTAGTTTAGAATTATATTTAATATGAAATTATTATTGCTGACGACACTTTTGAATTTGGCGCTAGAAGAGTTAAGCAACCACCACGTGCTTTTTAAGACTCCTACGTTCCATAAATGAATGGCCGCTTAGGACTGGTTCTACTGTAGCCTTATATGTTGACTGAACAAGTTTACCTGCAAACTCGTTCACTTGAAGTTGTCCCGGTTTTGTCACCACGAGTAGTTTGTTTGAAGTCTCCTCCGCCACTTTTGGGAACAAAACGACAGAAATAGTACCTAACCCTTCTCGTGCTAAGCGCGACCTCGACCTGACTGTCATTTGCAAACAGCTTGGATCCAGATCAGACACTGAGTGACTCGGCGTCTCATCAGGATCCAAACTGTTAGACACTCGGTCAGTAGTTTCTCAAAGGCTTGAACGAATCGAAAATCAGAAAAACATAAATCAGAGATTGAGCAGAATTTATTTTTTCTCAGCAAGAAAGTGAGCAAAACAAAACGTGTTGAGAAAATATATTCTGTTTGTAAGTTTTCGATGAATTTATCATCTGAAAGATACAAATGTATAGTAAACGCCCTCTAAGGCGGCCACCAAAAATACGTCTAATTTTCGGTCGCAGAAGCAGGTGGAAGGTTAATACAGGGCAGAAGATACAAAAAGCTCCTACAAGGACTTTCTGTATTACGTTCGTCTTGCATTATACAGTCACCTGCTTTTTAATAGCCCCATGTTTATTTATTAAGCAGTCACTTTATCGAGTTTCTACTGTATTTTTCAAAGTGTTATTTGTATCCGGTGTATAGTTATAGGCAGTCCAAATGAGGCAATGTTTGTACAAAACTTCATGATAATATAAAGGAACACACAGGTCGCTTAACCCTTCGCTTGCTGAATTTTAAAATACATTTCTCCTTCTTTACCCATGCCCTGTTGTATAATTACATATATCTTCACTGTGTACAAGTATTTCGCTGTGCAATCACTGCTGTAGAGTGCACTGGTTGCACAATCAATTTGTAAATAGTGCAGACCCTGATGAGACAGCTCCTGCAGGAGCTATCTCATCTGGGTCTTCACTATTTACAGGTAGGTATATTGACGTGAATAGCAAGCGAAGGGTTAAGTCAAGTGTGCAGTGACTAACCGGGGTGGATTCATGTAAAATGCTCTACTTGACTGCAGTTGTTACGTAGTTATCTAGATGCTTAATCATGGCTGGAGCTAAGAATACGACTAAAACGCACTTAATATGTGAACTAAATTTAGAATCCGTGCATTTTGGTATATACCAATGTATCCATTAAGTCAAAGTTCGAGCTATGATACAATGTAAAAAGTTTTCAATCCGAATAAGACTTAATTTGACATCGCATGAGGATCTATACTGGTTGACAAACTGGGCACAAGGTTATAAAGCTTCTGAGTCTGAGTCTGAGATCATTCTCAAGTATCTGATTGGTCAGATTCTCATTCTCAAGTATCTGATTGGTCAGATGCTTGAGAATGATCTCAGACTCAAGCAAAAAGTTTTATAACCTCGGGGCTTGATTTCATCTTTGAATGTTTGTATCAAAATCTTACTTAGAGACCACGCAAACTTGTTGAGCAAGTTAAAGGTTAACCCTTTCCCTGATGAATATTCATGTAGGAAATAATGACGTCATGGATATTAATAAGATTTTTTTTTTAAATGGTATATGAACACATGACATTTTGGCTCCGACAGAAGCTGTAGAATCATATCTATATTACACCATAAGCAAACAGAGCTTATTTTTTGCAGATGCGTCAAAATGCGCTTACATAAGGAAAAGGGTTAACTCCAGAATACAACATAATATAAAAGACCTCTTGTAATTATCAGGGGCGGGGTATAATGTAACGGGTGATTCTCCTCAAATCCACTCCATTCTCTGAATTCATACAAGGGGCGTTGAACCTAAACAAAGATATTTTATCATTGTCATTATCAACGGCTTCTTAGGGTTTGACAGACACTGGATGTTGTTTTCTAGGTAACTTCCTGCGTTCATTCATGAATTTAACAAAGAACAGATTGCATTCGATATTTTCGGAATATCCTGGAATTCGTTGTATCTTGCAGAGGAAAGAAACGCGTCTCGAACAGATGCCATATTGTTTAATCGGGGAAATTTCGCATCTGGAACTTCTTGAAGAACAGTAGAGGCAGAAACTGTATATCTATTAGAAGCGTGGCTGAATCTAAATGTAATGTCTCACAGTGTCAATAGGGGTCGGAGGGTATGCTCCTCGGCAAAACTTATAATTGTGTACTGTGTTTGGAAACTATTGTGATAAACAGTGCATTTGTTCCTATAGGAGCAAATGCTCTGTTTATCACAATGGTTTCAAACTTTTACAGAGGCATCAAAAGGCGTCAATATGAGGGAATGGGTTAATATTTGCATGTCAAGACAGAACGTTTATCTCTTAGCGTTCGATTCTTGTCCCATTTTGGCCATAATAATGTTTTCATCTTTCAGATTGATGTTACGCACGTGCGTAAGTGCGTATCGCTAGCTACGCCCTTGTGGTCTGTCCGTGCGTAAGTGCGTATCGCTAGTTATGCCCTTGTGGTTTGTCCGTCTGTTCATGTACGTGTACCTACGATCGTCCGTGCGAATGATGGTGTCTAATAATGCTATTTTCAAAAGATAATTTATCTGAATAATGAATAATATTATTATTCATGTTAAACGTATTGGTGATAATTTGTGTCTGATAGTAAAAGCCTTGACCAGACTTGACCAGACATGACGCACGGCTACTGGTCTAAGTATGCATTGTTTTCACGGTCTGGGTCCATGCTTATAAAACATTTAGTTGAGTCTGAGTTCGTTCTCAAGTTTTTGATTGGTCTCATTGACCCTTTACTCGCTGTTATACGATTTTGCGAACAGAGTAGACCCAGATCAGACAACTGCAGTGGGAGCTGTATGGCCAGGTTCTGCCCTGTTTACTTATGAATCTGTTACAGATTCTCTACATTTAGCCATTGCAATATATTCCTTAGTTCATATGTTTTGATAAGTAAATAGATTAATTAATATTCATAAAGGGTGACGTCTGACATGAATATTCATGAAGTAAAGGCTTAAATGTCCTAAAAGTGTTCCAGTAAAATGCACTGCACGAACCGATAAATGGCGCCTAGGTGCGTTTGAATAACTTACAAAACATACATAAAATGTTTATATACTTTCATAACACCAATTATCAAGTTACCTAAAATATTTTCTGTATCTCTCAAAACTATTTTTTGTCGAATGTAAACATTGATTTACGGTTAATATGCATAGCCAAGAAGAGATAACCCGTTGAACTTATATCGTGAATCGCTTTAAACCTGCTAAATCATGTCTTGGTTATACAGTAAAAAACCTTTAGGAGCTTTCTGCATAACTTTTATCATGCATTACACTACCACATGTTTTAAAAATCGCATAAGCGAGACTTTGCTATATGAATATAAACTTTTAGAATTCTGCTAAAGATTTTGAGCTATTCCATGCTAACTTATTGATGAACTTGAGACGCAGGGTAATTACATGTAGGTATCTAATCTTAATCCAAATCCTTCTTTGTATATGATTGAGAAGAAAACAGAAGGGGATACAGATTTTTTCTTGTTGCAGTAAGGAATTCCTTTACCCACTATTTGCTGCCTGACTCGCACTAACGAGCAGCTTTGGGTCCAGATGAGACAACCAATAACTCTGTGTGTTACTGTTTAAATTTTATATGTAATGCTTTTGATTAAGGTCTCAAGGTAGATTAATCCGTATGACTAATTGAGCTAACCTCGTCCAATTCATTCATTCATTCATCCATTCATTCACTCATTCACTCATTCATTCATTCATAAATACATACATTAGTTCGATCGTTTATTCATTCATTAATTCATTCATTCATTCATTCAGCCAATTTTAAGAATTGTTTATTTCATCAGCAAGCGGTGGCATAAAACAGACAGGTTTTACTTGAATGTCTAATAAACGCCTATAAACCACACATTCTTACCTCGCTAATACCTTGGATCCGAATGCATTCATTCTCGTGAATATATGTATCTAAGGACTACGTGCTAAGATTGTCTGACCATTTACTGGTTGCATGCACATACAACAGGCTATTTTGTAATTACAGTTACAAACAGTTTATATCCAGATGTGACATCTCCTGATATTTGACATTCTAATAGCATTTATTGATACAGGTACAGAAGCTGAATGTACAGAGTATTTTGAGAGAAAAAATGGACGAAATTGTGTGCAAACAAAACATTGTTCAGTATACCAAATTGAGGTAGCGAGGTGCATGAATGACGCAATAGGGAAACACATAAAAACTGAACGGCATTTGTTGTACTTATTACATAATCTCTTCAAGAGCTCATATACATTCTAGAGCCATGCGATCAAACCTTTAACTGACCGATCAACTGATAGTACTAACATGTGTGTTCATGTTTTGTTTAATCCGTGTTACTTGAAAGATATGCCCTTTAAGATCTTTGCAAACATGGTGCACCAAGATAAGACGTGTCTGATCAGGGTTTGCTCTGATTGCTTATAGTATAATACAGCTCTGATTCTACAGTTTCTGCAGTGACCAAATATTCATGTGTACATGTGCCCTTATTAAAAACATTAAATTAATATTCATGGTGTCATTTTTTCTTACATGAGTATCATCAGGTAAAGGGTTAAAATATAAGACTTTGTATTTAGCTCATACCATTTTTTTTCTGACAGAAACAAAGGTATACAACTATATTTTTAATTTAAAATGGTAATTTCAAGTTTTAGTATATATTATGAATTGTATATTTCTGTTTAAAATGAATTCGGTTTCGATTTATAAAAGGTATTGTCTACATGCATTACTACAACAATTTAAGTTTATGATCCCATGTTACACGTGTTGATATGCCCGGATAGGATTTCTTAGAATCGTCTTGTATTGTACATGTACCTGCACTGAATAGAAAGCCTGCACCCATGTCTTACAGAAAACAATAGTGACGGCAACACCACCTGGAATATCGTTAAACTATTGATTAGAAAATGAAACATCCACTTTAAAAGTGTTCGGTCTGATTCTGACAGCATGGTTAAGGGTTAAGCCCGAACTATGTATTGTATATAGTCCCTAGTTTTTAACCATTTGTTTGACAATGGTTATGTGCGAGACCCTAGTGATATGTTAAGAGGCACACATTAAACGCCCTATATTTTCTTCTGAGCTCCCTGTTTACACTGATATCCCTTGAAAATCAGGATTAATCATCTGCTTCAAACTTTATTGCCCGTATATTTAAGATTCCGTCACAGTATGTTAGTGTTTTAAGTTCAAATTATGCAAGTGTCAAAACGTTTGAGGAAGATCAGACGTGTGGTTACATGAAAACCGATCTGGATCTAATCATAGCATCCTAAACCAATTTATTTAGGCCAAATAGTATGAAGGATGTGGGTATTAATGATCAAACATGGACACTCAAAGAAACTTGCAGTCCGGATTATGGAGGTATTAAGACTGAGAGGAGATCGCTTATCCGGGATTTAGATAACGTCGCAAAAGTGACGAAATTAAAATGGATGCACAAACAATTTAACCAAATGAATGCTGAAGTTTCAGCATGGGTTGGCCCAAAATCACCAAGTCCATTCCGTATGGAAGGGTAAATATTGAGGGAAGAGTTTGAATGACAAACAGCGTAGAACCTGTTCAGAGGGCTCAATTAGGAACCCTCTGATCTTGGTCTACACTGTTTGCAAATGCCAGTTCACCCAATTACCACATTCAAAGGGCTGAGCCCGTTAAATGGTCTCGCACCTGGGCATTATTCGGGTTGACAATATATAACGTAGTTGAAAAATTGTTAACGAAAAATAACATAATTCATTTATCGATTTACTTTTGCATACCTCTTGAAGCCAAATTTGTTACAAAAAGAAATAGAAGCAATGCGATAACACAAACATACCGTAACAACTTACCAGATAGAGTTCGTTTAGACGCCTTCGCAAACAGAGTAAACCCATATCATACGGTTATTGTAGGAGCCATCTGATCAGGGTTTGCTCTATTTGCTAATGGAATACAGTAATAGTATATACATGTACAGTAAAACCTCTCTATAACGGCCACTAAATCACATCAAGTATTTTGTGTTAAAGACAGGTGACTGCTTAAACCAAGGTGAAAGTAAAACAGAACGCTCCTATAAGAGCGTTATGTTTCACTTTCACATTGCTTTAAGCAGCCACATGTCCTAAATACCAACTAATTAGCACAATTTAGTGACCGGAATAGAGAGGTTTTACTGTATGTGATTCTCGAGTTAAGCTATAGCCAAAAAGCAGGTGTCCAAATGAGATTACATATAGTCATGATGTCAGTATTTCTTACATAAATATACATCTAAACAATATTTTATCCACTGTCAGGTGAAATGGTTACGTGCAGAATGCAATGTTCTTCGTTTTTCAGACACAACTAGGAAATTGAGGGCAGCTGATGGTGATAATGTTGTTGTTGGTGATGATAAGGTTGTTGTTGGTGAAGATAATGTTGTTGGTGGCGATAATGGTGTTGTTATTCGTGATGATAATGTTGTTGTTGGTGATGGTAATGCTGTTTTTGTTTATGATAATACTGTTCGTTTTAAGATAGAAAAATAATGATAATGATGAATGGGTATTGATGTTGTTGTATATGATTATCATAACTATTATTATTATTATAACGACAGTTATATTGAAATGGCGATGATGATGATGCTGATGATGATGATCGTGATGATAAACTATATACTTCTGTTTACTGGCTTGGATCTGATTTGGACCATGATTATATGGAATACATGTAAATTTAATAATGTACGCCTAGAAACGAAAATGGTCCTATGTGGTTCCATTACGGAGAGAACATATACAGTGACCCATATTTCTCGGAGAAAAGGAAAAAACAACAGTAAATATATCACAGTTAATTGCCGTCAAAGTTTTTATTACTTTGTTGTAGTTTTTTATTGTTACCAAGCTGACTTTATCGCTGATACAACGAGACATAAAACAAAGAATCATACACAGAATGTCAGACTTAATACCAGATAGTGGGTGATATACAGTGTACCCTTTACTTAATGAATATTCATATGAAATATACTGACTGTATGAACATTAGTTAGTTGAGTTTTTATAATGGCATTATGAACCAGGGCAATATTTCCACGGATGTAAACCTGTAGATACATATCTATATTATTTTGTAAGCAAACAGAGTAGATAGGATTTACGGTATTTTTGTTCCCGCTCTAGAGGGAGTGTATTGTATATGTTGTTTGTGGTTTGTGGCCGTTCTAGAGAGGGTGTATTGCATAGGCTATTGTTGGTTTATGCCCGCTGTATAGAGGGTGTATTGCATAGGCTATTGTTGGTTTATGTCCGTTCTATAGAGGGTGTATTGCATAGGCTATTGTTGGTTTATGCCCGCTCTATAGAGGGTGCATTGCATAGGCTGTTGATTGTTTGTGCCCACTCTAGAGAGGATGTATTGAATAGACTGTCGGTGGTTTGTACCCGTTCTAAAGAGAGCGTACTGCATAAGCCACTGGTGGTTTGTGCCCGTTCTAAAGAAAGCGTACTACATTAGTCACTGGTGGTTTGTGTCCGTTCTAGAGAGGGTGTATTGCATAGGCTATTGTTGGTTTATGTCCGTACTATGAAGGATGTATTGCATAGGCTGTTGATTGTTTGTGCCCACTATTGAGAGGATGTATTGAACAGACTGTCGGTGGTTTGTACCTGTTCTAAAGAGAGCGTACTGCATAAGTCACTGGTAGTTTGTACCCGTTCTAAAGAGGGTGTATTGCATAGACTATTGATTGTTTGTGTCCGTTCTAGAGAGGGTGTATTGCATAATATTATGTTGTTGGCGGTTTGTTCCCATTCTAGACAATGTGTATTGTATAGGATGTAGGCGGTTTGTGTCCGTTCTAGAAATGGTTTATTGTATAGGCGTGGGCGGTTTATGTCTTTTCTATGTAGGGGCTGTTGTTTAAGCGTCTGTCACCTTACCGGATAGAATAAACGGACGTAAAACGGATAACACACTTTTTAATCCGTTCGTCTCCGTTCGCATGCGTTCCTTGTCCGTTTATCATTCGGCGTGTGCGCTTTTTGTCAGACAAGGTCCGTTCAGTCCGCCGGAAAGTTTTGAACTTATACAAAACTCAGAACGCACAACACCGGACAAATGCGCCTGCTGGTCGTACGATGCCTGTGCGCTGGCATGCGGTTTGTTCGGAACCCGTGCGTTCCTTCTCCTGAACGTGGAGTATTGCAGGCGGTTTGTGGCCGTTCTAGAGAGGATTTGCTGCACAGATTGTGGGCGGTTTGTGCTCATTCTAGAGAGGGTTTTCTGTACACGGTGTAGGTGGTTTATCGCCGCTCTGGTTCAAGTTTAATATTCGGGATGTAGGCGCTTTGTGCTCGTTCTAGAATAATAGAATCAAGCATGGGGTTTGTTAAAGACGGGGGGGGGGGGGTTCTATACCCTCGGTTGGTCTGTTCCTGTCGGAAACTCGCTAAAGCTCGTTTCCGACTGGAACAGACCAACCTCGGGTATAGACCCCCCCCCCGTCTTTAACAAAATCCATGCTTGATTATTTTTCTCGCTGAAATACGCCCTAAAACCAATTAAATTAACGAATTTTGTGAAGTACTACTTTACATTGCGTAATACGACTTCCATATCTAATAGCAACAGACCGCAGCATAACTTTAGGCGTGACACCAAAATGACGTCATTTGTTATGACAACCACAAACGTTACGTTTTGGCGTAAATATAAATGACTGAGTGACTACAAAACAACGTCTTCGGTTAATTAAATAGGCTTTTAAAGTGTTTATATGATAAATAGAATTTCATATTCGTGCTAATTACTTATATTAATTCCAATTCATAAGGTTGTTGCCTATATAAATGTTGGTATAATTCTGTAAGAATTCCTTCCTTTGTATTGATTTTACCCAATCGCGCGTATGAATACACTAGTCACGGGCTGTTCCAGATAAGGATTTCTAGTACGGCTATTTTTAGTAACTCAGCTTATCTAGCACGGCTGAGAAGCGAGAAAGGATTTTCTGTATAGTCTGTAGGTGGTTTGTGTCGTTCTAGAAAGGATTTCTGTACAGACTGTAAGCGGTTTGTGCTCGTTGTAGAAAGGAGTTTCTGTACAGGCTATAGGTGGTCTGTGCTCGTTGTAGTAAGGCTTTTATGTACAGGTTGTAGGCGGTTTGTGGCCGTTCTAGAGAGGGGTTTCCACATGTACATGTTGTAGTGCTCGTTCTAGAGGGGTTTTATTGTTTAGGCTGTATACGGTTTGGATCTTGACTATACTCACATTGTAGATTTTGCCATGAGTTCAGACAAACTTTCACATATTATTGTACTTCTAATTAAACTCTAACCTATCCAACACAAAACAAAAATAACGCTCTCCAAACAAAAATATATGATATCAAAAGCATGGTAAAATCGCGTATGTATGTATGTATGTATGTATGTATGTATGTATGTATGTATGTATGTATGTATGTATGTATGTATGTATGTATGTATGTATGTATGTATGTATGTATGTATGTATGTATGTATGTATGTATGTATGTATGTATGTATGTATGTATGTATGTATGTATGTATGTATGTATGTATGTATGTATGTATGTATGTATGTATGTATGTATGTATGTATGTATGTATGTATGTATGTATGTATGTATGTATGTATGTATGTATGTATGTATGTATGTATGTATGTATGTATGTATGTATGTATGTATGTATGTATGTATGTATGTATGTATGTATGTATGTATGTATGTATGTATGTATGTATGTATGTATGTATGTATGTATGTATGTATGTATGTATGTATGTATGTATGTATGTATGTATGTATGTATGTATGTATGTATGTATGTATGTATGTATGTATGTATGTATGTATGTATGTATGTATGTATGTATGTATGTATGTATGTATGTATGTATGTATGTATGTATGTATGTATGTATGTATGTATGTATGTATGTATGTATGTATGTATGTATGTATGTATGTATGTATGTATGTATGTATGTATGTATGTATGTATGCATGCATGCATGCATGTATGCATGTATGTAATGTATGTATGTATGTATGTATGTATGTATGTATGTATGTATGTATGTATGTATGTATGTATGTATGTATGTATGTATGTAATGTATGTATGTATGTATGTATGTATGTATGTATGTATGTATGTATGTATGTATGTATGTATGGATGTATGGATGTATGTATGTATGTATGTATGTATGTATGTATGTATGTATGTATGTATGTATGTATATATGTGTGTGTGTACTGGTTACATGTTGCTAATTTCGGCTTTATTTCCGCGTGAGGATTATTTTAAGAGTTGAAAGTATGCTATAGACACGCCTGGCTTCTTAAAAAAAGATACACAAAATATCGCGATTTTGATCTATATTATGACTTTACTATACTAATTACCCTTTTACCTTATGAATATTAATGTAAGAAATAATTACACCATGGGTATAAATTAGCTGAATTTAATAAATAATGATATATGAATAGAAAATTTATTATGGCCATGATAGAAACTGAATAATTCCATAAGCAAACAAAATGGCTTCCTGATTAGACTGCTCCCATTGGCCCTCTGATCTGGATCTACTCTGTTTGCAAAGCTTTAAAACGCGTTTGTATGGGATAAAGGATTAAGACGTCAATTAGCCCGAATACAAACTGATGATCACGGATAATCTATATGCGGAGTTCCCAAAGATATCAATCAAACGGCAATGTTGGAACATACGAAGATGGTTTACAGCAAATGGTAATTGTCTCTAACATATGATAGTTTAAACCTTTACATTACAGAAATGCCTTTTAACGCCTTTGCAAACAGAGTAGACCAAGACCCATGGGGCTCCTGTGTGAACCATTAGAACAGGGTCTGCTGTTTGATTATAGAATTTTGTTCTAATGTTTCTTCTTCCCTAAATACCAACTAATTGACACAATTTAGTGGCCGTTATAGAGAGGTTTTACTGTAGTTCATACTAAAATCCCATTTGTCTTAGATTTATTGATCCCTATTTTCAGCCCCAGAACAGTTGTAATCATATTACAAATAAAAGACTTTAAGAATTAAGACTTTACCCCAAGGTAATTTTCAAATTTGAAAGCAAATGTGATCCATGCCGCAAATAACGGATATAGAGGCATTATCTTTGATGCATTTGAAATTCTGCTTTCAACTTCAAAATTTGACTTTTTTTTCCATTTTTTTAAAAAAAAAATATGATAGAATGTCAAGCGGTGTTGGTCCTGACTAGACACCGAGTTTGTCAAAAATCCCCATAGCATGCTTAAATGTAATAAGTCACTGTCATATTAGATTAATGATGCACTTTCAATTACTCATTGATTATGATTTATCAATGAATTGCACAATGGACGTGCCAGTCGCATTCATTTACAGTAAAACATCGCTAATGCGGCCACCAAACTAAGTCTGATTATAGGGGTTACAGGCGCGTGGTAGATTAATGGAGGACGAAAATGATGCAGATAGCTCCACCAGCAGCTTTTTGAATTCCTTTCGTACTGTATTAAGCAATTAACCTGCTTTTAAATACATCTGTGTTTATTTGTAAAGTGCTAGCTGTGGTGGAGTTTTACAGTTACATTGTACTGTATATGAATACAGTAAAAAACCCTCTAATGCGACCATTTAATGAATAAACATGGCTGTTTAATGCAGGACGAAAGTTATGCAGAAAGCTCCAACAGGAGCTTTCTGCATAACTTTCGTCCCGCATTAAGCTACCACCTGCCTTTGCCAGTGTAAATTATGCCCCTTTTTACTGGTCGCATTAGAGGGGGTTTACTGTAAAACATGTTATCAAGGTCTCTAATACATTCTAAATCATTCAACATTTCACTTTGAACAGTCAATCAAAATACTTTGAATTCGCGAATAGATGACGGGTCCTGATTTGGTTATTAATTGTTATGCAAGTCAATCATAATCATGAGTTGCCACGTGACTGCCTACTGACCATTTCACATGAGTGCAATAATGATCTTTTTGTTATAACATCATCCTATTGTCACAAGATTATTTGTGAAACTTGAAAACAAAATTGATTAGTGAAAACCTTGATCCTCGGGCTCATAAAGCAATCCTATGACCTATCTCTGCACTGTTTGTTTCATTACCCCTTAACCCATTCTCTCCTAGACTATTTTAGACACAATCTCTTTGAACAAATCTACCAAAAAGGAGCATTAACTATAGAAAAGGAGACTTTTAGAATTGTGTAGTTCTGAAACCACTGTGATAATTAGAGAATTTGCTCCTATGGAGCAAATGCTCTATTTATCACAATGCTTTTAAAATGTGACTTTTTACAGAGGCGCAAAACTGCGGAACTAGGATGGGATGTGTTAACGTGATAGAGTCGCCTTTCACATATGTGCAACCAGAGCAGAGCCAGATCAGACGGCCCGTGTATGAGCCGTTATATCAGGGTCAGCTCTGTTTGTGTATGGTATTCTACAGGCTCTACCATGATGAAATAGTTCATAATACCATTACAATGCAGATGTTTGATATTCATAAACTAAAGGCATTATGTCTTACTTAATATTCATGAGATACAGAGTCAGCTAAGGTTCTCACCAGCATTGGCATATCTGACAGCAGCACACATTCCACTATGGCATTAGATAGATTTGATATGTCCTCTGTTAAATGTCGGCTAACACTGAAACAAATAACCACTTATGTGCAGGAAAACCCTTCTAATTTAGTCATCAAAAGAGATATATATTTTGGGTCGTAGAGGCAGGTGGTAGCTAAATACAGTATGGAAGGCAAATACTGAAAGCTTCTATTACAGGAGTTTTCTATATTACTTTCGTCATGCATTAGGTAGCCACCTGCTGTTAAATACACCCATGTTCATTCACTGAGAAGGATGCTACTGAATGACAAGTGTTGTATGTCACAGTATGTCACAGTATACAATAGTATGCCACAATTTGTCGCAGTATGTCATAGTATATCACATTATGTCACAGTACGTCACAGTATGTCACATTATATCATTGTATGTCACAGTATTTCACAGTATTTCATAGTATGTCACACTATGCCATAGTATGCCATAGTATGTCACAGTATATTTTAGTATGTCACAGTATTTCACAGTATGCCATAGTATATCACAGTATGTCACAGTATAGCATAGTATATCATATTATGTCACAGTATATCATAGTATGTCATGTAGTGTGTTATCGTATGTCATATTATATCATAGTATGCCACAGTCGGTCACAGTATGTCATAGTATGTCACAGTATGTCATATTATGTCACAGTATATCATAGTATACCACAGTATGTCACAGTATACCATAGCATGTCACAGTATGTCACATTATATCATAGTATTCTGTTACTGAAAGAGATTTATGTACAAATAAAATTTACCAAAAACATAAATTTTGTAATTATACAACTGGCATGGCGTAGGTCAGTGGTTAAACCAGGATGTTCTGTGCACGAAACAATGCGATTCGTTTCATTCACGGAAACCCCTTTTGGGTCTTTCTCCACTTGAATTAGCTGGACGTCGCTATGATTATGACTGAAATACTGTTAAAGGGACGGAAAACCCCGATACAATAGATATTACTCATATGGAGTTATTATAAATCTAATTCCAATACATGTTGAAAAGAAACATAATTTATATTTACTACAAAGTATCCAAGAATACCAACATACAGTGAACCCTCTCTAAATCGGGAATTAAAGTAAGTACTAATGTCGGTAATTCAGCTTAATGCAGGGTGAAAGTCATGCAGAAAATTCCAGAAGGAGCTTTCTGTATGAATATCTCCGCTTCAGAAGGAGTTTACAGTATAGCACCTATGCAGTCCATGTATGTATACGAACTAGGTGAGTCAGTGTGATATTTACAACAATACCAACACTAAATATGCCAATGATTGTTTACATTCTGTCTTGGTCAGCGATCTGCTAATTTGTTATTAATTTATTGACACCCAAAGGTATAAACTATTCAAAGGGACAGAGATGTTTACAATATACCAGCTGATACAGCAAGACCTCGCTAATTATGCAGATTGGTGTTTACTGTAGGTCCGGCTATAGGTAGCAGGTCCTCGCTATCAACGTCATTGCTCTGTCATCCTATAGCTGATTAGCCGTAATGATGGCCACCTACGGTCAAATGACCATAAATGTCAGTGGTCAAACCACTGACCACAACCGTGAAACAGCGAAAAGTGGGATCTAAATCTCTTAGAGTGTTTACTGTTTACTTAAACTAGTGTCCATTGCTAATAAGTATATTGCTTATATGACTAAGGAATATAAAGGATGGCATACCTCCTTTATTCATTTATTTACATATAAGTTGTTTATTTGATAGTTGGGTCTTTTTATTGTGGTAGGGGAAACTTGAACACACCTCTATATTCTAGTCGTTTTTTTGGCAAACATTTCACAGATTAATGGCCTTTAACCATTTCCTCCATAAATACACCTGTCTAAGTCTCTGTAATAACCACTTCTTGAAACCATTGTGATAAATAGAGCATTTGCTCATATAGGAGCAAATGCTCTATTTATCACAATGGTTTCAAACTACAAAATTCTAAAATTTTAATTTTCTCTAGTAAATGGGTAGATTCATTCAAAGAGGTTGGGTCTAAAAATAGCATATGGAGGAAAGGGTTAATGCCCTTTAAACCCTCTACCTGGTATAGACATCTTTTGGTACCATTGCAATAAGAATAGACACAGATCATTCAACTCTGCTAGCGTTTAATTCATGTTTGCTTATGAACTTATATAGATCTGATTCTACATTAAATGTTTCTTCCATAGCCAAAATTACCTTTTATTCATATACGGTTATAAAAAAACTCAGCTAATAAATAGCAAAGGAGTCATTATTTCTGACATGACTATTCACAAGGTAAAGGATTAGGTGCCATTTTATATCGTAAAGAAATTGTTTAATTTGTTTATAGAAACTTGTGTCCTTAAAAGTATATAATTATGGTCATATTTGCTCTTGTTTCTAAGACAAACTTTACTAACAGGTATGTGTTTAAAAGATCTTCTACTGAAATATTAACTTCTATTTCAGAAACCAAACATATACTCTGTCCGTGGATGATGTCCAATGGACTCGCCTTTCTATACCTGCTAAAGTAAATATAGGTCTTGTGTTGTCACTATTTCTTCATATAAGCGCCTTTTCACGTTTTTGCAAACAGAGAAAACCCAGAGTCAAAGTCTGCTCTGTTTGCTTATGAAATTATATAGAGCTGATGCTATAAATTTTGTCAAAGCAAATCACTCCTTCAAAAAATTACATTATAGAATTTCAGCTAATAAATAATCATAATATCATTATTTCTTACATTAATATTGCAATATGTAAAGGGCTGAACACGATAACGTCCTGAATTGGAAAACATTGTTCACATCTATAAAACAGTATTATGACTATCAAATCAAACTATTTCTTACAGCATTTCTCTGAGTTAGATGTGTGTTACAATGCTTCAATGGTACAGAGGGTTACGCAGACAAATGTGAAACTTCTGATGCACAAGAGTGTATATAGCTCTAGATAAGTTAAAAACTTTACGTAACAAAGAAATGTAGATCTATATACAAATCTAATAGATACACACATATATAAGTGTTATTTCTTTAACACTGGCACCAGCACATTTGAAAATTGTACAAATGACAACGATCTAATATAAACAATGAAATATTTAAATATTTAATTGACAGAGATGCCTTTCGGTGCCTTTACAAAGAGAGTAGAGACATATCAGGCGGCGCTTCCTACACGAGCCGTGGAATCAGTCAGATATATGCCCATCGACTGATCAGGGCCAATAATCTTTGGCGCTCATTAGCATCAAGATAATATATATTGTATACTCTATTTTATTATCTAACTTTTCGAACATTTTTATCTGGGTCGAAACTGTTTGACACTCGAAAAAGTTATATAACTGAAGACCAAGATCATGTCGATCTTTCAGAGCAATGTTAGATGAATGTGACAGTGAATATTCTCAGAGCATTTCGCCATGTTTTGTTTTTATTCCCACTAGCTTAACACCATAAGGAGTCCAGCATAGCTTGAGAATGCTTCATCTCAGAATAACACGTTTTCTATTGTTCCGCTGAATGCTTCGATTTAGTTATGATTTTAAAACAAACTCATTATCATTACCTTCAGCATCTGCACGACTCTTCATAGAGGTTACATAGAGCATGCTCCGGTAATCAACGTTACTAAGTCATTCCCTCCTAGTGACGCATTTTGGCGTCTCTGTAAAAGTCACATTTAGAAACCATTGTGATAAATAGAGCATTTGTTCCATAGGAGCAAATGCTCTATTTATCACAATGGTTTAAAAACTACACAATTCTAACGTTTTCCTTTTCTCTAATCAATGCTCCTTTTCGGTAGATTGTTTCATAGAGGTTGGGTCTAAATATAATCTAGGAGCGAATGAGTTATTTCATTTCATCATACTTTAAATGCAAATAAGGACTTCAGCAACTTTCATGTTAGTTTCGCCTGATCAGGGTCTGCTCTGTTCTCTTTTAAAAGTAGTTTTCTGAATAATGTTGTCCTGAATTAAGCTACCACCTGGTTTATGGCCAATATGTATGCCTGTATAAGACGGTCGCTTTAGAGAGGTAAATTTACTGTACGTCATTACGCTGAAAGTCGCATTTATTAACCACCATCTTTTTTAATCCTTATGGACCGAAGTGACCTGAACTGACCATACGTACTAAGTAAATAGTATTACTTTTAAAAGGATTGAGATTTAATTGGACTTAAACTATATTTGAAACTACTTGAACAACACACAACACTCCACGGGGATTAAGTAACCCACGCCGTAAGCTTGTCTTGACGTCATTGTCCGGAGGACACAATCTGCGCAGAAAAACTCTGCTGACCTCCTTTCGACAATACGGTTGTCTTTGTAATGTTTGTTGGTAGCGTTTGTCATTTGTTTAGATAAAGAGTAATGTTTAAAACACACCACATTTGAATACTTGTTAATACAAGAAGGTTTTATAAAATCAAAAAATAGTGAAAAAGGTGACAATGCCAAACAAGACTTTAGGCAATAATGATTGGCATGTTATTTCACAGTAGGAGTTTCTTTACAAGGATTTGTCAAATAAAGTTAAACTATATAGCTTGAAATAACAAAATGTTTGTTTCCGTGTCCTATTTATATATTCCGGGGTAAAATAAGATGAAGAAAGTTGACATTCTAGAAACTGCCTTACATTATGTACGAGATACATGTAAACTGACTCGCATGTCAGTACTAACACAATTTGGCCACGAAAACAGTTGACCACGCGAACACGTGTCCTTGGAGTTGAAACCACAGTCAATTATTGCTAAAGAACTTTAATTCTGGCTTTTTAAAACAGGTGGTAGCTTAATGCAGGACAAAATTTACGCAGAAAGCTGCTATAGGAGATTTTTGTGTTAGTTTTGCCCTGCATTAAGTAACCACCTGCTGCTTTTACAAACTCAAATGTCAATTAATTGTGTGATCGCATTATCGACACTCTAATGTAGTATAGATGTACATTAAGGTCAGAATTTACCAAATTTGTCAAATTTCATAACAAATGTACTGCAAACATTGATGAGTGTCAGACGAGGTAAACCCAGATAATACACCGTGTCAGTAGTAGGATGTCTTGTATCGGTCTACACTGTTTGCAAAGCCACGGAAACACATTTTCTAGTGGAATAACACTGTAAACACGGGTACTATTAACCCATTCCCTCATATTGACGACTTTTGACGACTCTGTAAAAGTCACCATGTGAAACCAGTGATAAATAGAGCATTTGCTCCTATAGGAGCAAATGCTCTATTTATCACAATGGTTTCAAATTACAAAATTCTAAAAATTTCCTTTTCTCTAGTTAATGCTCCTTTTCAGTAGATTTATTCAAAGAGGTTGGATATAAAAATGATGAATATATAGGAGCAAATGCTTTATTCAGCACAATGGTTTCACAAAGTGACTTTTGCAGAGTCATCAAAAGTCGTCAATATGAGGGAATGGTTAACCTGTCGAAAATAAATGTCTGCTTCAATTGAGACATGAAGTAAGTTTTACTTACTTGCGGTTCGTTCAAGCTAGCCTCGAACTAGTGATAACTTATACTAGCGTTAGTGGTTTTGATCCAAATGAGACGCTAATTCGTCCTTTCATTATTAGGATTCAAACTTGTAGCAGACGGCAATCTTGGCAAACGATGGCTGCTTAGCAAAGCAAAATGTTTAACTTGAGCATTCAGCTGACGGCGAATTTGTCAAACGAAAATACTTAGTAAAGCAAGAGTCTGATTTAAAAGTTGTAGCAGACGGCGAACTTGACATACGGTTATTTAACAAAACAAAATGTAGCACTGTAGCAGACGGCAAACTTGTTTAACCCTTTCCTCCATAAATACGCCTTTCTATGCCTCTGTATAAAAGTCACCTGTTGAAACCATTATAAGAGCAAGTGCTCTATTTATCACAATGGTTTCAAACTACAAAATTCTAAAAGTTTCCCTTTCTGTAGTTAATGCTCCTTTTGGGTAGATTTATTCAAAGTGGTTGGATCTAAAATAGCCTATGAGGGAATGGGTTAACTTGAGCATTATAGCAAAAGAAATTAACTAAGTAAACAAGCGGTTAAGATGTTATAGTAACTTGCAATATTAAAATGATATGTCCACCAGGTCGCACATAGCGGGATAGATATTAAATCAGCTGATCAAGCTTCAGTGTCAGATGATTTGACAGCGTCAAATGTTACATCTAACAGTGTCAATGACTCTTCAAAATAAGAATCACGGATTTGGTTTTGTGTCATTCGGCTGTCATCTCCAAATTAGATATTCGTTTGATCTTTCGATCACAACATATTTTGCATTACAACGTCAAAACAACCGGCGTCAAAATATTGTTCATGATGTTAAATTGACAATGAATATAATGTTTTAAGACTACCACTTGCAGTTGAATTGTAATTGCAATGACTGAATTAAAACAGCAAATATATGTTTAGGTTATAATTAGAATCATAGAATATCTGTATACGCTCGTATAATATGATTTCCTCTGACCACATGAAATGTCTTATAGTAGCTTAACCCACGATCCCATATATAAGGCATAGGCAAACAGTGTAGACCCAGATCAGATACCTCTTGGAGAAGTCCTCTAATTAGAGTCTGCGCTGTTTGCTTTACCAACCAGTATAAAATGTTTTCACCAGTACATATATGTGCTTTTCAAGAACCCTTAACAAGAAAAGTTTACCTTACACTATATGGGAGTTTAGAGTCTGTACAGGGCGAGAATAAAGCAAACTTTATCGTATTACCTACGTTTTGTATTAACTCTTTCCCTGTTGAACAATTCATGCATGCATTTATCACTACATGAGTGTTTATTAACTTATTTTTATAAGGTAAAGATTGAAAGACAAGTGTTGGCTTAGACAAACGTAGCGTGATTAGATCTATATAATTTCATAAGCAAACAGAGCAGACCCTGATCAGACGGCTGCTGCAGGAACCATCTGATCTTGGGTCTAATCTGTTCGCAAATGCTTGAAAAGGGAGTTTACATTAAGGAAATGATTAAGCAGTCATCTACATCAAAAGAGCCTCATGTTATTCATAAAATGTGCGCTTAACAGTTAGCTTGCTAAGCATTTACTTGTCTGTGATTGAAAATAGATTTCAAATCAGTATCTAGATGCAGGCTTTCTTTGCTTTCTTTTTAGAAACATAACGGTTGTATTCTAATGCGACGCTTGAGATGATCGGAGTATCATCAGGATCTAAACCATTTGTAAATGTTATAATGATATCGCAAATTCGCCAACAATATAGTTTAACCCTTTCCTCCATAAATACGTCTTTCTACACCTCTGTAATAACCACTTCTTGAAACCATAGTGATAAATAGAGCATTTGCTCTAGTGAATGCTCCTTTTGGGTAGATTCATTCGAAGAGGTTGGGTCTAAAAATAACCTATGGAGAAACGGGTTAAGATAAAGTAGAACCTGCCTTAAGCTACCATTAAAATGAGGTCCAACGCTAGGTCTTTAAGACGGATGGTAGTCAAATGTCGGTCGAATGTATGCAGAAAGCTCCTATTGAAACTTTTTGCAATATCTTTGCCCTGTATTGCGCAACCACCTGCTTTCTTATACTCCTATAATCAATAAATAAAGTGTCGCTTAAGAGAAATTCTGCTGTCGTTAAGTTCAAAAGGGGGATTATGCTGCAGTTTGTCTCAACATATCAATGAATATGTAGATGAGCAGGGAGTGATGATGTGCCTGTCAAAGAAGCTGATTGTACATATAAAACTGTCATTCTCTGTCATTGATTTTCCTTGAACCTACAGCAAAACCTCTCCAAACCGATATTTCGAATTATAACCAATTCCGGTCTTTATGACAGGTGGCAGTCTGGTGTAGGGTGAACAGTCTATAGAAAGCTAATAAGGAGCGTACTGTCACACTACATTAAGTAGCCACCTGCCTTAAAAGCTGAATAAGTTTATTTAAATGCCAGTCTACAGGAGGTTTGCTGTATTGAAAGTATATAGCTTAGAAGGCATGTTTCTAGCTTGTTGTATTCAGCCATCAGACAAGTAACGGTAATGTATTGGTAACTCTGTCATGCTTTGTTCATGTCATACGAATTTATATATTACACTTAATACATTCTGCAAAGTGTAAAAAGAATCCTCGTCTAAGTAACTGGGTTTTAACTTATTTCGTGATAGAAGTGCATTTTGGCGCATTTGCAAACCGAGTAGACCTTCATGTAGGAGCCAGCTGATCGGATTCTGCTCTGAGTGCTTACATAATCATATACATGTACATGTAAGTCTGATTCTACAGTTTCTGCCGTGATCACAGCATTCTGTGTTCATACAATTATAGAAATTAAGCAACTAAATATTGTCTTGATGTCATTATTTGTGACATGAATGTTAATAAGGTCAAATGTTAAGATACTGTTGATAAACCGTAACTAATTATTGATAAACTAGAATAAGTTCTTATAGGTGTTTTCTTTGCTATTTTCTTTATTCTTTTCATTTTGCCTTAGATAAAGAATCCCGATTGCCTCATTCTGCTCGTGTTACAATATCAATACACCTGGTAAAATAAAAAGAAACCCTTCAAAGAGTACAGTCAGTTTCAATTTCCTATGATTCTGAAACTTTATCTATTTGCCATAAGATATAGGGCGTCTGTCGAGTGACACTGATTGTAAAGGTTTCACATTAATGAGGTTATTGACACATTCACGTGACCTAGTTATTGATTGTGTCACTGATTCTGTTTTTAGATATTAGTTTTGTGTTGTTTCATTATTTTCGAAATATTCGAAACTATTGCGACATTCTACTATATATCCCAATTACCCACTTTACATCATGAATATTCACGTGATAAATAATGACATCACGAATATTAATTAACTTAAAATTTATAATGGTATAAGAACATGGTCATTTATGTTTTGGTTTTACTCCATAAGCGAAAATAAGAGACGCTGATTTTGATTGTAAATGATTGTGTCAAAAGGAATTTCTATCAGAGAATGGGTTCAGATTTATAAGAGAACATATATTATTTTCTTATGTTAACACTACCTGCCCACCGCCACAGAACACTTTGAGTCCATTTCTACTGACCTTTATGAGCTTTCTGTATGACTTATACAACCTGCATTAAACTACAATCTATCTTAACCCTTAGCTGCTGCCAGTGGATACATTATTACATTTTCAAACAGTTTGGATCAAGATAAGACGCCGAGTAATTCGTCATCCCATCTAGATCCAAACTGTTTGACACACTGATTGCATTTTGGTACAAAAACTTATTATAGTTTGAAATTTGAAAATGTAGTAGGTGAGGAAGTGTGTAACAACATTGTGCTCCGCATGCTGATTGTTAACCCTTTTCTCTATGAATATTCAGGTAATAATTAATGACGTCATGAATATCAATGAGATTAATTTATTATAATAGCACAATGACACATGAATTTTTGGCCATAGAAGAAACTGTAGAATCATATCTATATTATAAAATAAGCAAACAGAACAGACACTGATCAGACGGCTTCTATAGGAGCCGTCTGATCTGGGTCTACTCTGTTGGTAAAAAACATAGGAATGCGTATTTATGGAGTAAAGGGTTAAAGATTCAGATTAATACTAATTTGAAAGTGTTATTTTGAGAGGTTTTACTGTAGATGGACAGTCACTGCTCACTTACTCTGTTGTAGGTTCGTGAAGTTGGGTTTGACTTTACGTGGATTGCTGTTGCACTTGTCCAGATATGACTGTTGCTGGTATGGGTGTAGTCTGGACACTTTCCAGTCAAGATCAATGACCGACAAAACAGGAACAAATGGTTTACATCACATAAACGAAGGATACATCTGAATAAAACTCTGTTAGACTGTTACTGTGATTTATTATCTACCAGTGGCAATGACCTGTGCTACAGGGGTGATTAATGCACAAATATGCTCTCGAGTCTTTAGAAAGTGTCTTTTAAAAATAGTTTAAGGACAGCACTTATTACGCTAAAAAGGTTGGTAGAAGACTTAATATCAATAATACAAAATAATGGTCTTGTAAATCGATATGAATAGACATATGTAAGTAAAACTACATAAGACAATAAAGTAAATAAAAAGTATATGCAATAACACTCCTCTAAAGCCAACACTTTATTAATAAGCATGTCAGTAGTGCTGAAAGCTCCTACTGTCATTTGTGTTTAAGGTCCAGAATTGGACTCTTTTCGATGGAAGTATTAGAGGGGTCTCACAACATAAGTTAATCGATGACTTGGAGCAAAACTATTGTAACTCCTTCACAAAGTGGAGGAGTTTCAATAGTTTTGCTCCAATCCCTCGAAATGTTTTCTTATCATGACCTGGACAAAACAGTAAAGCCCCTCTAAACCAGAATTGTAGGCAACTGGCTGCTTAATACAGGGTGGAAGTCATGCAGAAAACTCCTTTGTGATATTTTTTCCACGTCTTTCAGTCTGCATTTAGCTACCAAATGTCTGAAAGACAGGCGTTGATACTAAACTTAATGTCCAATTTAGAGGGGTTTTACTGTACAGTAGTTCAATACAAGATATATACATATCATAGCACCAGATTCAATGGGTCTCTAAGTCTGTCTTAGCTTGAAATTTCAGTGTACACATTGAATCATGTATAGATATGCTAATTTATTATACAGTTTATGTACGAATTGCGCTACAGTAGTAAGGCAATGAAGGAAAAGAGAAATTGAACCTGACCATTATTATGTGTGGCCACTTCCGTCCTACACCGTCTCCATCAAGCTCGTAGTTGAATGACCGTAATGCAATTAATTAGCAGTGATATTTATCACCAAAACAATGGGGAATATGATCAAGCTTGATGACAGAAATATTGTTCAGTGTGTTTGATGTCTGTAAATGGACGTGAGGATTGAGGTGGGCGGCCAGACAGATCGGCTCCCTGTCTACGTGGGTTTCGCACAGAAGGTCGTTGACAGAAGTCTAAAGATGCATGCACGTGAACAAGTGAACAAGAGAAACGAAATGTACGACACTGTATGTACTTGGTGTGAACATAACATATCTAAAGCTTGAGTCATCAATGTATTTTTACTAGCATTGTACAAATGCATTTTATATGATCTCAGAGGTGAAAAGGCAGACCCCCTGGAGATACAGTTTTGTCATCGTGCAGTCATATAGGCAACATACAATAAACAATTGATAAGACCCGAAAACTCAAATAAGAACATAGAAGTATATATCATTATCGGCATTTAAAATAGGTGAAAGAATTCAGGGTGAGTTAACGATTTTACCTGTTGAATATTCATCTAAGACTGAATGATATCATTAAATTAATTAGATTATTATTTTATAATGGCATATACGCACCTCAAAGTTTTGTCCAAACAGTAGCTGTAGAATTAGAGAGAATTGTTAACCATAAGCAAACAGAGCAGACCATGATCAGACGGATCCTATAGGACCTGTCTGATCTGGATCTACTCTGTTTGCAAAGGCGTTGATATGTTATATCAAGGAAAGGGGTTAAGCAGTCACCGCCAGTAACATATTTCTATTCTTAGTTACTAAATCGTTTTATTTAACGAGGTCTGTTTGCTTATGGTATTTATATATATGATTCTACAATTTATGTCATTGTATATGCTATTATAAACATATTAGTTAACCCTTTCGCTGCCAATGCCGGATCTGTGATTACATATGCAAACAGTTTGGATCCAGATGAGACGCCGAGTAACTCGGCGTCTCATCAGGATCCAAACTGTTTGTTACTGTTACTATGTTTTTGAAACAAAAATGAAGAAAATCAATAAAATAAAAATTTGAAGCAGACGACAAAGTTAGCAGACGACAGAATTTGGCAGCGAAAGGGTTAATCAATATTCATGACATTATTTCTTACATGGATATTCATCAGGTACGGGATTAAACTCGATGTGCTTGTAATATAAAATTTCCATTTGGATGCGTCAGCTCCTTGCTTGCTTGCTTGTACATTAGGGACCCATTGTACGAAATAACCAATGTTAAGCATTTAAATTGGTTGGCACCAATCAAGTAACTTTATTTATTTAACCACTTCTCTCGTATAATCGACGTTTGGTACCCACAGAAACAAATTACATCCAGATTAGACAGTTCCAAACGACGTTTGGAATTAGACAGTTCCAAACGACGTTTGGTACCTACACAAACAAATTACATCCTGATTAGACAGTTCCAAACGAAGTTTGGTACCAACACAAGCATAATACATCCAGGATCAGACAGTTCCTGTACTGATCAGGGTCTGCTCTGTGTACTTATGAAATGATAAAGATCTGATTCAGAAGTGTCTGTCACAGGCGGAACTTTCTTTGTTAACTTGTAATTGTAAATAGTCCATGAATATCCACGCAGTAACACATTCTTAAATTAATATCCATGGAGGGAAAGGTAACACAATACATGTACATGTATATAGTAAACGACTTCACTCTTTCACTGCCAATGACGAATCTATGATTATCTATGCAAACAGTTTGGATCCTGATGAGACCTCGAGTAACTCGGTGTCTTATCAGAATCCAAACTGTTTGGCGCTATAATTATGTTTTTGAAACACTTAGGAAGAGAATTCAAAAAATCAAAATTGAATCAAACAACATTATTTTCAGACAACTAAACATGACAGCGAAAGAGTTAGAACTCATTGCAATATGCAGTAGAACCTCTCTAAAGTGACTACTTAATCAATAAACGAGCATATCTTTGAAAGCAAGTAGTTGCTTAATGCAGGAAGAAAATATGGTAGAAAGCTCTTATGGGATCTTTCATTTCCTGTATAACTTTTGTTCTGCATTAAGCTAACATCCACCCCTATGGTCCAGATTTAAATCTTGATTTGGTGGTCGTTATGTATGCTTATATTATACTGATATTTGGTATACACGGTAACATCTCTATGTTCCCAAACAACTGTACAGTAAAACCCCTCAAATGCGACCAGCAAAAAGGGGCATAATTCACAGTGGCAAAGGCAGGTGGTAGCTTAATGCAGGACGAAAGTTATGCAGAAAGCTCCTATAGGATTTCGTCCTGCATTAAGCAACCATCTGCTTATAAAGACAACCATCTTTATTCATTAAATGTTCGCATTAGAGGGGTTTTACTGCATAATGAAATTGATGGAAATGCACTCTGTACCTTTAGTACATTTAACTCATTTTAAGATAAAAGACTTTAATCAATCAAGTATAAAGGAAGTGGTTGCCAAGCTCTTATAATGTTTAACTCTCTCAACGCCGAAATCGCCGGAAGCCTACCCACGTGACTTGTTGTAATGAGCAAATCTGTGAGTCCCTTTAGAAGTAGTTTGGATCCAGATGTGTAACTCGACGTCTCATCAGAATCCAAACAGTTTGACATATGCACTACCAACGTTATAGATAAGTTAAAGCGACATTGTTAGCGGACGAAAAGTATTTGGCACCAAAAGACATCAAACCTATCGTTTATATTTTTTTATATATATAGAATTATTAAGATTGTCTTTGCCGACAATAATGTTAAACAGTTATTGACCAAAATTATTGGCAGAGTAACTCAGTTTCTAATTTAGATTCAAACTGATTCAAACAGTATCAAACTATTTCATAAAGATCGGGTAGAAATTACGTTCAAGTAAATAAAAGGGAATCAACCATTTGAATGCTTCAAACTGAAAGTGGAAACGTCTATCAATGTTTTACTATACAGTCCATTCTTTATGAAATACTTAAACTTGCTATTGGATAAAAATGTCAAACAGTGCAGACCCTGATTAGAGAGCTCCTCTAGGAACACTCTGAGTTAGGTTTACACTCATTGAAAATTCGTTTTCCGCATCGAGAAGATCAATGTCCAATAAAACATTGAAAGACAGAACACGTAATCAAACAGGGAACTCTCAAAGATTTGTTCAAAAGCGATTAACTCTTATCATGTTAAAAACGAGTTGACTCTCATTTGCAAACAGCTAGGATCTAGATGAGAGGCCGGGTCGCTAGGTGTCTCTTCAGGATCCAACCTGTTTGACACTCTACCAATAGCTGTTCAATATCTCGTTCGAATCGGACATAGTCAAAATTGCACCATATCCAAATTTGAGCAGACATTTTTTTTACATCAAGTTTAGGATTAACAGTCTGAGTACCACTGCAATGATAATGCAAAATTTTCAAGTACTCCTTGTATTTAAATGATTAGCAGGCACGTGCTGTCGTCTGCCAAATTAGCCGTCTGCTTCGATTGTTATTTTTAAAACGTTTTACTCCATTTTGTTTCAAAACGATACTCATATAAGCATTCCGGTAGGATCCTGACGAGACGCTGAGTTACTCGGTGTCTCATCTGGGTCCATGCTTATAAAGCTTTTAGTTGAGTCTGAGTTTTGTTCTCAAGCTTTTGATTGGTCAGATTTGAGTTCTCAAGCTTTTGATTGGTCAAAATTAAAATTTAGTATATTTACTCTGAAAATATACAAACAGCAACTCGTGTACATATAATATCACATACAAATATTTTTCTCGACACTAAATAGGATGTACTCAAGTGACCTTTAAAACGTCGTTGCCTTCAACTAGTAGTGCTGTTATTATCAGAAATAGGCCTACTTTTACCTTTCTAATCCCTAATTTCAATAAGGAAGAATTGAGAACCCTTTTCAGCCAGGTGGCTCCTAAATGCAGGGTGGCGAGCCTCTGTGCGACTTTCACCCTGCATTAAGCTGTCACATGTCTTAAGCCATTTCTGCATATTGACGCCAATTGGCGTCTCTGTAAAAGTCGCTTTGTGAAATCATTGTGATAAATTTATCGCAATGGTTTCAAAACCACACAATTTTTAGAATTTTCCTTTTCTCTAGTAAATTCTCCTTTTTTTTGGTAGATTTCTTCAGAAAGGTTGAATCTAAAAATAGCCTATGAGGGAACGGGTTAAAGACATAGAGTGATGCTTATTTGAATGTTCGGATTAGAGAAGCTTTATTTTAATTCTGTTGAGTCTTATAGTGTAACGTAAATCTAAACTACAGTTTTCAATCTTGAGAAGCCTTTAGATAGTTTAACCCTTTCCCTGTTCTATGTTTCTTTCAAATTTCAATACCTACTGAATATTCATGAACATAATAGTTATAATGAAATAAGGAAGGTTGGATATTGTAGCCATTTTAGAAACTAAATAACCAGATCCATCAAATTCTATTAGCAAACAGAGCAGACCCTGATCAGAAGGCTCCTCTAGGAGCCGTCTGATCTGGGTCTACTCTGTTTGCAAATGGGAGAAAACACGTTTGTATGGTATGAGGGGAAGGGTTAACCATTATTAGATAGAGACGCCTCTAAGCACAGTTTGCAAACAGAGAAGACCCAGATCAGGCAGCTCCTGAAGGAGCCGTCTGATCAAGGTATGTTATGTTTGCTTATGATATAAAATAGAAATATATATCAATATTGAAAGAAGAAAATTGAAGCAGATTTCAAAGTTTGCAAATACCTGTACTTGTCAATGTAAATGTCAAAGTGTTTAAGGGATTTTATGCTTGAAATGTTGCCGCAATTACCTGCTTTTTCACTCATATGTACAGTAAACTAAAACGGCCACTAGATTGTTTTAATCAGTTGGCATTTAGAACAGGTGGCTGCTTAAAGCAAGGTGAAAGTAAAACAGAACGCTCCTATAGGAGCGTTCTGTTTAACTTTCATCTTGCTTTAAGCAACCACCTGCCTTTAACACAAAATACTTGATGTACTTTAGTGGTCGTTATAGAGAGTACTGTATTCATTAAGTATCTGGTTTACAGAGGTATTACTGTCAGTGCAATATTTGTGCCATTTCCTTACTGTCTATGTGTAAGCCAGACCGTGGATCCAAACTGTCTGACCATCAACTAATGTTCTTCAACTGAAAGATAACAGTAAAATCTCGTACCCATGCAAACTGTTTGGCTATATAGGAACGATGCTGAGTAACACGGCGTCTCATCAGGATCCTATCTGCTTGAGCTTCCGACAATGGTTTTAAGAACAAAATAAAAACAAATACTTTTAAGAATTGAAGCAAACAACATTTTTTTTTGTTTTGCGGAGGAAAGTTTCTCAATGTTTAAAGGGCTAATGTTTCTGTACGGCAGAATTATTCGAAATCGTATTAAGCAGTGACTGGCATAAACATGGCAGTGTGACAATGCACTCTAGTAACTCTCTCTAAACAGGACCTTCATATTAGTATCAATGCGGATCTTCCCGTGAACCAATCAATTAATTGATATTAATTATGTTTACTTTTTATAATGTAATTTTAATGGAATTTTTAACTTTGACAAAAACTGAAAACTGTAGAATAATATCTATATCATATCATTAAGCAAACAGAGAAGACCCTGATCTGACAGATCCTACAGGAGCCTTCTAATCTGGGTATCCTGTTTGTAATGGTTTGAAAAGCGTTTATATAAAAGAAATAGATTGGGCAGATAACATCTTAACCCATTACCTCATAGGCTATTTTTAGATACAACCTCTTTGAATCAATCTACCGAAAAGGAGCATTAATTAGAGAAAAATGAAAATTTTAGAATTTTGTTTTTTGAAACCATTGTGATAAATAGAGCATTTGCTCCTATGGGAGCAAATGCTCTATTTATCACAATGGTTTCACAGAATGACTTTTACAGAGTCCTCAAAAGTCGTCAATATGAGGGAAAGGGTTAATGCATGACTTCTATAGGAATTTTCTGCATAAGCAGTCACCTGCCTAAATAGACATAAGCTCTTTTTCCATTTAAAATCCTATTTAGAAGGGTTTACTGTATGTAGTAAATAAACGCTGACTAAGCTTCTTTATATATACGTACATACCCACGCATCGATTTGTGGCCACCTATTTTTCCACAGAAAGAGAAAAATAAAAAGAGCTTAACCTTTATTGTACTAAGTCTGATCTGATTGACCTCCGCAAACAGTTTGAACCCTGAAGAGATGCCGAGTAACTCGGCATGACATCAGGATCCAAGTTGTTTGACACTCGGTCACTAGTTTATCAAAAGTTTAATCGAACCGGAAGTTGCAACAAATTAATGCATCTACGTACACATTATTACAGAATGAAAAGGGTTAAAATGGGGTGAATGAGTTCGCTTTACTTCGAGAGTGACCTAGCAAAAGGCTTAACACTTGTTTTTAACCTTTGATAGTTTTAGTCAGTTGTCGTCAGCAGGAATGGTCTACTTTAATTAACCCTTTCCTCCATAAATACGCCTTTCTTCGCCACTGTAAAGGTCACCTGTTGAAACCATTGTGATAAAAAGAGCATTTGCTCCTATAGGAGCATATGCTCTATTTATCACAATGGTTTCAAACTACAAAATTCTAAAAATTTCCTTTTCTCTAGTTAACGCTCCTTTCCGGTAGATTTATTCAAAGTGGTTGGATCTAAAAATAGCCTATGGGGGAAAGGGTTAACCCTTTACCTGATACAAGCACGAGTTGATGTCTGTGTAGGCAGAGTAAACCCGGACCAAGTATCTCATGTGTCTTTGTGTATTATCGAGATCTAAACTGTTCGCTGCTAACGCAACCGATTCGTTTTATCATGCTAATGATAAAATATTAAGCATAATATTGAAAGAAACAGTTTTAATGCAGCACTTAATTTAATGACACTTTCTTTTTCTCTGATAGGAGATATGTTTACCTCCTTTGAAAGTAGGTCACTTCTCTTGAAATCTAAAATTAAAATTTAGTATATTTACTCTGAAAATATACAAACCGCAACTCGTTTATATATAATATCACATACAAATATTTTTCTCAACTCTAAATAAGATGTACTTAGGTGACCTTCAAGACGTCTTCAACTAGTAGTGTTGTTATTACCAGAAATAGGTCCCATTTTACCTTTCTAATCCGTATTTTCAATAAAGAAGAATTGAGAACGCTTTTCAGGCAGATGGCTTCAAAATGCAGGATGGCGAGCCTCTGTGTGACTTTCATCCTGCAATAAGCTGTCAACTGTCTTAAGACAGACAGTGACTCTTATTTGAATGTTCGGATTATTGGGTTTGTGTTATAATTTTGTTATAGTATAACGGTAAATCTAAACTACAGTTTTCAATCGTGAGAAGTCAGTTTGTCGGCCTACTACTTTGATAGTTTTAGTCAGTTGTCGTCAGCAAGAACGGTCTACTTTAATGAACCCTTTCCATCATAAATACGCCTTTCTACGCCTCTGTAAAAGTCACATGTTGAAACCATTGTGATAAATAGAGCATTTGCTCCTAGAGGAGCAAATGCTCTATTTATCACAATAGTTTCAAACTACAATATTCTAAAAATTTCCTTTTCTCTAGTTAATGCTCCTTTCCGGTAGATTTATTCAAAGTGGTTGGGTCTAAAAATAGCCTATGAGGTAATGGGTTAACTCTTTACCTGATGCAGACACTCTTTGATGGATGTGTAAGAAGAGCAAACCCGGACCAAATGTCTCACGAAGGAACCGTCTGAATAGGGTCTGCTCTGTTTGCATATAGAGTACATAGATTAGATCATTTATGTTTTGCCATGCCATGTATTCGTACACCATAATAAACATATTAATAGTCTCATTCTTTCTTATATCATGAGTTTATTATGTTTAAATCATTGCTTTATATTTGTATGATACTGTATTGGAGGAGACAAAAATAAACGAATAAAAATATATAAACGTTTTACATGAATATCCATGGATTAAAGGGTCTCTCAAACTAGGGTTTCTTTGTCGCATTTGTTATAATCATAACTACTGCTTGTTTCTCCCAGCTATTTGATGTTAAGTCTGGATCTAAACTGTTTACAAAACTGATCTAATTTTAACTACACGTGTAGATCAAAGTCGAGATTAGTTGGCAAGGATTCGTTTGAACAGTTAAACAAACATGGGTGATCAAAATAATCCAAATTTTAAGATCTATTAACCCTTTCCCTCATATAAGCGATCTCTTGGCACCTTTGCAAACAGATTAGACCCCGATCAATGCCTGCTGTGTTCGCTTAACACATTACCCCCTAGTGACGCATTATTATTGCATTGTGAAACCAATATGATAAATAGAGCATTTGCTCCTATAGGAGCAAATGCTCTATTCATCACAATGGTTTCAAACTACAAAATTCTAAAAGTTTCCTTTTCTCTAGTTAATGCTCCTTTTCGGTAGATTAATTAAAAAAGGTTGGGTCTAAAAAGTGCCTAGGAGAGAATGAGTTAAGGAATAATATAGATATGATTAGGAAATTTCTGTTACGGTATACCTTTTCCATGTTAATGCTAAATTATAAAATAGCAGCGCATGAAAATGCATGCAGTAATCAATTCTTTAATCAATATTCGTGCAGGAAATGGTGAAACTTGTAAAGTATCAAGTATCGTCATAATATGCCTTGAATATGCAAAATGGTAACTCAAACGCGTGGCAATTGTTTGTTGTACAGTGAAGTCTCTCGATTACGACCACCCAAAAGAAGGACAAAAGTTATGCAATAAGCTCCTTCTTGAGATCTTGCATTACGTTTGCCCTGCCTTAAGCAACCACCTGCTTTCACAGTGGTTGCATGATGAAATGAAATACGTAGTTAGCTGCTGGGTCATTTATGTTCCTTTAATAAGAATGTCACCCTATGACATATGCAACGGCACAAATGTAATGACATGTACAAATGTGTAACACAAAAAGTAAAACTACATATATGATCCAAGTACAAGAATGGGGACTCCATAAATATATACAATGTATGTAAGAAATAAAGACATCAGTAATAATGGTTGGCTGGGTTTTTTTTATAATTGCATATGAACACAGGAAAGTTTGACCTTTGCAGAAACTGAACAATCAGAGTTGTATTGTTTCATAAGCAAAGAGAACAGACCCTGATGAAATGGCTCCCTCCAACAAGAGCCATCTGATCTGGATCTACTCTGTTTGGATAGACCTTAAAAAGCATATCTATGAGATATAAGGTTAAGAAGATGAACATGATATCGATGGCTAATTAGGACTTTACGTTACAGCTACATGTATATAACTGGACTGGGTCAATTACTTTCAATATTTGGGACAGATGGATATAGACGTGTGCACATTCATGCACATAATATTATGCCAATACGTCATACGTCAATTCAGTTAACCCTTTCCCAAATTAGCATGTGTGCATGAATGTATCGCTTCATGAATATTTATTATCTTAATTTTTATAAGTTATAAATGCATAAAAGGAATTATTGGCTTAGACAAAAACTGTAAGATCATATCTATACAATATTATAAGCAAACAGAGTAGACCCTAGTCTGACGGCTCAACACTGTGTTTGCAAAGGTATGAAAACCATTTACGAAGGAAAGTGTTAATAAGCCATTGGCAATTCAGTTAAAACGTGATTGGTCTCTAAGTTCATTTTCTTCTGGAATCTCGCTGTAAACACGTGTTTTGCATGAGTATACAGATTTATTGAGATAAGCTTACTTAAATGCACGTTCTTGACAAAAACAACAATCAACATCGCACAAAATCGTGAGAAAGAGCTAAATCTTGGACACATGCACACTGTGTTTGATTATATAATGTAAATTTTTAATATATAACGGTCTGCTGCATAGTTTACATGATAGAAACATATTAATACGAATTTGCAAACAGAGTAGACCCAGATCAGACAGCTCCTATAGGAGCTGTCTGATCAGGGTTTGCTCTGTTTGCTTATGAAATGATATAGATCTGATGTCATGTTAAAAATCACCATGTTCATACTGTCGGGGGATTTTTTCAGCTAAAATTTCGGCAATTATTATTGTTCATGCTATCATTATTGCTCGCATGAATATTCATGAAGTCTATGGTTAAACTGTGGCAGATGTTTCTTCAAAGGGTTACAGTTCACTTCCGTAATATTGAGTTTGTAAATTGTTTACGTTGAAAAATTGTAACATTTTGTAAACAACAATCTTTCGATAACATGTTAATACTGTCACCATGGTAACGTGCTTTTCACGTCATTGTTTTTAATAGAATTGGTTCCTGCTTAACCCTTTACCGCAAAGGCTGTTTTTAGATACAACCTTTTGTAATTAATCTACCGAAAAGGAGCATTAACTAGAGAAAAGGAAAATTTTACAATTTTGTAGTTTGAAACCATTGTGATAAATAGAGCATTTGCTCCTATAGGAGCAAATGCTCTATTTATCACAATGGTTTCACAAAGAGACTTTTACAGAGTCGTCAAAAGTCGTCAATATGAGGGAATGGGTTAACCCTTTACCTCAAAGGATGCCCTTTCACGCCAATATTATAAGCAACATTCATGTGCATACCAACGGCATACCAAAGAGCTAAATCTTGGACACATGCACACTGTATTTGATTATTAGCAAACCAGATCACCCAGATCAGATGGCTCCTACGGGAGCCGTTTGACCCGGATCTACTATGTTTCCTTATGGAATGATATACATCTGACCCCATGACAAAACTGCATGTATTCTTATGCAATTATAAAAAAATCTTCTAATTAATATTCATGATAACATAATTTCTGACATGAATATTCATCAGGCATATATTTAATCAGTGGTTAATTATGGTTATTCTCAACCTTGATTACATTTTGTTTGTCCGGGGTTTCAAATATTTAGCGGTTTTCCACAATTAAACCACTCTTACATTCCTTGACGTTCAATCCCATAACAGATTTCATTGCACGTGTAAATTTATAGCAATGTTATGCTCTGCACGTGCATCAGCATGTAGAAATAATTACAAGCAAATCTGTATACCGCAAAATAGCTTTGCACCCAGGATAATCGTAATTAGATGAATTATTAGTTTGACATATTTCCATGGTAGATATTCGCGTGTCTTCTGTGAAAGAAATGCTACGTCAGAACCTCTCTGAAGTGACCACTTGATGAATCGAATTTGGTGTCTTTAAACACAAGTGGTTGATTTAATGCGGGACGAAAGTAATGCAGAAAGCTTCTATAGAAGCTTTCTGCATATCTTTCTTCCTGCATTAAGCTACCACCTGACCGTAAGACCCACACTCATCGTCTTATGCCTCTTTTAGATGGTCATAGAGGTTCCGTCAGAGAGGTTCCGCTGTATTTAGTATGACGCACAATAGCTTGGTATGCACCTGTTGAGTTACTGCACCGGCTCACCTTTGCAATTTAAAACTAGACAAATATGCCTAATTTACGGATAAAAACACCCCATCACCGGCTGCACAGTGCATACAGAGAAATTGATACACATTAGACACTGATTGCGCAAGATCTCTCACCGATAACCGATCATTACTTCGCGATATACCGCTAATTATCGATTTTTCGTGTTGAAGGGAGCGAACTCTTGAGTACAGATCCGATTAGGTCTTTAACAGATCGTCCCGAATAAATAATACGAAGTAGTGTCCGTAAGTAATTGCTATCATTTTAATTAATCTTTTGAGTACACGATGGTATTAGATGTCATAACAAGAAAGTAAAGGTCACAGAGTGCACAAACGAAACCAGATTATGAGCATAAGACAAACGCGTAATATTTATGTAATTTAGAGAAAAATTTGCAAATGTAAGAGAAATATTGTTTCTATTTTTATGATTGTGTCTTTAAGTTGTTTCTCATTAACTCTCCTATTATATAAGGTTACTCGTGTAAATGGAAACATTTTGTCGTGAGTAAAGCTCTTGCAAAATAATTTTATGCAACTGAAAACCTTCAACATTGATTGGTATGTTCTGGACCAACTTGTGATACAGAGAAACTCAAAACTTAACGATCAGTCAGAGACATACTGTGATAGAAAAATATATAGTCTTCTAATATCATATATGAGCAAATTCAATATACAGCAATGACCCCGTTAATGCGACCACCAAAATGTGGTATAAATCTGAGGTTTGAAGACCAGGGATAGCTTAAAACAGAAAGACAGCAAGAGGAGCTTTCTGCGCCACTTTCGTCCTGAATTAAACAACATCCTACTGTAATTTACATACAGTAAAAACTCGATGCTACAAAAGTCTAGCATTTGTAGGCAGGTGGCTGCTTAATGCAGGATGAAAGTCACGCAGAAAGTTCTAGTGCAAACAACACGCTGTCCAACCCATCGGTTGATTTGGGTCAGCAATGATTTGAAATTCCAATGGTTCTTTAACCTTTTACATTACATGGACGACTGTTCACGCCTTTGCAAACAGAGACGATCCAGATAAGACGGCTCCTGTAGGAATTGTCTGATCAGGGACTGTTCTGTTTGCTTCAAGAATCCTATAGATCTGATTCTACACTTTCTGCAATGGCCAAATGTTCCTTTGATCACATGCCACTATAGAGAATAAAAAAGTAAAAACATCTAATTAGCTATTCTAATTAGTATTCATGGTGTAATTATTCTAACATGGATATTCATAAGCTAATATATTAGTTACATGTGACGCCGGTCATACATGGACCTATTCTGAAAGGTTTCAGCTATCAACACATGGCCTCATACAAACGCATTTTAACGTCTCTACAAACAGAGTAGATCCAGATCAGACTCATGTACTTAAGAGCCGTCTGCCCAGGGTCTGCTCTGTTTGCTATGAACTTATAAATATCTGATTCTACAGTTTCTGAAATGGCCAAAAAAGTCCCTTGTTCATTTGCAATTGTAAAATGTTAGTTATATGAATATTCATGGGCCGTGAATTCTTGTACATGTATAAATATTCAATGCCATGTGACCCTTATCCCAATGTGAATAACAAATATTTTCTCAAATATGGACCCGGTGCAATTTTCAGTACTTCCGATGCGACCAAGCTTTTAAGAAACTATTGGCTGAGAGTCAAACAGCTTCAATCCTGATGAGACGCCGAGTAACTCGGCGTCTTATTCGCATATAAGCAGTTTGCATGTGCGAGAAGGCCGGGGATAGCGAGATTATGCGTTAAATACAAATATAAAAAACATCTAACAAGTCTGTAATTAAAGGCAAAGCAATAAATCTGCGTCATTTCCTAGCAGAGACACGGCATGCTGTTCCATTTTCGTCCTGTGATTGAGGAAAATTGAATTTCCCAACCGTTACAGCGTGTTTCGTTCCGTTGTTTTGCAATTTGATTAACTCGTTCGCTGTCAATATCGCATCTGTGATTAACTATGCAAACAGTTTTGATTCTGACAAGACACCGAGTAACTCGGCTTCTCATCAGGATCCAAACAGTTCGTTACTGTTACACTGTTTTGTTTTAAAGAAAAGGGGAGATATTAAACAAACAAAAATTGTAGCAGACGACACATTTTGCAGACGACAAATTTTGGCAGAAAAAGAGCTAAGGGATATTGGCTCTGTTCTACGACCATAACCTTATTTTGCTAAGTGCGACCTAACTGACATTGCAAACAGTTTGGATCCAGATTAGACGCCGATAAACTCGATGTGGCATTAGTAGCCAAGCTGTTTGACACCCGGTCAATAGTATCACAATTTAACGAATCTGATGTAAGTAAAACTGCATCAGACCGGAGTTTAAGCAGATATCATTTTTACAGCATGATAGCGGTTAATGACTTATTTTATTCTATTTCCACTGGAATTGTTCCTGTGTTCTAGACATCCTGATTGGTCTGTTATAGACATTTTCACTGCAGTCGGAACCCATAAACCCCAGATTTTATTTCTGCGTGCCCACTATTCAGTGTCGTTTTCCATTACGTTGTGACATTCTAATACCAGCTCTACCGAACAAAAAGGCAACTACAATGTAACGTTGTCTCGCTAATGCGAAAATATAATGTCTTAACATAAGTGTCGGTAAAAGCATTTGGTAGCTTAATGCAGGACAAACGTAAAACAGAAAACTCCTTTATGAGCTTTCTGTATATCCGTTATCCTGCATATAACTACCACCTGTTTTAAAAAATCAGAATTATACTTCTTTTCAGTGGTTGTAATGGCGAGACTTTACTGTATTTAAAATAGGCAACAGCAGAAGAATCCCTCTAACGTTACAACCTAAAAGAGGCCTTAGTGTGAGTCTTAGAGCCAGGTGATAGCTTAATGCATGACAAGAGTAATGCCGAAAAACTCATGTGGTAGTTTTCTACAATACTCGCGTACTGTATTCCCAGATCAGACTGCACCTATATGAATCGTCTGATCAGTGTCTGCCATGTTTGCTTTTGGCATGGTATAGACCTGATTCTACAGTGTTTTCAAAGCCAACATTTCCCTTTAAAAGTTTACACTATATCATAAAACCTCAGCTAATAAATATTCATGATGTCATTATCTCTTACATGAATATTGAACATGTGAAGGTATACGTTTAAATTGTGTGTATTTTGAAGGACTGTTTTGTTTTTTTGCTGTAGTCAGTATTTTCTTTTTGAATTTATTTATGAATCGTGAGATATTACATATTGACCAGTCCTCTTACACAGATGATACATAGACTTATTACTAAGATGGTACAGATACCTTCCATTTCCACGGGGGTTTATATCTAAAACCCAATAAACCCTTTAAATACTGAATAATCAAAGTGGAATGGTCCATCAGGTGACTAGCGACAGCGTCTATTAGTCTATTCAGTATGAACTACTTACATTGCTAGGAGATTTTGAATTACACGCAGTGCAGACCCTGATCAGAGGACTCTTTTAGACTCCCTTTGATCTGGGTCTACACTGTTTGCAAATGCAAGTGAACTCGTTTCCAGCATTCAGAAGTTTAAAGTACTTTCCTGTATTGCAGTAGAATCAGATTTCGTTATATGGATTTATATGTAGGCCCTAATTCATGAATTGATAGCACGCATATACAGTAAAAACTCTCTATAACGGCCACTAAATTACATCAAGTCTTTTGTGTTTAATGCAGGTGGCTGCTTAAAGCAAGGTGAAAGTAAAACAAAACGCTCCTATAGGAGCGTTCTGTTTTACTTTCACCTTGCTTTAAGCAGCCACCTGCCCTAAATACCAAATAATTAACACAATTTAGTGGCCGTTATAGAGAGGATTTACTGTAACCATGGGTAAAAGTACATCAAGAGAACGACTCGTGTAACACGAAGCAGGTCCATAAACGACAAGCTGTCATGAAAGCTAACACTTATAGTAGAGGAAATGGGCAAACTTAATTAATCCATTACTCCATGAATACACTTTTTCTGCGCCTTTGCAAAAAGAAAAGACACAAAGCAGACGGTTGTTGTGGGAGCTGTCTGATTAGGGTCTGCTCTGTTTGCTTACGAAACCATATAGATCTGACCCTACAGCTTCTGCCTAATGTGTTCATGTGCGAATATAAAAATCAATCTTAGCAATGTTCACCATGTCATTATTACTTACAAGAATATTCAATGGAGTAAGGGGTTAGGGGTATTCATTAGCTTTGACTATCGTCTTCTTCTGGGTTCATAGTGTTGCCTTCAAAACATAGTCAGATGTCAAACAGTTTGGGTCCTGATGAGACACCGAGATGCTCAATGTCTCGTCTTGGTCCAACCTGTTTGACAATCGTAGATTTGTCCATGGCGACAATACCCCTGATAACACCCCTGTGTTATATACAGTAAAATCTCTCTAATGCGACCACTTAATGAACAGGCATGGCTGTCTTCATAAGCAGGTGGTTGCTTAATGCAGAACGAAAGTTATGCAGAAAGCTCCCATAGGAGCTTTCTGTATAACTTTCGTCCTGCATTAAGCTACCACCTGTCTTTGCCACTGTGAATTATGCTACTTTTTGGTGGTCGCATTAGAGGGGTTTTACTGTATTTGTTTTTCGAAAACACTGTATATTGGTGAACTTGACTGTCTAGACAACGAGACATCCTCGGAATACTGAACAGTAAAGCTATCAATAGAGAAGTAAGACCATTATTTTAGTAGACATTTCGAAACATTGTGAAAAATGTATATTCTTTCAACGGCCAACGGTTTATGAACGGCCATTCTCCGATTGACTCCATGTCGATTTTGGAACAGCACTATGATATCAATAAGGCACGGGTTAGTTAAAAGTGAAAGCCTCGCCTACTGTTGAATATTTGACCCACAGGAACATGTACATCGAAATGAGTACGCCCGGTACCTATAATTGGTTTTTCGACAGATTCCGATTAACAGCGGACCGGTTTCTGTTGGTTTTCATAACATTACATTTTGCTCATGTTTTCCATACAAAGAACTCTTTCCCTATAACGTTCTTTATCACTTAGATAGTTTGAAGTGACAGAAGTTACTGTGTTACAGTAAAACCTCTCTATAACGGCCACTAAATTACAGCAATTATTTTGTGTTAAAGGCAGGTGGCTGCTTAAAGCAAGGTGAAAGTAAAATAGAACGCTCCTATAGGCCACCTGCCCTAAATACCAACTAATTAACACAATTTCGTGGCCGTTATAGAGAAATTTTACTGTATGCAAATTTGCGCAAATATTAGCTGAATGCATCTTAAATCACTTAATGGCTATGAATATCAATAAGCTGAAGTGTTATAACAGAATTATGAACAGGGTTATTGAAGAATATGGCCGATGTTGAAGTTTCACGTAACATTAAATCATATTTTTCTCAGGTTGTCTTGTTTTTAAACGAATGAGATCAAACACTTTTCCTAGACCATGGAAGAATATGATCTCGCAAAAATGTGGTCGTACATAGCTTTTCTATAGGTATGTTATCTGCGGCCTTGTATGCCCATTGTAATTCGCAGTTGCTATTGAGTTGTTGAAAATAACATTTTGGTTGCTGCCAGTTGAATGCCGTATACTGCCATATTCATAACTTGACTTAACAATGCATAACATTTCAATTGCTCCAAATACACCGTACAATGTTCGGATATGGACGTGTGGCGTCACGTCAAGTCAGCTCTGCATCTGTTATACATGTTATACACATCCTTAATAACTGACATAATGCGCGACTAAACACCTTTGCAAATAGAATAGGCCCTATAGATCCAGATCGGATGGCTCCTGTAGGAGCCGTCTGACTAGGGTCTGTTCTGTTTGCTTATGGAATTATATAGATCTGATTATATAGTTTCTGCCATGGCCAAACTTTCTTATGGAATTATATAAATCTGTTTCTTTTATATTTGTCTAAGCAGACACATCCTTGATACTATAAAAATAATCAGCAAATGAATATGTATGACGTGTCAGATCATGCATAAATGCTCACAAGAGAAATTATTAAATGTGATGAAAAGAGATCTATTCATTCGTGCTGGTCCCCTTGCTAACTGTAACAGCTCATATAGCTTTCTGTGTTACTTTTGCCCTGCATTAAGCTACCACCTGCCTTACACTCCTAATTAGACGTCTTTTTAATGGTGACTTAAGCCAGTTTCTACTGTATGCAATGATTTCATGATTCCGTTCCATTTGCACAGCACATTTTATTTCATATTTATGACTGGTGTTAATTGATTCTCCAACCTAGGAGACGAAACAATACACCAATTGTCCAGTAACTGCGCCTTGTTTATCGCCAATAAAAGTACCGAGCGGAATATTCCTGGAATGTCTGTTAGCCTCTGCCGGGGTCAAGGTCATCCAAAACGTTTGACACGTCAGCATTCTTCGTTGACAATGATACAGTAGAACCCCTCTAATCCGACCACTTAGAATATAACCATAGCTGTCTTAATAAGTAGGTGGTTGCTTAACGCAGGGCGAAAGTTATGCAGAAAGCTCCTATAGGAGCTTTCTGCATAACTTTCGTCCTGCATTACGCTACCACCTGCCTCTGGCACCCAGAAGTATGCCCCTTTTTGGTGGTCGCATTAGAAGGGTTTTACTGTATTACAACTATACAACACTTCACCTTCCTACAGTTATGATTAAAATCCTCTAAAGGGACTACCGTTTGAATAAAGATATGTGTCTTTAAAACCACGTGTTTGTTTAAAGCAGATCGAACGTAATGCAGAAAGCAGGATATTTCTCTACCTGCATGAAGCTACCACATGTCTTAATACCCAGAATGAAATAATCTCTATTTAGTAGTACTTTAGAGGGAAATTTACTGCATATCTTTTACTTCTGGCACCAGTTACCCAAAACATCATGACAGAAAAGAATACTAATTAACCAAATATATAAGGCAGAACATATCTGACGCGACCTTCCACCCCATAAATGTGCTACAGTAAACCCTCTCTATAGCGGCCACATCAAATAGTTTGTGCTAAAAACAGGTGACTGCTCAAAGTAAGGTGAAAGTAAAACAGAACGCTCCTATAGGAGCGTTTTATTTTACTTTCACCTTGCTTTAAGCGGCCACCTGTCCTAAATACCAAATAATTAACACAATTTAGTGGCCGTTACAGAAAGGTTTTACTGTATAACACTTCCCTTTACACGTATAAACGCTTTGTACGCATTTGCAAACAGAGTAGACCCAGTCATTTTCCAAACCTCTAAATTAAGTTGTTTGAAAACTAAACATGACGAATAACTATTAAAGTGAACATCTCTACTTACAACGCGTTTTATAAACCTAGAAATTACACCAATCATTTGTTTATGTGCTGAAAAGAAGTGTATCACAAGAAAACCGATCGAAAACCGCCGGAGAAGAAATATCAAAACAACTCTGGTACCGAAGTGTTCAAATCATATCATCACACGTTAGTACTCGCACATTACTTAATCATACAACGCCAGATGTGCACTTGCAGTAACTAGCAGCTCCAATATTCAAGCCGAATAGTTATGTTTCATAAAGTACAAGTAGTTCCATTTCATAGGGAAGTACTACTTAATGTATTTGTTGTGCACCAAGATTAGCTTAAGGATTACATCATAACAATAACTCCCATAGGTTTCCTTTTTTATTACATACATAAATTATGAAAATATTGTACTGCAAATAGTAAATATATTGTAGTATACAGTATAATCCCTATGTGACCATCTTAACCCATTCCCTCATATTGAAGACTTTTGACGTTAAAGTCACTTTGTGAAACCATTGTGATAAATAGAGCATTTGCTCATATAGGAGCGAAATTGAATGCTCTATTTATCACAATGGTTTCAAACTACAAAATTCTAAAATTTTCCTTTTCTCTAGTTAATGGTCCTTTTCGGTAGGTTGTATCTAAATATAGCCTGCGAGGTAATGGGTGAATGAGGTATAATCATGAGTCTTAGAGGCAGGTGGAAGCTTAAGACTGACGGAAATTATGCAGAAAGCTCCTGCATGAACGTTCTGCATTTCTTTCATCCTACATTAAGCAACCACCTGCTTTTAACGACCCCAATGTCTACTCATTAACCCATTACCTAATATGCTATATTTAGGCCCATCTCTATGTATAAATCTACCGAAAAGGAGCATTTACCAACAAAAAGCTAAAATTTATAATTGTGTTGTTTGAAACCATTGTGATAAATTTATCACAATGGTTTCAGACAATGACTTTTACAGAGGCATCAAAAGGCGCCAATATGAGGGAATGGGTAAAGTGTGCGCCTTTGAAGGCTTTAACTGTTTCCTATACAATAAACCCCGTCTTAAGCGACCATTAAAGATATGTCTTATTTTGAGTCTGAAAGGCAGGTCATGATAATAGCTTAATGTAGGACGAACGTTATGCAGAAAACTCCTACAGGGGCTTTCATCTTCACATTCGTCCTGCTTCCCAAACTATTAACGAAATACAGCACAGTTACAGCAAGGAACAAGATACATTAGATGGTACTTTCAATAACCCTTCTCATTTAAAGACTGAAAAAACATGATCTCTTACAGTTTTACTTAAATCCTATTCTTGAAAATCTTTAAGACATTTTGGACCGATTGTCAAACAGCTTGTATCCTGATGAGACACCGAATTATTCAGCGTCTCAGTTCTGTTTTCACATAGAAAAAAAACATTGTCGAAGAGAGATAACTTAATAAAGAAAACTTTATCTAGTAACATGATTATTTCCCTTGTAAATCCGATATTCTGATTATTATAACACCATTGCAGTTTCTTCTTTCAAACAAAATTAACACGAAATAACAACTGAAAATGCAATATTGAACATAAAAACACTAAATCAAATACTGAAATGGAATAGTTATTATTTAACCCTTTCCTCCATAGGCTATTTTTAGAATCTTGTAGTTTGAAACCATTGTGATAAATATAGCATTTGCTCCTATAGGAGCAAATGCTTTATTTATCACAATTGTTTCAACAGGTGATTTTTACAGAGGCGTGGAAAGGCGTATTTGTGGAGGAAAGGGTTAAAAAATAAAGTAGAAGGCACGAACTGCTTCATAACACTTACCCCGCTATAGCAAACATAGCGCCTGTTAACATTTGGAACTGGTGTAATGTTGACAGCTTCCAATTCAATCAAGTTATTGAGGAACTAAGACAGAGTGTCAAACAGCTTGTATCTCATCTGGATCCAAACTGGATCTAAACTGTTTGTACATAGGAATCAGGTCGCGGATAGCGGGATAAGTTAATAATCAAGCCACCGTGATATCAAGCCACAGTGATATCAAGCCACAGTGATAGCGAATTGAGTATAAATGACTAGGCAAACTCAACCACACTTACTATGTAATCGTATTCAACATCAAATAACAAATGTCTTCAAACGTTGTCGCATGCTTCAAATCCACAACTACGAGTTTTGCAATCTCTTCAGAATGTATCAAACAGTTTGGATCCTGATGAGACGCCGAGTTACTCGGTGCCCCATCTGGAGTCAAACTGTTTGCAAAAGATATCACAAATTGGACAATAATATGGCTTCATCTTCATCGTCAACGATACATGTACACGTGATGAAACGGTTGCTTATTAAGTCATATGGATAATCAGCCACGCCGACATATGAAGAAGTTCTAAGGCAATAAATAGAACGCGCGAACACAATTCTTGGAATGAATTGATCATATATATATAAAGAAGTAGCAGCAGTAGAAGAAGAAGTAGTAGTAGTAGTAGTAGTAGTAGTAGTAGTAGTAGTAGTAGTAGTAGTAGTAGTAGTAAGTAGTAGTAGTAGTAGTAGTAGTAGTAGTAGTAAGTAGTAAGTAGTAGTAGTAGTAAGTAGTAGTAGTAGTAGTAGTAGTAGTAGTAGTAGTAGTAGTAGTAGTAGTAGTAGTAGTAGTAGTAGTAGTAGTAGTAGTAGTAGTAAGTAGCAGTAGTAGTAAGTAGTAGTAGTGGTGGTAGTAGTAGTGGTAGTAGCAGTAGTAATAGTAGTCGTAGGAAGAAGAACAAGAACAAGAAAAAAAAGAAAAATGATGCTGATAGCAAAAGAGTGCCAGAGACAGCTTTAAACGATTATCACACAATAACACATATCAAATATTCTCAAAGGTAACTAGATAACAATATACATATACAATTTGTTGATATTTACATATAATAAAACCGATTTAATTTTCCTATTTACAGCATAAAACCTACACAAAACCATGAATCATTTTGAAATCTGAACACATTCTTAATGAATCATGTGATCCTGATTCCAAACTACAACCTGTTGTTAGTCTGAGCAGGCTTTCAGCAAGATATGGCGCAGTAATTAAATAACTATCTACAATGGAACTGCACTGCAGTGACCGATTAACGCATTCCCTCATATTGACACATTTTGACGACTCTGTAAAAGTCACTTTGTGAAACCATTGTGATAAATAGATCATTTGCTCCTATAGAAGTAAATGCTGTATTAATCACAATGGTTTCAAACTACAAATTTCTAAAACAAATCATTTTCTCTAGTTAATGTTCCTTTTGGGTAGGTTTATTCAAAGAGGTTGTATCTAAAAATAGCTTATGAGGTACTGAGTTAACCATAACCTCGCTGTCAAACATTGTGTCCATCCATATTTGGATCTAGTGCAATTATGAGTGTCAAACAGCTTGGACCCTGGTGAGACGCTATGTAAATCGGCGTATGATCTGAATCAAAACTCTGATGGCTACTGAAAGTAGGTCAAAGGTTAAATTTCACCCTTCCCTTAATAGCATAATTAGATTTGTGTTGAGTGGTCGTTGTGTTGAGGTTTTATATATATCTACAGTAGAGCCCTCTAAAGCGATTAACTAAAAGAGATATAAGTGTGTGTCTTACACCAGGTGGTAGCTTAATGCAGGACAAAAGTTGTGTAGAAAGCTCATACAGCAGCATTCTGTATTGCTTTTGTACTGCATTAAGCAATCACCTCCATTAAATACACCTAACTCTACTTATCAAATGGTCAATTTAGAGGGTTTCTACTGTATATAAGTATAACTAATAAATATATCTACATTCATAGTCATACCTTTACATTATATACATCAAATAATATTACCATTACCCTACATGTATATTTATTCCATGTGAAGCGCTTTTGAACAGACGTATCCTGTGTGAAAAGAGCGCTATATAAATGCGGTATAATAATAAAAATAATAATAATAATAATAACTACATGTATATCTGCTATAACTCTGGCCTATTACAAGTTTACTTACATCAAATTCAGTCACTTTTTTTCAGAATAATGTTCATTCACTTTTTTTCAGAACTATTGTCCGATTGTCAAACAGTTTGGATCCAGATAAGACGCCGAGTCACATGGCGTCTGATCTGGAACAAAACTGTTTGCAAGTTATGTCTCACCTACCATGAGAACTACATGTACATGTACTTGCTTACTTACATTAACCTTTTCCTCCATAAATACGCCTTTCTACGTCTCTGTAAAAATGACCTATTGAAACCATTGTGATAAATAGAGCATTTGCTCCTATAGGAGCAAATGCTCTATTTATCACAATGGTTTCAAACTACAAATTCTAAAATTTTCCTTTTCTCTAGTTAATGCTCCTTATTGGTAGATTTATTCAAAGTGGTTGGATCTAAAAATAGCCTATGAGGGAATGGGATAAACCTTACAATGCTGAATTTTCAAATGGACTATTCCAAATTCAGGTTAAGTTTATGGTAAATATTTAGGATTGTTTTTAAAGAAAAGTGTAACATGACATACAGTGCAGACCCTGATGTCATTTGAGTCTACACTGTTTGCAAATGACATTAGTGACTCATGTCAAGCTCTGTAAAAGTAATTTGTTATAGGAGTTTGTTTTGGAAAAAATCCTATTCTGGTCTTGTTTTTTATAAATTAATGTGTCAATATATTGAACTCTAGTCACAACAATTTGCATGATGTCTATCTGGGTAACATTCCATGTATTTTACACGTACAAGCTCGCCCTTTACCTGGTAAACAGAAATGAATACTAAGCATTTAATACATGTAGATGTAGATAAAGATTTACAATGGTATATGAATGCGGGAAGTTTTGCCCATGGCAGAAACTGTAGAATCTGATCTAAATAATTTAACCCTTTCCCTGTTCTATGTTTATTACAAATTTCAATACCGACTGAATATTCATGGACAAAATATTTATAATGAAATATGGAAGGTGGAACATTGTAGCCGTTTTAGAAAGTAAAGAAACAGATATTTCAAATTCCATTAGCAAACAGAGTAGACCCTGATCAGACGGCTCCTATAGGAGCCGTCTGATCTGGGTCTACTCTGTTTGCAAATGCGTAAAAACACGTTTGTATGAGGGAAATGATTAACCAGCAAACAGAGCAGACCATGATCAGATGGCTTCTACATGAGCACTCTGATCTGACTGAGTCTTCTCTGTTTGCAAAGGCCAAACAGCGTCTTTATCTGGTAAAGGAATAAGCAAAATTAAGACACGTTTTTATTGTCAACATTCAGTTTATGTTGTCTTTCACTGCCTTGCTAGTCTGTTCTCCCTCGATATGTTTGGCTTCTGTCTGTTCCTTTAACCTGGCAAACTCCTCCTGGATCTTATCTGTGACATATTTCCGTATCTCCATCTATAAAAATACAGACACGTTCTGACAGAGACATGGGTCCATGCTTATAAAGCTTTTAGTTGAGTCTGAGTTTCGTTCTCAAGCTTTTGATTGGTCAGATTTGAGTTCTCAAGCTTTTGATTGGTCAGATTTGAGCCTCTGGCTCAAATCTGACCAATCAAAGGCTTGAGAACGTACTCAGACTCAACTAAAAGTTTTATAAGCATGGACCATGTATGTATATGTCTCGGGTTCTGAACACTTTGAATGTTGCAAATATATTCAAAGTGGAATGATACGTCAGTGTTAAACCCTTTCCCTGTTGCATATTCATGTAAGAAATAATGGCGTCATGACTATTAAGAAGATTAATTTTTATAATGGTATATGAACACAGGCAATTTTGGTTCAGACAGAAGCTGTAGAATCAGATCTATATTACACCATAAGCAAACAGAGCAGACCCTGATCAGACGGCTCGTATTCTGTTTGCAGATGCGTAAAAATGCGCTTACATAAGGGAAAGGGTTAACAGCAGTGTTCATTCATTACGCAAGATTTGAATTTTAATGACACACATGACATACCCTGATCAGACAGCTTCTCTTGGAGCCCTATGATCTTGGTCTACACTGTTCGCAAATGCTAGCACACGCTTGCCTCGCACCCAAGGGGTGTTTCATATTATTAATATATGTTACACTATCAAAACAAATACCAACATATAAAACAGCAAATATACAGATAAGATGTCATGTATATCACAACTTGCCAGAACTAGACTACAAATAACATAATATAAGCATGGGGTTTACTGGTCCCACTACCTGCGACCAGACATTTGCATTTGCAAACAGCTCAGCGTCTCAACAGAGTCTGGTGAACTGGTTGACACTCAGACAATAGTTCATTAACCCTTCGCTTGCTAATCGCGTCAATATACCTACCTGTAAATAGTGAAGACCCAGATGAGACAGCTCCTGCAGGATCTGTCTCATCAGGGTCTGCACTATTTACAAATTGATTGTGCAACCAATGCACTCCACAGCAGTGATTGCACAGCGAAATATTTGTACACAGTGAAGATAATATATGTAATTATACAACAGGGCATGGGCAAAGAAGGAGAAATGTATTTTAAATTTCAGCAAGCGAAGGGTTAAAAGCTTGACCAGTTCGGAAGGAACCCAGATTGCACCAGATCCATTTTAACAGCGGGGTAAGGGTTAAGATTCATTTCCAAGTGCACATTCTAAATATGTACTATGAATCAATACAGTGTTTAGTTTCTACGGTAACTATTTTGCCGATATACATAACAGAATACTCACATCAGTTTTGTTTTGCGCTTTCATTATTCTCAAGTCGTTTTCAAAATCCATCGGATTACCAAACACAACTGTCAGTCTCTGTAAATCAAAGAGAAAATAAAGAGATCGGATTCAAACTACGTAATAACAGATATGACGACGTACCTATCCATATGTATATCTTTTATTTTGTTCGAACATTACATCAGTAAAAACTCTATATTCCGTCCACAGTGACATTTTAACTACATAAGCACACACAAAGTTATACTATTTGATTTATATTTATTTAATATATTTAATATGTAAGTCAACTTATATAAGTTAAGTCATTGCCATTACAAGATCTACATGTTTCAGTTATATCTACCCAAATGGAATTTTAAAACAAAATGGGAGAGACTAGACTGTTTGCAAAGGGTATTTTGTGACTCTTTTCCGCACTGAAAGGGTCCGGAAGCATGGTTTGAATGAATACAGTACGTACATTTCCGGTACGAGGTATATATGGTCGTCTTACGGGAAGTACACTGTCCATACCGATGTGCCAGTAGGGCAGAACTATGGGGCTGACAGAGCTGTCAGCTACAAGACGACCAACACCTGAAAAAAATGAGTTTCAGCAGAGAGAACATACATGCTTTGCCCTTGAGCTTTTTTTGGCAACGTAGCGTCAACTTTTAAAATATCGACGATGTAGCGTTGGTTTCATTTCCTTTTCAAATACATGTACACGATCTGGGTTTCAAACAGTTTGTGACCGTGTTCCTCAGTGTCGTGTTCCTCAGTGTCGTGTTCCTCGGTGTCGTGTTCCTCGGTGTCGTGTTCCTCGGTGTCGTGTTCCTCGGTGTCGTGTTCCTCGGTGTCGTGTTCCTCAGTGTCGTGTTCCTGAGTGTCGTGTTCCTCGGTGTCGTGTTCCTCGGTGTCGTGTTCCTCGGTGTCGTGTTCCTCAGTGTCGTGTTCCTCAGTGTCGTGTTCCTCAGTGTCGTGTTCCTCAGTGTCGTGTTCCTCGGTGTCGTGTTCCTCAGTGTCGTGTTCCTCAGTGTCGTGTTCCTCAGTGTCGTGTTCCTCAGTGTCGTGTTTCAGTGTCGTGTTCCTCAGTGTCGTGTTCCTCGGTGTCGTGTTCCTCTGTGTCTCATCTGACTCAACATTGTATGCAAGGTGATCACGGATTCGACAGTAAAAAAATAAAAACAACTAGTATACGCTAATTCTTTCACCACCAATGGCGAGTCCATGATTATCTTTGCAAACAGTTTGGACCCAGATTTGACGTGTCCCATCAGAACCAAAGCTGTTTGACACCATGATTATGTTTTTGGACAAATAATTGAAGAAAAGTCTACTTTAAAGCTGAAGCAGACGACACTATTAGCAGACAAATTTTATTCAGGTGCGACAGGGTTAAGATCTGGACCAAACTCTTCTCATGCTAGACGTGTCTTGACTTCCAAATGCAAACAGCGTGGGTTCATATGAGACCCTAGTAACTCGGCGTCTCATCAGGATCCAAGCTGTTTAACATTCGGTCAGTAGTTTCTCAAACGTTTGATCGAATCGCAAGTCAGTGAAAAGTTCAGTAAATCAGAGACTGGGTAAATATCATTGTTTAGCATGAAAAGGGTTAGTTAATGCCAACTGAATAAAATTAACTTGGTAGAAAAACTCTCTTTTACGGTACATATACCGGTTTAAGATACAGTAAACCCTCTCTATAACGACCACTAAATTACATGCAGTATTTTGTGTTAAAGGCAGGTGGTTGCTTAAAGCAAGGTGAAAGTAAAACAGAACGCTCCTATAGGAGCGTTCTGTTTTACTTTCATCTTCTTTAAACAGCCACCTGCCCTAATATACCAACTAATTAACTCAATTTAGTGGCCGTTATAGAGAGGTTTTACTGTACATAGGTCTAGCCGGTTTGAGAGCCTACTTCTTTATGTTTGTGTATTATCTGTAACGGTTAGTAATATTTCTACCACTGGCAATGTAATTTTAACCCATTCCCTCATATGGCAGACTTTTGACAGTTGCAAAAAGAGTAGACTAACGAAATAATTATAGTTGAAATACATGTAATTGTAAATCTAATTCTACAGTTTCTGTCATAGCTAAAACATTTACCGTTTTCACATACTTTTATAAAAATAATCTTATTATTATTCGTGATGTGATTATGTTTTACATAATTATTCATGAGGTCTAGAGTTAAATATTTTTGTCACTAAATGCTGCATTTCATCATTAATTTCCAATGCTAAAACACTAACGCTGAAATATAAAACATTTCTTCCACCGCCAAACGCACTAAATTATTGAAAAGAAGATGTACCCCATTTAAGCCTCAAGAACTCCTGTTGACGGTTCACCTTTCCTTCCGGGTACATGTGCACCCAGCCTCCCTCCGCCAGTCGGTCCACACAGAAGTCCATACCGTGCTGATATACTCCGTCGCCTCGCTTCACCGGCAGAACACGACCCAGTTGGAAAAATACTCCACTCTGCCTTGACCTAAAGCAAATGTCTTTGGCCCCCAGAAGCCACCGTAAAGATGATCTGTTTAATACATCCGACCACCTTAACATGTCTGAAAGGCAACGTTTGGAGAAAGTTGAAAAGTGCCGTCAATACAAATCACAATATGTTTTTCCCCCAATACTAAGCAAGGTCAGACGCCGGGAAACTCGGTGTCTAATCAGAGATCAAAACTATTTGACACTCGCCCGGTACTGATTTCTCAAATGCTTTCAAGAACGAATCGGGCAAACACAAATTATTCCAGATCAGAGTTATAGCAGAAAACAATTTTATAGCACAATAAGGGTTACCCCTTTGCTTCATAAATATGTATAAAATGGTGCGTCTTAAAAGTCTGTAAAATGGAATAAAATAATAAAAATGTCGAACGCAAAGTAGTAGGATGTGAAATATTAATCAGTTTAGACTGTGAATGTTTGATACTAAAGTAGCGATGCCGCCGACGTCAGCGTAATAATTCGTGAGCGGGCGATCGTAACTACCCGACGCGTTCCGATTAGATCCTCGGGAGTCCGTAATTAATTTCGAGTAATTACAATAATATTTTGTTCTTGAACAGGAAATCGCTGGTAGCGGTATAAACCGTTTTTATTGATTATCGATGCAAGTTGTTCAGTGAAATCTAAACTACTTACTTCTTATTCTTTACAAACAACACTTTATTTTATAGACAGATTACATTTAAGATGTAACCTGCTCATATTTTCGTAAAGTTGGCGTAACAAAATGACTGCAGAATTTACATTAAGTTAGTGCTAAAAAGTATGACAAGGGAAAAGTCGTTTGTAAATCTGATTGCTACAGAAAACAAAGGAAGCGCGTCTACCATTCACCGGGTCCTGCCCTGCAAATAAATTATGTGCACAGGTTGTACTCACGGGTAAACATAGGCGGATCCAAGCGGGGACGGACCCGGCGTACGCCCACGCTAAAATCGCCGAAGTAAATTTATGTTTGTGCCTTGAAATCCATTTTTGTAGTATAGAAAAATGCAAAAGTTTGGTTTTTTTCTGCGCGCCAAGCGCGCAGTTTACATAAGTATATCAATCATTTTTCACAGATCGTATTTGCGCTAATATGCACAGTCAGTTTAAACTCTTACCCCGCTACTCAAATCGAATTTCGCAATTCAAACGTAGCATATCCCTCTTTTTGCACATTGATTGTCTTTTCGCTGATTTTTATGCCAACAATTTGAAGATGGATGCAACCAACTCAGCATTAAAGCATAGGCCCTATCAAAAAAATTGCTTTCCCAATCCAGGTCGGCAATGAATGAAGATAGATTTAATGCACACGCATTAATACTCATGAATACATAAGGGTATTGACATAGATATCAAGCTGGTTATAAACCAAAGCAGGTTTTTAGGTGACTGTAAGACTGATAGAGGGTGTCATACTCAGTTTCTCTCAGTGTTGCTTTTATAATGAATAAATTCTGAAAGGGGGAGATCATTCGAAAGCAAAAGTAGCAATGTGAAAAGAGAAAATTGGAAACTCGGTTTTATTGAGCCTTTTCATTAGTAGTAATTAGAAGTGCAACACTACACATGCCCCATAGCATCGGCTTAAGCAGTATTCACTTTTCCAAACTAATAACTTAAAAGCTTATGTTCCCGAAGTACCAGAACATATATATAACAACACTGAGGATGAAGTACTTCGACTTTTTACGGCCGCCACACAAGCTCTTAACCCTTTCCCTCGTATAAACGTGTTTTCACGCATTTTTAAACAGAGTAGACCCAGATCAGACGGCTCCTATAGGAGCCGTTTGATCAGGGTCTGCTCTGTTTGCTGATGGAATTTGAAATATCTGTTTCTTTGCTTTCTAAAATGGCTACAATGTTCCACCTTCCATCTTTCATTATAACTACTTTGCTCATGAATATTCAATAGGTATGGAAATTTGTAATAACATTTATAGAACAGGGAAAGGGTTAAGTTCAATGAAAACCACTCCAACTTGGTCAATAGCTTACTCCAATTACAAAACAAATGTCTTAAAATGGTCAAAATTTGATGAGTGAGAGTCCATCAAAACATCACCAGAAACCACTACAGACACGACACCGCCGGACGAGAAGGGGCTGTGTCCCTCTCGTGCTCTCCACCTCCCTCCTGCTTCGGTCCATACCTTCGGCGCGGGCTTCATTATAGCATTTTTTCTGGCTAAATCCATAGATCTGTACTGTTTATAAAATGCCATTTTAGCACGTTACTCTGATGCAAGCACATAATACTCAACATGCTCGAGGAGTGCTTGTCTAAGTATTCAAAATCACTAAAATCCAGGAGCTTCAGGGGGGATTTGCCCTGGACCCACCAGGGGCCCTAGCGGCTACTACTAGTAGTAGTCGTCGTATTATTATTTCTATTGTTATTATTATTATTAGTAGTAGTAGTAGTAGTAGTAGTAGCAGTAGTATATGCCATGCATTTTAGCACGTTACTCTGATGCAAGCACATAATACTCGACACACTCGAAGAGTGCTTGTCTAAGTATTCAAAATCATTAAATCCATGAGCTTCAGGGGGGCTTCGCCCCCTGGACCCCCTACCAGGGCTTTGCCCTGGACCCACAAGGGTCCCTAACGGCCCCCTGGACCCCCAGCATAAATTAAAGTTTTACGCCCCCTCTAACAACAAATCCTGGATCCGCCCCTGGGTAAATGATTACATAATAGACATTCTCTATTTCTCTTGAAATCAACTGACACATGACACACCTAATAAACATTCATAGCATTGTTCCGAAATCGATTCTGAGTAAATAGGAGCCTGGCCGAATATGCCAGTTGATTTCCGTAAAATTCGACGATGTTTTCCGTCTCTTAAAAAGTCGGCGTGTTTTCTAAGAATTTGGCAGTATTTCGACATCGCTAATATTTAGCTGATTATATATATATACTGTGGTAAAATGAGATGTAAATAGTATCTTAATTATATGAATAATATGTGTACAACTTTTGGTGTAGATTGATTAATATGAAATTTAAGCGTAATAATAGCTACATTGCGGAAATACAAGCAAAACACTGCTTTTGTGTGACAATCATATAAAATGTATCAGGGTTTGAAAGAAAAATGAAGAGTTTGAACACGGGAAATTGGCATTTTCAAACATTGTAGACCAGACTCATAGGGCTCCTAGCAGAACCCTCTGACCAAGATCTGAACTGTTTATGCGTATGCAGACAGACATATTGACAGCTGAGGAAAACATGTTTTAGGATACAATAAACCTGGTCGGACAGAGAGACATAAGCATAAAGTAGACAGACTAATAGAGACACACATAAAGTAAAGACAAACAGAGAACATGCACGTACAACAGAGAAGGGTGTCATCGATGGTAGAGGGGTGGTTACACACAGTGATGAGAGGCTTTTGAGGTGGCCGGTTGTCAATGGCATCGTACAACCTCTGCTTGCCATAGACCGTAGGCTTGTTGAAAACGCCTGAAACAAACACATATAGTAAACAACGTTGTACGTGACCATGGACTGTTTGTAAAACAAACACATACATAAACACTATTCTAAAATAAAAGATGGTCGCTAAATGAAGAGTAAAAGTAAAAGCTTTCTGCATTAGTTTAGTACTGTATTAAGCTAACACAAACCTTAAATACTCGGACATTTTAATGTTCGCTTCAGAACCTCTCTATAGTGATCAATTAAGGAATTATAAATGGATGCCTTTAAAGGTAAACGACTGTTTTATGTAGAACGAAGGTAATGCAGAAGACGCATATAGGAGCTGGACAAGCGAGGTTTTACGCAAGACAGAGAACAATATTATTATTTAGTTATTTTGATAATGCAAGGAACATTCTGACCAAAGACGATCAAATGACTTCTGAAATAAGCAACTGTTCCTCTAAACAGGTATGAATTTTGTTCCAGCTGCTATTGCTTTGGTTTTTAGCATTCATAATAACATTTGCAAACAGTAAATATCCAGATTAGACGAAGAGTAACTTGGCACCTCACCAGGGTCCAAAATGTTTTCCACTCTGACATGTGTTTTTGAAAAGATGTGGAAGAAAAATACAGCAGACGACACTATTTCTAGACATTAATTGCTCTGAGTGCATCCGGTATTTGGAGTACATTATGCTGGACAGCAAATAACCTGCAAAATGTTAACAACACATCAACCATCAAAGTATCCTTGGGCATTAATAGTGAGGCTAAGTGAGCACAGTGAAAAATATTGCAGCAGCATTTTTCTGGAGTGTAAATCTGGAGTGTAGTTTCGCATTAAATCATGGTCATTTTGAATTTCCATCAAAGATTCGGCTGCTCACAGCCCAATGAATATCATACGCCCTGCCTAAGTTACATTCTGTCTTAAAGATCCGTACCTATACTTCCTTTGAGAGACCGTTGTAGAGAGGTGATACTGTACACATGTTTTACATGCATAAGATCTAGTTTAACCCTTTGCTCAATAAATATTCATGTAAGAAATAATGACCTCATGAATATCAATCAGCTGACATTCTGTCTTAAAGACCCGTGCTTAGACCTCCTCTGAATGACCGCTGTAGAGAGGTGAGATACTTTACATATGTTTGATGTGCATAAGATCTGGGTCCATGCTTATAAAACTTTTTAGTTGAGTCCGAGTTCGTTCTCAAGTTTTTGATTGGTCAGATGCTCTGTTTGCCTATGCAATAGTATAGATCAGGGTTGAGTTTGATTGCGTTCTCAAGCTTTTGATTGGTGAGATTTAAGTTCTCAAGCTTTTGATTGGTCAGATTTGAGCCAAAGACTCAAATCTGACCAATCAAAAACTTGAGAACGAATTCAAACTCAACTAAAAGTTTTATAAGCATGTACCCTGTTTTAAACATTCAAACTTTTAACTCTTTCGCTGTTACGTAATGCTCTTTGCAATTTCATTCCATTTAAAACAAAACAAAAAGTTTTTTTTCTTCCTTTCCATTTCATAAATATGATGACTGGATCAAACACTTTGAGGTTACTTAATTGGCGTCTTATCTGGATCCAACCTGCTTGTATTCGACATCGACATTGAAAAAGTTAATGCTGAATTAAGGAGTATGATTATATTGATATCATAAAAAACATACTTTAATACAGTTTATCCATAAAAGTTTCGTTGTCAATGTCATTAATGGATATACGTGTATATGGACAATGACATCTAACGTTACTATGTGTTCCCTAATTCCCTTACAAATAACTGACATAATTATCTGTTCCCTTAGCATGTATGTATTGATCCTTCGTCAGCTAAGCGTGACCTTACTGACATTTGCAAATACCTGTAACCCTTTCCCTCATAATTATACACGTGTGTTCACGCATTTGCAAACAGAGTAGACCCATATCAGGCGGCTCCTAGAGAAGCCGTCTGTTCAGGGTCTGCTCTGTTTGCTTATAGAAATTGATAGATATGTTTCTTTGCTTTCTAAAATGTCTACCATGTTCCACCTTCCATGTTTCTGTATAACTATATTGTTAATGAATATTCAGTAGGTATTGAAATTTGGCCTAAATATAGAACAGGGAAAGAGTTAATCCAGGGTCCATGCTTATAAAGCTTTTAGTTGAGTCTGAGTTTCGTTATCAAGCTTTTGATTGGTCAGATTCTCAAGCTTTTGATTGGTCAGATTTGAGCCAAAGGCTCAAATCTGACCAAATAAAAAAAACTTGAGAACGAATTCAGACTCAACTAAACGTTTTATAAGCATGGACCCAGATGAGACGCCGAGTACATAGCTGTCTCAACGGGACCAAGCTGTTTTTCACTCGGTCAAAAGATTCTCAAAATCTTGAAAATTGTACCGGGTCAGAATTTGGGCAGACATCATTTTTAGCAGATTATGGGTCACGGTGAACCCTTTCCCTGATACAGACGCTTTTCAATGCATTTTCAAATAGCGTAGACTCAGATCACACGGCTCCTATTGGAGTGAGTGAGTGAGTGAGTGAGTGAGCTGGCTCCTACAGGAACTGTCTGATGATGATGATGATGATGATGATGATGACGATGATGATGCTGATGATATGAAATTAAGCACATCTTTCTCCTACCCAGCCACCATTTGCTGCAAGCCGTCACCAGGATAATTATAACGTTGCTAGATAACGCCCACAGTCGAGACGTTCTGTTTGGCAGCGGGGTCAGCCACACGTCCAGTACAGTCATGGTTCAAACTTTGCACTCCGTACACTGCACTACACTACACTAAACTACACCACACTTGTTGCAGCGATTTTGATTGTTCGTGACAAATGGTTGAATTACATTTTACCGAACCTAGGTAGTTCCATTGATCACGTGACTATTAGGCCAAGCATTCACAAAACTGAAAACACGTTTTATTATTCCTGTTGTGACTATGAATATGTGTGTCAGTTTTGTAGTTTCAACATGCGGTGCATGCGGGTTTCATCTTCATAAGCCAGAATGAACGAGAGACCAGGTTAAACATGTATAATTGATCCTCCCAAATCACGAACAGAAAGAGTTTCATCACGAAATAGCAGGAAGCGTACGTTTTATTCAGTACCAGGGGCACTTCATTGACATGTCTCATTTCCTCAAGCTTTAAATTCAGGTACATTTAACCCTTATCCTGCCATGCGCGAGCTGACCCGCATTTACAAACATCTTGGAACCAGATGAGACGCCGAGTAACTCGGTATCTCATCAGGGCCCGAGTTGTTCAACACACTCGGTCAATAGTTTCTCAAAAGCTTGATCGAATAGGAAGTTGTCAAAATTGTACCAGATCCAAATTTATCACAGCGAGGCATGGGTCAATTAAAATCCTCACAATGCATGTACAAGTCCAGGTATATCCACACCTCGAACTATGGCTGGTTGGTGTCTATCCTGTTTGCAAACATCGATATGTCAGCGTGTCCTCTATCATCACGTAGTTCGTGCACACGGTAAATGCGCGAGTTATCTTTCTTGTTTTCTTTTTTTTCAGAAACGTAATATCGTTATCCTGTCTAGTGTCAGTAGACAGTCTAGTGTCTAGTGTCTGCACAGAGTGTATGGTCACAGTTGAAACAACGGCCTGTTTTATGATCTTTTTAATTCAATGACATTATTTGATAAAAAAAATTCTATTTCTGTAAGATAACACCAGACGCAAAAATAACAAGGAAGGTACAGTTTTGATGCTATTTTTAGCGTATAGGCCTACTTAAATATTACATGAGCAATGTTTGGCGGGAATATCGATCTTTAGGCGGAGCTAAACCGTGCTTTTGCACTGGCGCTAGAGTTTCCCTTTTTGAACAGAAAATGGCTATTGTTGATAGTATCTAAACTTATACAAAAATCCTCACAGCTTGGCCCAGAAATAGTTAATGAATGCTACTAGACTATTAGTATATAAAAGTTAACCATTTCCTTCATATTAATTTTATAAACGCATAAATTGCAAGTTTACAGAGTAGACCTCAGACTTTCCCTGTATCTGTCTATTAAGGGTCTGCTCTGTTTGCTTATGGAATTATATAGATTTGATTCGACAGTATATTCGAATACCAAAATAAAAATATTGTACATATACCAAATTAATGTAATGATTATTCTTTATGCCGTTATTTCTTACATAAATATTCAACAGAGGGGGGGGGGGGGGGGGTAGGCAATAGATGCGATGCCTCTATCATGTAGGTTATTTTATCAGTTAACTCATTCATGTGCAGTGTTCCTAAAATGGGACATATGAAAACAGTGTAGATCCAGTTCAGAGGACATATGAAAACAGTGTAGATCCAGATCCAGTTTAAGGAGATCGGGGTATACCTTGTTTGCTTTACAAATTATGTCCCAAAGGTATCATCGACAACACAAGTCTTGCAGAAACAACCGATGAGATTAGATTGCATAATAAGTTTTAAGCAAGTTCACTTTTCGTAACTCTTTCGGTGTTAAGTATTGTCGTCTGCAACCTTTGTCGTCTGTTTCAATTTTGGTTTAATTGTCTTAATATTTTATTCAAACAGCATAGACACAGTAACTATAGGTGTCTCACCTGGAATCCAAACCATATGCATAGATAATCACAGATTCTCCATTGACATCTAAAGAGTTTGCTGCCGATGTCGCATCTGTGATTACCTATACAAACAGTTTGGATCCAGATGAGATGCCGAGTAACTCGGCGTCTCATCAGGATCCAAACTGTTCGTTACCGTTACTGTTTTTTAAAAAAAATAATAAGAAATTTTAAGAGCAGACTACAAAATTTGGCACAGGTAGCGGTAGCTGAGTGTGCGAGGTATACTGCTAGTACACGTCTGACAATGCCGCGCAGCTACCTGGCACAAGCAACAGTAACTGGGTTTGTGATGTATATACGTGTTCTATTGTTCAGTTCTTAAAGGTTCAGTATATAAATACACCACACAGTCATGACTATTCCTGTGTTTATCTCTTCTTCCTGTCACTCCTTATGTTATTATTTATCAAGTTCAGTAACACACCACAGGCACTAGATCAAAAAGACTAGTTCTATACATAATTCATATCATATAAAACTGTACTACGGTATATTGATATACATATAGGTGCTATATATAGAACTATAGTCTGTTTCGATCTAGTGCCAGTGTAACACAGGTTCTTAACCCTTTCCCTCAAATAGATGACTTTCCTTACCGTTGCAGAGTACGTAGTCTCAGACTAGGCAGCTCCTATATGGGTTGTCTGATAAGGGACAGTTTTGTTTACTTATAGAGTAATATAGATCTGATTATGAAGTTTCTGTCACAGCCAATTGTGAATGTGAAATTATAAATGCATGCAATCATACATTAATATTCATGGAGTTAATGGTTAATCAGTCAATATTAGATGAGGAAATGGTTAATCAGTCAATATTAGATTTGTACACTAAACGTTGGCCACCATCAATACCTGTCTGTACTCTTTAGTACTTCCATTACTTGGACGAGTAATTAATTTGAAATCTAAAACAGGAAGGCATTGTATCTATCTCATGTTTTGATATTCTGCACTGTTTTTAGTCTTTAAAAAGATGGCATTATCCCGTGTAAATTCAATAACTAGATATTAAACCAGCACACGACATTTCATATTTTACTGTATACAAACATTTGTGCTAGGGTTCGAATATCGAGTCGTTCAAAAGAGAACTATAGAATTACCTTTACATTGAGCTAACCCAATATGTAAATACGATGGTTTAAGATGTATGTAAGCTTATTTTAAATCTTTAATGAAAACATTGTCGGTGAAGTCAACGTATGAAAAATTGAAAGAGCAATATTAGTAAACGTTTACTTTATTAAGACGCCTTTTGACACTTTGCAAACATGGTAAACCCAGATCAGACGGCCTTGTAGGAACCATCTGATCAGAGTCTGCTCTGCTTGCTTTTGGAAATTTTATAGAATACATTTTACAACTTTTCCATTGATTATGTGACTTTACAAGACTTGAGTTTAATGAATATTTATGAAGTGAAACATCGATACATGAATATTCATGAGGGAAAGGGTTAATGTGAAGGATAGTTTCAAGTTCTGTTGAATTTTTAGGGACATATGCAACACTCGCAGACTAAGCTCATAAAAGGGATTTCTTCTCAAACTCAAACAGCAAGGAACGTTGCTTCATTCGCCAGAACGATTTCTTCGATGAAACAAAGAATTTGGAATAACATACATGTATTGTTTTTAAAACGACTAACATTTCCGACTTTATGGAGCGCAAACGTGTAAAATAAGATTCGTCGGCATTTATAATGTAACAACACTGTGGTGTGAAATAATTGTCGTCAGTCCTGAGGATGTCAAAACAGTGTGTAAAATGTGTCGTCGGCCTTGTGAATGTTATCGAAACTGTGTGAAATAAGTATCGTCGGCCCTGTAGATGTCAACGAAACTGTGTAAAATAAGTGTCGTCGGCATTGTGAATGTCAACGAAATTGTGTAAATTGAGTGCCCGGTCTTGCGTATGTCAACAACACTATGTAAAATAAGTATCGTCGGTTTTGTGGATGTCAACGGAACTGTGTAAATCAAGTATCGTTGGCCTGGGGAATGTCATCAAAACTTTGTAAATTGAGTGACACCGACCTTGCGTATGCCAACGACATCGTGTATAATAAGTATCGTAAGCCTTATGGGGTGTCAATGAAACTTTGTAAATTGTGTATCGTTAGTAAAACAATAATGTGTAAGATGCAATTTGCTTTTTATAGCACACTACCGAGCGCCATGCAAGTTCTACATGTATGTTCCTTAAAGGATATGTCTGTACGGAAATTGGAACGGAGCACCAAAAAGAACTACGCAAGTTAGCGATGTTTTTAATATATTAAGAAACAGAACGCTGTAAACTATGTAGGCTACCTTATCACTAGTGACATAAAAGTAATAAGAACTCTGTCCTGCCGACTGTATAGAGAGAGAAAATCGCAAACTACGTTCTAAGAGAATTAAATACACACAGATAATGGAACCGTGACCTGCATATTGCCAGTAACAATATAGTAATGGAATTGTGACCCGTATGTTGTCAGAAACATTAAAGTAATGGAATTGTAAACTACATGTTGTCAGAAACATTAGAAAATGACACCGTAAACTTCTTTTTTGTCAGAAACATCAAGTAATGGAACCACGACCTGTATGTTGCCATGAACATTAATGTAATTGAAAAGTGTCCTATATGTTGCCAGTAACATCGAAATAATGGAACCGTTAGCTCTATATTGCCAGTAACATTGAAGTAATGGATCCGTGAATACATATTGTCAGTAACATTGAAGTAGTGGAACCGTTAACTGCATGTTAGTAATAGTAATATTAAAATATAGTGGAACCGTGAGCTGCATGTTAGTAGTAACATTAAAACAGTGGAACAGTGAAATGTCTGTTACTAGTAATATTAAAATAGTGGAACAGTGACCTGCATGTTACTGGTAATATTAAAATAGTGGAACAGTGACCTGTCTGTTACTAGTAATATTAAAATAGTGGAACAGTGACCTGTATGCTACTGGTAATATTAAAATAGTGGGACAGTGAACTGTATGTTGCTAATAACATTTAAGTACATGTAGTGGGGAAGTGAACTGCATGTTTATGTAACGGACTCGCATAATTAAACAATATATTGAACTGAACCGAATTAGTTCAAATAACCATATGACAATGTGAATGGGCGTTTTCGGTACCATACAAACTAATCATAGTTATAGCTACAGGCATTTTAAAGGAGAGCATATTTAGAATGGCTAAACTCGTTCAGCTTATTGTCAATAAAAACTGCACCGCTCTTAACGGAACGGTTTTAAGACTGGTTGAACAGGAGCCAGATGCCAAAAATAAAACGCCCGAAGAGGACGAATATGATGCTGTTGGTGCCATGCAATTCATTGTTGTCACAGTTTTTGTTTATTCCATATTTGGCGTCTTTTGTACTTTGATCACCAAGATCAAACGGTCGCATGGTAAAAGTCAAAGGAATGCCATGATCGATGAGAGCGTGACTAAATATCTGAAACGAGAGAACTCGTTGAAATTTGACGGACAAAAGACAAAATTGAGATTTGCTTGCGAGAAAATGGCGCAGCAAGTGGAAGAGTTCGAAGAAAAGGAAGCGTTGTTTGACAACGAGGGAGAACTTAGTTCGGAATTCACACATGCCAATAGTCCAGATGTGTCAAGAAAGAAGCAAAAGAAGAAAAAGAGAAAGAAAAGAAGAGAAAGAGACAGGACAGACTTTGTTAGAAATATGGATGTAGAATGTATAGTGCATGAATCTGGTGTAATCGACGGGACTACAGATGGCCAAGCTGACACAAACCTAGCAGATATTTCTGAGAAGGAAATTTGTGATTCCTTAGAATCACTGAATGAAACCGAGAACGCATCGCCACCGAAAGTCCTCGAAACCAGTATTTAACTCTGTGAATTTTATATTTGCTATTTCAACATATGATAGCCTGTTCCAGATGAGACCACGAGTAGTTCAGCATCTCATCAGGATCTCAACTGATTGTCTATAATACAAACAGTGGAGTACGCTGCTTAAAGAATGGGCAGCAATACTGAGCGTGCAGATACTTAAAGTCAATTTAGAAGGCTTTAATTGAAACACTTTATGAAGATCGGCTTGTAGACAAAAATAGTTAAATCACATAGAGTAAGTTTGCAATGTGAATGCTTATGTTTAATGCAATCTAAAGTTTGCTGCAATTGACAAATGTGTGATATGCTAGCATGCAAAGCCTAAGATACGTGTGTTTGTATCAGCATATTACGGGTAAACTTTAACTCCATGAATATTCATGCAAAAAAATGATGATTATATGTTTTAAGTGGTTGAAATTTATAATGGTATATAAACATGAGACTTTTAGCCACAGCAGAAGCTGCGTAATCAGATATATATTATTCCACAAGCGAACAGAGTCGATCCTAGTCGGACGGCTCCAGTAGGAGCCGTGGGATCAGGATCGTCACTGTTTGCAAAGACGTCAAAATGTGTCTCAATCAGGTAATGTCTTATGATTTGGCCTCAAGTTTAAGTTGCTACGAAATTACGATGATGATGATGATGATGATGATGATAATGATGATGATGATGGCGAATTAGATTCAAATGTTCAAAACGAGATTGAAACTTTGAAAAAAGTGCCTTGTCAAATATTCAGGACAAGTTTCAAAATTAGTGTCGCGCCTTGTATTCATGTTACCGATACAATTACTATAACCAATAATTTATATGCAACAGGAAAGTCATGATGGCTCACCAGCACTAGATAGCGATGGTCTAGTGACAGCCATCTCCGGAAAATGACGATAAGAAGGTCATAGTAGGTTGGGTTCTTTTCAACTGAAGTCTATTCAACTTGGTCAAAATGCATGGTAGTCCGAACTAATTCTAAATATAGTCACCGGAGGATTATTCCTACCACAAATACCATTCACATTGGACCACCGGTTTTGGAGAAGATGATGTTTAAAGGTTTCTGTATAGTTATATAAGGATATCTAGCCCCGCCCTTGGCAGCTATGTCTTATAGATATGGACATGATTTTAGCAATTTTACATGTATAACGAAATCTACATCCGTCCCTGGCGGCCATTTGTTTGCGATATCAACATGGTTTTAGCAAGTTTGACAGAGGGTCACTAGGCGACTGTTTCTACGAAGAACCATTCAAATTGGACCACTAGTTTTGGAAAATGTTTTTTAAAGTTTTTTGATAAAGTTATATATAATAACGAAATCTAGTTCCGCCCATGCATGGCGGTCATGTTTTTGAGAATTCAGCATAATTTTATAAAATTCAGAAGGCGACTATTTCTACCAAATGCCATTCAAATTAGACTACTGGTTTTGGAGAAGAATATTTTTATAGGCTTTCTATATACAATAAAACCCCGATACTACAAACACTCAAATACGTACCATTTTTTACCTTTAACACAGCTGGCAACTTAATGCAGGGTGATAGTCATGCAGAAAGCTCTTCTAGGAGCTTTATGCATGACTTTCACCCTGCATTAAGCGGACACCTGCCTAAAAAGACAAAAAAATCTTCATTACTAAATTTGTTACTGTAGTTATATAACCAAATATAGCACCGCCCCATGCAGCCATTTTTATGATATCAACATAATTTTGGCAATTTTGATAAAGTCAACAGGCGACTATCATTTATATTGGACCGCTGGTTTTGGAGAAGAAGATATTTGACATGTTGAATTGATATGCTAATAAAGGTTTATATAAATGTGTTTGTGACTTGAATTTAACAATTTGCCTCATGAATATTTATGGGAGACTCCATCCAGTTTAGATATATATTACCAAAGATATGTCAATACAATGTATACTGTATAAAACAGGTAAAAACTTTGTTATGACAAATGATATAGAACCATATCTACGAATTATGTTAAGCAAACAGAGCTGCAGTCAGGGTCAAAGGTTATAAAACTGCTGAGTCTGAGTCTGAGATCATTCTCAGGAATCTGATTGGTCAGATTCTGAGTAAGCTCAAAATCTGACCAATCAGATGCTTGAGAATGATCTCAGTAATTTTGCAACATCAAACTCCACTGTCTGCCATTTCCCTGTTCTATATTTAGTCCAAGTTTCAGTAGGCCTACCTACTGAATATTCATGGCCAGAGTAGTTTTAATGAAATATGAAAGGTGTAACATTGTAGCCATTTTAGAAACTAAACAAACAAATCTATCAAAATCCATTAGCAAACAAAGCAGACCCTGTAGCCGTCTGATCTGGATCTACTCTGTTTGCAGATGAGTGAAGGAAAGGATTAACCCTTTCGCCACCAATGTCATATAAATGCACCACGACAAATAGTGCAGTCCCAGATCCGACGCCGCCTTTTCAGAGACTTCACATTTTGTCTCAAACTCTATTTCTATATATGTTCTTTATTCCTTTGAAATTTGCATTTATTTATCTCATCTCCTTATTTTACTAAATGATTTAACAAAAGTGATTTGCAGACGACAATTAGAAAGTTGGCGATGAAAGGGTTAAGGAACTGATACGAAAAAGTTGCGTAAAAACGCAGTACGCTGTGTATGTGTTTGGAAACATCCTAAGGTCATATTGTGAAGAGACAGAACACATAGCAATGGCCTTTAATTTGCAGCAAATAGACGTTTTGAGTTCTAGTTCTGAATTAAAACAAATGATGTTTGTAATTTCCCGCCAAGTGACTGTCTTAAACCTTTCCTTCATACAAACGCCTTTTCGCGCATTTGCAAACAAAGAAGACCAAGATCAGACGGCTCCAGGATCTGCTCTGTTTGCTAATCGAATTTGATAGATATGTTTCTTTGATTTCTAAAATGGCTACAATAGTCCATCTTCCATATTTCATTATAACTACATATACTTTGTTTGCAAAGCTGTCCAAAGTCGTCAATATGAGGGAAAGGGTTAAATATGATAACTAAATTTAGAATCGGGTTTTCCATTTCAACTTGCTTGACGAAATATAATAATGGTCACGACAAACTGTATTTACTGACCTTTAGCGGGTGAAAAAACAGTTTGAATCCAAAGGTGTCCGACGCATGCTTGGACTCACCCATGGAACCCCCCTCCCCATCCCCCCCCCCCCCCCAAAAAAAAAAAAAATTGTGATCGAAGTATGTTAAACTAGCCTAAAACTATCTATTTGAATATTAAACCACTCCGGAAAACAAGAAAAACACGACCCGGAAAAAAAATTCCTTTCGGGTCTATCTATGTATCCGACGCATGCTTGGACTCACCAATGGAACCCCCCCCCCCCCTCCCCCCCCCCCAAATTTTTTTTTTTTAAAAAAATCAAAAAAATCCAAGAATCCATATGTATTTATCCACGGTCATACAAAAATCATACAATACATTGAATTTTCTCAGAAAACTCGAGCTCGAAGACCAACATAAAACCGTGGGAAACATTCATATTGGTTTAATCTGAGCTGTATTGCAGAATGCCAGAAGGTACCTTGACAGTGCGGACATTAATGTACTTGGGCCTAATTGGGCCTTACATTATTTTCAAATCCGATATCTCCAATACAGCTCTTTCAAAAATAACCTTTAACCCTTTCCCTCATATAAACGTGTTTTAACGCATTTGCAAACAGAGTAGACCCAGATCAGACGGCTCCTAGAGGAGCCGTCTGATCAGGGTCTACTCTGTTTGCTAATAGAATTTGATAGATATGTGTCTTTGCTTTCTAAAATGTCAATAATGTTCTACAGTCCATATTTCTTTCTTTGTAACTATTTTTTTTAATGAATATTCAGTAGGTATTGAATTTTGACCTAAATACAGAACAGGGAAAGGGTAAAATCATATTCATTAAAAGAACATATTTGAACTAAGGATGGAAACGAATACTAAATTCACCATATACATGATATATTCTATAATTTCTGTCATGGCTCAGAGACATATACATGTACATACCAGGCGCGGATGGATTTAGATAGGGCGTAGCCCCCCCCCCCCCCCCACACACACACACACACACACACCTAAAATTACCCAAATAAACTTTTTTAGTAATATTTTAGATCTAGATATACTAAAAATCAATAACATTTCTCTGCAAGGCTTTTACTTCATCTGTCCATAATCCATTAGAAAGTTTCAGCTAATAATGATTAATGATGTCAGCATTTCTTATATGAATATTCGTGAGATAAATGGTTAAATATTTGGCCTCGACCAGATACCACGTTACAGAATTTAAGGGAAGCAACTTTGTCAATATAACTGTGATATTTATTTAGAGTTTTGTCCCTTCATTAGTACTGCTTGCATATGGTTAGTATTTCCGCTGCTATTGTATGATTTTAAATGAAAATCTATATATATGTTCATATAACATTGATTATTACTTTGGTGAAAATATTAAATGGGAAATAAAGCACAGTGCATGCCATCAAAGATTACTAGCATACTTCACCGAGTCTTTTCAATAATACCAACTTGTTATTTTTATACTCTAACAAGGGAGGTTACTGTCGAGTGTACGAAATACTTCCTGATTGCAAACGGGAGAAATAAACGAGGAAGTTGTTAAATTGTTTCAAACTTTCCTGATAAAGTTTAGTGACTGACAAGAAAGCATAGGATATCCACAACAAATGCGGAATGATTGGATAGTGGCGAATATTTACAAATATTAATTGGACATTTTCTCGCGACGAGTGCTTTATTGTTGTTGACCGCTTTTGATTGACAGGTCGCAGGTGACATGCTGATTGATTGCAGTTTGGTATACATGTACGGCATTTAGTGTATGTGGATGGATTTGTAGTAAAACATGGAGGTGAGGAGTGGTTTGTCGTTAAAATATACTTTTGATCTTGATAAATTGATGTATCTAATTAATATCTACATTTTATTATACATGTTAGCAAACTTTTTACCTACTTGTATTGTACATTGTGGTAAACTTTATGAAGTATGGATAATGCAAATCGACTGAACTATAAGCTGTCAGGACGTTGTAAATGATGCTATTATTTATATGCACATAAACTATAATCCCAACACAACAAGAATATTGACAGCATATGATCTAACTGATAATTCATGCAGACGAAATTTATGAAGCAGACAACATTATAAGGTTTGGAGTCGGTGTTCATGGGGGCTTATCAGTTCCTGGAGCTGTTTCATCAAACTAACATATCTAACCCTCATTCTATACACTCTAAGCTAACAGTCAAACAATTTTCCCAACTTTTACAGGCAATAGTTATGAGTTTATATAAACGCAATTACATATATACTGAAAGCAAGTTAAAGGTCAATATAGATCTAGTTCATTTCTCTTTGATCGTGATATTTCTTGTACATGTTTTTCGGATCTCTGACAAGGTCTATCTTTGAAAATACTAACACAGTCTATAGGATTCAGTATTTATAACCCTTTACTTCATAAATATACCTTTGCAAACAGAGTAGACCCAGATCAGATGGCTCCTGCAGGATCCGCCTATTCAGGGCCTACTCTGTTTGCTTATGATATAATATAGATATGATTCTGCTGTCTTTGCCAGGGTCATATATTCCCATGCTAATATGCCATTATAAAAATTAATCTACCTTAACCCTTTTCCTGTTTTGTGTTTATTTCAAATTTCAATATACCTACTGAATATTCATTAACAAAATAATTATAAAGATATATGAAAGGTGGAACATTGTAGACATTTCAGGAAGCAAAGAAACAGATCTATCAAATTCTGTTAGCAAACAGAGCAGACCCTGATCAGACGGCTCCTCTTGGAGCCGTCTGATCTGGGTCTACTCTGTTTGCAAATGCGTGAAAACACGTTAACTTAGGGAAAGGGTTAACTAATACTTATGTCTCATGATATTATTTTTTCTTACATAAATGGGTTAACAAATATTATATATTAAATATACAAAGAATAACATGTATGTCAAGATGGATTGTCTGTTTCCATTTGCATGCATCAAATGGTTCCTTATGAAACGCATGGGACAGCATTTTCATTATAATTGTAGAGTACTCTAAATATTTGGACACATATTTTCCGCACACCACAGTTTGTAATTAGATGAATTACTCTATATATTAGCACAATTTAAAAGTTTTAAATAAAGCTAATAGAGTAGAAAATAGTGTAGACTCTGATCAAATTACGACCAAAGGAACACTTTGATCTAGGTATATATACTATTTGCCTATAATGTTTATCTGTCTGAATATTTAGGATAACTATGGAATCTTGAAGAATAACAACTGGTAGTCCTTACATATCTAAAGTAGATAAAAAGATAACATGTCCATATCTTTTTAGAATATTTCTATTTGAAATTTAACTTTTAGTTACTAAACAACTAATATTGCATTAACTGTTAATTATATCTTACATTTTGATGTATTACTGAAATTCAAAATCTTTGGAATATTTTCAAATAAATAATTCAACGGGTTTGCATCAAAACTCAGCTTGGAAGAAGTGCCTTTACCATACAGATATGCCTTGCAAACTTAACTGACCTAGATCAGAAGGCTTCTGTATGAGCCATCTGATCAAGGTCTGCTCTGCAGGTAAAGGTCAACCCTAAACACAATTAGTATTCCAAGTTGGAAACATATTTGGATCTAAATGAGACATAATTAACTTATTAGCAGCAAATATGTTTCCAACTTGGAATACTGTCTCATTTAGATCCAAAGAAATGTTATCCTGTATAGCCACCCCTAGCATGCAAAACGTTTTCAAACAAAGACTTGTTTCGGTTTACCTGGATATGTTTTCAGAAAGAAAATCAGTTACAAGGACCATGCAATAGTTTTCATGTATATTTTTCAAGTACAGTAAAACCTCTTTATAATGGCCACTTAATTACATCAAGTATTTTGTGTGAAAGGCAGGTGGCTGCTTAAAGCAAGGTGAAAGTAAAACAGAACGCTCCTATAGGAGCTTTAAGCAGCCACCTGCCCTAAATACCAACTAACACAAGTTAGTGGTCGTTATAGAGAGGTAATTGTACTGTATGTTTGTTCTTGGCAAGTCAGCAACGAATGCTTCTGTACACTCCAATTAGAAGTTTAGTTACATGTATGTATTTATTTATTTAACCCTTTACTCCATGAATATTCATGTAAGAAATAATGACATTTATGATAAATATTAATTACACATGTAGATTGAGTTTTTATAATGGCAAATAGACACAGAAAATTTTGGCTACATAGTAGAAACTATAGAACATACATATCTACATGTATATGATTCTATAAGCAAACAGAGCAGACCCTGATGGGATGGCTCCTCTAGGAGCTGTCTGATCTGGGTTTACTCTGTTTACAAAGGCTTAGAAAGGTGTTGATATGAAGGAAAGGGTTAAGTATAAACTTATATGTTAACATGTTTATATTGCAAGCATGACTTGCTTACTTTTAAACACGACTATAGTACAAGCATGGCTGTTGCAATTTTTACATAATGTACTTGTTATAAGATTTACATAAACATATATATTTATTTCATAGTAGCATTTATTTCATACTTGTATTTATTTCATACTTGTATTTATTTCATAGAATAATATATAAGATTGTTTTATTTCAGATTTGCTTGAGGTCAGTGTAATGCTCCGGTCTTTATCAAAATAGCCCTTTAAACTCATAACTTAACCCTTTCCTCTTTGAATATTAATTTAAGAATCTATTATTACTGCATGAATATTCATGGACTGAATTTTTTTTTATATTTACACAATCGCCATAAACAAGGAATTGTTTGGCTGGGACAGAAACTTCAGAATCATATCTACAGTATATTATTTCAAATGCAAATAGAGCCGACCCTGACCAGCTGTCTGGTTTGCAGGGTTTTCCCTGACCCCCTTTTTCTATCGAAATGTCCCTTAGATTTTACAAATGACCCTCAAAATTAAGAGGGTCTGTTCTTTACTTTATAGAGAGGGGCTCAAGAGGACCCTCAAATTGGTCTTTTTGAAGGGGTCAAGGGAAAACCCTGGGTTTGGGTCTACTTTGTTTGAAAAGGTGCCTAAAGTAGTCTCTATAAGGGAAAGGGTTAAGCCAGTCTACTCTCTAAACGAGACATTTGTTTACAATGCTGTAGGCAGACTTGATTGTCACATTGCAAACAGTTTGGATCAAGATTGCAAGTTGAGTAAATAATCATCTGGAACTCAAAAATTCTATGCTCAGATTTCATTTAACCCATTGATGCGGGAGATAAGTATTTCCAAACATAGTGGACCCAGATCAGAGAGCTCGCTAGAGGATGCCTCTGACCAGGGTCTGCACTGTTGTCATTCAATACCCTTTCATATTAAACTTTATTAAAGACTCTGTGCTTTAACCCTTTCCTCCATAAATACGCCTTTCTACGTACGCCTCTGTAAAAATCAGTTGTTGAAACCATTGTGATAAATAGAGCATTTGCTCCTATAGGAGTAAATGCTCTATTTATCACAATGGTTTCAAACTACAAAATTCTAAAACAAATCCTTTTCTCTAGCTAATGCTCCTTTTATTGGTAGATTTATTCAAAGTGGTTGGATCTAAAAATAGCCTATGAGGGAATAGGTTAAACAATGGTGGATCATTCCACCAAGATAATTTGCCATACAAAGGGTTAAGTATATGATAATCTCTTCGCAGGCTAGTCGATAAATTTGTGAATATCTATGCAAATAGTTTTGATCCAGATTAGACATCTAATAAGTCTACATCTGATCAGGATCCATAGTTGTTTGACACTATGACTGTGCTTTGTTTAGGGAAATGGAAGAAAAACATATCTTTGAGAATTGTGACAATTTTAGCAGACGACAGGTGCTAAGTTAATGTGCAAAGTATTTAACTCTTTGTACACATACAAGCGGCAAATTCATGAGAACCAATGCAAACAGTTTGATCCAGAATAGACGCTGATGAATTCGGCATCTCATCAGGATCCAAACTGTTAGACACTCAAATTGACCATCATAAGTTTGCAAAGAAATGAGAAACATCATATTTAAAGAATTGAAACAGATGGCAACTATTACGCATGAAAAATCACTTAGCATGCAAAAGGGTTAAGGTAAACCAGTGTCTACTGTAAACAAGACATATTTGTTCAACATTTTATTAAGTCCATATTTGCATACGCAAACAATTTAATCCCTATGTCTCTACTCAAAGTCTGATCGACTGCAATTTTAACTTCTGATTTATTTAAGTTTTTGAGAAACTACTATCTATAGTGTCAAATGACTTTGATCAGGATCAAACCCTGATTTATTAGGTGTCTTATCTGGATCCTAGCTGTCTGCAAATGCTGGTCACATGATGTGATCTTCAGATAAAATAGTCGCTCTGACTGTTTTGCAAATCATTTTGCATAGTTTCAGTGTTCTGATTTTATTTTCACATTGTTTGCAAGGTGGCAAAATCTTACACTTCCCCTGTTGAATACTCATGTAATTAAGAAACAATGACATCCTTAATATTTATTAGATTAAATTTTATAATTAAGGGCATGTGAACATAGGACATTTTGACTCAAGCAGAAACTGTAGAATCAGGGTCCATGCTTATAAAACATTTAGTTGAGTCTGAGTTCGTTCTCAAGTTTTGATTGGTCAGATTTGAGCCTTTGGCTCAAATCTGACCAATCAAAAGCTTGAGAACTCAAATCTGACCAATCAAAAGCTTGAGAACGAACTCAGACTCAACTAAAAAGCTTTATAAGCATGGACCCAGATCTATACTATACCATCAGCAAACTGAGCAGACCCTCAGCCTAGCTAGCAGATCTGATCATGATGGCTCTTTTAATTTAGGAGTCATCTGATCTTGGTCTACTTTATTAGTAAAGGCATAAAAAGGTATTTATGTGAAGAAAAGGGTTAACTCTTTACCTGATAGAGACACATTTTGATTCCATTGCAAACAGAGTAGACCCGCATCAGACAGCTCCTGTAGAAGCCGCTTGATCAAGGTCTGCTCTGTTTGCTTATGAAATTAAATAGATCTCTTTCTACAGTTTCTGTCATGGCCAAAAATTCATGTGTTCACATAATTAACTAATGAATATTCATTCAGGTACTTTTATTGTAATTACCCAAAATATTCTGACTTCAAATCTCTCACCTCCAACAGTTTGTTTAACTGGATAAGTCACTTTGGCACCATTTTGATATCTTTTGTTGATCCTAATGAAGTAATGAAGCAGAAAATAGTATTTGTCCTAATTTGTTTGTCTGAATATTTAGGACAATTATGATGAATTAATACTTGTGCCTTTAATTTAAAAGCTGGTGTCTGCCTTGGGAGCTCTGCAAAACTGTTTTTCCTGCATTAAGCTTCATTTCTTATCTTTAAATGATCAACATTAAATTGTTTGCTCCTTGAATTGTGAGCAGAGACATAATTATATGTCTCTTTGTTGAAAGTCCACTTAAGAGAGGTTTTACTGTAGTTTAAAGGGCTACTGATTATGTGGGATTGCGGTGATACTTGTTGTGCTAGACTCATGCTAAACCAATATAATAACAATAAAAATCTTAACCTTTTACTACATGGGCATATTTATGTAAGGAATAACGACTGTATGAAAATATTAAGTTGCTGAAATTTTATAATAGTATATGAACACAGAAAATTTTAACCATCGCTGAAATTGTCGAGTTAGGTCTATATTGTATTGTTGGCAAACAGAGTAGACCCTGATCAGATGGCTCTTACAGGAGTCGTCTGATATTTGTCTTCTCTGTTTGCGTTACAGAGTTAAAAGGTGTATCTATATGGAGTAAAGGGACAGATGAGAAATATCGCTTAGGGCTAATAGTGTAGATCTAGATCGGCTGCTGCTGCATTTAATTATAAGATACAATGTCTGATAATAGCTGGTAAATTGGACAATAAGTTAATATTGGCAATCAGTATCAAACAGTGTAAACCTCGATCATATGTATTGTGTGGTGCACAGTGGCTGATCATTGTCTGCACTGTACCTTTATTATCATTATAATCAAGTAATGTGATCATAAAATGTTATCATGTTCATATATAATCATATGTAAAATGTCCTTTATTCACCATGATTAATTGATAATATACTAAGTTTGTGATGTGATATAACAATATTTAATCAACATACTTATAACTACATGTATGTGTTTAATGAACAATCAATAAATTTCATAGATGAATTAAAGTTTATTCAAATTTTACTTGTGTCTTATGGACTCACTTCAGTTGCATTGCATACATGTATGTATAATCTACATAATTATGGCTTTATTCTAATTCACAGCTGATGCTCAGTTAGTCGTAGTTGTTAGTCTACACTTTAGCATTAAAACTGTTAATCCATTCCCTCATATTGACACATTTTGACCAGTTCCCACATATTGACACCTTTTGATGTCTCTGTAATAGTCTTTTCTGAAACCATTGTGATAAATAGAGCATTTTCTCCCTAGGAGCAAATGCTCTATTTATCACAATGGTTTCGAAACTACACATTTCTAAAATATTTCCTTTTCTCTACTAAATATTCCTTTTTGGTAGATTTATTCAAAGAAGTAGGATCTAAAAATAGCCTATGAGGGATAATGGGTTAAATGATGTCATACCCTAATTACTGTACTGGTGTCAGATATCCAATCTTAGTAACCCTTCTGCACTGGTCTGTAAAATTTATAAATAATTCAAGTTGGCACCATTTTGATAACTTTACATTATACAGATATATATATATATAGTAACAAAATATGAAGGCGTTGATCAAATGACTCATGAAGGAGCCTTTTGATCTGGGTCTGCTCTGTTGGCCTAAATTGTCTGTCCGAATAATAATGATATAACTAAGGTTGACACTAAGGTTGACATTTTCATAATGGGTTGCATTCGCTTTATCTGGTAATTAAATCATGTATGACAATACGTACATCTGGGCCACATTTAATGAAATTGTCATAATGACAAAACTTGTAGTCACACCTAAATTATGATATTCATAACTATAAAATCACACATTCTAGCATGTGACATTAGTTCGATTTAACCCATTCCCTCATATTGACGACTTTTGACGACTCTGTCAAAGTCACTTTGTGAAACCATTGTGATAAATAGAGCATTTGCTCCTATAGGAGCAAATGCTCTATTTATCGCAATGGTTTCAAACAACAAATTTCTAAAATTTTCCTTTTCTCTAGTTAATGCTCCTTTTTGGTAGATTTATTCAAAGAGGTTGTATCTAAAAATAGCATATGAGGTAATGGGTCAACTTTGTATGACAGAAATTATCATGAGTTCTAACATGTGATTGCAACTTCTAATTGCGGTTGTCTTATATTAGAACATAGGACAATTTCAGTCATACGTATACGACCTTTCATAAAATGGGCTCTGGTGTTTTATCCTTTGAATGCTGAATTTTCAAGATGGAACAATCTGTTATTCATTTAGTGTGAAAATAGAGGATTTCAAATATACATACATTGTGCTCAGACCTTGATTTAGTGGAGAACTCTTATTGGATCTGGGTCTTCACAGATTGCCACTGCCAGCTTACCTTTTCCCCGGTACATGTACATCCAGTGTTAATTAACCCTTTCCCTCATATAAACGTGTTTTCACGCATTTGCAAACGAGTAGACCCAGATCAGACGGCTCCTAGAGGAGCCGTCTGATCAGGGTCTGCTCTGTTTGCTAATAGAATTGGATAGATCTATTTGTTTTGATTTCTAAAATGTCTACAATGTTCCACCTTCCTTATTTCTTTATAACTATTTTGTTAATGAATATTCAGAAGGTATTGAATTTTGGCCTTAAAATACTGAACAAGGAAAATTAATGGTTAATCCTTTACCTCCTAGATATACCTCTTAATGCCTTAGCAAACAGGGTTGACCCAGATAAGATAATTCCTGTAGAAGTCATTATCTCCAGGGTTTGCTCTGACTACATGTTTGCTTATGAAATGATATACGTTGTTTATGATGAGTTGATGACATAGGAATCAATTATTTAATCAAATATTCATATAATCATTAATTCTTACATGAATATTCATATTGTAAAGTGTTAAGACAACAATAGACATTGGTCATTTTAGTAAATTAAAAGAAGTTCCCTTTTTAAACACAAGTGACATTTGAATGCTGAATTTATGTTTAACCCATTCCCTCATATTGACGACTTTTGACGTCACTCTGTAAAAGTCACTTTATGAAACCATTGTGATAAATAGAGCATTTGCTCCTATAGGAGCAAATGCTCTATTTATCACAATGGTTTCATACTACAAAATTCTATTTTTTTTCCTTTTCTCTAGTTATTGCTCCTTTTCGTTAGATTTATTCAAAGAGGTTGAATCTAAAAATAGCTTTTGAGGTAATTGGTTAACCCTGACCCTCAGACAAACACTTTTTCACACCTTCACAAACAGAGTAGAGCCAGATCAGATCGTGAGATGACTCCTGTAGAAGCCATCTTATCAGTGTCTGCTCTGTAACAGGAGAGGTATAATGATCTGGGTCTACTCTGTTTGCAAGGTGTGAAAACACATTTGTATGAGGGAAAGGGTTAACACTAGAAATTCTTTGCATGCTAAGTAATCGTCCTTTGCCACAATTCTCAAAGACACTCAACATTTTCTTTTCAGTTTTGTATATATATCCCCTGCTGACTGACTTCTCTGTCTGGTCTGGTGTGGTCTTTCTGAATTTCGATCTGTCTGTCTGACTGTCAACTCCTTTTTAATGTCACACTTTTACTTCCTTATGTGACATATGTTCCTTCGAACACTCTTATTATTTAAATATACTGTCAGAGTTTCAAAGACATTGTAGTTTGGATCCTGATGAGAATTGCCAAGTTTACTTATTGTCTCATCATCTGGTCCCAACTTTACAATTACAGATTAGCTGTTAGCATGTAACTAGTGTTAACATACTAATATTGTAAAGTTAATTTAACCCTTTGCAGAGCTCCAGATAAACATGACTGTACTCAGATACTAAAATGGTCCTAAATACTCCACTAAACCGTATGTTGTGACTACTCTTTAGAATCGTCTCAAACAGAGTCTGCTCTGTTTGCAAATCCATTTCCCCTTTACTACATAAATATGCTTTTCAGTGAGTATGCCTTTGCAAACAGAACAGACCCAGCTGATCAGATGGCTCCTGTAGGGGCCGCCTGAGGAAGCTCTACTCTGTTTGCTTATAAAATATTTTACATCTGTTTCTACAGCTTCTGTCTTGGCTAAAAACATGCTGTCTTTATAAAAAATCAGCTACTGGTAATTGATATTCATGATGTCATAATATCTTTCGTGACTGTCCATGGAGTAAAGGGTTAAAATGCGTAACTATCAGATAAAGGGTTAAATTAGAGGTGTCATTGATAGGAACGATATCGATATATTATCGATACATGCCATTCGATACGATATCAATACTGATTTCAAAATATCAATACAAATAGGAGGACATTATAAACACCTTTCCACAGGCTATATTTCTTACAGATTGGCAACTTCTTACATACTTGCAATGAAATTCTTCTGAAGAATCTCCACGCATACTTTTATTACCTCCATTTTCCGATGTTTACTCTGTTTACTCGGTGGGTTAGACCTAATTAACCACATTGTCTAGATATTTCCAAAATGGAACCCTTGAAACTTTTTTATGAACGACTGATTTTAAAATATACATGTAACTGCGCTTTTGACTTTTTACGCTCAGATGTATGTAACTACAAAACATAAATTATGTTTGTGTATAAAAATCGATATATCGTCGATATTTTACCATCAATATATCAATACAGAAATTTCCGTCAATGACACCGCTCTAGGTTAAATATGTGTAATTTCACTGGTTTTGTCTTGACCTAATTTAGATTTTTAATTGGAGAAAAATGTTTGTCTGTAGGTAAATTTTAAAGAAGCTTTTCAAGGAATGTGCATCATTGTAATAAAAGATTTACTGGAATTCCTCAGACACCTTTAACCCTTCGCTTGCTGTTCACATCAATTTACCTACCTGTAAATAGTGAAGACCCAGATGAGACAGCTCCTGCAGGAGCTGTCTCATCAGGGTCTGCACTATGTACAAGTTGATTGTGCAACCAGTGCACTCCACAGCAGTGATTGCACAGCGAAATACTTGCAGACAGTGAAGATATATGTAATCATACAACAGGGCATGGGTAAAGAAGGAGAAATGTGTTTTAAAATTCAGCAAGCGAAGGGTTAATGTTGTCCTTTAAAGTTCGGAGTATAATAAAACCCCTCTAAACAAGAATTCTGGTAGAGAAGAATTTAAATATTTTTAGGCAGGTGGCTGCTTAATGCAGGGTGAATGTCATGCAAAAAGCTCTAGGAGCTTTCTGCGTGACTGACATAATCATACTGCATTAAGCTGCCACCTGTCTCCAAGACCGATATTTATACTAAATTGAATGTACTGTTTAGAGGGGTTTTACTGTACATGTAACTTAGTGTCTTGAGGAGTTTGCTAATTAAATTAGGAGTAAGCCTTCTGGTATATATACCAGCTGGAAACTATTTGAATCAGATCAGTCTCCAAGGCATTTTTGATGATTCTGATATGGCTAATTGTACTGCTTGCAGCTGCTTCTCTGAAAGTATTCAAGCTTACAAATTAAGAGGATAAATACAAACACATTTTTAATAATGGCTCCTTTATTTCTCCACATTTTTAAGAATGGCTCCTTTATTTCTCCACCAAACCCCATGTTGTTACCACACTGAATAATGACCTCTTCAAGACGATTCTAAGAGTTGTCACAACATAGGGTTTGGTGGGAAAATGTTGAATTTTAAGTATTTAAATATGTACCTTTATCTATACTAGTACTGTACCTCTGGTATATTAACCCATTACCTCATAGGCTATATTTAGATACAACCTCTTTGAATAACCTCTTTGAAAAGGAGCATTAACTAGAGAAAAGGAAAAGTTTAGAATTTGGTAGGTTGAAACCATTGTGATAAATAGAGCATTTGGTCCTATAGGAGGCTCTTTACGGGCTCCGCACGGGCTCCGTACGATTGCCTTATCCATGCAGAGACAGCGCGATCACTGCATAGAGATCACAAGATCTCCGTATGAACTCCGCTTACACAGTCATCTTATGGATAAGCCCCGATCAGTATGCACAAATAATCTTACGATGATCGTAGACAACATAGACAAAAACATCGCAGCCCATAGACTTCTACGATGCAACAAAATATCCTAGGAAAATCGCAGACAAAGAAATCATATGGCCTCCGTGGCAAATGTAAACTAGGCATTAAGTACATTTGTATATTCGGATATCCAATGGACCAGTCTACCCTCTCCATCCGATTGTAAAGCAGAATAACCTAGTTCGGCACCATTTTGATAACTTTAAATTAGACTAGCATCTGTAGTCAACAGTAACAGTTTAATCTGGGTCTACAATACTCACTTTAGTTATCTGTCCAATACTTAGGATAATTGCTTTCCGTATATGCAAGTTGCAGTTTCTGTCTTTAAGATTATGCTGACTTGGTGTGTTGTGACACTCAGACTGCATACTTAACCATTTCCCTTATAGAAACATGTTTTCACGTATTTGCAAACAGAGCAGACCCAGATCAGATGGCTCCTAGAGGAGCCGTCTGATCAGGGTCTGTTCTGTTTGCTTATAGACTTTGATAGATCTGTTTCTTTACTTTCTAAAATGGCTCCAATGTTCTACCTCCCAAATTTCATTATAACTATTTTTCCATGAATATTTAATAGGTATTAAAAATTTGAATAAACATAGAGCAGGGAAAGGGTTATCCCTTTTCTCCATGAATATCCATGTAAGAAGTAACATCATCATGAGTATTGAATAGATCAATTTTCAAAATGGCATATGAACACATACAGTTTTTGCCTTGATAGAAACTGTAGAATCAAATCTATACTATTCCATAAGAAAACTGAACAGACCCTGATCAGACGGTACAGGAGCGATCTGATCTGGGTCTACTATGTTTGCAAAGGTATTAAAAGGTGTATATATGAAGTAAACGTTTAACTCTTTCCCTACAAATGCTTTATCAATGCCTTAAATAATGCAAACACTAGAGTAATAAACCCAGATCAGACAGTTCCTGTGTGAGCTTAGCTATCTGATCATGATCTGTTCTGTTTACCTATGAAATTATAATGGATCTGACTCTACAGTTTCTACCAATACAAAAATATCCAGTGTACAATTATGCTATTATAAAACTGCAGCTAATATATATGCATAATGTTATTATTTCTTGAATGAATATTAAACAGGGAAAAGGTTTAAGAAAACTGAGAAAATAATTAGCTCGAAGTATTGCAGCAAATATTATTTGCAAATTGTTGAATATGCAAAAAATTAAGTGTTAGAATATCTCCTGTTGGAGCCATCTGATCAGGTCTGCCCTGTTTGCTTATGGAATACATAGATCTGATTCTAGAGGTTGTGTAATAATTGTTCATATGATTTTATAAACACTCATCAAATTATCATTATGATTCATGATGTCATTATGTCTCCCCTTCCAAGAAGACAAATTGACCTGTGACCTTGAGGTGAAATTTATATACAATATTGTACTTAAATAGTAAACTATTGTCTGTGCCATAACATTTTTATCTTTTGATCAAACTAGGACTTAGATATTTGGCATGCGGATGTATCATCATGTGTTACACAGTGAAGTGTTAGGTACTATGCAGACCTTCAGGTGATCTTGAACTTTGACCTCAAGGTCAAATATATGTACATTTAATTGGAAACTACCAGTATTGTCATGTCTGAACTTTTTTGTTCTTTTACCTAGGCCTTAGACATTTGACATGTCATGATGAGGCCCTGAGTGTCTCATACCATGATGACCTTCATGTGACCTTGATCTTTGACCCCAAGGTCAACATTATGTTTGAATAGGAAACTACTGTCAGTTCTAGGCCCAAATGTTTTTGTCTTTTAACCTAACCTAAGATATATATGCAATTATAAAATTTAATCTTGATTAATTTTGATAATCTCATTATTTCTCACTTGTTCAAGGGTTAATTCACTCAGCTTCATTGTGTTGATCGTGACTAACATGTGTCTCACCCAATGAGATACCAATAATAATTGCCAAAACATGCAGACATATAAAAACATTGTACAACATAGATAATGATTTAACCCTTTGAATGCTGATGAACTGTCAAAATGGAATGATCCACATATTATTGTTTAAAACAATTAAGTGCATTCAGTATGAACCGGGCTATACTTTGTGAGAGGAGTTTGAATGGCAAACAATACTGACTCTGATCAGATGCCTGATCCTCTTAGGAGCCCCAGAGAGTCTGATCTGGGTCTACACTGTTTACAAATGACAGTACACAATTTGTGTACCACATTCAAGGAGTTAATTGGTAAAATTACCATTTTAAGATTTTTTTTTATCAAATATATCCTTGAATATAAACACATTTCAATATTCATATGTCTTTGCTTTGTTCTTTATCAATGATGATTCAGACTCAGAAACAAATATTAAAGCATTGCTCAATATTGTATGTTATCAACTTTGAATATAGTTCAACAAAATTCACGTTGATTTAAAGCTTCAGAAAAAATAAATTAAAGTGAGGTGACGTAGTATATATCAATAATTGCCAGTACATCATACATAATAAAATGCACGGGAGACACGATATTTTCGTTGTTTTCATTATAATCATGTGCCACAGCCTGACAAATGGTAACATTTCGCAAGATGCCTTAGCAGAAGGAGAACCACTTTTTGTCCTGGCGTATAAATAATTCACGGAGACTACGGAAGATTTATATATAGAAACCCAGCGCAGTGTGAAATTATGATAATAGACTCAGTGGTCAGCATTCAGCTTTTAAAGTTTGTTTGTTTGTTTGTGCTGATTAACGTCTGTTTCTCATTGCGGCTTACTATGGGCTAATTGGATGCCCCAGAGAGAGGGGAGAGGATACAGAGTAACCCGGGCGCGATGCCCTACTCTTATTATCGACTGAGTTTCTCTGGTTCTTTTAGATGTCCAGTGTAAAGCACTGATACATCAGACCTCAGTTTATAGTCTCGTTCAAAGGACTTTTAAGGTCAGGTGAATTTTGCTTGACTATACTAGCAACAAGATATGCCTTATTTTTTTGGTTTGAGTATTGTAAATGTATTATAGAAACACTTAATAATTATTAAAAGTCTAAAAGTCCAGGTATTAATTCATGCGAACTTCGAAAATTTTTAGCACATTTTGGGAGGGAATTTTGTTTTAAAAATGTAGGAAAGGGGGAACTTTGTGAATAAAAATTACAAAATAGATTGTGAAAATTCTCTTACCTGAAAATATTGAGATTGAGTGACAATGACACATAAAGATGTTGGTTGTTTTTCACCATTCATGAATATTTTGGCAAAAATACACTGGTAAGAGCTTTCTGCATAATGCTTTCAGTCTGCATTAAGTAGCCACCTGTGTACAAAATGCAAGAAGTACCTTTTCAAAAATGTTACAATTATGGGGGTGTTTATTTAGAGATAAGACTGAGTATTCAAGGAATTGAGTAAAATCCAACCTTTGACAATTTTATTAATTATCATCTGCCTTTAATTTACTGTAAATAGATTTTTTTCTTATATTTCTGGCAATTCTGATTAGACAGTGTCAAATAGCTAGTTTGGATCCAAATAAGACACCATTAGTAAGTGCATGTCAAATTATTGTGATATTGTTAACCAATAAGCCTTACAATATAATGCTGAATTTTCAACTGGACTATTCCAAAATTGAAACAGGTCAAGCTTACATTGAATATTTGGGGATGTTTTAAAAAGAATGTAACAATGGCAAACCATGCAGACCCTGATGGGAGTGCTGACCTCTAGGAACCTCTCATCTAGGTCTACACTAGTACTGCTTGCAAAGGACATTCGTGACTCGTGTCTCGCACTGTAGTAAGGGTTAATGAAAATTTTTGAGTTGTAGATTAATTTGATTATATATATCTTAATTCCACTTTATTTCTTGTTCAAACAGTTGTACATACTGCATTCCAAAAAAAGACATTAGAGAAATTTTAATTTCCTCATTTACTAATAATGGTCCAAATGGTAATGATTTGCCAAAACATAGAAAAGAAAAACATTGGCTGCTATTAGGGATACTGAGTAGTTGGTTTGTAATGTTGCCTGGATTTTTATGACATTTTATCTTAACAGGACCTTGTTCAGTTATGAATTGACAATAGGTGGAGAGTTTATAAAGTTTATAGCACTTGAATTACAACTATGAGTGCTTGTACCTAATTTATAGACCTGATAAGAGTTGTTCATTGATTTCTATTGACTCTTTAAGTGTTAGACCCTTTATATCATGAATATTCATGTAAGAAAATATGACATCATAAATATTTATTGAATATTTTTTTATAATATCTAATTAATGAGCACAGAAGAGTTTGGCCATTATGGCAGAAACTGTAGAATCAGATCTATATTTTTCCATAAGCAGACAGAGTAGACCCTCAGATCGGACGACTCCTCTAGGATCCGTCTGATCTGGGTCTACTCTGTTTGCAAATTCATAGAAAGGCATTTTTATGCTGTAAAGGTTTAACTCTTTCAAAGTTGAATGATCTATTAGTGTAGACCCAGATCAGAGACCTCTTGTAGGAGTCGTCTGATCAGGATCTGCTTTGTTTGCTTATGAAATAATATAGATATGCTTCTAGTTTCTGCCATGGCCAAAAACTCATGTGTCATAATAAATAACTAATTAATATTGATGATTTCATTATTTCTTTCATGAATATTCATGGAGTAAAGGTTTTTATTACTGTTAACCCTTTGAATGCTGGAAATGAGTACACTGCCATTTGCAAACAGTGTAGGCACAGATCAGGTGGCTGCTAGAGGAACCCTCCAGAGGTCCAGATAAGATGCGTAAATGTAAACATTTTCAAGCATAATTCCTTTATTTCTTCACCAAACCCTATACTATGACCATTCTTTAGAATCGTCTCTTCGAGACGATTCTAAAGTGTGGTCACAGTATAGGGTTTGGTGGAGAAATGACGATTTTATTATCTGGGTACGCATCGTTATCTGTAGTTCTGACCCTCTGATCAGGATCTGCACTGTTTGTTATTCAGAGTTATCTCACAATGATGGACTATTCCACTCTGAAAATTCTGTATTGAAAGCCGATATGAATATGTTTATATTCTGTGACAGCTTTTATAAATATGTTGATATTTTGTTAAAGTTTCATCTGTAAGTCTGCTTTACATATTAATTATTTAAATGTTGAATATTAATGACTGGACATCAGTGTCTAACGATAGAGTCCATTCAGTAGGAAAGGGTATATCATTTGCAAAAGGATTTTGAATGACAAACAGTGCAGACTTTGATCTAGGAGCCCCCTGATCTTCAAGTCTACACTTTTTGCAAATGCCAGCACATTCAAATGGTTAAATGCTTGAGGGGCAAGGTTGTGGAATTTTGTAGGAATTTCTTTACTTTAAAAATCATCCTAATATTCGATCAATCAGTCGTACATTATAGAATGCACTTAACCCTTTACCAATGTTCAATTCATGTAAGAAATAATGACATCATGAATATTCATTTTATTGGCTGAATTTTTATGATATGAATTTTTCAAGAGAAGTTTTTGCTTCGACAAAAACTGTAGAATTTAGAACTCTGTCATGTCCTGAGCAAACAGAGTAGACCCTGATGAGATGGCTCCAACATGAGTTTACCCTTTCCTTCATATGAAAGTATTTTCACGCATCTGCAAACAGAGTAGATGCAGATCAGACGGCTCATTATAAGAGCTGTCTGATCAGGGTCTGCTCTGTTTGCTAATGGAATTTGATAGATCTGTTTCTTCAATTTCTAAAATGTCTACAATGGTGGTCCACCTTCCATATTTCATTATATTTATTTTGGCCATGAATATGAATATTCAAATTTCAACTATATTGAAAATTGTAATAAACATAGAAAGGGAAAGCAGCATATCGAGGGTTCAACGCAATAAGGGCGTAACTACATTTTTGAAAATTTTACAGGAGAGCCAAAAAACCAAACTGTTTTATTCTGTTTTGAAAAACATACAAATGTTCCTTTGTGAAAGCTTTAAAATTAGACATGTTACAGGAAATATGCAACACTGTAAATTAAATCTAAGAAAGAAACAGTGTATATTAAAATATTGGACTTACGCCTTTATTGCACTCTTTTGCAAGTGATTCTGGAGAAATGTTATATGCAAGATGGGCGTAAGTGCACTTACGCCTCTATTGCAGAAAGATTTCTATTGAATTTGGTGAAGTTTTGCAATGCAACATGGTAGTAAGTACATTAAAGTAAAACATTTTTGGACTTTAACCCTTTACCTGATAGAAGCAGCTTTTAGCGTGTTTGATTTATTCCTCCGCTGAAGAAAATAGTTCAAATTCATACAGTCATGAACATATTGCATAATAAATATTTTCTATATCCTAGTAGGTGGTAGCTTAAGGCGCATTCTGCTTTACTTTCAACCTGCTTTAAGTGGTCATATGTCTTCAAAACTAGAAACAGGCTATTGGGTAAAGGGTTAATATGTAACTTTCAATGAAACTTTTAAGATCAGGACTGAGAAATCAAAATATTGCAACATTATATAAAAACATCTGACTTGCGCCCTTATTGCAAGATTTGTTTCATGTTATTCTGGATTTTTTTTGCATGCATGATGGGCATAAATATTCCACAAGCTCTTCTACAGTAAGATCTCTAATAAGAAGTTTGAGGATTTTGTCATTTGTTATTCAAAATAGTATTATGTATAACAAAGCACTAGATCTTTTTTTGATTTTGTCCGCATAATTTATTTAGATAATAAAATGCAGTACTCAATATTCCATCATTGATTTTACAACAATTTGTTCAATCTCATTACAAATTATCTGTTAAATTTTCATAACTTAACCTATACACCAAATTCCTGGTCACTGTAACACAATATAAGTTACATCTCTATATTGGAACAGTGTAATCTGAAACAATTTCACTAAAAATGCTGTCACCTAAAGCCTCTTTTGCTTCAATTATTTCATAAGGCACATAATAATTATTATTTTTGACAAAATCAGAAAGTACAGCAATAACTGCTGAATTCAAACAGATATAAAAACTACAACTAAAGGTGATGGAATACTGCCTTGATCCCAAAAAAAAAGATTGTGCCACGGACATACAGACCAACCATGGGCCACATATGTATGGAAATTAAATTCACCTGGAAGTTTTAGGCTTCCAACTTCAAATTGAATATCAGAAGATAATTTCAAAGATACAGCTAATTTTAAGAATTTTAATAACAAATATTACACAAACAAAGGTCACCAATATTCTTATGGCAGGTTATTATGAGTATCAAAGCCATTACAAACTACCATTCCACATTCATTATGGCTATACGGGTCAAAGAAGTAAAGTTTGGTGGAATTCTTCAGAATTGCACAAGAGTAACCTGCTTTGAGCTCAGCCAGCATATTCTTGCACTTGATTTTCTCCAACTGAGTATCCTCCATCATAAACACATGACCAGTTTTGCAAGTAGGTGACAATGTGCCATGTAAATAAGTTCTGAAACTAGGAGATCCTTCTAAAGCAAAATGAGAAAATTTCTGACTCATTCTTATTGAGTCTGTTCATGAGCAGTTATGAAAAGTACAACACTATTTACACCCCTTAAGCACTTACTTTTAGTAGCCGTATTTATTTTTCAAAACTAACATCAAAACTAATGATCCTGAAGGATCAGTAAATATAACAACACTGAGAATGAAGTACAGGATGACTTTTTACAGCCGCCTTGATCATTCGAAAGCAAAATCAGCAATGCAAAAAGAGAAAATTGCAGACTCTGTTTTATTGAGTCTGTTCAATATGAGCAGTTATGAAAATTACAACACTACTCACACCCTCTGGCCCCAGCTTAAGCGATATTCAATTTTCATAACTAATAACATGATGGTTACATCAAAACTAATGATCCCAAAGGACCAGAAAATATAACAACACTGAGGATGAAGTATGAGGCGACTTTTTAATGGCCGCCACACAAGCACTTAACACCTGCTGTTGTAAAGTACATAAGTTCTAAAAGTAAGAGATCCTTCAAAAGCAAAATCAGCAATGTGAAAGTGAAAATTGCAGACTCGGTTTTATTGAGTCTGTTCATGAGCAGTTATGAAAAGTGCAACACTACTCATGCCCCCTTAAGCACTGGCTTAAGTGGTATTCAATTTTTAAAACTAATCACAGAAACTAATGATCCCGAAAGACTTGAAGAAATAACAGCACTGAGAATGAAGTATGGGTGACTTTTTACTGTCGCCACACAAGCACTTAACACCTGCTGTTGTAATGTACATAAGGTCTGGATTCAGACATTTTTCTAAAGCCCCGTTCCCACTATCACAGTGCTGGTCCCGGTACCCCACGGTACTTCCCGGTGAAGAAATAGCCGGCGTTCGGGATGATACGGGACCTTATTTCTTAAAAAATTAATGTACATTCCTGACGTTGCCTTGGTGGACCCCTGATTTAGAAGCAGGATCTTCCAGTTTGACCCCGGACTATCCCGGTTAGTCACGGTGTATTTACGGTGTAGGGCCGGCGTTTTCCCGGTTGAACACGATACAATTCGGTGTGACCCGGTCTTCGCCAGTAGTGCCGCGGTGGCCGCCAGTATCACCCCGTCATATCCCAGGTGTGCGCCAGTGACAAGTGGGCGTTACCCAGGTATAAACGGGGGTTGACCGGCAGACAAACCGGCTCATACCTTGCCAGTCCCTAACTCCATCAGTACAAAACGAGACTATACCGTCGTACACCGGAGCTATACTGGTCCAATGCCGGGGGTTCACCAAAAGTCTATCATGGATGAGGTGCTCGCCAACATCCTGGATTACTAGGGACTATCACGGTAAAGCCAGGGTAGAGACCCGGACCTGCACCGGAATTTACCGGGGTTGGCCCGGAATTGCCAGGATTAAGCCAGTTTTGGATATCTTTCCCGGTGACTCTCGGTGACTCCTGGTTGTTTTAAATATTTTAAAACATCCGGTGCTGTCTGCCGGATCAATAGGGTTCATCAGGGATCTTCCCGGATGTTAACAGTGCCGCCAGGGATGTACTCCCGGTTTGACACGGTTTCCCCCGGACCACACATCCGGGACGTGCCGGGGGACCAATCAGGGACAGTGGGAACGGGGCTGAACATGGCAGGGTATATCCTCTTTTGTCAGGTACTCTTCACAAATATTAAGGTACAGTCTGTCACCTTCACTAAGAATATTGTCTAAGATTTGTTCCATGTTGTTGGTGCTGATATAACTTTTATGTACAGCACATGCAGAATTGGCTAAGCACTGCTTCTGTCTTTCTTTCAAGGAAGAGTGTCCTTGATGTAAAACTGATTTGAAGCAACATCTTGATGGCACCTTTCACAAAAAAACTTACAATGAAATTTCTAAAGACATTAAGATTTTTTTTTTCAAACTAATATTGTTCACATTATTTTTGGTGAACCTTTTCACTTCAACACCAGAATGGAAACCACAATTAAACATGATGAAATTAGTTAAGATTAATGATTTTATAAAATAACTTTCAGTCAAAATAAGAAAATACTTTATTTAATAGACATCCATTATATTTATTATCTTATTATTGGATCAAGCTAGGTTTCTATTTTGTTTTTTTTTAGTTTGCGGCCACCAGTCATGAAATTTCATGAAAACTAGTCATTCAGTATGTATTTGTATAAAATTATATATATATATATTATAATTTTTTACTGTATTAAAAGTTTGAATAAGCTTCTTTAATAAGGTACTAAAAAAATCAAAAAGAAAAAAAACAACCTTTGAGTCTTCTTCAAATCTTCTTCGAAAGTTTGAAGGTCATAAAATGTGACAGTGTTATGCTGTCTTAAGTTCATAAATTGTGTCAATATTATAAATATTATAATAATGTCATCAGAATGACCTCACAGAACATTTATTTGTTTACTTACGCCTGTATTGCATGAAAAATAACAAGGCTACCAGACACTGTTTAGCCTGCAATATGGTAGTAAGTCAACTTACTACCATATTGCATGTAAAATTTTTAGCTATCTGAGTTAAGCCCTTATTGCAATATCACAAAAATGATATAAATGTCTGAAATATTTTGTTCCCATTTTCACAGTTTATGCCTAACAGAAAAAGAAAGTGAAAAATAAAAAAAAAACATTTTTGACAAAATATGTAGTTACGCCCTTATTGCGTTGAACCCTCGATATATATATCCCAGTTACCCTAAAATCTCCCCTACCCATCAGTTGGTAAAGCTGAATAAGTCAACATGACACCATTTTGGTAACTTTAATTAGACTGACATAGTAGCAAATAGTGTAGACCTTGATCAGACTGATCCTTCAGGAGCAGTTTGATCTGGGTCTCACAATTTGCCTAAAGTTGTAAATTCAAAATACAGTAAAACCTCTCTATTATGGCCACTAAATTACATCAAGTATTTTGTGTTAAAGGCAGGTGGCTGCTTAAAGCAAGGTGAAAGTAAAACAGAACGCTCCTATAGGAGCGTTCTGTTTTACTTTCACCTTGCTTTAAGCAGCCACCTGCCCTAAATATCAACTAATTAACACAATTCAGTGGCCGTTATAGAGAGGTTCTGACTGTGCTGAAGGTAGTTAGGGTAGTTATAATTATGAGACTGATCTCTCAATAAGCATCAAAAGGGTTGTAAAGAGCATCCCGCATTCTGAAGCAGTGAGTCCTCTATCCCACACACCTTAACTCTATTACAATCAAAACATCTTCATCAACAAGGAGACTATTAGCCGGTACCTTTCTGGTGCTGAATGTTCAGGGATTGACTCATTCATGAAAGGGTAACTGTTTTGAAGGCTCTACATTCCCATGGCAAACTGTACATGTCATGATCAGAGCAACTGATAACCCTGCAACTTTAATTGCCTTCACAGACAAAGTAGAATTAGATTAGACAGCTCCTGTATGAGCTGTCTGATCAGGGTCTGCTCCATTTGCTTGTGGGATAATATAGAGGCGTGATTCTGTGTTTATTTCATGGACAAAACTTCCGGTGTTCATTTGCAATTACATGTATAAAAATTCAGTGAAGTAGTATTCATGAAATACTTATTTCTTACATGGAGAGTCAATATATATAGGTAAAGGTTTGATTTTTAGGGGGAATTCTATGTGGCTTAAAATTTCCTTTAACCTAATACTTGATAATCCCACATTGTATGCCTTTGTGAGCTGTCTGATCAGTGTCTTCTCTGTTTGCTTACATGTACAGACCTTTTTATGCCCCCAAAGGGAGGCATATAGTAATCACACAGTCCGGCCAGTCTGTCAGTCTGTTAGTCCTGCATCATTTTCACTCTGTAACTCCTACATACATGAGTGGATTTAAAAATACAAATGCTCACCAACTTAAGATGATGTGTCGCAAAAAAGAACCAGGTTCCTACCGCAAAGGTCAAGGTTACAATTGGGGATCAAATGTAAAAAATGGGGACATTTTGTTGTGTCTGCTCTGTAACTTAAACATACATGAGTGGATTTCAAAATGACCTGGTACAAATGTTTACCACCTTGAGACGATGTGTCGCGAAAAAGAACCAGGTTCTTTAATCTCAAAGGTCAAGGTCACAATCAGGGAGTCAAAATTCGAAACTGGAGACATTTTGTTATGTCCCCTCTGTAACTTTTACATACATGAGTGGATTTCAAAATAACCTGATACAAATGTTCACCACCTTAAGACAATTTGTCATGAAAATTAATCCGGGTTCCTAATCTCAAAGATCAAGGTCAAAATCAGGGGTCAAAGTTAAAAAATAGGGACATTTTGTCGTGTCGACCTACATACATTAGTGGATTTCAAAATAAACTGGTACAAATGTTTACTGCCTTGAGATTATGTGTCACAAAAACAAACGAGGTTCCTATCTCAAATATCAAGGTCATATCTAGGGGTCAAAGTTCAAAACTGGGGACATTTTGTTATGTCTGCTCAGTAACTTACTACATACATGAGTGGATTTCAAAATAACCTAGTACAAATGTTCACCACCTTGAATTGATTTGTCGTACAAATGAACCAGGTTCCTATCTCAAAGGTCAAGGTCAAAATCGGGGGTCAAAGTTAAAAAATGGGAACATTTTGTCTTGTCCACTCTGTAACTCCTACATACATGAATGGATTTCAAAATAACCTGGCACAAAATGTTCACCAAAAGTTGATCATGAGGTGATGTGTCACGAAAAAGAACCACTGGCTCCTATCTCAAAGGTCAAGGTCACAATCGGGGTCACAGTTAAAAATGGGAACATTTTGTTGTGTCTGCTCTCTAAGTCCTACATACATTAGTGGATTTCAAAATAACCTATTACAAATCTTAACCACTTTGAAACAATGTGTCGCAAAAAAAAGAACCAGGTTCCTATCTCAAGGATCAAGGTCACAATAGGGGGTCAAAGTTAAAAAAAGGGGACATTTTGTTGTGTCCACTCTGTAACTCCTACGTACATGAGTGGATTTCAAAGTAACCTGGCACAAATGTTCACCACCTAAGCTTCTTCAAAATGCAATATGGTCTAGGCATACACATGATCCACCAAGCTTTAATGTAGGTGATATCCTTTGGGGGTATTTGTTACTGTCTGTGACAGCTCTTAATGTTCAATATTGTTTGCTGTGTTTTTAGAAACAATTTAATCATATGCTTTTAACCGGGGTACGGACAAAACCCCACCAGGACGTAACCCCACTAGGACGTAACCCCACAGGACAAAACCCCATAGGACACAAACCCACTGCCAAGTGTGTCAAGGCGGACAAAACCCCACATGTTAACATAATTGGGTTATAAATCAACTTTTAGATAATTTGAAGAAGAAACACTCAATCAGAATATAAATTCAAAGCAAGATCTTTACATTTTCAAATTTAAAGTTACAATCTGCAAATAAAAATAGAAGTTAAAGTATATTTAAAATTAGGTCAAAATTATGAATAAATAAAGAATGTGGTTATATTATAATAGTTTATATGCAATATGTGCTAATATTACATTATCCACATCTATTGAATCTATATTAAGTGTACCAATGCAAACATGGTTGAGCCAGATCATAAAATTGTGAAAATGATTTGGGTCTACCCTGTTTGTAAGTTAAGAAAAGGAATTGGTTAATTTTGGTTATACCATGTATGCCTTTTTTGTATAGAATGTGGTTCACCTAATTACCATATGCTTAACAACATAGTTATTTATAATACTTTTATTCAAATTGAAATTAAATATTTATACTTATTTCTTTTCTTGTATGTTTTATTCTCCCTTTCTATTGCTATGAAGTGCCATTTGTATATATAAATCCTTAATTAAATACATAATTTTTATTAAAGTGGGGTTTTGTCCATGTGGGGTATTGTCCTGCTGGGGTTTGGTCCTAGTGGGGAATTGTCCTGTGGGGTTACGTCCTAGTGGGGTTACGTCCTAGTGGGGTTTTGCCCTACACCCCTTTTAACCAGTTACTTCATGAATAATCAGGAAAAACATAATAACATGAGTATTGATTAGATTATTTTTATAATGCCCCCACCCCTTTGGGGCATATTGTTTTTGCCCTCAGTCTGTCTGTTGGTTTATGTTTGTCCCCAACTTTAACGTTGGCGATAATTTTGTAGCACATTGTAACATACTTCAAACTTGGCATGCATGTGCAACTTATGGAGATAAACATTTTTAGGGGTGACTTACTGAAGGTCAAGTCCATACATCAAGATCAAAGGTCAAATCACATCTTGTTTAAAATGGCTCGTGAATACAGGAAATTTTGGCCATGCAATTGACTGAAACTGTAGAATTATAATTATCTATATTATTTCATGAGCAAAACAGCAGACCTGATCAGATGGCTTCTACAGGTCTACTGTGTTTGCAAAGGCTTAGAAAAGCATATTTATGAAGTAAAAGGGTTGATACACAGATTAACTGATATTGGCATAATGGGTAGAGTTTTGTATGAATAAACACATCAAGTAAAGGGTTAACCAACTGATACTGTTTTGATTTAGATAATACAGTAAAACCTCTCTTAACAGGAATTCTAGTAGAGAAGAATTTAGATATTTTAGACAGGTGACTGCTTAATGCAAGGTGAAAGTCATGCAGAAAGCTCCTCTAGGAGCTTTCTGCATGACTTCCACCCTGCATTAAGCTGTTACCTGTCTCCAAGACCAATATTCATACTAAATTTAATGTCCGGTTAAGAGAGGTTTTACTGTACATCTTGAAAATAATATGTAATGCCAGAAATGAATGAACTACTAAGGTGTGCTTATGTAAAGTCAAGGTGTGGAGCAAATTGTCTTGTTAGACTGAACATATTCATGTTTGTATTCCTAATAAACCAGATTTTGGCAGGATTTCATTGAACTGGTTCTTGAATACAAAGAATCTCTGTGAGCCCTTATGCTGCTATGAAAAATAATGTCTACACATTTACTTCTGATTTGGAACATTTGTACTTTAAGGTAGGTTTGTTTTGTTAAAGCTTTAAAGAAACTACTGGCAAACAGCTTTGATCTTGATAAAATGCTTAATTACTTGGCATCTCAACTGGATCAATAAGCTGTTTGCAATATATGACACATCCTGACTGGCAGGATAAGGGGTTACAGTAAATACCAGATTACTCCTATTCATTACAAGAAGATCATCAATTAAATAAGTATCACCACAATATAGTGGTCAGGAAAAATTATTGCCCAAATTATATCCATGGTAGTGACCTGTCAATCAAACATCCCCATAAACTGATAGTGTAGACTAGCTGATATCTCATTTTCGACAGGTCCATTTCATAAAGAGAGTGATTAAGCTTTGAGACCTGTCTCACAGGTGGGAACGATCTCTGCCAGAATCATGTCTGATAATTTGGCTGGAGATCCATGTGAGATACAGTAGTATTTCTAACCTGCTAATAAAACCAGAGTTACTGAACATTTATATATACTTGCAAACAGTAATTATCCACATTAAATGCGTAAAAATCTCTACATGAACACTGCAAATTTTGATAGCTCAATGGAAGGTGAGGATTTGGACATGAACTTTGAAATTGTAATTTTGTAAATATTGGAAAGCTGAAATTTTAATGAAAGGTAACTTTCAGAAATACAGGTAAATTCAACAATTCAAAGGTATGAGTTCTTGCAGTCCTCTCTGATGGGAAGATTGGCTTGGTCTAATAGATTGTCTAACATTGTAGACATGATAAAATAGCTTTTTTATTGTCAGTAGCAGTATCTGGGAGAAGTATTGAAAGAATTGATATAAAACATTTGAGTATAACCCAGATAAAAACTGATTATGCATCGGGTTTAAACTTACCGTAACCCTTTCTTTGCTGAATTTTCAGAGTGGAATAATCCATCACTGTTTATTGGTAGAGTCCATACAGTATAAAATGGTAAAATTAGGGAGAGGATCTTGAATGACAAACAGTGAAGACCCTGATCAGAGGGCTCCTCCAGGAGCCCTCTGATCTGGGTCTACACAGTGTTTCCAAATGACAGTGCATGCATATGTCCTGCATTCAAATTGGGTTAAAACATAACAGGCCTTGGTAGATCTTGGTCTACATTATATATACACTGATTTAACCCGTCACATTGCGGGACACGCCAGACACTATGTCCTTTGCAAACAGTGTAGACCCAGATGAGAGTGTGGACGGAGTTTCGGCCAGCTGACATTTCGGCCTGGAAGTTTTGGCCTAGGACGTTTCGGCCAGCTATTTTTTCAAAACGTTTCGGCCAAAATTGAAAAATTGTATTTAAAACCCAAAATTGAATAATCAAAACCATAAAGTAACCCTTTATAAGGAAAATATTGATATTTGGTCCAGTAAATTTTTGTTATATAAATCATGATATTAGCTAAGCGACTTCAAGGCCAAAACCTCCGGGCCGAAACTCCGTCCACCCTCTCATCTGGGTCTACACTGTTTGCAAAGGCCATAGTGTCTGGCGTGTCCCGCACTGTGACGGGTTAATATTTATCAATATATAACTTATAGAGGGTTATTTAATGATTTTTATTATTCAATTTATGCTTTTTAATACAAATTTTCAATTTTGGTCGAAAAGTCCTAGGCCGAAATAATAGCTGGCCGAAACGTCCTGGGCCAAAACATCCTAGGCCGAAACGTCCTACATTCCATTCCTACATTAGATGCTTTTCTGTGTCTCCCACCCACACGGAGTCTGAGAAAAACTGTCTGTTCACAAAAGTGAAGGAGTTAGAATAGTTTTGCACCAAGCCCTCGTATTGAGCATTTTAGGTACTGTTCAACAATCATGCGATGCATGTTCACATGTATACCGGTATGCATTTTTCATTTAGATTGTTCATGTGAGGCAGCCTTAGTAATCCATCTGGCTTGTAGTAACAGTAAAACCTCTCTATAACGGCCACTAAATTACATCAAGTATTTTGTGTTAAAGGCAGGTGGCTGCTTAAAGCAAGGTGAAAGTGAAACAGAACGCTCCCATAGGAGCGTTCTGTTTTACTTTCACCTTGCTTTAAGCAACCACCTGCCCTAAATACCAACTAATTAACACAATTTAGTGGCCGTTATAGAGAGGTTTTACTGTATTATGCTGGTGGTTCTAACTGGGTGTTCTTCTGTGCATGAAACAATAAATTTGTTCTGTGTCTTCCTGCATCTGTAATTGGCTGGGCGTAACAATTTGACTAAATACTGTTAAAGCAACATAAAACCCAGTATAAACAAAAATAGACAATGCTGGGTGAAATTCATGCAAAACTCTCCCAGAGGAACTTTCTGCAGGACTTTGACCCTGCATTAAGCTGTCACCTGTCTTAAAGGCCAATAATGATACTTGTTCAAGTGTTTTGTAGTATATATTGGGTTTTACTGGGTTTTTTGAAAGTGTCACCCCTTGATATAATAATTTATGTCTACACTACTTCTATATGATAATTGAACCATTTTTCAAGGTTATTTTCCCCCAGATAAAGTTACTGAATGGAATGAATAGACTTCAGACTGTATATGCACTTAACCTAAACAAATGAATATATTTTAGTTTTGCTGTGAAATAGCAGATTGAATGGCCAGGCTGGTGATATAAGCCTTGGCACAATCCCATCAAATCTCATATCTCTTAACCCTTTCCTCCATAGGCTATTTTTAGATCCATCCACTTTGAATAAATCTACCGAAAAGGAGCATTAATTTCTAGAAAAGATTTTTTTAGAATTTTGTAGTTTGAAACCATTGTGATAAATAGAGCATTTGCTCCTATAGGAGCAAATGCTCTATTTATCACACTGGTTTCATAAAGTGACATTTACAGAGGCGTAGAAAGGTGTATTTATGGAGGAAAGGGTTAACTAAACTCTCTAACTGCTGCTTTCTAACATGGCAGTACTTCTGCCATGATATAATTATCATTATGCCTATTCATTCTGGAATTGTTTACTATAAAGAATTTGAAATACTAGTATTCAGAAAGACCCTAATACAAACAGTGCAGACCCAGATCAAACTGCTTTGAGGGGACGGTTTGATCAGGGTCTGTACACTATTAATTTCTCTGTCAATCTACTTTAAAGTTATCATTATTATAGTGCCAAATTGACTTATTTAACTTAGTAACCCCCAGCAAGGAGGTACTGGGTGGATGAATACAAATAAAGCAATTATGGTACCTGTCTGAACCCAGCTCATATGGCTTAATACTTCACAGAGCAATTAGGATACTGTCTGAACCTGGTAGCTCATGATCATATGGCTTAATACTTACAGAGTAATTAGGATACTCTCAGAACCTAGCTCATAATCATAATTGGCTTAATACTTAATAATTACAGGGTAATTAGGGTACTGTCTGAACCTAGCTCAGAAGACATCATACCAGTACTTAAAGAACAATAATTATTAGGATACTGTCTGATCCCAGCTCATGATCAGAAGACTCAATATTAACATGGCAATTAAGTTCTCTGAACCCTGCTCATGATCAGAAGACTTAATACTTACAGTGCAATTAGGATACTGTCTGATCCCTGCTCAGAAGGCTTAATACTTACAGAACAATTAGGATATTAAATAAGGATACTGTCTGATCCCTGCACATGCTCAGAATACTTGATACTTATAGGACAATTAGGATACTGCCTGATCCCTGCTCAGATTAAGACTTCTATATACATGTATCTATATGTGGTCCTATTTAAGTGTGCTCCTTGATTTCTGATACAAATTACCTGGTTTCTCAATGGAATGGTCCACCATTATTAAATTGTCCATAATTAACAATGGTGGACCATTCCACACTGAAAATTCAGCAGTCAAAGGTTTAATCTTCTACTTGATAACATACATCTTTGCAAGGAGTACAGACCCAGATTAGATACTCCTGTTGGAGTCGTCTGATTAGAGTTCTGCTCTGTTTGCTTATGAACTAATATACAACTGATCCTACCATTTCCGCCATGGTAAACAATTCCCTTGTTCATAATGCCACTGTTTAATATGCAGTAAGTATTACTGCCATGACTATTCATGAGGCCAAGGGTTAAGACAAGCTGGGTCCATGCTTATAAAGCTTTTAGTTGAGTCTGAGTTTCGTTCTCAAGCTTTTGATTGGTCAGATTAGAGTTCTCAAGCTTTTGATTGGTCAGATTTGAGCCAGAGGCTCAAATCTGACCAATCAAAAGCTTGAGAACATACTCAGACTCAACTAAAAGTTTTATAAGCATGGACCCTGAATGAAAAATATGTCATACAGTACAAAGGTAAAATGTGTGAGAGGATTTTGAATGACAAACAAAAGGGCACCCCTAGGAGTTCTCTGATCTGGGTCTACACTGACTGCAAATGACAGTGCAGTGCATGCATGCCCCACATTGTATAGCCCTTTCTTACTGTTCTATTTCATTAAGATACTCAATTATAATGTACAACAATTTTTATCCTGATAAGATTCCATGTAACACTATGTTACTAATCTTTACCTTTTACTCCATAAATATGCCTTTGCAAACAGAGTGAACCCAAATCAGACAGCTCTTGTAAGAACAATCTGATCAGGGTCTTCTCTGTTTGCTTATGGTATAAAGTTGATTTGATTCTACAGTTTCTGTCATGGCCAAAAGGTCCTGTGTTCATGTGCTATTATAACAATTACTCTAATTAATAATCATGATGTCCATATTTTTTTAATGAATATTCAACGAGTAAATAGTTATACCGAAGCTGTAGAATCAAATCTGTGTTATACCATAAGCAACCATAACAGACTCAGACCAGATGGCTGCTACAGGAGCCGTCTTACCTGGGTCTACACTGTTTGCAAAAGCATGAAAAGGCATTTATATCAAGGAAAAGGTTAAATCTGGATACAGACAAAAAGTTACCTATTTGCTGAAATCCTGCCGACCATCAAAAAATTGCACTTCTTTCAACATCAAATCTGGATCCTCACTGTTTGCAAATGTAGGTCAGTTTTCTTTTCATTTCTGCAAAAGGTACATAAAAATTATTGTGCTTTATGCTAGTTTTATTATTTTAACCTGGTTCCTCTTTTTATCTTAATACTGGCACCCAGCAGACAAGCTCTCCGAGAAATTCCTTGATGTGTGTATTTTATTGCACTATTAACCCTTTGCTTGCTATTCACGTCAATATACCTACCTGTAAATAGTGAAGACCCAGATGAGACAGCTCCTGCAGGAGCTGTCTCATCAGGGTCTGCACTATTTACAAGTTGATTGTGCAACCAGTGCACTCCACAGCAGTGATTGCACAGCGATACACTTGTACACAGTGCAGATATATGTAATTATACAACAGGGCATGGGTAAAGAAGGAGAAATGTATTTTAAAATTCAGCAAGAGAAGGGTTAACCCTTTGAACACTGAATATTCAAATTGGAATCTTCCATAACTACTTACTATACAGCCCATTCAGTATGACACACGTAATCTTGCTACATGACTTTGAATGGCAAACAGTGCAGACCCTGATCAGAGGGCTCCTCTAGGAGTCCTCTGATCTGGGTCTACACTGTTTGCAAATGCCACAACACTTGTTTCCCCACATTGAAACGGTTAATACTAATATGAACATTCCATAGTTTCTTCACTAATACCAGTCATTACTGGTGTGAAGTTCCTGATCTGCTGCAGACAGAAAAATGTCCAATACAATAGTGTACTTACTCACAGTATCACAGTAAAACTTATTGTAAGTGTACTTTAACTCACAGTATCACAGTAAAACTTATTACTTATTAACCCATTCCCTCATATTGACAACTTTTGATGACTCTGTAAAAGTCACTTTGTGAAACCATTGTGATAAATAGAGCATTTGCTCCTATAGGAGCAAATGCTCTATTTATCACAATGGTTTTAAACTACATAATTCTAAAAAAAATCTTTTCTCTAATTAATGCTCCTTTTCGGTAGATTTATTCAAAAAGGTTGTATCTAAAGATAGCCTATGAGGTAATGGGTTAACCCTTTCCTCCATAAATATGCTTTCTGCCATAGGAAAAACGTTCTGTGTTAATATGCCGTTTCAAAAATTGATATAGTTGTTAATATTCAAGACATGATGTCATTAATTTTTATATGAACATTCATGGAGTAAAGGGTTAAATAATGTCATAACTATTTGCATGCTAAGCAGTTTTACGTATGCAACAATTTTCGTCTACTTCAATTCTTAAATTAAAATTTCTCTCATTTCTTTGCAAATGGTCAGAGTATCAAACTGGATCCTGATGAGATGCCGCAAAATAATGTGGTGTCTCATCTGGATCCAAACTGTTTGCATAGGTAATCACGGTTTGGCCACTAGCTTGCGAAGCGATAAAGCGTTTTGTCACATTGTGTCCTATTATACAGTTGCTGTAAGTTATGGCGTCACATCTTGTCTTTTGCTTCAATGAGTTTGGCTGAAGTTTGGTTTTACAGCACTACGAATATGATGTCAGTTTGGACATGCAGAACTGTTCTATGAAAGCCACATGTGTATGAGTGAGCATGCATTTCATTTGTGCTTCAGCAGTGTTTCTGTGCAATTCCGTGTGTCATTTCCAAATTTCCTGCCTGATGACTCTATTCTATTTCACTTAATGCAAGGCAGCAGTGATGCAGAAAGCTCTTCTTGATGTTCATTTCCCCCTCCCCCACCTCTGCTATGTAATTGGAATGATAGATCTTGTCCTTCAGAAGCTATTTGATCTGTGTCTTCATTATTTGCTTAAGTTCTTTAAGGATAATTAGAGTATAATTATATACATGTGCAAGTAGTTCATCTTAACCCTTTCCTCCATAAATACACCTTTCTATGCCTCTGTAAAAGTCCCTATATGAAACCATTGTGATAAATAGAGCATTTGCTCCTATAGGAGCAAATACTCTATTTATCACAATGGTTTCAAACTACACAATTCTAAAAATTTCCTTTTCTCTAGTTAAAACCCCTTTTCGGTAGATTTATTCAAAGTGGTTGGATCTAAAAATAGCCTATGGAGGAAAGGGTTAAAGCAGTTGTAATTGTGCTTCAGAAAGTTGTTTCTTTTTTTTCACCAAGATAGATTTTATCTTCCTTTTCCTTTCAAAGAAAACTTGAGTGTCAAATAGATTGAATGCTGATGAGTTGCTTAGTAAACTCAGTACCTAATACATCTGGAATGCACCCTATACATCTTAACACTTTCCATGTTAGAAATAATGACATCACACATTTTTATTAGCTGAAGTTTTAAGATGGTGTAATAATTGCAATAGAAGTTTTGTTGGGTAAAAACTGTAGAATCAGATGTATTATAATTCATAAGCAAACAGAGCGGAAGCTGGTCAGATGGCTCCCCCAGGGACTGTCGGGGCTCAAGCTGGAGCTCTCCATCAGGGAGAAGTTTAGTGGTATTGAGGGAGAAGTTTTGGTCCTGATTTTGTATCGCCCTTTATGTTCTATATAGTCGAACTTCTCCCTCAGCTCAAAACAGGGAGAAGTCAGCAGGGTTAGGGCGACTTTTTCTCCCAAATCGCCCTCTTGCTAATGGGCCCTGGCTATCTGATCTGGTTCTTCTCTGTTTGCAAAGGTGTGAAAAAGCATTTATATGCAGGAAAGGGTTAAGAGTTTAGAGGCGAAAGGTTTTCACAAGTGCATAAGATAGAATCAGTCAAATCTGAACCATCATCTTGCATGTGTAAAATGCAGATTCTATTATAGTATGCCGTATATCAACCAGCAGAGTGTAAATATAGATGTTTTAGTTTGTGGAAATTCAACCTCTGATTCCATCAGAAAGTTTGAACATTTTTCACGAATTGGAATAATTTTTGGAAATTAGACTTTGTCGAAGATGCAAGAATGCATGTGACTTTGTTAAATGTGGCCTTTTCTCGTAGGTTAGCGACATTGACATTAGCAGTATAGTGCGGCAGATCAGAGAGCTCCGAGAGGAGCCTTCTGATCAGGGTCTTCACTGTGTGTCATTCAAAGTCCTCTCGCAAATTTAAACACTGCAGATGGGCCATTCCATTTTGAATGTTCAGCATTCAAAGGGTTAACCCTTTCCTTCATATAAACGTGTTTTAATACTTTTGTAAACAGAACAGACCTAGATCTGGGTCCATGCTTATAAAGCTTTTTTTTTTTTTTTTTTTTTTTTTTTTTTTTTTTTTTTTTTTTTTTTTTTTAAATGCTTTTATTCTCCCCGTCATAGGTATGTGAGGGTCGGGGAGTACCATCCCTCATCATACCGTACAAAATATTTGGTTAGGTTAGTAGCATTGTGTCATAAACGGTAAGTATAATAGTTACATATATTAACATAACAGAAATGAGACTTTTCCAAACAATGCCATTTGAGAAACAGAATAATTGATATTTATACAACCACATTTTTGAAGGGGAGTTTTATGCATTTGATAATAAAAAAAGGAAAAAAAATCCTAAATCCTAAAAATGCTTGATGGGGTTCTCTCATTTCAATACTTTTTCGATTTCATGTTTTCTTTTTCATATAAAAAACTGTCTAACTCTATATCTATACAGGAAATTGTGAAAATTGCCAAAGCCATTTTACTTTTTAGCTATTGCAATTATGTGGAGGAATTTATTCCATTAAAAGATAATAATATTTTGACCATGCTTGAACAAACTGTTCAAGATAATTATCCCTTGTTGCTATGTATTTCAGAGCTGTATATTTTGCAATTATTTTGTTTTTTAACGATAGTATTGATAATTTTCCTTCCCTTTTTTTGGTCAAGTATATATAGTACTTTGTTTCTAGTAGAATAGTCATGTCAGCCATTGAATAGGAATTGCTTAAATTGAATAGGTATTTCTTCTCATTTATACAATTGATATTGTAGCATCCGCGATGCACTCATGTACGTCGACTTCTGACCCCAGAGACAGAGGATGAAATACACTGTGCATCGTGTTGTCATTCCAGTTTCACTTGCTAGAAAGCTGTATCTTTTCTTACTTGACTTGGCACATGCATGTTTTAATCCTCATATTTATTTGTTTAGCTGAAATGCACTCAATTTTAGGGCCTAGTATGTGAGATGCTACAGTATAATGTCCGCCATCTTGGTTGCTAGTGATGCATTGTGGGTTGTTTACTATAGAAATAACGCTCAAAGCAGACAGAATTACCGTAGCTATGCCAAAAAGAAAGGCTCAAGATATCTATTTCCCTATGGTACATATTTATTTTGGGATTTTGTTGGCGAGTTTCCATGATCAAACTAGTTTGTAATATTTTCAAACAGTATAACATAGTTCTTCATATGTAACCGGAGGCTGAATGTTTTCACGCGCGTTACCTAGCATTTCCAACCACCAACCAGTATTTGACTGTTCAACCACTTGATCAGCCCGTCAAAACTTGACGGTTTCCAGTCAGTTTTGACGGGGACGAATCACGTGACCTTTTCCAACCTTCTTTTTGTCAGTTTCCTACCACTTTTTGACGGGGAATCTGAGCGCGAGTATAAAAGAGCCGGATTTTGGCTGAGAATCAGAGTTGGAGAGTTAGAATCAGAGAGTTGAGGGAGTTGAGCTAGGGTCAAGAACTACGCTAGCCTGTTTCAGAAACATACATTCTAATGGTGCGCATTTTAAGGCATACGAATAGAACATAGATGAAAGCATTTCATTTTATGACAGAATTCCGACTGATCTATAGAATAAATGCAGATCTTGGCATTTTACAGATTTAAAGCTTTATTCGAATTACGCGGTTTGGCAACTTATTTATAAAATACTTTGGTCGCTGACGTTGTGCTGTAGCTACCGATCCACCACCTAGATTTATATCATTAAGACTGAGTTTGACATAAGCAGATCGATTGGAACTTGATCCATTGATAAATTCACTTACAAGAGCTATTTGCAAGAGGTTTGCCGTGTGTGGTGTTTACTAGGTCCATAGTATGATAAGTTGTTTGAGTTCGTATGTATCTATTTGTGGAAGAATCTAGAGAATTCTGAATAACAATCACCAGAATATTTTAAATTGATATCGTCTTGATTTATTTATATTTATCCCCTCACGTTAACCAACGTCCATAGCTGGACGTAACATTTATGGTGACAGAGCGGTGGGATTTGGTATTTTAACCAGATCCAGCGATACGAACCTATCTTTTGAATCTCTTAAGTAAATTAGTAACAGTTTACGCTACCAACAGTAAGCATGCACAGCCCAAGATCCGTTGACAGTGAGGGGGTAATTTTCTTCAAACCAGCGACCCGTTCGCCACGCAACTCACATAGTGAACTGTCCAGCCCTTATCACTCACCCAGGGGAAGACCCAGTGAATCAACTATACACGAGAGACTGATCTCGCCGGAGATCATTGTTCAAAGGCAAAGTCCAAGACCTAGTCCTACACATACACATTTAAATCAGTCCACCACACATGAACACATGGCAAGAAGTCAGACCAGTACACAGCTTGATTTAGGTGACAAACAGAATGATACGACAGGAAACTACAACACCGAAGTAGCCAGTATTCTGTCCAATATAACAGATGTACTCACCCAGATGAGCAGTCAGTTAAATTCCTTAAAATCCAGTCAAAAGAATACACACACTGTGAATCCAGATACACAAAACACACACCATAGTCAACATGCTGATAGAGTGACGTCATGCAGCTCACGTAATAGTGACGTAGCTACATTCCAGACTTGGAATTACCCAATTTACTCTAATAAAAGCACCAGGGTTGCATGTAGAGATAACATTCATAGTATAGATATGCAAGCTTCAGAAAGGGCACATGAGTCTCCCCCAACACAGGCACCAAACAGAGTTTATCACAACCAGACACAAGAAATGAATACATGTGTAGACCCTGACAATTACAGACATATTGCACATAATATACAAAACAAGCACCCAGGCCAATATTATGCCAATGAATCCTTAAGGACAAGACAGGTACCATCAGCAATGTTGGATCCAGATCAAAACACTAGAAACAACAACAGTGTAGACTTAGATCCAGCAGTGCAAGCCAGCTATAGGTCAGATAGTGTGGCACTCCAACCCCAAGAGTACAATGAAAGGGTTTTGACCCAACAACTTAGTAGACCCAAACGGTTGAATGATTTGGGAGGCATCAAGATCAGTCCATTCACTGGCGATGAAGAGTGGCGTGTTTGGCATGCGAGGTTCGAAACCATCACTCAAAGGTTTGGACTGACAGAAGATGAAAAGCTAGACCACCTCCTACCAAGAATAGAGTGCAAAGCAGCAGAATTTGTTTTCACCCAGCTACCTTCAAGCTTTCTGTCTAGTTACAAACAAGTTGCACATGAACTTGATTGTAGATACAGAGTGATTGAGACACCTAGGGCATTTGCAGCCAAATTCAGTCGTAGGACCCAGAGGGTAGGCGAAACCGCTGAACAGTATGCCGCTGATTTGAAGGTCTTATACGACAAAGCCCATAGGTACAGAGACAGACAAACACGTGAAGAAGACCTAGTACGAAAGTTCTTGGATGGTCTGAGAGACGACGATGTGAGATTCGAGGTCGAATATCACAAAGAACCAACAACAATAGACGAGGCAGTTTTTCATGTGGTGAACCTGCTTCAAACCCGTCGAAGAGAGTTTCATGACAGACGCCAAAGAGAGAGCACAAGGCGGCTAGAGGATGAAAGAACTTATACATGTAGCAAGGATAAAGAGCAACATGAGACACCCTCTAATCAAGAGAACCACCTTCAGACCAGTTGTAAGAGAAATAATTGTGCCAACGTAACAGAATCAAAAGGTTTAGAAGAAATCCTCGAGAAAATATTAAAGAAGCTCGACAACATTGAAGAAAGAAAGCCGACAGCCACAGAGAAGCAAGCTGGCAAGAGAGGAAAAATTGTCGAATGCTTCAACTGCAGAAAAATGGGTCACTTTGCTCGTGACTGCCCCGAAAGAAAACATAGGAGAGAGAGGTCGACTGGGGAGCAGTTTGAAAAGCAAAAGGATTACAATGACCGAAACAATAATTTAAACTACAGGGGACCGGCTCTTGCGGCCAAAGAGAGGTCCAATTAAGCAGCAACGAGGAAGGCCAAACATGTGGGACAAGTAAAGAAGAATCATGCATTGATGTTGAAAGTGTTGATGGCAATAAATGTAAACTACCAAAGAAGGGACTGGGTGATGGGATATATATAAGAGGAGTTGTAGAAGGTATACCGGTGATATTCACCACAGACACAGGGGCTTCTAGGACGGTGATATCTACAAGGGTATACGACAAAATACCAGAAAATAGAAGGCCATTATTACGGAAGTCTGTTTGCTTAAAGGGAGCAGGTGGGTTGCCTATTAAGGAGAAAGGGAAGGCCGAGTTCACGCTGGGACTGGGTTCAACCTTAGAGATCGTCAGGGAGGCTATAGTAGCTGAAATAGAGGATGACGTTCTGCTGGGGTATGACATCTTGGGCGGGAATGGGAAAGCAGTAGATATTCTTCTTAGTAGAAACAAAGTAATTTTCGACGGTGTCGAAATACCGTGCTTTCAGATTAGCAAGGGAGGAAAGACTAGAAAGGTAGTAATGGCAGATGAATTCAACATCCCAGCACTTAGCGAGACGGTAGTGGATGTTTATGTTGACCGGAATGAGGGTGACGAGGATTGCCGAGCAGACTATCTCCTGGAGCCAACAGACAATTTTACAGAAGAATACCCTCTATTAATGGCAACAACCCTTGTCAACATCAATGCTGCACCCACATGTAAAGCAAGACTGCTAAACCCATTCTCCACTGATGTACAGCTAAAACAAGACACAGAGGTTGGGAAAGCAGAAAGAATAGAGCGGATAGTGAGTGTCGTAACAAAAGAAGAAAGAAAGGATGACGACCAGCAGAATATCCGTAGAGTGGCAATGACCCCAAAGGAAGCTGCAACAGAAGAAAACCCTCACACATTGGGAAGGGAAACAGATGTACCAGCATACTCACAAACCTTGTATGAACGGTCCACTAAGGGGAATGGTAGTTATGAGCGGCAAGTGGTAGCCAGACTCCTGATAAAATACAAGGATACCTTCTTCAAGGATGAGTGGGACATTGGTGTCCATCACAACAGGCTAAAACCGTATGCAGGACGGCACCCTCCACGATTGGCACCTAAGAAGTTGTGTTCCGACCGAGTCGTGACATCCCACTAAGGATAGTGACAATGCGATTAGGACATTTTACGCGAAGTACCAATCATTTACCTAGAACTGTGATAATTATGTTGTTTTTTATAAAAAGTTATAGCTTACGAAATTGCGCATTAAGAAAGTACATTTGTGTATAACTGTACATTGTGTGAACATTTAATCGCGTTACAAATAGATGTACAGTAATAGTGTACAATATAAGACTGTAGTGATATCGTGAAGTACACAGTGGCTGAAGCCAATATCTACGGACGCGATGTTAACACTGATGTTACTATCCGTACCATAAACATTACACATATATCCAGTGATAGACACTATTTTGGGAAGATTGACATTCCAGCGTTCTGATAAAATATTCAAATATTTATGACGCAAGTTTTGACTCATTATACATGTATTAAGTATGGTGTAAAGCCATGCTTAATTTTCATTTCTGAATAGCACAGTACCAGCTTGAAAATTTTCAGTATTAAATACAGCTGCTTAATTGAAGGTTATTTGGCACATGGATGCACTTGCTATTCAAAAATAATGAGTATTGCAATCTTAATTAGCCTGTAACCATGGCACTTTTGCAACTACATAGGTTAAATTTTCTTTGAGAGGTAATTTTACAGAGACGTTTTACTGTAATAGCTTGTTCGATTAATGTTCTGTGATATTGCAGATATGGAATTTGTCCTATACTTTTCAGTGTCTATAGGATTAGGAGCCGAGGACAATGGCATCTACCTCTTGAGAATTTGTTCATAAAGTTCACCGTGTCAATGCATTACGTTTTGACACATTACTTTATGGGAAGCCGGACAGAGGCGGCAACTTTCACATTTATTTGTTAAGTATTCTTGTTATAAAGCAAGATTGTTTAAATTGTTATTATATTTAAAAGTTACAAGGTTACAGGTACAAAAATCTTTGATTTGTGATAAATACTTTGCATGTGGTATTGTAAAAGATACATCTGAACAGCTAAACTTTATTGTTATAAGTACTGTTCTTTATGTTTAGAATTGTAGGCAGCGGGAGCTTTGCCTATCAAAGAGGGGGGTAATGTAGCATCCGCGATGCACTCATGTACGTCGACTTCTGACCCCAGAGACAGAGGATGAAATACACTGTGCATCGTGTTGTCATTCCAGTTTCACTTGCTAGAAAGCTGTATCTTTTCTTACTTGACTTGGCACATGCATGTTTTAATCCTCATATTTATTTGTTTAGCTGAAATGCACTCAATTTTAGGGCCTAGTATGTGAGATGCTACAGTATAATGTCCGCCATCTTGGTTGCTAGTGATGCATTGTGGGTTGTTTACTATAGAAATAACGCTCAAAGCAGACAGAATTACCGTAGCTATGCCAAAAAGAAAGGCTCAAGATATCTATTTCCCTATGGTACATATTTATTTTGGGATTTTGTTGGCGAGTTTCCATGATCAAACTAGTTTGTAATATTTTCAAACAGTATAACATAGTTCTTCATATGTAACCGGAGGCTGAATGTTTTCACGCGCGTTACCTAGCATTTCCAACCACCAACCAGTATTTGACTGTTCAACCACTTGATCAGCCCGTCAAAACTTGACGGTTTCCAGTCAGTTTTGACGGGGACGAATCACGTGACCTTTTCCAACCTTCTTTTTGTCAGTTTCCTACCACTTTTTGACGGGGAATCTGAGCGCGAGTATAAAAGAGCCGGATTTTGGCTGAGAATCAGAGTTGGAGAGTTAGAATCAGAGAGTTGAGGGAGTTGAGCTAGGGTCAAGAACTACGCTAGCCTGTTTCAGAAACATACATTCTAATGGTGCGCATTTTAAGGCATACGAATAGAACATAGATGAAAGCATTTCATTTTATGACAGAATTCCGACTGATCTATAGAATAAATGCAGATCTTGGCATTTTACAGATTTAAAGCTTTATTCGAATTACGCGGTTTGGCAACTTATTTATAAAATACTTTGGTCGCTGACGTTGTGCTGTAGCTACCGATCCACCACCTAGATTTATATCATTAAGACTGAGTTTGACATAAGCAGATCGATTGGAACTTGATCCATTGATAAATTCACTTACAAGAGCTATTTGCAAGAGGTTTGCCGTGTGTGGTGTTTACTAGGTCCATAGTATGATAAGTTGTTTGAGTTCGTATGTATCTATTTGTGGAAGAATCTAGAGAATTCTGAATAACAATCACCAGAATATTTTAAATTGATATCGTCTTGATTTATTTATATTTATCCCCTCACGTTAACCAACGTCCATAGCTGGACGTAACAATATACTCTGCTAATTTCAACCACTGCTGGACTTTTGTTAAAAATAATTCTGTTTCTGGACATGACCAAAGCATATGTTGAATTGTTTCTACTTCACCACAAACTCTGCAATTAGGATTGTCTGAGATTTTGATATTAAAAAGGTATTTCTGTGTTGGAAGAATTCTATGGTTTATTCGATACTGAAACCACCGTATTTCTGTACTGAAGTTGTATTTAAATATGGCACTGTAAATTTCTTTCCAATCATTATCTTCTATTTGAAACAATTGGTTCCATCTTGTCACTGCAGTAGGTTTTTCATTATTTTTGTTCAGTATGTTGTATAAATGAGCTGAACCTTTAGCTTGTTTCATTAGTATTAATACATTTAATGGGATTGATGGATTCTGCATTTTCTGTGGTGTTACTGCAAAGCTTAACTTATTTAAAAATATTTTTATAACATTTATAAGACCATAAAATTTCACAAAGTCAATATGAATATCATATATTTCACAAAAAGATTGATAATTGTAGAAGTTTCCTTCAGCGGTGATAAGATCATTTATTTGTGAAATCCCTTTTATAAAAAATGGTTTGTAAAACACACACATTCCACCTATTTGAATATCTTTGTTATAGAATAATGGTGATGCCATTAATTCCGCTACGTTTACAGGAGTGTATGATATTTGAATTTTATGGAATGCTTTTATGACATCTTGCCAAAACGGATTCGATATTTCTTTCTCACATTTCTTTAGATACTCAGATCCTAGAGAAAATATTTTACTATAGTCAATACTACATTCTAAAATTTTGTTCCATTTACCATAACTTGTTATTAATCTTCTCAACCAAGTTGATTTTAAACCTTCAATAAAACAAATTAAGTTTATCATTTTAAGACCCCCTTCAAAATATTGTTTAACTAACACTGCTTTTTTTACCTTTGCACTCCCTTGCCAAATAAAGCCAAAGAACATTAAATTTATTTCCTTTAAGACTTCTTCAGGAGGATTTGGTAGTGTCATAATGAGGTGATTAAGTAGGGGAAGAAGTAATGTTTTAATTACCGTGATTTTCCCCATAGGTGTCAAATACCTACGATTCCAATTTAATATCAAAGCTTTTAGTTTTTGTATCTTTTCAGTATAGTTGAGCATAACCATGTTTGAAAGATCCACATCAAAAATAATCCCTAACAATTTAAATCTATTTACTCCCCATGAAAGTTTCCACTTTGTTTTAATTGAGTCAGTACTGTACTTTTTGCATCCTATCCATATTACATGTGTTTTTTCAAAGTTGACTTTTAAACCAGAATATTTTGAAAATCTGTGCAATTCATTTAATGTTTCATTTAGAGATAAACTAGATCCATCTAATATAGCCGATAGATCATCTGCATATTGGGATAACTTGTATTCTGTTCCATTGATTGTAATACCTTTAATACTTGTGTTATTTCTTAATCTTATAGCTAATATTTCTGCACATAATAAAAATATATATGCTGATATTGGATCCCCTTGCCTGCAGCCTCGACTTATTGTGAAGAAATTTGATAAATGACCACCCTGATTAACTGATAGCCTGGCATTCTTATACAATAGAGTAAACCATTTAATGAAAGAGTCACCAAAGTTAAAAAATCTTAATACATTCTGTATAAAATTCCAGGATATAGAATCGAAAGCCTTTTCAAAGTCAACTAGTAAAATTAATCCAGGTATATTATGTTCTTCTGTATATTGCATAATATCATAAATCTGCCTTGTATTTTGACCCAAGAATCTCCCTGCCATAAATCCTGTTTGATCTTCATGAATTAGTTTACCTAAAACTTGTTTAAGTCTGTTGGCAATTGCGCCTGACGCGATCTTGTATATACAGTTTAACAATGATATAGGTCTATAATTTTTTAAGAATTGTCGTGGTTTATTTTCTTTTGGTATGCAAGTAATAATTCCCTCTTTTTGTGTAACAGATAATTCGCCCATCCTATACCCATAGTTTATAGATCTTAAAACAAATTGTCCTATATTTTTCCAAAATACTTTAAAAAATTCAGGGGTGAATCCATCTGACCCAGGACTACGGTTATTTGACATACCTCTTAGCGACTTTGTGATTTCTTCATATGAGAGAAATCCATCTAGGGAAAAAGATTCATTGTTACTAAGTTTATGGAAAGTGCAGTTTTTAAGTTCTGTATCTAGGTCTAAATATGTATCCTCAGAGAAATCTTTACTGTAAAGTTTTTCATAATAGGATTTTGCTTCCTCTAATATTTCATGCTGATTTGATATCACAGTTCCATCTTCTTTTTCAACTCTAGGAATTATTTTACTGGCACAGTTATGAGATTCAAGCTTGCAGAAATATGAAGTCGGTTTTTCATCATCTTCAATTATTTTAACTCTTGATCTTATAATATGACCTTTCATTTTCTCCTTCCTAATTTCTAATAGTAGTTTTTTAAGTTCATCTAATTCTCCTGTTTTGTCTGATGTAAGGTTATTTTCAATGTTTTCAATTTTTTTAACAGTTTCCTTTTCCAAAGCGTTCCTCTGTTTTATTTTGTAGCTAGAGTATGATATAATTTTACCCCTTAATTCCATTAGTAATGTTTCTAGAAACAATTGATCATTTATTGTAAACTGGATTTGGTCATTTGGTATGTTTTTTAGGTTTTCCATGTTATAAACAGGAACTGCATATTGTTGTTTTATATATTCAATTTTATCATTTATTGTCTTTACATATTTTATATCTTTAAGCAGTGAATTGTTGTGCTTCCATAATGGTTTTCCTTTCTGAAATGGGTTAAAAATGAGATTTAAAGTGATCATGGAATGATCTGACCTATAACTACTTTCAATATTGCATTTATCAACAGAACTTAGTAAATTTTCAGAAATTAAAAAAAAGTCTAGGCGTGCTTGTTTTAAAGGGTGTTTTTTTCTCCATGTAAATCTTTTGAGTTGAGGGTACTTCTCTCTAAATGGGTCTATCAAATTAAACATTTCTTTGATTTCTAAAACTTTTAATCGAGCATTCTTATTATTGATATGTTTGTAATTATAATAATCTAGTTTAGGCTCTAGGACCAAGTTAAAATCACCGCACATTATGAGCCCTTCATTATTGTATTTCTCGACTTGATTCATTAACAACTCATAAAATATTGGAATATCATTATTTGGTCCGTAGAGATTTACTAGTGTAAATCTGTTATTATCTATAGATATGTCAGCAATAATATAGTTTCCCTGTGCATCTATTATATAGTCATGTATCTTAAAATCAGTTCCCTTTTGAAAAAGTATTGCTACACCTCTGGATTTTGAGTTACCAGAGCTAAAAATTCCTTCACAACCCCATTGCATTCTGATAAGATTTTCAGTATTGGTTGTAGAGTGTACGTCTTGTAAGCAATAAATATGACATTTTTTTGCTCTAAGGTAGTCAAAAACATCTCTTCGTTTTTCTAATGAGCCCAGGCCCTGGCAATTTACTGAAAGAATTTTAGTCTCCATATAGCATCATCATTTTATACTTAAACAGATAATTTAACAGTTTTGAGAGAACCCCTATCAAGACATAAAAAAATGGATAACTAAACAACAACATTTACCACTTGAAATAGTGATATTCTGCCAAAATCACTAAGTTTTTCATACCACATTTAAAATAGTCCAAATACGGATCAGCTGTAATTCTACATTAAAAATCTAACCATACACTCGTCAAAACTTCCAGTTACGTTGAAATGCCAATATGCCGAAAAACACCAACAATTCGCTTCACTGGGTCTTACTGAGATACCGTCCCCACATTCATTTCCCAAAAGCCTCATCAAAGGCAATACACTATATTTACAGAGACTAGCCCTCAATATTTAAACCAGTTAACCCAAACCCATAGATACTGTTCAGTCAACATTTCCCTGTTGAACAGTTATGTAAGAAATAATGACATCATACAAATTGATGTTTTTTAGCTGACATGAGCACACATATTTCGATATCGGCAGAAATTAGATTATTAGCAATATAGAGTGGGTCTAGAACAGATGACTATCTATTCTAGTTCCACTCTGTTTGTAAAACCCTGAAAAGGCTTGGTATCAGGGAAAGGGTTAGGGTACCCGGCATATATCATTTTATATCGGCAGAAATTAGAATCAAATTTATTATTAGCAATATAGAGCGGGTCTAGAACAGATGACTATCTATTCCAGTTCCACTGTGTTTGTAAAACCCTGAAAAGGCTTGGTATCAGGGAAAGGGTTAGGGTACCCGGCATATATCATTTTACAATACATGTATATATATTTAGCACGCAATACACACCAATCCTCTCATGCACACACAGGATATCGGGTATAGAATATTTAATATATACATGTAACTTTTTACTGTTACATTACAAATCAACACTACAGCAATACCTCATCCGAAGTGTTTCAAGTATTTATACAAGACATCATCATTAATTTAAGCGTTTCCAGACAATTTTTGATCCAGCTGATACCGGGTAACCTACACCCAGCTACTTTAGAAATGGACAATTGCAAACTGATACTTGTATATAAGGCAATCCCAGATCAGAAAGATCCTAGAGGAGCCCTCCGACCAAGGTCCGCACTGTCTGTCATTCCAGATTCCCTTACAAAGTACACCTTTTTTATACCAAGTATGCTTAAATCATTAACAAGCGATATTTTTAATCCAAAGAAATGTTGAGGTAAAAACTGTTTCACAATCAATGGCTATTTTGTTTCTAATGTTGCTGAAAAGTACTATGTGCTACATAGGTATCAGTCTTCATCACTTTTTCTTCTGATTAACCCTTTCCCTGTCCTATGTTTATTCCGAATTTCAATATCTACTGAGTATTCATGGCAAAATATTTGCTATGAAATATGGAGTGTGTATCTTTGTAGCCATTTTTAGAAAGTAAAGAAACCAATCTTTTAGATTCCAATAGCAAACAGAACAGACCCTGATCAGACGGCTCCTCTAGGAGCCATCTAAACTGGGTCTTCTCTGTTTGCAAATGCGTGAAAACACGTTTATATTAGGGGAAGGGTTAATAGCCCATTCTCTCAACCCTTTAGTCCATGAACATTCATTTAACACTTTAATAAAATTTGCACATCGCAGTCATCTCAGACAGCAAAGAGACAAACATATCAAATTCCATTTACAAACAGAACAGACCCCGATCAGACGGCTCCTATCTGGGTCTACTATGTCTGCAGATGTTTGAAAACACATCTATAAAAAAAAAAATAATAAAAAAAACACCGGCCGGTCCAGGTCTACCCGGTTTTCCAAAGCATAGAGATTAGCATTCATGGGATAAAGGTTTAGATAACCTTTGATACAAGCATAACTTCAAACAGCTGCAATTTACACCAAAAGTTCAATATCATATATCAGCACTTCAAATGCCTATTAAAGCATAAACAGATACAACAATTGGATAAATACCACAAAAATATCAAAGAATCCTGGATTGGATCCACTAGACCCTCCCAAACTGCTACCTATAACTCATAATAATTATATAGGCCTGTCAATAAATGAGCGAATTTAAACTATCAAAAAGATCTGAGTCCAAACTGTTATTGCACACTAACACAAGTGTATATTCAAAGTGTCAACATTTACATTTGAAAAACAGCACACATATCCACACTGTAAGACAAAACAAGTACCCTCATATATCAACACAAGTTCAATATCATATATCAGCACTTCAAATGTCTATTAAAGTATAAACAGATACAACAATTGGATAAATATCACAAAAATATTAAAGAACCATGGATTGGATCCACTAGACCCTTTCAAACTGCTACCTATAACTGGTAATTATATAGGCCTGTCAATACATGAGCGAATTTAAACTATTAAACCGATCTGGGTCCAAACTGTTATTGCACACTGACACACATGTATATTTAAAGTGTCAACATTTACATTTGAAAACAGCACACATATCCACACTGTAAGATAAACCAAGTCCCCCTATTTATTGCTTGCCCAATTTGACATGAGACTCGATTAATTTCCGGGATTGTCCGTAATACTTTGTGACAAAAAAAAGCAAAAATAAAAAGCCGGTAATAAGCATGTTCCACGAGGATTGCATTCTTATAGCGCATTCCTATACATCCGTAAAATCCGGAGATTACCGACGATAATAAACGGAATATGCACGAGTCTTAGGTCAAATTGGGAGAGCAATACACTATATTAAGGTAACAATCTGCTGTGTCAGTACTTTACCTAATCATCTTGCATGTGTAAAATGCAGATTCTATTATAGTATGCCGTATATCAACCAGCAGAGTGTAAATATAGATGTTTTAGTTTGTGGAAATTCAACCTCTGATTCCATCAGAAAGTTTGAACATTTTTCACGAATTGGAATAATTTTTGGAAATTAGACTTTGTCGAAGATGCAAGAATGCATGTGACTTTGTTAAATGTGGCCTTTTCTCGTAGGTTAGCGACATTGACATTAGCAGTATAGTGCGGCAGATCAGAGAGCTCCGAGAGGAGCCTTCTGATCAGGGTCTTCACTGTGTGTCATTCAAAGTCCTCTCGCAAATTTAAACACTGCAGATGGGCCATTCCATTTTGAATGTTCAGCATTCAAAGGGTTAACCCTTTCCTTCATATAAACGTGTTTTAATACTTTTGTAAACAGAACAGACCTAGATCTGGGTCCATGCTTATAAAGCTTTTTAGTTGAGTCTGAGTTCGTTCTCAAGCTTTTGATTGGTCAGATTTGAGTTCTCAAGCTTTTGATTGGTCAGATTTGAGCCAAAGGCTCAAATCTGACCAATCAAAAACTTGAGAACGAACTCAGACTCAACTAAAAGTTTTATAAGCATGGACCCAGATCACTCCTGCAGGACCCATTTGAGCAGGGTCTGCTGTGTTTGCTTAATATACATGTAACAGAGCTGACTCTACATTTTCTTCCAATACCAAATAATCCTGTACACATATGCCATTATTGAAATTCAGCTTATAATTATTTAAATGATGTCATTATTTATTACATGAATATTCAACCAGAAAGTAGTTAAAATTAAGGGTTTGACTGAGAAATGAACTAAATATTGTAGCCAAATGAAGCGATTATCTAGAGCCTTATTGTGGACTCCACAACTATACCTGTCTATGGCTTTGCAAACAGAGTAGACACAGAGCCGTCTTAACAGGGTCTACTATGTTCGCTTATATATGATATAATACTAGCTACAATAGTCAATTCTACAGTTTCAGCCATTAATAGTTTTGTGTTCATGCATTATTGTACAGTAAAGTTCAGTTAATGCGACCACCTAAAAGAGGTATAATTCTGGGTGCTAGATGCAGGTGGTAGCTTAATGCAAGACAAAAGTAATGCAGAAAGCTCCTAGAGGAGCTTTCTGCATTACTTTTGTCCTGCATTAAGCAACCACCTGCTTTGAACGACGCCAGTGCCTGTTTATTAAGTGGTCGCATTAGTGGGGTTTTACTGTATATATTTTACCATTATCCCACCATGCACTACTTGGCTTGCATTTGCAAACAGTTTGATCCAGAAAGTAACGTCTAAGGATCCAAGCTGTTTGATATTTGGTCATTAGTTTTTCAAAAGCTTAATCTAGTCAGAAGTAGACAAGAATTGCACCAGATTTGAGGAGACATTATAGTCAGAGCTCTAGATAAGATTTTGAACATTTTCAAGAATAGCTCCTTTATTTCTCCACCAAACCCTATACTGTAACCACTCTTTAGAAACGTCTCTTCGAGACGATTCTAAAGAGTGGTCACAGTATAGGGTTTGATGGAGAAATGACAATTTTAGTATATGGGTATGCATTGTTATTTGTAGCTATGTTATATTTTTACAAAGGGGAAAAGGTTAAAGCAATTTCATGCAGTATTTTTAAGTATTTTTATTGTTGCCTTTTTGTTTTTGTAGAACGGTGAAGACGAGGGTGTAAATAAGCCCGTATCGGCTTTTGATGCCATGCGGAAACGGTTCGAACAGCAAGAGAAAACTGCTGAGAAACCAACAGTAACACCAAAACCACATGTAGGAAAGCTAGGTGGAGGCGGTGAATTAAACATATTTGCACCCAAAAAAACAGATGATTCCACACCAAAACCTGGACTCAGTAAACCAGGAAATATCGGCAAATTTAAGCCAGAACCAGTGAATCTGAGAGACAAATCTCCAAATACTCAAGAAGGACCAGTGAAAAAACGCAACAGTAGTGTAAGCATTCCATCTGTGTTCACGCAAAACCAAGACTCGCCTGTGCCTCCAGTTAAACCCAAGCCCAAAATAGAGCCCAGATCAAAAAGTGATGCAAATAACAATCCTAATTTAGGCAATATTGTATCACCTGAAGTGAATAACAAGCCTAAAATAAGTGCAATGAAGCCAGAAACAAAATACGGACCATCAAAAGTGGGCAATACCTCCCCTCGTGATGGTCCACCCATCTCACCAAGAGGTGGACAGGTGTCAGCCATAGCGAATGCTTTAACTGGAATATCTCCAGGGGACTTGAAAAGAAATTTGAGACCAGTCAAGAAACCTACAGACAATGCAACAGAAACCCCAAAACAGGCGTCAGTCAACAAAGAAGACAAAGAGGAATCATCGAGTGCTATTGAACTGAGAAAAAAGTTTGAGAAGTTTGGAGGAGGTAGCTTCTCAAATAAAAGAAAATCTGTAAAATATGTGATAAGAACTGCTGATGATAAAAAATTCCGGAAAGTTGAAAATTGTTTTGAAAACTCAGGTGAAACTCCAACAAAACCAGAGAAAATAGATGTGGTACTAGATATTGACAATCTCATTGAAGAGTTCCAGAAACAAGTGAAAGGTTTACGTAAGTATATATGTTGTTTTAAATTTATATACTTTTTCAAATGAGTATTTCAATCGAGTCTATTTTTCAAATGCTGTGTTACTTAGCTACTATGAATTTTGTTTGTGTAACAAACAGTGTAGACCCTGATCAAAAGGGCTGTTTAAGGCCAGCTCTCTTGTCTGGGTCTACACTGCCTATATCCTTATTAATTAGAGACATGCATTTATATACAAAGAGATTAAGTAATTAATTGTTCAGTAGATGGAGAAACAGGAAACAGCCTTTATTATAAAGTTTAAACACATATTGCAGAAATGTCATTAGGATATACCTTAACCCATTCCCTGGACATAATGACGCCTTTTGATGCTTTTGTAAAAATCACTTTGTGAAACCATTGTGATAAATAGAGAATTTCCTCCACAGGAACAAATGCTCTATTTATCACAATGGTTTCAAAACTACACAATTCTGAAATTTTCCCTTTTCTCTAGTAAATGCTCCTTTATTGGTAGATTTAATCAAAGAGGTTGGATCTAAAAATAGCCTATGCGGGAATGGGTTAATTCCCCTTAGTTTTCAGACAGACAAACTTTTGCAACTACTGCAGACCCAGATCAAATTGCTTCTGAAGGGTCTACACTATTTGCTACTATGTGAGGTCTAATTGAAACTTATCATAATGGTACCATATTGACTTATAAGTCTAGAAATATATTTCAAAGGAATGAAGAACCAGATTGCAGACATTCAGAACTAGCCTTTTGAATGCAGATCTTAACCCTTTCCCTCATATAAACATGTTTTCACGCATCTGCAAACAGAGTAGACCCAGATCAGACGGCTCCTAGAGGAGCCGTCTGATCAGGGTCTACTCTGTTTGCTAATAGAATTTGATAGATCCGTATCTTTGCTTTCTAAAATGTCTACAATGTTCCACCTTGCATATTTCTTTATAACTATTTTGTTAATGAATATTCAGTAGGTATTGAAATTTGAATTAAACCTAGAACAGGGAAAGGGTTAAGTGGCATTTTCAAAGAGTGTTATTCCAGACCAGAGGGCTCCTAGAGGAGCGCCTAGAGGAGCCTCTGATCAGGGTCTACACTGATTGTCATTTGAAATCCTCCAACAAATTTGATACATTCCAACTGAATGGACTCAACTGCTATACAATATGATGGACCATTCCTATTTGAAAATTCAGCATTCAAAGTGTTAACCCTTTACCTCATAGATGCAGTAAAACCTCTCTATAACGACCACGAAATTACATAAATTATTTTATGTTAAAGGCAGGTGGATGCTTAAAGCAAGGTGCTTCACCTTGCTTTTAAAGCAACCACCTGTCCAAAATATCAACTAATGAACACAATTTAGTGGTGGTTATAGAGAGGTTTTGTATGTCTTTGTGAACAGAGTAAACATAAGGAACTTACTTGTTTTAGTGATTCAAAGTGGAATAGCCCGTCACTGTTTATCTGTAGACAGTATCAAAGACCTAACTTTGCTAGAAGTTTTCAAATGACAAACAGCTAGTGCAGAATACAGATCCTGTTGAGATGGTTCCACTAGGAGCCCACTGATCTGGGTCTACACTGTTTGCAAATGCCTGTACACTCATTTCCCACATTCAGATGATTAACACAGATTAAGATTTAGACTTTACCTTCTTGCAGTCATGTATTTGTCCATTTAACAGGTAGAAGACATCGAAGACGGTTACGATCAGGTTTTTATAAAAGTTAGCATGAATCAAGAATTTTTTTCATTTGAATGAAATCGTTGTAAGTTATAACAGTATAATAGTTTATATGTGTACAGTATTGTTCTGCTAGATTTTTACAAGTAACTTCATTTACACAGTGTAAAACATGTTTTATGTTATGATTTGATTGTTAGATCTGACATTTATAATGTATTAACCCTTTCCCTCATAGGCTATTTTTAGACCCAACCCTTTTTGAATAAATCTACTGAAAGGAACATTGAAAAGTATTACTAGAAAGAACTGTTGTTTTGAAACCATTGTTATAAATATTTACTTATCACAATGCTTTCAAAAAATTACATTTACAGAGACGTCAAAACTCAAAAGGCATCAATATGATGTAAATCGTGTTAATGGTGATCTGTCTTTAAATAATGCATTTTTTTTAAAATATTCTCATAACCATTGAAATAATACTGTTTGGGCTATTTTATTAACATTTTTATTCATATATACTTGCCTTTAACCCTTAAAGTGTAGGAACTGAATATCTAAGACCTTTACAAACAATGTAGACTCAAACCAAAGGACTTCTGAGAGATCCATTTGGTCAGGGTCTGCTAAATGCTGTTTGTCATATAAACAGTCTTCTTCTATGGTTATGTAGATGTTGATGCAATATTTTGTTTAATCCTTTCCTTCATAGGCTATTTTAAGATCCATCCAATTTGAATGAATATACCCAAAAGGAGCATTTACTAGAGAACAGTAAAAGTTTAGAATTTTGTAGTTTGAAACCATTGTGATAAATAGAGCATTTGCTCCTATAGGAGCAAATGCTCTTTTTATCACAATGGTTTCAAGAAGTGGTTATTACAGAGGCATAGAAAGGTGTATTTATTGAGGAAAGGGTTAATCAATATTTCTAAGGGAGAAGCCAGTTCTGATTATTCAGCAGGTTACGGGTTAAATTAATGACTTAGACATGTATGCATTTATGATTTTATTTTATTGACAAATACCCCATAGAATTAGTTACATTAGCTCTAGATCTTATGCATGTCACCAGCCGCATGGCTCAGTGATAGAGCGTCCACTTGCGGTAAAGAAGGGCTGTGACAGACCAAAAGTCGTTAAAAGTTGGTACTAATTATAGCACCCTTGTCTACGCTCGACATTAAAAGGGTAGTTCTAGGACTGGTCTGTCCGGTGTCAGGATAATGTGACTGGATGGGGTGCCCTTGCCACGTGCTCACAGTAGGGGCATTCGAATGAGGCAGCACTTAAACCATATAACATGTCTCAAGCGGGTACTGACATTAATTATGTACTCCAGAGCAGCAGATAAAACAACGTATTCAAATACCCGGTACTTAGATAGTCATTCTCCTTATGTTGTGACCACTTTAGAATCATCTCGAATAGATGATGCTAAAGAGATATCGCAACATAGGGGTTTGATTGAACTATTCTCGAAAATGTTGGTATTATCTGCACCTGTGATGTACACATATAATTTTGTTGGTATTATCTGCACCTGTGATGTACACATATAATTTTCTTTTGTCACTGTAGACAGCTTTATTGCAGAACCACCAAGCAGCCAGACTAGACACTGTTTAAACAACAATAACAAAATAACTCTTTACTTAACCCTTTCCCTGTTCTATGTTTAGTCCAAATTTCAGTACCTACTGAATATTCATACAAAAAACATTTATGCCAAATATGGAGGGTGGAACATTGTACATATGTACCCATTTTAGAAACTAAAGATACAGATCTTTCAAATTCCATTAGCAAACAGAGCAGACCCTGATCAGACGGCTCCTATAGGAGCCGTCTGATCTGGGTCTACTCTGTTTGCCAATGCATGAAAACACGTTTTTATGAGGGAAAGGGTTAACCCTTCGCTTGCTGAATTTTAAAATACATTTCTCCTTCTTTACCCATGTCCTGTTGTATAATTACATATATCTCCACTGTGTACAAGTATTTCGCTGTGCAATCACTGCTATGGAGTGCACTGGTTACACAATCAACTTGTAAATAGTGCAGACCCTGATGAGACAGCTCCTGCAGGAGCTGTCTCATCTGGGTCTTCACTATTTACAGGTATGTATGTTGACGTGAATAGCAAGCGAAGGGTTAAACAACAATAACAAAATAACTCTTTACTTAATAATCCCACCGATTCAGATCATACCTTAACATTTGCAAACAAGAGTAGCTAGACCCACATCAAACAGTAGGAGATATATGACCAGGCTGTAGGAGCAGATGTCTGATCAGGGTCTACTCTGTTTGCAAAGGCATAGAAAACCGTATTTGTTGAGTATTTAGGGATAACTTTAAGATTTGTAATAGATGAAAGTTTGGGAATGTGAGTTGAAGAACAAAACGATCATGGTTTTGTGGTTTTCATTGTTTTATTTGAAGGTCGACGTTTCGGCGTACACTACGCCTTTTACAAGACCATCTATGACAACTTTTGCAGGAGATGATCAAACACCTAATGAAAATTCATGTTAAGAAATAATAACTGTATGTGTATAAATTAGCTGAATTTTAAAGACAGTTGAATACAACAGGTAAACAGGCAAACAATGCCTTTATTAATCTGTGTATTACAATAAATACAAAATGGTAAAATGTGAGTGAAGACAGAGGTTTGAACTCACAACCTCCTCGATCATTGGTAGAAGTGTTAAACGTGGCCATGACAGGATGATCACTATAGATGTAAGATATAGATAACTACAGATATAATATAGATCTATTTTATTCCATAGGCAAACAGAGAATACCCTGATCACATGCATATGGTTTCTTCAGGGGCCGTCTGATCTGTGTGTTTTCTTCAAGCATGGGGTAAAAAAGCATCACTATCAGACAAAGGGTAAATTAGCGTTCAAAGAACTATAGATATAATTATTATTAGAATTCATTGTGCTTACAGTCTGTATCTTTGGGAATAAGGAAATTTTTTCGCACCGATTAAGCTGCTGTTAAAGTATCCTGTTGTCTCGAGTGTTACTTCCTGATTCACATTGAATAGCATGGTTGGTATATATGTAAATTGATGGCTGAAAGCGAGACTAATGTAACTACAGCATTTGGTTGAGTCTGTTACAGCCTTATGCAAACAGTAACTTAGCATTTTATCAGGATCTGAGGTGTTGAGCAGAATACACAGAGAAAAAATCTCTATTCAGTTTTGAAAGAGACAATTTTTCCATTGCTTTACCCTTTACCTAATGAATATTCAATAACAAATGATGATATCATTAATGTTCATTTACTGAATTTTATATTTATATATGTTTGTCAACACAGGATTGTTTGGTCATAGAAACTGCTAAAAATCAGATCTGTATAGTGCGTGGACAAGCATTGAACAGTATTAATATTTCTTTTAAGAATATTTATACACTCTCTTTATCCTCCAAGATCATCATAGGTAGCATTTTGGTTTTGGACAGTCTATCTGTGTGTCTGTCTGCTTGTCTAACATTTTAACCTTGACCATAAATTTTGAACTGACTTCATACTTTGCACATATATTCATCTGACAAAAATTGCAACTCTGAGTGGAATCATGTTAAGGTCAAGGCCAAACTTCAAGGTTGAAAGTCAAATTGTTTATTTACTCTGAGTGGAATCATGTTAAGGTCAAGGCCAAACTTCAAGGTTGAAAGTCAAATTGTTTATTTACCTTTGGCCATAATTTATCCTTGATCAATTAGAGATAGATACTTCATATGTGGCATGCATTATATTAATCTCATCAAGTTGCAACTTTTAAATAGTGTCATATGTCATGATATGATGAGTATCATACTTAAAGGTCAAAGTTCAGAATTATAGGTCAGAATTAGTCTGTTTTTGGGATAATTAACTAAGCTTTCTCAATCAACCCTTGTGACTAGATATGCAAGGGGAAGTCAATTACAATTTTGAGAATTTTATAATCACAAGCATAATTGTCTTACAAATGTAATGTGTAACTTAAAAGAAATTAACCCTTTTAAAACTCCATGAATATTCATAGAATAAATAATGACATCATTAATATTAATTAGATTATGCTGATAACAGGACATGAAAGCAGAACGTTTTGGCCAAGGCAGAAATTGTGGAAAATGTAATCATATATCATAAGCAAACAGAGCAGACCCTGATTAGATGGCTCCTATCCTGGGTCTACTTTGTTTGCAAGGGTATAGAAAGGGGTATTATGTCTCCCCCTTTTATAAAGGGGAGCCATATTGTTTTTGGTCGAGTTGTCCATCCGTCCGTCCATCCATCTGTCTGTCACACTCGTGTCCGCTCCATATCTCTCACAAATATGGAAGGATTTCAAAATGCTTTGGCACAAATATTTGACTCAACAGAGCAATGTGCAGAGCGTTCACTTCAGGCATGTTGGTCAAAGGTTAAGGTCACAATTCAGGGTCAATTTTTTTAACCACACCCTTTGTGTCTGCTCCATATATCTCTTAAACCCTTGGAAGGATTTCAAAAAGCTGTGGCACAAATGTTCTCCATAACAAGGTGATGTGCAGACAGCAGGATTCAGGCACATTCTTTAAAGGTCAAGGTCACGATTCAAGGTCATGATCACAATTCAAGGTCAATTATTCACACTTTCTTGTGCGGACAATTACTCCTACATGGCTAATGCCATTTGATTGAAACTTCATACATTGACAGAACATGATGAGAGGATTCAGTGTCATGTATAAGGGTCTGGCTTCAATACTTTTGGAGTTATTGCCCTTTAATGTTACATTTTCTTGTCCGATCAGTAACTGACCTGCTCTACTGATGCTATTGGAGTGACATTTCATGTATGGTTTTAAGAGCATGATGGAATGAAGTGTTATGCACAAGTATCATAACTCTGGCTTCAATAATATTGGCGTTATTGCCTCCAATTTTCTGCAGAGTTATGGGACTTTGAATTTTTACATGGAAATTTTGTATGCAAGGTTTCTCCAAAACCTTTAATTGGATATTATTAAATTTCATAGGATTGATTAGCATCATGCCTTGTTGTGCATATCTTATTCCTGTTCCAGTTTGATGATTTTCTGCAGAGTTATGGGACTTTGAAGTTTTTACATGGTAAATTTTGTCCGCGGGGTTTCCCCAAAAATATTTTATCAGATTTTCATGAAACTTCATAGGATTGATCAGCACCATGCCTAGTTGTGCATAGTTTATTCCTTTTCCAGTTCGATGATTTTCTGCAGAGTTACAGGACTTTGGAAAATTTTGTCCACGCACTGGGGGAGACATCAGTTTTTGTATCAAAATCAATTCTAGTTTATGGAGTAAAGAGTTTAATGTCAAACAATGCAGACTTTTATCCAGATTAAAGTGCTTTTCTATAAAAAGAGAAGGATACAAGTCTAATAAATGGAAATGAATACTGTCAGGTTCTCCACAGTTGCAAACAGTTATGGTCACACAGAATCATTAACCCAAGTTGAATGTGGGACACACATGCACTGACATTTTTAAACAGTGAAGACCCATATCAGTGGGCTCCCGGAGGAGCTGTCTGATCAGAGTCTTCACTGTTTGTCATTCAAAACTGTCTTGCACTGGTTAAACCTTTCTTACCAAGTGGACACTATAGTTAAACATTGATGGACTATAATCTGCTCTGGAAAATCAGCATTGGATTTAGGATTAAATTTTGTTAACATATCTATTTCACTAGAAAAGGCACACACAAAAATGTATGTTAATATTGTAGTTGCCTACACTGTATTGTGGCAGTAGTTTATGTGGTTCACTGTGGGGTAGTCACATGTTTGACCATAGTGGTCACTTTGTTACCAAGGTTACCAACAAATTTGGCAGTAATTTGACAGTTAATGTCATGTCTGTGTCGCTGTTATTTGCAAATAATGTGACAATTTCCGTAACTACGTTAGTGTCCTGTTAGTTTAGCTTGTCCACATGCTCTGGAAATTAATATCAGAAGTTATTTAAGTCCTTTACAACATTTATGATTCTATAGGACACATTCCTGATAATATTTGTAAACAGTTTGAATGCAGATGAGACACATTGCAGTGGCTTCACATGAGGATCAGAAAACTGGTTAGGAAAAGAAACAAGAAATATCTGCCTTGTAATTATGAAAGTGGACAATATGAAACCCACATTAGTGGTGTGTAAGGCCTAAAATTGTTCATACTAGACAAATAAGTGATGCTGTAAATCTGTATATATATATATATATATATATGTGTGTGTGTGTTGTTGCTTTTGTCCACATTATGTGTGATCAGACTGGAAACTGAAATTGTTTGAAAATATATTTCAGCCCTTTACATTTTGTATGGTTATACAGATATCATGATAAGAAAATAAGAAATATCTCAAAAATTAATATCCTGTCCTGACCTGACCTGTCTTGCTGTCTGTCAGTGTCCTATCCATCTGTCTGTCTTTGTTTGTCTGTTGGTTGGTTGATTTATCTGTCCATTGATACTCTATCCTCATGTGTATAATCTCACGGTGTGACTCTATCCTCATGTGTATAATCTCACGGTGTGACTCTATCCTCATGTGTATAATCTCACGGTGTGACTCTATCCTCATGTGTATAATCTCACGGTGTGACTCTATCCTCATGTGTATAATCTCACGGTGTGACTCTATCCTCATGTGTATAATCTCACGGTGTGACTCTATCCTCATGTGTATAATCTCACGGTGTGACTCTATCCTCATGTGTATAATCTCACGGTGTGACTCTATCCTCATGTGTATAATCTCACGGTGTGACTCTATCCTCATTTGTATAATCTCACGGTGTGACTCTTATTACACCAAGTTTGTATTTCTCTTTCTGTCAGTCTTATATATCTCAGCTCTGTCTTTGTCCTATTGTGGTTGTTATGATCTTTGACTGACTATCACTTAGCCCCTCACAGCTGTGGATCAAATTTTAGCGTGGACATTTGGATTTTACTTGTGAGGAAGCCTTCCAGCTGTCTTGTGGTTTAAAGTTTGATGTTTCTACGGAGTGCTCTTCTGTGCATGAAACAATACAATTTGTAATTCACGTGTAATTAGCTGGACCTCGCAATATGACTGAAATGCTGTTTAACCCATTCTCTCCTAGGCTATTTTTAGACCCAGCCTTTTTTAATTAATCTACCGAAAAGGAGCATTAATTAGAGAAAAGGAAAATTTTAGAATTTTGTAGTTTGAAACCATTGTGATAAATAGAGCATTTACTCCTACACGAACAAATTAATGCTCTATTTATCACAATGGTTTCACAATGTGAATTTTATAGAGGCGCAAATATGCGTCACTAGGGGACAATGTGTTAAACAATATAAAACCCCAATACAAATCGTTTCATTTTTCATCTATCCAACTTATAATCTTTCTGTTTTGCCCATCTGCCTGTTTTTCTTATCTTTTCTGTCGACAGTTGTCTCACACTTATTGTTTTCTCCCTTTCCCACTGCTCATGCATGCTGGTTTTAGTGTACAGTTTCTGTTAGCTCTCTTTCTTCACCTTAATTCTAATAACATATGTGATGCCCCATAAACACAGATTTCTCCCATTATTCCAGTTAGGTTTTTGCATTCTTGAAACCATTATTTACCCATAATATTGTCATGAAGCATCTGGTACATGGAATAGGTCAGAGGTGTATTGTAGATTGCCTATTGTCAGCTTGTTGAAATGTAATTAGAAGCAGCTTTCAGCTACTTGAAAAAACTCTTAATGCATAATCTGTCAACATGTGCATGTCCTTAACTCTTGTGTGCTGGATGGTCCATCCTTGTTAACGATAGAGTACAGTAAAACCCCGCTAATGCGACCACCAAAAAGGGGCATAATTCTGGGTGACAGAGGCAGGTGGTAGCTTAATGCAGGACGAAAGTTATGCAGAAAGCTCCTATAGGAGCTTTCTGCATAACTTTCGTCCTGCATTAAGCAACCACCTGCTTTAAACGGCGCCAGTGGCTGTTTATTAAGTGGTCGCATTAGCGGGGTTTTACTGTACTTCAGTCTGTATGAAAAGGGTTCAATGTGCAAGAGGAGTTTGAATAACAAACAACACCCAATTGAATCTGATCAAAGGATTCTTCTAGGGATCTAGGTCAATGATCTGCATCTACACGGTTTGCAATATATGATGAAACTCGTTTCCCACATTCAAAGGGTCTTCCAAACCTATTATCAAACCTATGATAATGCTAAGTATTTTATCTCTACAAAAATGATGATCTGCAACATTTAAAGGATAAAGACTCAATCAGGAAATAAAGTAAGATAATTTTGAATATTAACCTTTTCAGTGTGGAAAATTTAGTCAATAATTATGTCTCCCCCATTTATGGGGAGATATATTGTTTTTGCCAGAGTTGTCTGTCTGTCTGTCCATCCGTCCATCCGTCTGTCTGTCTGTCTGTCTGTCCGTCACAAACTTGTGTCGCGCGTATCTCTGAAACCAGTTGAGCTAGAGTCACCAAACTTCACAGGAATGTTCACCAGCATGAGTTGTTGTGCACCTAGGGTTTTTGAATTGTCTCCCCCTGATAACTTTGGAGTTATTGCCCCTGATGACTTAAAATTAGAAAAACTTTGTGTCGCACGTATCTCTGAAACAGCTAGTACTAGAGTCACCAAACTTCACAGGAATGTTCACCAGCAGGAGTTGTTGTGCACCTATGGTTTTTGAATTGTCTCCCCCTGATAATTCTTGAGTTATTGCCCCTGATATGAATACTTAAATTTATACAAACTTTGTGTCGCACGTATCTCTGAAACCAGTAGGGCTAGAGTCACCAAACTTCACAGGATTGTTCACTAGCATGAGTTGTTTTGCGCTATGGTTTTTTTAATTGTCTCCCCCTGTTAACTTTGGAGTTACTGCCCCTGATGACTTAAAATTAGACAAACTTTACTTAGTGTCGTGCATATCTCTGAAACCACTGGGGCTAGAGTCACCAAACTTCACAGGAATGTTGACCAGCATGAGTTGCTGTGCACCTGGGATTTTTGAATTGTCTCCCCTTGATAACTTTGCCCCTGATATGATTACTTAAAATTAGAGAAACTTTGTGTCATGCATATCTTTAAAACAACTAGGGCTAGAGTCACCAAACTTCACAGGAATCTTGACCAGCATGAGTTGTTGTGCACCTGGTTTTTTTTTAATTGTCCCCCCCCCCCTGATAATTCTTGAGTTGCTGCCCCTGATATGATAACTTAAAATTAGAGAAACTTTGTGCTGCATGTATCTCTGAAACCAGTAGGGCTAGAGTCACCAAACTTCACAGGAATTTTCACCAGCATGAGTGTTTGTGCATCTGGGATTTTTAATTGTCTCCCCCTGATAACTTTGGAGTTACTAAGCCCTTATGACTTAAAATAAGAGAAACTTTACTTTGTGTCACATGTATCTCTGAAATCACCAGTACTAGAGTCACCGAACTTCACAAGAATGTTGACTAGCATGTGCTTTTGTGTACCTGGGGCTTTTGAATTGTCTCCCCCTGACAATGTTGGAGTTATTGCCCCTGATGACTTAAAAATTAGACCCTGATAAGTTTGGAGTTACAGACATTACACTTGTGAATTGGAAAGAGGTTGGGAGGGGGAGACATCTGTTTTTGTGACAAAAACAAACCTCTAGTTTCCTTTGCATACAGTGTAGACCCAGATGAGTCGGTGTTCCTGGAGGATCCCAGTTCTCAGCAGCAGGGTCTGCATTGTTTGTTATGTTACACTTTTCTTTAACTCATTTCCTTATAGGCTATTTTTAGATCCAACCTCTTTGAATAAATCTACCAAAAAAGAGCATAAATTAGAGAAAAGGAAACTTTTAGAATTTTGTAGTTTTAGACTGAAACCATCGTGGTAAATAGAGCATTTGCTCCATAGGAGCAAATGTTCTATTTATCACCATGGTTTCAAAAAGTGACTTTTACAGAGGCGTAGAAAGGCGTATTTATGGAGGAAAGGGTTAAAAAAAATCCATGAATTTGTCATGATAAGCTGACCAGAGATTGAATTTTAGAAAAGTCGGATGATTTGCAAATTAAGCATTGAAAGGATTAACCCCTTACTCCATAAATAATTGCCTTTCTATGCTTTTGTAAAGAGTAGACCCAGATCAGACAGATACTATAGGAGCCATCTGATCAGGGTCTGCTCTGTTAGCTTATAAAATAATATAATGATGATTCTAAAATTTCTGCCATTGCCAAATTAAAAGTTCATTGTGTCATAATAAAAATTACTGTCTTATGATCAAACCGAAATATTTATACCAGCTCAGCAGTCTTAGATAGAGACAAGATTCTGATAAAATATTTTTATGTACTTACAGTAAAACTCCACTTAACCCATTCCCCCATAGGCTATTTTTAGATCCAACCACTTTAAATAAATCTGCCGAAAAGGATCATTAACTAGAGAAAAGGAAACTTTTAGAATTTTGCAATTTGAAACCATTGTGATAAATAGAGCATTTGCTCCTATCGATAGGAGCAAATGCTCTATTTATCACAATGGTTTCAACAGGTGAATTTTACAGAGGCATAGAAAGGCATATTTATGGAGGAAAGGGTTAACCAGAGTCATAATAGTAAAGACGACTTTAGATCTTTTTAGGTAGGTGGCTCCATTGCTTAATGCAGGGTAAAAGTTTATGCATAAAGTTCCTTTGGGAGATTCTGCATGACTTTCACCCTGTATTAACCCATTCCCTCATACGCAGACACCTTTTGCTGCCTCTGTAAAAGTCACCTTTTGAAACCATTGTTATAAAAAGAGCATTTGCTCACAATGGATTCAAAACTACACAATTCTAAAACTTTCCTTTTTCTGTAGTAAATGCTCCGTTCCAGTAGATTTATTCAAAGAGGTAGTGGGTAGTATACCATCCGCAAAAGGTTAAGCTGTGGCCTGTTATTAACCCTTTCCCTGTTCTATAATATTCATGAGCAAAATAGTTAAAAAGAAATATGGAAGATGGAACATATATTGTAGACATTTTAGAAAGCAAAGAACCAGAGCTATCAAATTCTATTAGCAAACAGAACAGACCCTGATCAGACGGCTCCTCTAGGAGCCGTCTGATCTGGGTCTACTCTGTTTGCAAATGCGTGAAAACACATTTATATGAGGGAAAGGTTTTAGACCTGCACTGTTTAGAGAGGTTTTACTGTATATGGACTCTCATATGAGATGTCATTAACCCAGACCAGACTGAAGGAGCCAGTTTTAATTGGCACTGTTTAGAGAGATTTTATTGTATATGGATTCTCATGAGATGCCATTGTCACCCATTGACCAGACTGAAGGAGCCAAAGTAATTGGCCCTCAGAATTATTATTAAAACAATTATAAAACAATTAGGATCTATTAGTCATTAGATTGATGTACAGAGCCAACTGGATCTTAAACCTTTTACCTGATAGAAAATCCTCATTTAGGAGTCATCTGATCAGGGTCTGCCGTGTTTGCTTATGAAATAATATAGATCAGATTTTACAGTTTCTGACATTGCAAAACATTTCTTTATTCGTAAGCCATTATGAAAATACAGCTTTTAAATATTCATCATCTCATTATTTCTTAGATGAATATTCATCAGGGAGTTAATAGGTCTTATGTCTGTATGCAGGCAGTATGATCATTTAGAACATAACCTACATTTTCAGCCAATCAAACTGCCTTTTGCATCCATTAAGTACATCACTTAATCATTAAGAGTTTTGTTTATTTCGACCTCGCGTGGTGTCTGCACGCGCTGTCATAACTCCGCCTCCTCGTGACTAGTAGTAAACACTGCCGTATTTGGCGATCTTACAACCGGAACTCATTGTTAACCTTCACGGTGACCGGCTCAAAATTGCAGTCGGTGTTTTTTATAAGGCAAAGAAACCATAGAAACGCGGCCCTGATTCGAGATCTAAACTGTTTAACGTTCCATTACATAAATACTTGAATATCTCTAGATTTAATATTTCGACCACTTATGACCTTTTTCAAAGATTATCATGATAATCTTTGAAAAAGGCCCTTAGTGGTCGAACTATTAGATCAGAGCTAGATCTATTGAAGTATTTACCGTATAGATTCTATATCATATTAATTCCCTTTTTGGAATATTTTCTTCATTGCGTTCCGTTACAGACGAAACATGAGCAAAAAGGACATATCATTCTGTGTTTTACCCTTTACTTCATATAGATCTATAGATCTATACATTTATATGCGTATTTACGTTTTTGCAAACAGCAGACCATGACCAGACAATCCTGTTTGATCAGGGTCTACTCTGTTTGCTTGAATAATTTTATAATTCTGATCGTATACTGCCTGTCATGGTCTTGTTTAACACGCCTGTATAAAACATTCAGGTAACAATGAAACGTTGCATCCAGTAATCCAACTGCACATTGTCTAAATCACAAATTTCTTCAGGTATTAGCTTGCAGTCAAGCTCACACAGTGTCTCTGTCCTTGTATTCCTGTGTTGAGCCCATTGCTTCCACAGATTCATTGTCCAATTGTTTGCTTATTAATTTTCTTAAATTGGAATCCCATCCTCCCGTTTTTTTAATTTCCGTACATGACACAGGTTCGGAAAACCTAGAGCTAAGAATGTCGTCATTTGGTATATCCAATAGCTGAGTTAACGTAGCATTTTCTAACAAAGATTCGAAATCCCCGATGTCAAAATAGCCAGCCATTTTGTACTGAGTTTTGTAAGGAATGAAAATCAGTGACGTCACATTTGGCGCATAAGTACTGTGGGCGCGCGATGTTTGTTTAGTTGAACCGTGGGAACGATTAATGGCGTGAGCCAATCAAAATATAGGTTATGTTCTAAGTCCGTTAGAACATATTAAGTGAAATCTTAGTGGCTAAGAAGGGGCGCGCTCGCTTTCGCTCGCTCCGCCCCTTCTTAACCACTAAGATTTCACTTAATATGTTCTAACTATAACTAATGGCCTAGCTGTGAGGGTCAAACTTTAAGCTCTTTGCAAATATAAAATTAGCATATTATATCAGAGTCACAAATGGAGGTGCATATTCAAATAAGATCATTGTTTTTCTACTAAACCCTATATTGTGACCACTCTTTCAAGATCCGTCTTTCCAATTCAATTCTAAAGAGTTGTCACAACATACCCAGGGGCTCACCTGAGTAGAAAAAAAGGAGCTATTCTTGTACATATTATCTGTGCCTCTGATACATTATGAAAAGGGGTAAATAAATCTAAAACCTTTTTTCCCTCAAATAAACACCTTTCCACGCCTTTGCAAACTAGAGAAGATCCAGATCATACAGCTCCTGCAGGAGCCATCTGATCCATAGAATCTGCTCTGAGTTATCTGCTCTGTAATAGATGCTCTATTGTTGTTCTTGACCCAAGTGCGTGGGTACATTCAGCAGCTTCCAGGAGCGTTATTTGCTCTATGAGATACTGTACTGTTGTTCTTGACCCCAGTGCATGGGTACATTCAGCAGCTTCCAGGAGCGTTATCTGCTGTATGAGATGCTGTACTGTTGTTCTTGACCCCAGTGCATGGGTACATTCAGCAGCTTCCAGGAGCGTTATCTGCTCTATGAGATACTGTACTGTTGTTCTTGACCCCAGTGCGTGGGTACATTCAGCAGCTTCCAGGAGCGTTATCTGCATTATGAGATGCTCTACTGTTGTTCTTGACCCCAGTGTGTGGGTACATTCAGCAGCTGCCAGGAGCGTTATCTGCTCTATGAGATACTGTACTGTTTTTCTTGACCCCAGTGCGTGGGTACATTCAGCAGCTGCCAGGAGTGTTATCAGCTCTAGATCTGTGAGCTTCGTTGTTCTCCATATACATGTACCTGCCCAACAAAATAAAAAGGTCTGCTGCTGTATTGCTTACATGATACTGCCTTACTTTTTCCCCAATGTTTTAACTCTTTGCGTACTAAAAAAAGACAGTCATTTGCAGAAAGTGTCATCTGTTTCAAGTCTAAAAATTAATTTTTCGGTCATTATTCTCTACATGTGCATTGAAAGTGTCAGTAATTGTTTGGACCTAGAGGAGATGCTGATTTATGAGATGCTGATTTTATGTGGCTTCTCATTAATAGACCTTAACTGTTTGTATTGGTAATTTGAACTTACTACTAGGGTGCAGCCTTACAAAGTCTATAATTATTCTATGTACAGTAAAACCCCTCTAATGCGACCACCAAAAAGGGGCATAATTCACAGTGGCAAAGGCAGGTGGTAGCTTAATGCAGGACAAAAGTTATGCAGAAATCTCCTATAGGAGCTTTCTGCATAACTTTCATCCTGCATTAAGCAACCACCTGCTTATGAAAACAGCCATGTTTGTTCATAAAGTGGTCACATTAGAGGCCAGGTTTTACTGTACCCTAATTGCCCTAAGTATTTGAACATCCAATCTCCAGTTTCCAACAGTTTGGAAAACTGAATGATCTTAACCATACACCTTTCTATGCCTTTGCAAATAGAGTAGACCCAGATCAGACAGCTCCTGTAAGAGTCGTCTGATCTGAGGGTCTGCTCTGTCACTTTATGAAACAATACTGATCTGTCTGTATCATTCTACTGTTTCTATACTGGCCAAAAGTGTATGTGTTCTATATGCTACAATTAATATTCACCATGCCATTATTTCTTACATGAATATTCATGGCATAAAGGATTAATTTAGACTTACATAATGTTGATCCTGATCAAATAACTCGTTTAGGAACCATTTGATCTTGGTCTGCACAGTAAATAAGTGTTTGCCCGAAAGTTTTTCCAAATACTTAGGGTAATTAGGGTATATGTAGGAGAAAACCATGAATTGTTTTCAAGAAATTATGATTCAAGGATATGAAATTATTAATCTGGGCAAAAGACCAGGATCCTTGAAATTAAAGCAGGTAGAAATGAGATATTTCTTAACCCTTACAGAGCGGGACACGAGTCACTAATAATGTTTGCAAACAGTGTAGACCCAGATGAGAGGGCTCCTAGAGGAGCCCTCTCATCAGGGTCTGCACTGTTTGCCATGTTACATTTTTCTTCTGAAAAATATCCAAATACATACAATGAGCTTGACCTGTTTAAATTTTAGAATAGTCCATTTGAAAAATCAGCGTTGTAAGGGTTAACCCTTATCCTATAGACTAACCCACATTAATTGTAAACAGCCTGGATCCAGATGAGATGCAGATTAATTAACCAAGCATCTCCATGATCAGGATCCAAACTGTTTGAAAATGATCGGTCAGTAGTTTCTGAAAAGCTTGATTGGATTAAGACAAAATTGCACTTGATCCAAATTTGAGCAGACATTATTTTTTTACAGCGGGGTAATCTTTTCATCTTGTATTCAGACATTAACTCTTTACCTCATAAATACATGTACACCTTTTCATGCTTTGCAAACATAGTAGACTCCGATCAGATGGCATTTGAACTGTATAAGATTGATTCTAAAGTTTCTGTCCTGGCCAAAAGTTCCTTTTTTAGTGTGTTTATTTGATTTCAGTCAGTGGATATTCATAAAGTGTCAGATTCTTGCATGATCATTCATGATGTCCACTCTGTTTCGAGGGCTTGGTGCAAAACTATTCTAACTCCTTCACTTTGTGAAGGAGTTAGAATAGTTTTTCACCAAGCGTTCGGTTTGCAAATGTGCGAAAAGGCTTTATATGAGGGAAAGCGTTAGATATTATAAACTAGGATGTCTTCTTAGAGTCTTGAATTAGGACATTTAAATTTAATTAACCCTAAGTGCTCTATGAATATTCATGTAACAAAAAATAATGACATAATAATTATTAATCATATGTAAGTTTTATAATGGCATTAGAACACAGAAAATTTTGATCATTGCAGAAACTGTATAATTAATTAGATCTAAGTATTGTACAACCCTTTCCTCCATAAATACGTCTTTCTACGCCTCTGTAATAACCACTTCTTGAAACCATTGTGATAAATAGAGCATTTGCTCCTATAGGAGCAAATGCTCTATTTATCACAATGGTTTCAAACTACAAAATTCTAAAATTTTACTTTTCTCTAGTAAATGCTCCTTTTGGGTAGATTAATTCAAAGAGGTTGGGTCTAAAATAGCCTATGGAGGAAAGGGATAAACAAGCTGAGCAGATTCCTGTTTAACCCATTCCCCCATTTTTAGGCTATTTTTAGATACAATGTTGCTCTTTGAATAAATATACCGAAAAGGAGCATTAACTAGAGAAAAGGAAAGTTTTAGAATTTTGTAGTTTGAAACCATTGTGATAAATAGAGCATTTACTCCTAAGGAGCAAATGCTCTATTTATCACAATGGTTTCACAAAGTGACTTTTACAGAGTCGTCAAAAGTCATCAATATGAGGGAATGGAGTAACACTGAACTTTCAAATGATCTATTCTAAAATTCAAATAGGTCAAGCTTACCATGCATATTCAGGGATTTTTTTAACGAAAACTGCAACATAACAAACAGTTCAGACCCTGATGAGAAGACTCTTCTAAGGAACCCTTCATCTGGGTCTACACTGTTTGAAAATGACATTAGTGACTTGTTTTTGGACACTGAGAGTCAGTAAGGAAATCGGTCTATGCAAACTTAATGTGCTTATAACTTTGGTATCAGGTTTGAATTTCTATAAATATATGATTACAAACAGTAATTGATGGGTCCTAGAATAAGATAATCTGGGTAACGCAGCATCTGATCATCTTGATTAAAATTTTACAAATTTTATTAATAAATGCAAAAGTTAAAAAAAACTCCCTGTCTGTTCAGCTGGTGTGAAACTCATCCTCCTTACAGTTCTAATTCATAGGAACTTAATTTATCCCATAATGTCTCTTATCTTAATATATATGTGAATGCATGCCTGATCTTGGCTAACAGTTTAGATCCAGATCTCATTAGAATACTAATCACTGTTGGTTTTTGTTTGTTTCAAGAAAATAAATGTATTTGTGGTATTTTGAAAATTAAAGCTTAGATAATTATATAATAGATAACTAAGATAAAATTGTAATAGAAGGAGTAATTAGTACATAATTCCAAGTAAAATATTTTCATATTTTGCTGCAAACTCTGTCTTGCTGCTACTCTTTAGAGTCCCCTCAGGCAGGCAGCTCTAATAAGTAGTGCCCCTCCCCCCCTACGGGGCAGACAATTCTAAACAGTAGCAACAAGATACTAAGGTTAAGCTGAGAAATGAAAGATTTTTGAAACTCTGATCTATAAACATCTTATCTACACTGCTCAGAAGCAGTATGATGGCATTTTTTGGCAGATGACAAGTTCTAAATACATGTGTAGCAGACAAAATGCTATCAGTGAACCTGATACTTGCTTTGTCTGGTAAGGTACTTGGGCTGTTGAACTCTTGTAGTGCTGATTTTACAACATGGAATCACCCATCAGTGCTTAACTCTTTGCACGCTAAGTAATTTTTCGTCTGCAACAATTGTCGTCTGCTTCAATATTCTAAAAATAACTTTTCTCTCATTTCTTTGCAAAAATATAGCCAAAGTGAAAAACGGTTTGGATCCTGATGAGACGCCGCATTATGCGGCGTCTCATCTGGATCCAAACTGTTTGCATAGGTAATCACAGTTTTCCCGCTAGCGTGCAAAGAGATAACGGAGTCCATTCAGTACAAAAAGGTATAATGTGTTAGAAGATTTTAAATCACAAATAGTGTGTCAGTTCTCCTGAAGGAGTCCTGTGATCTGCATCTACACTGTTTGCATATTTCCAGTATACTAATTTCCCCACATTCAAAGAGTTAATGCTTCTTGGGGAAGGACACAAGCGGAATGTCTGAAATTCTGATCTACCTGTCTGCTATCTGATGTATGAATCTGTGTAAATGATAAATCGCTACCCACAGAAGTTAGTGTGAACTTTTAACGCTTGATACCTTAACATGTGAAGGCAAATACTTATAATGCAACCCTAATTACCCTAAGAATTTGGACAGACAAACATAGGCAAATAGTGCAGACCCAGAACAAACTGCCCTTGCTTCGCTATTTGCTACTGTGACAGTCAAATTTAACTCCGCGTTTCCCTGTTCTATGTTTATTCCAAATTTCAATACCTATTCAGTATTGCATATTCATGGACAAAATAGTTATAATGAACTGTGGAAGGTGGAATATCAAATTCCATTAAACAAACAGAGCAGACCTTGATCAGACGGCTCCTATAGCAGCCGTCTGATCAGGGTCTACTCTGTTTTCAAATGCGTGAAAACACGTATATATGAAGGAAAGGGTTAAAATTATCAGAATAATGCCAAATTCACAAACGTATGGAGAAGGAAGATTTGGTGTCTGAATACTTAAAGGCAGACAATTAAAGGTATTTGTTGTTGCCACGATTATTCAGTGCATTATATTTATGAAATTATGATATTTAAGCATGCTTAATCATTGACAGTACGACTTTTAAAGTTTGATTATAAAATATAAGACTGTTATCATTAATTATCTACCTGGGTGATTCTTCAAAAATTGGTAATATGCTGTCCCTCACCTTTCACATGATTTAAAAGTCATAAACATTTATTTTTAAAAGAATATTTTATCTTTGCCTAGTTAATATGACATACCTTAGTGAGAATATAGTGATAACCAGTGAGAATTTATGTTCATTTTCTTGGAATCGACTTTCAAGTATTAAAGGGGGTGCAAAATTCCCATGTCCCTCATCATACAACACATAATAGAATGAGATATCTTGACCTTAAATCATCTTAAATTTGATAATTTTTCTCTATTGATAATGTCATTATATTATCATAGAATGAATGAATACAAAATATAGCTGTTAGTTTAATCTTTAGTGGCTTTTTTCAGCTGCTGATTTTTGTCCCTCGTTTTCCTGTCAGTACCGAAACGGTATGGTGTTTTAGCCTGTACCTATTTTATCTTGAAATTGAGGGAAATCCCTTCTGACGTCATCAGAAGGTTTTCCCCATGCAGTCATTATAGGGTACCCTTCGATTTAGCAATCCCGGTTCTATTATAAGAAATGGCCTCCCAAACATCTATTTCTATTGAGTATGTTTTTAGGCCATCAGCACTGAAACGCCCTCAAACCAGGCAAGCTGAACTATAAATTCATGTTAACAGACCTTGTTGTATACGCTGTGTGTACACGATGCTTAGTAAATGCATAAAATAATTGAAACATGTACTGGGTAAATGCCTGAAATTATGAAAAATAAACAAAATTGTCATTACCGAAACGGTCATTACCGAAACGGCCTGTGTTTCGGTATTGACATAACCCTTAATTATTTTGGTATCTGAACAACTATTTTGTGAAAATACGACTTTAACTTGCATCCAAAAACAAAATGAATAATATTTCTGAATAAATTCAGTACCATTTGGCTTTACTTTTTGCTGTCATTACCGCAACGTCATTACCGAAACGTCATTACCGAAACGTTTTTCATTCATTTTTTGGCATTTTTTTGGCATTTTTTAAAAGTTGAGCAATGGAAATGTTTGAACTGTATACTTTTACGATAAATTAGTCCTAAAGATAGTATAAAGCATGCTTTTAGTTAATTAAAAGAAATTTAGCAACACTTTGGAGACAATTTCGATACATCAAACTCTTAAAAATTAGCTGTTTCCATCACCTTAAGAGACAATTTTTGATTTTGCAAGATGTATTACTAAAAGAAACAGAATTACGTTATTCATATTCATAATTTACACACATCTTGAATGATAAACACCCTTTAACTAAATATTTAGATAAAACGAGGTCCAATTTTACATCGTTGCGGTAATGACATTTTCAGGTCATTGGCAATTTATAAAATGTAAAAAATATTTTTCTATTGAACAATCAGCACGGACATTACTCTTTATAAGTCAAAGACAGTTCATAGTTATGGTATACGTGTTAAGCAAACGGTTTTATAAGCAAAATGTTTTTGAAAATTTTGTAGACAAAATTACCAATTTTTGAAGAATCACCCACCTATAAGTATTTGACTCTTTTTTTTATTTCAAGTGGGGAAATTCTTGCTCATTTCCTAATTTTTTATATTCAGCTGTGACATTCCCACCAGATTCCCACACTTTGAATTTATGGCAGATCAAAATATGAAAGTCTACTATATTGATATGTATATTTGTAAAATCTTAAATTATATGTATTTCTTGTGGTAATAATGATGTTTTTAGCATGTTTAGGCGTTTCATGAATAAAATTTATGGCATAATTTTTCAGATTTCTGAATCAAACTCCTAATTAAGTGAGCAATTTAAAAGTACAATATATGTATCTGTATTTGTAAAAGCAAATAACTTAGTGCCATGTCTTTTGATGCTGATGAGAAGTTATTATGAATCAAGCCTATCCCTTTTGAATATTCATATAAGATATAATAACATCATGAATATTTATTAGCTGATTTTTTATAGTGGCATATGTACAGTCAGATCCATTATAATTTCATAAGCAACCAGTGTAGACCCTGATCACAGGAGCTGTCTAATCTGAGTCTGCTGTGTTGCAAAGTACCGTATGAAAAAACATTTGTATGAGGGAAAGGGTTAAAAGGTTATCCTGAATTCACAGCCTGGTTTAAAGGTTACAATTACTAATTGGTATATTATGGTACAAGGGACCAATTATTCTACTTAGTATTCGGACAAACTTAGGGCAAATAGTGCAGAGCTGTAAATGGGTGACAGGGACTCTTCACTGTTGGGTCAGGGTCTTCACTATTTGCTACTTTGTCAGTCTTAATTTAAAGTTATCAAATGGTAACGAATTGATATTTTTTACAAACCAGTGGAGAGGGGAGACTGGGTGTCTGAATACTTTGGTGTCTGAATACTTCAAACTGAGTAAATACCAGTATTAGTGGAGAGGGGAGATTTGGTGTCTGAATACTTCAAACTGAGCATAAATTACCAGTACTAAGTGGGAAGGGGAGATTGGGTGTCTGAATACTTAAAACTGAGTTAATTACCAGTCAGGAGTGGAGACTGGGTGTCTGAATACTTCAAACTGGGTAATTACCAGTACTAGTGGGGAGGAGAGATTGCGTGTCTGAATACTTCAAACTGAGTAATTACCAGTACTAGTGGGGAGCGGAGATGGGGTGTCTGAATACTTCAAACTGAGTAATTACCAGTACTAGTGGGGAGCGGAGATGGGGTGTCTGAATACTTCAAACTGAGTAATTACCAGTACTAGTGGGGAGCGGAGAGTGGGTGTCTGAATACTTCAAACTGAGTAATTACCAGTGGAGAGAGAGAGAGGAGACTGGGTGTCTGAATACTTCAAACTGAGTAATTACCAGTACTAGTGGAGAGGGAGAGATTGGGTATATACTGGGTGTCTGAATACTTCAGACTGAGCAATGACCAGTACTAGTGGGGAGGGTAGATTGGGTGTCAGAATACTTCAAACTGAGTAATTACCAGTACTAGTGGGAAGGAGAGACAGAGTGTCTGAGTACTTCAAACTGAGTAATTACCAGTGGAGAGGGGGAAACTGGGTTTCTGAATACTTCAAACTAAGTAATTACCAGCACTGGTGCAGAGGGGAGACTGAGTGTCTGTATACTTCAAACTGAGTAATTACCAGTACTAGTGGGAAGGAGAGACATAGTTTCTGGGTACTTCAAACTGATTAATTACCAGTGGAAAGGGGAGACTGGGTGTCTGAATACTTCAAACTGAGTAATTACCAGTGCTAGTGGGAAGGAGAGACAGAGTGTCTGAGTACTTCAAACTGAGTAATTACAAGTGGAAAGGGGAGACTGGGTGTCTGAATACTTCAAACTGAGTAATTACCAGTACACAGTGGGAAGGAGAGACAGAGTGTCTGAGTACTTCAAACTGATTAATTACCAGTGGAAAGAGGGGTCTGAGTGTCTGAATACTTCAAACTGAGTAATTACCAGTACTGGTGCAGAGGGGAGACTGAGTGTCTGTATACTTCAAGCTGAGTAATTACCAGAATAAGTGGGGAGAGAAGATTGGGTGTCTGAATACTTCAAACTGAGTAATTACCAGTACTAGTGGGGAGGGGAAATTGGGTGTCTGAATACTTCAAACTGAGTAATTACCAGTACATGTGGGAAGGAGAGACAGAGTGTCTGAGTAATTCAAACTGAGTGATTACCAGTGGAAAGGGGAGACTGGGTGTCTGAATACTTCAAAACTGTGTAATTGTAGTGGGGAGGGTAGTCTAAGTGTCTGAATACTTCAAAATAAGTAGTTACCAGTGGAGAGGGGAGGGTAGATTGGGTGTCAGAATACTTCAAACTGAGTAATTACCAGTACTAGTGGGAAGGAGAGACAGAGTGTCTGAGTACTTCAAACTGAGTAATTACCAGTGGAGAGGGGGAAACTGGGTTTCTGAATACTTCAAACTAAGTAATTACCAGCACTGGTGCAGAGGGGAGACTGAGTGTCTGTATACTTCAAACTGAGTAATTACCAGTACTAGTGGGAAGGAGAGACATAGTTTCTGGGTACTTCAAACTGAGTAATTACCAGTGGAAAGGGGAGACTTGGTATCTGAATACTTCAAAACTGTGTAATTGTAATGGGGAGGGTAGTCTGAGTGTCTGAATACTTCAAACTAAGTAATTACCAGTGGAAATGGGAGACTGGGTGTCTGAATACTTCAAAACTGTGTAATTGTAGTTGGGAGGGTAGTCTGAGTGTCTGAATACTTCAAACTAAGTAATTACCAGTGAAAAGGGGAGACTGGGTGTCTGAATACTTCAAAACTGTGTAAGTGTAGTGGTGAGGGTAGTCTGAGTGTCTGAATACTTCAAAATAAGTAGTTACCAGTGGAGAGGGGAGATGGGGTGTCTGAATACTTCAAAGAGTAATTACCAGTGGAGAGGGGAATTTTTGTTTCTGAATACTTCAAACTGAGTTATAACCAGTGGAGAGGGGAGATTTGGTGTCTGAATACTTCAAACTTAGTAATTACCAGTGGAGAGGGAAGATTGGTGTCTGAATACTTCAAACTTAGTAATTACCAGTGGAGAGGGAAGATTGGGTGTCTGAATACTTCAAAGAATAAATACCAGCGGAGAGGGGAGATTTGGTGCCTGAATACTTCAAACTTAGTAATTACCAGTGCGGAGGGGAGACTAGGTGTCTGATAACTTCAAACTGAGAGGGGAGATTGGGTGTCTGAAAACTTCAAAGAGTAATTATCAGTGGACAGAGAAGATTTGGTGTCTGAATACTTCAAACTGGGAGGGGAGACTTGGTGTCTGAATACTTCAAACTGAGAGGGGAGATTGGGTGTCTGAATATTTCAAAGAGTAATTACCAGTGGAGAGGGGAGACTTTGTGTCTGAATACTTCAAAATGAGTAATAACCAGTGGAGAGGGAAGATGTGTCTGAATACTTCAAAGTATAAATACCAGTGGAGAGGGGTTATTGGGTGCCTGAATACTTCAAACAGTAATAACCAGTGAGGAGGAGAGAATGGGTGTTTGAATACTTCAAATTGAATTATTACCAGTGGAGAGGGAAGATTCCGTGTCTGAATACTTCAAATTGAGTAATTATCAGTGGGGAGAGGATACTTGGTGTCTGAATACTTCAAATTTAGTAATTACCAGTGGGGAGGAGATGCTGGGTGTCTGAATACTTTAAAGAGTAATTAGGGTATACACATCCAAATTTACTCTTTTGAAGAAAATTTGCAGTTACAGTAATAACATAATATTATGTGGGAGTGAACAGAGCAACATGATGTGCAAAAAAGAATTTGAATATAAACCACCCATTTTCACTTAACCAGGGGAAATATTCTGAAATACCCTACCCATTCTTTCTTTGTAATGTATTCAAGTAAATTGTGTACATAAAATTACTTCATTAGGAAATAGTTGCTTAGTGACAAATGTATGTAAATCACTAAATTGTGATCTCAACGTTTTGGCTTATCAGATTAATTATGACTTACATTTAGATATAAAGACACTAAGTCTTGGATTCAGATCAAGATGCTGAGTTAACTCAAGCTGCTTTAGGTAACTTGACTAATGGTCAGTGGTGTCCTATTAGAATAAAACATAAAGACAAAGCTAATTACATCACGTTTAAAATGAAGCAAGGAAAAGTTTTAGCAGACCCGAGTTTTACAGAAAGATAATGGTATATAGGGAAAGTATGAACTTAAGTTTGTGAGTTAACCCTTCGCTTGCTAATCGCGTCAATATACCTACCTGTAAATAGTGAAGACCCAGATGAGACAGCTCCTGCAGGAGCTGTCTCATCAGGGTCTGCACTATTTACAAGTTGATTGTGCAACCAGTGCACTCCACAGCAGTGATTGCACGGCGAAATACTTGTACACAGTGAAGATATATGTAATTATACAACAGGGCATGGATAAAGAAGGAGAAATGTATTTTAGAATTCAGCAAGCGAAGGGTTAACCCTTTCAATTCACGGAATGAGTTTACTGTCATACACAAACAGTACTAGTGTGGACACAAATCCTGTATCAGAGCATTCTGACCAAGGCCTGCAATGTTGTTTAGCATTTAAAACTGTTAACCCATTACCTCATAGGCTATTTTTAGATACTACCTCTTTGAATAAATCTACCGAAAAGGGGCATTAACTAGAGAAAAGGAAAATTTTAGAATTTTGTAGTTTGAAACCATTGTGATAAATAGAGCATTTGCTCCTATAGGAGCAAATGCTCTATTTATCACAATGGTTTCACAAAGTGACTTTTACAGAGGCGTAAAAAGTCGTCAATATGAGGGAATGGGTTAACACACTATAGATAATTATGCCTTTTAATGCTTTTGCAAAGAGAGTAGACCCCTGATCAGATGGCTCCAGGTGTAGGAGCTGATCAGGATCTGCTGTGTTTGCTTGTGTGACAATATAGATCAGATTCTACAGTTTCTGTGATGGTAAAAAATGTGATGAGGACATTATAAAGAGGAAGATAAGACACATACACTGTGTATCATAAACATTAGGACTAAATGGGCTTTATAATGACGTAAACCTTTGTCACTCTGGGGTCAAGCTTGACCTTGAGTTGGTTGGGGATTTCCCTGTCATGAATACACTACTTTGTCAAATAAAACCTGCAAGCTTAACATCATGTTAACCTTTTACTTCATGAATATGCATGCAAGACTAAGCCTTATGAATATTAATTGATTATAATTAAATTAACCCTTCGCTTGCTATTCACGTCAATATACCTACCTGTAAATAGTGAAGACCCAGATGAGACAGCTCCTGCAGGATCTGCACTATTTACAAGTTGATTGTGCAACCAGTACAGTCCGCAGCAGTGACTGCACAGCGAAATACTTGTACACAGTGATGATATATGTAATTATACAACAGGGCTTGGGTAAAGAAGGAGAAATGTATTTTAAAATTCAGCAAGCGAAGGGTTAATTATAGTTGTATAAAAAAATAGAATAAGGAAATTTATTGCTATGGCAATTAAGAATCTGAAATGTTACATATAAGCTGCCACTGGCAGATCTTATCAGACAGCTCCTACGTACAGACATGAAAAAAAATAGGATTAAGGATTATTAAAATCTTTTTATTTTGACCAGTATGTTTGACTACAATACCAGGGCTCCTGAGGTTCGATGCCCTGTCGGACCAAGTTCTTTGGACAAGACATATTAACAGAGATTCGATGTATCAGTGCTTTATACTGGGCATCTAGAAGAACCAGAGAAACTCTGTTGATAATAAGAGTAGGGCATCACACCCGAGTTTCTCTGTATCCACTTACCTCTCTCTGTGGCATACAATTAGCCCATAGTTGGCAGAAACAAAAGTTAATCAACACAACCAATCATCATAAATTCCTGTCAATAAATGTTATCTACTGGCTGCATTTGCTCTGACTCCAAAACAAATGCAAGAGATGCAGTTGAAAGACAAAGTGATCAACAAAGAGAGAGTTGATCTGACAATTTGAATGAGTGGACACAGGAATGCCATTGAAATGCCAGATATGCTCAGAAAGTCCACAGTGAGAGACAGAGATGGAGGAGAGTGAGAGCTCAAGAGACAGACAGAGACAGATAGACAGAGACACTGAGAGGGTACTGGTCTGCTCTGTTTGCTCATTGGATAATATAGATCTGTATCCATGCTTATAAAGCTTTTTAGTTGAGTCTGAGTTTGTTCTCAAGCTTTTGATTGGTGAGATTTGAGCCAAAGAACTAACTCAGACTCAACTCAACTAAAAGGTTTTATAAGCATGGACCCTGATTCTACAGTTTTAGCCTGAGCTAAAAGGTCATGTGTTCATATGCAGTAATACAAAATTGATCTAATTGATATTAATGATGTCATTATTTCTTACATGAATATTCAACAGTTAAAGTGTTGAAGTTATTAAAATTGTGTAGAATTGACACAAAATGGTGGACAGGGGAGATTTGAACTCGTAATTTGTAGAGTAAATATGGTAGGCCCTTATCTATTGTCATGTTGGAAGTGTTGCAGCTGACATACCTATGTGCACTGTTCCTTTCGCTCATACATGTACAATTATACACAATGTTGAATCACCTCTAGGCAATAGTTTGGAGTGTGCATTTAGTGCAAAACTTTTCTTGCTACACTGTATGGGTCACTTTGTGAAAACTTTTGCAAACAATTTTGGACCCAGAAAAAGTGCTGAGCAGGATGTGTGTGTGTGTGTTTATTTTTTTAATAAATGAAGGAACGATCTACATTGAAAATCAAAGGAGACAAGAAATTTGTTATTGCTTGAAAAGGGTAGAATATAGGTATAAATGTAAAACTTTAGTTTTCTGCAAATTGCAATGTCCTTGATGTTTTACAAGGGCTCCTTTCACCAGCGAATACCCCATATAGCTAATTAGACATTCTGGCAGCAATTTGTTTCACAATGCATTTTAACCCTTCTCTTGCTGAATTTTAAAATGCATTTCTTCTTCTTTACCCATTCCCTGTGGTATAATTACATATATATTCACTGTCTACAATCTATTTCTCTGTGCAATCACTGTTGTGGATTGCACTGGTTGCACAATCAATTTGTAAATAGTGCAGACCCTGATGAGACAGCTCCTGCAGGAGCTGTCTCATCTGGGTCTTCACTATTTTCAGGTAGGTATATTGACGTGAACAGCAAGCGAAGGGTTAACCCTTTATTCCATGAATATTTATGTAAGAAATAATTACATATAAATAAGATTATTTTCTCTAATGGCAGATGAACATGGGAAATTTGGCTATGTAAGCAACTGAAGAATCAGATCTAGATCTATGTAAATCAATAAGAAAAAAGAGCAGACTTGGATCGGACTGATCCTGTAGGAGCTATCTGATCTGGGTCTACTCTGTTGGCATTTTATGTGTAAAGTCAGGCATACAATAAAAAGTCATGTATTTATGGGGAAAAGAGTAAACCCAGTACTGAGGGGAAAGTCACCACACACCACAAACTTTAAAAAAAAGGGAAGCATTATAGTAATCTGAGAGTTATAGTATGAGGATAAATTCACTTGTGAAGAAGTTACTATTACCCTATGTATTTAGATCTCCAATCTCCTCTTTCCATGGGTTAGTCAATTTTGTACCATTTTATTAACTTTAAATTAGACTGACATAGTAACAAATCATATAGACCCAGATTCAACGGTTCCTACAGGAGCTGTTCAATCTTGGTCTGCATTATTTACGTAAGTATGTCCATCCAAATACTATGGGTAAATAGGGTATAATCGTCACAGGTCAGACTAAGATGCTGAAGAAAGTTCCTTTATGACAATAAGTGCCTTTTAAGTGGCTATAATGCCTCTTTCCTGCAGAATACGAATAATACATGTACAATTTGTATTGTCAGTTGTAAAAGTTTTTGCATCTTTTATTTAATTTTGATGATTTAATCATTTTCTATTACATTAAGTCCAATCAGCCATGGTCAAGTATTTCAATATTATCATGTGACTTGAATCCACACCATATGTAAATTACATAATTATTTTGTTGTGCATTTACTGTATGACATTATAAAGATGAATGCACTGACCAGGAAGTGAAAAATTAATGATCTGGCTGTTAGAATGCACATGTAATATGTTTGTGTATTTTCTGACTTATTAATATTACTAACATCAACATAGGAGCAAATTCTCTATTTATCACAATGGTTTCAAAAAGTGACTTTGACAGAGGCATCGATCAGGAGGCATCAAAATGAGGGAATGGGTTAAATGCAGGCTGAAAGTTACGCCGAAAGCTTATGTAGGACTTTCCTACATTAATATCACTCCTGCATTAAACAACCACCTGTATTTAACCCTTTACTTCAGATAAATACTTTACATGCTTTTGCAAGCAGAGTAGACCTGATCAGACAGCTTGTGTCTGATCAGGGACTATTCTGTTATCTTAGGAAGTTATAATAGATTGCAATTGTTTGCATCAAGGTTTTATGTCACTTTCACATTATTTCAGTAATATCTTGATTATATATTATTATAATAGATTAACTGACACTACATTTCTACCAATAACTAACAGAATCATGTGTACAATTATGTCATTATGAAAAATTCAGCTAATAAAATGTTAATATTCATAATGTAATTTTTTTTTACGTGCATATTCAACAGGGAACGGGTTTAAGATTCCTATTTTTTAGCTTTTCTGTTTTTAAAGAAAAAAGTCGAGCTATTGTGATCACTGGGTCGTAGGTTTTTGCATCGGCAGTGCAGTGAGCGTTCAAAAACTTTAATGTAGCTGATTAATCAAAAGTATAAGAGGTATCAACATGAAACTTCATAGGTTAGTAGATCTCTTTGAGGAGAAGTGTTTGCAGTGGACAAGCCCCAAATCAGCGTTAGCGGCGCACGTGGCTCTTGTATTTATAGTGTCACTTTAGAGGGGTTTTACTGTGCAAAAATATACAGTAGAACCTGTTTTAAGCAACTTTGAATTGATTGAGCGCAGAAATCTTAAAAAGCAGGTGGTTGCTTAATGCAGGCCAAAAGTAGCTCCTGTAGGAGCTTTCTGCATTACTTTTGACCTGCATTAGGTTACCATTTCCCTTATAGACCCATATATAACCTATACCTCTTTTTGATGGTCGCTAAAGACAGATTTTACTGTACTTCAGCATGCTAGGTATGGAACTTTAGTTTGCAATGGTCACCATTGTTAATTTAACCCATATCACCACCTAGCCATTCATGTACAAACAGCTAATGGATCCTGATGAGACACCAAAGTGTTTGACACTTGGTCAGTCAGTTTCTGTAAAGCTTGAACAAATTGAAAGTAAGAAACCTTGCTACATGTCAAAGTTTAACCCTTCGCTTGCTATTCACGTCAATATACCTACCTGTAAATAGTGAAGACCCAGATAAGACAGCTCCTGCAGGAGCTGTCTCATCAGGGTCTGCACTATTTACAAGTTGATTGTGCAACCAGCGCACTCTACAGCAGTGATTGCACAGCGAATTACTTGTACACAGTGAATATATATGTAATTATACAACAGGGCATGGGTAAAGAAGGAGAAATGTATTTTATAATTCAGCAAGCGAAGGGTTAAGCATACAGGATAAGTGTGTGCCCATTATTCCATGAATATTCATATAAGAATTAATTATGTCATTGATATTCATTAGATTGTTATAAAAGCACATGGACACAGGAATATTTGGCCATGGCACAAACTATAGATTCAATAATTTTTATTAGGTCATAAACAGAGCAGACCCTGATCAGATGGCTCTTACAGGAAGCATCTGATCTGGGTCTACTCTTTTTGCAATGGCATAGAAAGATGTACTTATGGAGAAAAGGCTTAATCTGCTACTGGTTAAGGATACACATGTATTTTAAATAAAATGACTCGTATTAGATAACCTCAGCTTTACCCATTGCCAAATTGTCATGTTTTCTATTCACTGAGCAAAGATTTTAGCTTACATTCTTAATCCTTACAACGCTGACTTTTCAGAAGGGCTATAGGTCAAGTCTACAGTGAATATTTGGGGATTTTTCTAAAGAAAAGTGTAACATGACAAACAGTGCAGACCCTGATGAGAGGGCTCCTCTAGGAGCCCTCTCATCTGGGTCTACACTGTTTGTATATGACATTAGTGACTCGTGTCCCACACAGTTAGGGTTAATGCCAGTATCTGTGAATACCTGTGTCAGAAAGACAGCATATATTTTCTCTCACAACAAAGGGTAGGGAAATTCCCATTTAAGGACAGTATCAAATTGCAAACATTTGGGTATTTAACAACTGTTGTCCTACTAATTATATAAGTGCGACCTGGCCTGTATTTTCAAATAACTTCAATCCAGATGAGACACTAGGTAATTTGGCATTTTATCAGGATCCAAACTGTTTGGCACCCAGCTAATAGTTTGTCAAAAGCTTGAACAGATTGGATCGAGGTTAAACATTGAGGCAGATCAGAGTTTGAGCTGACAATGAGTTGGCATACAGTAAAAGCTCTATAACGCCTACTATATTACTCAAGTATTTTGGTCAAAAGGTGTCAATATGAGGGAATGGGCTAAAAGATGTTATTTACTGTCAAATTAAATATAGCCTCCTTTCTTTTATTCATGCGCTAGATGTGCAAAGATGACTGTGTTCGGACAAAACTGATATTTTTACTGTTGCTCTAGGTTACAGCATGGTAACACTGTAAAACCTCTCTAAACCAATTAAAACCTCAAATAAGTATACGGTAAATGCCGGTCTTTAACCCTTTACATTCATATAAGAAATAATGACATCATGCATATGCTAAAACACAGTCCAAGATACCAATAAGTTTGTGTCAGGATGAGAAGTCAAGACACTTCTATTATCTCTTTGCACGCTAAGTAATTTTTCGTCTGCAACAATTGTCGTCTGCTTCAATTTTTAAAATAAAATTTCTCTCATTTTTTTGCAAAAAATATGGTCAAGATGACAAACAGTTTGGATCCTGATGAGACGCCGCATTATGCGGCGTCTCATCTGGATCCAAACTGTTTGCATAGGTCATCACAGTTCGCCGCTAGCGTGCAAAGAGTAATAATTTAAGAGCCTAAAGTCTATTCTAGCACTGATCACAACTAGACTATCATAAGAGTGTCAATTTTTTAGGTTACAAGATTTAACTCTGTTAATGCTGAATACTCAAAGTGGAGTTTTGAATAGCAAACAGTGAAGACCCTGATCAGAGGGCTCCTGAAGAAGCCCTCTGTTCTAGGTCTACACAGTCAGAGTACACTTAAGTGTTTGCAAATATTTGAATGCTTGTTTCCTGTATTCAAAGAACTGAATGGGGAAAGAAGTTAATGTTGTTCCTGTTGAATATTGTCATAAAAGAAAAAACAAAACATATCAGGTATATTTAAAATTAGCTGGTATAATTTATGTACACAGAGTTTTTTGGTATTGGTTGAAACTGTCAGATATACTGCACAAGCAATCATAACAGACCCTGATCAGATGTGCTCCTACAAGAGCCATCTGATCTGGGTCATATATGTTTGCAAAGGCTTGTAAAAGCAATTATATGTTGGGAAGGGTAAACTGACATTTGTAAATAGTGTAGATCTAAATCAGTGTCCATGCTTATAAAGCTTTTAGTTGAGTCTGAGTTTCGTTCTCAAGCTTTTGATTGGTCAGATTTGAGTTCTCAAGCTTTTGATTGGTCAGATTTGAGCCTCTGGCTCAAATCTGACCAATCAAAAGCTTGAGAACGTACTCAGACTCAACTAAAAGTTTTATAAGCATTGACCCAGATGGCTCCAAAAGTAGTCAGGATTGTTTTGTTTGACATTCAGAATTGATGGCTGAAGTCATACTGGAATGTACTCTTTAACCCTTTCCTCCATAAATACGCCTTTCTACGCCTCAGTAATAACCAATTATTGTAACCATTGTGATAAATAGAGCATTTGTTTCTATAGGAGCAAATGCTCTATTTATCACAATGGTTTCAAACTACAAAATTCTAAAAGTTTACTTTTCTCTAGTAAATGCTCCTTTTGGGTAGATCCATTCAAAGAGATTGTGTCTAAAAATAGCCTATGGAGGAAAGGGTTAATACTTGACCTTTAAACCTTATGATTGCCCTTTCCACTGTAAGGATTTAGCATTCAGAGGATGAAACACTCATGGCCATCCAATCCGGAGGAAGTACTTAACTTTGTTCTTCCTTGTTGCTGTCTAAGTTCTTTTACCTTATAGAGATGCCATTGCAAACCCAGGTCAGATGGCTGATCTGACGAGATTCAGCACCTATTAGTCTGATTGTATGGTTTCTGTATTACATATCATTATAAAACTTCCCCTAATGAATAGTCATGATGTCTTAGATAAATATTCATTAGGTAAAGGGTTAAATATTTTTACATGGCAACAACTGGTATCCTTCAGCATCAAATTATCATTGTCATAGTGATAAAGTAATTATTACCCCATATTTGCTAATGTTAACATATCAATATGACCAATCTGTCTTGGCAGTACATGTAGTGCTGTTGTCAATTAGTCAATGATTGGGATCCCAAAATAAACATAAGTTTAACCCATTACTCCATGAATATTCATGTAAGAAATAATGACATCACCATTATTAATAAGATGAAGTTTGAAAATGGCATATTGACACAAAAGGTTTTACCTTGGCAGAAACTGCAGAATCAGATCTTGTTCCATATGCAAACAGGACAGACCCTGATCAGACAGCTCCTGTAGATTTCATCTTATATTTTTATTTACATTATTTGTTTGGCTCTATATGACCATCAGTGTCGATGGGCCGTAAAACACCATTCATTCATTCATTCATTCCTGTAGATAATATTAAATAATTCTGTGTTTGCAAAGACCTTAACCCTTTCCCCCATATGCTATTTTTAGATCCAACCTCTTTGAACAAATCTACCAAAAAGGAGCATTAACTAGAGAAAAGGATTTTTTTTAGAATTTTGTAGTTCAGAAACCATTGTGATAAATAGAGCATTTGCTCCTATAGGAGCAAATGCTCTGTTTATAACAATGGTTTCAAGAAGTGACTTATAATTACAGAGGCGTAGAAAGGCATATACATATATATGGAGGAAAGGGTTAAAATGTGTATTTATGCAATAAAATGTTAACCCATTACCTGATAGTGACACCTTTTATGCCTTTGTAAACAGTCTTTTAGTAATCCAAGATCATACAGATCACAGGTGTCTGCTCTGTTTGATTATGAACTAATTTCAATCTGCCTCAACAGTTTCTGCTATGTCTAAAAACTCAATGTGATAGTAAGACAATTTGCTGTCTCTTATAATTCTATATGAGAATTGCTAATCATATGTTTATTATGTTAACTCATTCATTGTTTTATATTTGTATGACACTGTACATGTATTGGAGGATACTTTGAAATAATATAGATCTGATTCTACATACACTGTTTCTGCCAGTTGGTCAAGAATGTTTGTGTGTGTATATGCCATTGTGAAATTTAATATTCCTGAGTCCATGCTTATAAAGCTTTTTTTTAGTTGAGTCTGAGTTTGTTCTCAAGCTTTTGATTGGTCAGATTTGAGCCAAAGGCTCAAATCTGACCAATCAAAAACTTGAGAACGAGCTCAGACTCAACTAAAAAGTTTAATAAGCATGGATACTGAAGTTCTTGTATGAATTTTCATCAATCATGTAGTAAAGAGTTTAATAGAAAATTTAGATAACACAGATTAACTGAAACTGACCCTGAGGGTTACCTTTCATGATCAGACACTTGCTATTTCTATGTCACTAAAATGGTTATGAATTAACTCCTTGTACACTTAACCCTTTACCTCATGAATATTCATGTAAGAAATGAGAACTGTATGAATGTTAATTAGACTTTAATAATCACATGATGATAGAGGGATGTTTAAATGTGACACAAACTCTAGTATCAGATCAGTAGTATTTCATAAGCAAACAGAGCAGACCCAGATCTGATGACTGCTATAGGATCCATCTGATCTGTGTCTGCTCTGATTCCAAAAGCATAAAATGGCATATCTATAAGATATACAGGGTTGATAAGCAGCAAATTTGTGATAACAAAATGCAAAAAGTTTGAATCCAGATGAGACATGGAGTAACTCAATGTCTAATTAGGATCCAAAGTGATTGGCAATCTAATCATGCATCTGACATCAAATGTAAGGAAAATCCACTTGAGCAATAAAGCAATACAGTAAAACCCCTCTAATGCATCCACATAATGAACAAACATGGCTGTCTTCATAAGCAGGTGATTGCTTAATGCAGGATGAAAGTTATGCAGAAAGCTCCTATAGGAGCTTTCTGCATAACTTTCATCCTGAATTAAGCTACTACATGCCTTTGCCACTGTGAATTATGCCACTTTTTGGTGGCCGCATTAGAGGGGTTTTACTGTACAACAATTTTTGTTGAAAATTTCTTAGGCATATGAACAATTAACTGTGCATGTTCTTTCCGAATGGATTTGTGTGAGTTTGACCGTGTTACTTAACTAACAGATAGATAATTTAAAGCTAATTTTTGTAGCAAACAATAACAAGGTAATAAAAAGATCCAGAGCATTTTAGGAATCAGCCGTGTATGACATACAACTCAAACATGACCCTAATGACTGAAATAAGAATCTCCAAATCGTATCTTTCATGATCATGTTCTGAATAATGCATTAAATTACTTTCTTAACTCTTTACTCCATGAATTATCATGTAAGAAATAATGATATGAATATTGATTAGATTTTTTTATAACTAAAGAATATATAGAATGTTTTTTTGTTGTCATACCTCCATGATTGAAAAAATATTCTATATATTAATTACTTATAATTTAATATCACTACTGAATGTAAGATTTCTACTGAATGTAAGAAAGAAATTAAAACAATATTTACAAATCATTTGTTTAATTTTAACATTTAATACCGATTGATATAACTGCGGAGGATTACAAAGTAGTCCCGGCAATCAAGGTGTAGCCTAATTATTTTTTTTCATGGGGGTATGAAAAAAAAAATTCAGCCAATCATATATGCATGACAGCTCACCAAAAGTAATGAAAACAAACAATATTGAGTTAATGATACATGCATGGACACAGGAAATTTTGGTAATGGCAGAAGCTAGAATCTTTCTTTTATTATTTTATATTTTATAAGCAAACAGAGTAGACCCTAATTAGATGGCTTCTACAGGAGCTGTCTCAGATCAGGGTGTACTCTGTTTGCAAAAGCATAGAAAGACGTATTTATTGAGTAAAATATTAAGAATATATGCATAATATCTGCAATACTTTAGTTGTACATCATGAGTTATTTCTTACTTTTTAGTAAGACTAATACAATATTACTGGCAGAATATATAAATTATATTTGAAACAATTTCTTCAGTAGAATATTTACTCATTGTCCTATAGTCAGCTTTCTCAGATGTGGGTCTACAATGTTTACATTGGCATAAAAAGACAAGATTTGTAACCTATTAAAGGGTTATTCCCGTTAAACTATAACAAGCTTGTTTAAACCCTAATGAACGTGCAGGAACTGATTATATACAAGTCCTTTGCAAAAATTAATAGTGTAGACTGACAGATCAAATGACTCCTGAGGGAGCCAGCCCTTTGATCGGGGTCTTCACTGTTTGTCATAATAATCATTTTCTTAAGTGAGAAATGTTGATAGAGTTTTATGTTTAACCCTTTCCTCCATAAATACGCCTCTGTAAAAGTCACTTTTTGAAATTTCTTAATGGTTTCAGAACTACAAAATTCTAAAATTTCCTTTTCTCTAGTCAATGCTCTATTTATCACAATGGTTTCATGAAGTGGTTATTACAGAGGCGTAAAAAGGCGTATTTATGGAGGAAAGGGTTAAGCTGCAACCACATGTTTTATAGAACGATTATGATAACTTTATTAGTGTTTAGAATAGAGTGTATTGTACTGAAATGTATTGTTTTTATTGCAGAATCTGGTTCTGGTGAACTTGGTGTCACAGAAATAGAAGAGGAGGAGGAGTATGATGATGTAGCCAACTACCAGCGAAAAGAGTCAAGAGTTGTCTCCCTTATGTATGTAAATACAATTAAATCTCTCTTCAATGGCCTGTCAAAGAAATCTAATTCTGGATGAAGCTTAACCCATTTCCTCATACAAGAGCCATTTCATGGCTTAGCAAACTGAGTAGGCCCAGATCAGATGACTTCTGTATGTAGGAGCCATCTGAACAAGGTCGTAGACTGTTTGAATGTGGAAATATATAGATCAGATCCTACAGTTTGTGTCAGATCTGTTATATTTTCATAAGCAAAATGAGCAAACCCTGACCAGACAGCTCCTACAGGAACGAAACTGTTTGCAAAGGCGTGAAAAAGCATGGGCAGGAGGGAAAGGGTTGTAAGGCAGTTAGCTTAACCCTTACAACGCTGACTTTTCAAATGGACTATTCCAAAATTCAAACAGGTCAAGCTTATGGTGAATATTTAGGGATTTTTCTAAAGAAAAATGTAACATGACACACAGTGCAGACCCTGATAGGAGAGCCCTCTCATCTGGGTCTACACTGTTTGCAAAGGACATCAGTGACTCGTGTCCCGCACTGTAAGGGTTAATGCAAGATGAAAGTTTCCATAGGAAATTTCTGCATTACTACAATTTCATCTTGCTTTATGCAGCTTTTAATGACATCCCTGTTTTTGTGTCACCAGTGCCGAGAGGCAGTGTGTCACTTAGGGATCACTTTTCAGTTGTATGTCTGTCTCAGAGTCTTTCTGTCTGTCTGTCCGTCACACTTTCGTTTTTTGGCTGTGATTTCTAAACTAATCATTATAGAGCTTTCAAATTTCACATGTGTCTTCCTCTCATTGAGGACCATTGATGTAACTAAGGTCCATCACTCTACATGCAAAACTTTTTGAGTTATCCCCCTTTGTTCTGATTTCACTCCAGTATATTAACAGTTTTTAGCTCGCCTGTTCGTAGAACAGTAGAGCTTATGCTATACCCCCGGCGTGAGCGTGAGCGTGAGCGTGAGCGTGAGCGTGAGCGTGAGCGTGGGCGTGAGCGTGGCCAAGGTTAAAGTTTTTTGGACGGGTTGTTTTAAAGCTTAATATTTGTACTAGGATGCTGAAATTTTGTATGGAAGTTCATTTGAGGTTAAATATTGCTGTTATGAAGTTAAACATTCAAAATATTTTTCAATTTTATCAATTTTTGACATGTTTTGGACTTAGTCCTTTTGGCCACAAATCACCAGGTTAAAGTTTTTTGGACGGGTTGTTTTAAAGCTTAATATTTGTACTAGGATGCTGAAATTTTGTATGGAAGTTCATTTGAGGTCAAATATTGCTGTTATGAAGTTAAGCATTAAAATATTTTTCAATTTTATCAATTTTTGACATGTTTTGGACTTAGTCCTTTTGGCCACAAATCACCAGGTTAAAGTTTTTTGGACAGGTTGTTTTAAAGCTTAATATTTGTACTAGGATGCTGAAATTTTGTATGGAAGTTCATTTGAGGTCAAATATTGCTGCTATGAAGTTAAACATTAAAAATATTTTTCGATTTTATCAATTTTTGATATGTTTTGGACTTAGTTTTTTGTGGGGCCAAAAATCACCAGGTTAAAGTTTTTTGGACGGGTTGGTATAAAGCTTAATATTTGTGCTATGATGCTGAAATTTGGTGAGAAGGTTCATATTGTCGTGACCCTTCCGACCATGCCAATATTTTTGCCCTTCTGACCTTGACCTTTGACCTACTTTTGCAAAAATCTTTAAATACCTATATTAATGGAGCCATTTGGCCTAGGGCTTCCATACTTGGTATGACCATGCCAATATTTTTGCCCTTCTGACCTTGACCTTGACCTTTGACCTACTTTTTCAAAAATCTTTAAATGCCTATAGTATTGAACCAATAGACCTAGGGCTTCCATACTTGGTATGCAACTTTCTTGTGTTAAGATTTTTGCAACAATATTATTGTTTGCCCTTCTGACCTTGACCGTGACCTTTGACCTACTTTTGAAAAAATCTTTAAATGCCTATATTATTGGAACCAATAGGCTTAGGACTTCAATACTTGGTATGATCATGCCCACTTTTTTGCCTTTTGCCCTCCTGACCTTGACCTTTGACCTACTTTTGCAAAAATCTTTAAATGCCTATAGTATTTGAACCAATGGACATAGGGCTTCCATATTTGGTATGATCATGTCCAGGGCTTTCCCCAGGATTTTAGGAAGGGTTGTAGTTTTTCAGTCCTAGGGGGTTGGTGCAGGAGGGGTTCCTGCCTAGCGCTGCGGCGAACATTTTGAAAACAAGAGGGCCAGAATGGCCCTGACATCGCTCACCAGGCAATCAGAGGAGAAGATGTTCAAAGTTTTCACTATATGTTTCTAAAGAAAACTAGCAACCCCTGGGGCGGGCCAATTTGGATCCAAGGGGTATAATTTATACAACGTTTGTAGAGGACCTGAACATGATGCTATGTGCCAAATATGAAAGCTGAGAACCTTCCAGTTTCTGAGGAAAATATTTTCAAATTTGACACTATATGTTTCTATTGCACACTAGCTACCCCTGGGGCGGGGCCAATTTTGACCCCGGGGGCATAATTTATATAATTCTTGTAGAGGACCTAAACATGATGTTATGTGTCAAATATGAAAGCTGAGAACCTTCCAGTTTCTGAGGAGAAGATTTTCAAAGTTGTCACTATATGTTTCTATTGAGACATGGCTACCGCTGGGGCGGGGCCAATTTTGACCCCTGGGGCACAATTTATATAAATTTTGTAGAGGACCTGACTATGATCCTATGTGCCAAATATGAAAGCTAAGAACACTGTAGATTTAGAGGAGAAGATTTTCAAAGTTGTCACTATATGTTTCTATTGAAAACTGGCCACCCCTGGGGCGGGGTCAATTTTGACCCCAGGGGCATAATATATATAACTTTTGTAGAGGACCTGAACATGATGCTATGTGCCAAATATGAATGCTATGAACCTTTCAGTATCAGAGAAGAATATATTCAAAGTTTTACCATATATTTGTATTGAAAACTGGCTACCCCTGGGGCGGGGCCAATTTTGATCCCAGGGGCATAATTTATACAAAAATTGTAGAGAACCTGAACATTATGCTTTGTGCCAAATATGAAAGCTAAGAACCCTGTAGATTCAGAAGAAAAGATTTTCAAAGTTGTCACTGAAAATAAACTTTTATGAAAATTTAGATATTTCAACATTGTGCATTACAATTTCTGAACACAAAATTTGAAAATTGACACGATCTGCTCAGTTATTAATTTAATGAATTTTTGTTTGGCTCTTATTTTAATTAGCTTTGACCAAACAGCAATCAGGGTGAACACGTATCAAATTATTTAAGCAAACACGCACGCTTTAATTGGTAATAGACAGGTAACACCAGTGCTAATCTGACGAGGTGTGAAAATACCGCGCGCCGCCGGTGTAATTATAACATGAAGCCATGCCGACTGACTGTGTTGACAGTTCGAACATAAGGTGTGAAATATAGAACAAACTGCTTCACGGGGACCGCACATCAGTTCGAGAATTCCAGCTTTCCGTGTTCGAGAAAACAGAGGTAGAACAATAAGGATTATATAGAGAATAGAACGGGACCAAGGAACGAGTTCGAGAAATCGACTGTGTTCCAGCTTTCAGTGTTCGAGGTTCCGAAGTTCGACTGTATATGTTTCTATTCAAAACTGGCTACCCCTGGGGCGGGGCCAATTTTGACCCCAGGGGCATAATTTATATAACTTTTGTAGAGCACCTGAACATGATGCTATGTGCCAAATATGAAAGCTGAGAACACTGAAGACTCAGAGGAGAAGATTTTCAAAGTTATCACTATATGTTTCTAATGAAATCTGGCTACCCCTGGGGCGGGGCCAATTTTGACCCCAGGGCCATAATTTATATAACTTTTGTAGAGGACCAGAACATGATGCTATGTGCCAAATATGAAAGCTGAGAACCCTGTAGATTCAGAGGAGAAGATTTTCAAAATTGTCACTATATGTTTCTATTCAAAACTGGCTACCACTTGGGCGGGGCCAATTTTGACCCCAGGGGCATAATTTATATAACTTTTGTAGAGGACCTGAAAATGATGCTATGTGCCAAATATGAAAGCTGAGAACGCTGTAGATTCAGAGGAGAAGATTTTCAAAGTTTTACTATATATTTCAATAGAAAACAAGGCACTCCTGGGGCGGGGCCAATTTTGACCCCAGGGGCAAAATTTATATAACTTTTGTAGAGGACCTAAAGATGATGCTATGTACCAAAGATGAAAGCTGAGAACCCTGTAGATTCAGAGGAGAAGATTTTTAAAGGTTCAAATTGTTGACGCCCGACGACGCACGACGCACACCGCACGACGGACATCAAGTGATCACAAAAGCTCACCCTGAGCACAAAAGTGCTCTGGTGAGCTAAAAATGAGGTTATCATGGTGAATATTTTGCATTTTCTGATATAAAGTAAAAGCCATAGTATGGATCTTGAAAGTGTTTTTATTGCACATGTTTGTACTAAACAAGAGGGCCAGAATGGCCCTGAAGCGCTCACCAGACAATCAGAGGAGAAGATTTTCAAAGTTTTCACTATATGTTTCTATAGAAAACTAGCCGGCCCTGGGGCAGGCCAATTTTGACCCCAGGGGCGTAATTTATATAACTTTTGTAGAGGACTTGAACATGATGCTATGAGCCAAATATTAAAGCTGAGAACCTTTCAGTTTCAGAGGAGAAGATTTTCAAAGTTTTCTCTATATGTTTCTGCTGAAAACTACCCACCCCTGGGGCGGGGCCAATTTTGACCCCAGGGCCATAATTCATATAACTTTTGTAGAGGACCTATACATGATGCTATGTGCCAAATATGAAAGCTGAGAACTTTCCATATTCAGAGAAGAAGATTTTCGAAGTTTTCACTATTTGTTTACATTGAAAACTGCCCACCCCTGGGGAGGGGACAATTTTGACCCCAGGGCAATAATTAATATAACTTCTGTAGAGGACCTGAACATGATGCTCTGTGCCAAATATGAAAGCTGAGCGCCTTCCAGTTTCAGAGGAGAAGATTTTCAAAGATTTCACTATTTGTTTCTATTGAAAACTGTCCACCCCTGGGGCGGGGCCAATTTTGACCCCAGGGGCATAATTTATATAACTTTTGTAGAAGACCTGAACATGATGCTATGTGACAAATATGAAAGCTGAGAAACTTCTGATTTCAAAGGAGAAGATTTTCAAAGGTTTACTATATGTTTCTATTGAAAACTTCCCACCCCTGAGGCGGCCCAAATTTTGACCCCAGGGGCATAATTTATAAAACTTTTGTAGAGGACCTGAACATGATGATCTGTGCCAAATATGAAAGCTAAGCGCCTTCCAGTTTCAGAGGAGAAGATTTTCAAAGATTTCACTATTTGTTCCATTGAAAACTGCCCACCCCTGGGGCGGGGCCATTTTTAACCCCAGGGCCATAATTTATATAACTTTTGTAGAGGACCTGAACATGATGCTATGTGCCAAATATGAAAGCTGAGAACCTTCTAGTTTCAGAGGAGAAGATTTTTAAAGTTTTCACTATATATTTCTATTGGAAACTGCCCACCCCTGGGGCGGGGCCAATTTTGACCCCAGGGCCTTAATTTATACAACTTTTGTAGAGGACCTACATATGCTGCTCTGTGCCAAATATAAAAGATGAGAGCCTTTCAGTTTCAGAGGAGAAGATTTTCAAAGATTTCATTATTTGTTTCTATTGAAAACTGCCCACCCCTGGGGCGGGGCCAATTTTGACCCCAGGGTCATAATTTTTATAACTTTTGTAGAGGACCTGAACATGATGCTATGTGCCAAATATGAAAGCTAATAACCTTCTGGTTTCAGAGGAGAAGATTTTCAAAGTTTTACTATATGTTTCTATTGAAAACTTTCCACCCCTGGGGCGGGGCCAATTTTGACCCCAGGGGCATAATTTATATAACTTTTGTAGAGGACCTATAGGTGATGCTATGTACAAAAGATGAAAGCTGAGAACCCTGTAGATTCAGAGGAGAAGATTTTTAAAGGTTCAAATTGTTGACGCCCGACGACGGACGACGCACGCCGACGGACGACAGACATCTGGCGATCACAAAAGCTCACCCTGAGCACTTTGTGCTCTGGTGAGCTAAAAACAGAATATACATTAAACATAACTACAACCACAGCACCACCTTCCTTGCACGAAACTTTTAAACATGTTCTTTTGCAAATTCACAAAGATAAATTTTTTTGCAAGTAGATCAGACAATGTATACTTAAGTCTTAATTGCTTAAAACTTCTGGTCTGAACTACATGTAGTTTCAATATTTGGAAAATTCACTCATCACACTGAAAGGCCTGTGCTTGGTTGCTGCCCACATTTTCACAGACTCATGGTATGGAAATTTCAATGTTAGAAGACCTTGTATGAAAGTCGTCTGAAGGAATTGGATGTTGATGTATGTGACACTGGTCCTTTTAACGTTTCAGTTCAGAGAATCATCTCTCAAAGTCTGAAAAAAGGTGAAGCTTGTGAAAAGAGTCTGACTCTGTACCATGGAAGTAACATGAGACTACCTTCAAAACCAATATTTGATAAAGATCTATGAACCCCCCCCCCCCATGCAATCATCCATGCGTACGGTACGCGCTGCGGGTGTTGGCTGATAGCCTGAGACACTGAAACACCAAGGGAAGTCTGTGTGTATACTTGTCACTTAAAATGATATATATATAAACAAACACGTTTGAAAGGGCGCCGGCTTGAGAATTTTTACATGTCGGAGAAATTAAGGGGTGTCGGATTTTCGCCACCGACAAAGATCGAATGTCGGGCCCGTCATGCGAAAAGGGCCTGGGGAAAGCCCTGATGTCAACTTTTTTGCCCTCCTGACCTTGGCATTTGACCTACTTTTGCAAAAATCTTTAAATGCCTATAACATCCAACAATATTGTTGTTTTGCCTTCTGACCTTGACCTTTGACCTACTTTTGAAAAAATCTTTAAATGCCTATATTATTGGAACCAATAGGCCTAGGACTTCCATATTTGGTATGATCATGCCAACTTTTTTGCCCTCCTGACCTTGACCTTTGACCTACTTTTGCAAAAATCTTTAAATGCCTATAACATTTGAACCAATGGGCCAAAGGCTTCCATACTTGGTATGCAACTTTCTTGTGTTAAGACCTTTCCAACAATATTGTTTTTGCCATGTTACTTTGACCTTTGACCTACTTTTGCAAACTTCTTTAAATGCCTATAAAATTTGAACTGGTAGGCCAAGGGCTTCCATACTTGGTATGCAACTTTTTTGTCTTAAGACTTTTCCAACCATACCATTGTTTTTACCATGTGACCTTGACCTTTGACTTACGTTTGCAAAAGTCTTTAAATGCCTATAGCATTGCAACAAATAGGCATAGGGCTTCCATACCTGGTATGACCATGCCAACATGTTTGCCTTTCTGACCTTGACCTTTGACCTACTTTTGCAAAAGTTTTTAAATGCATATACTTCCATACTTGATTTGTATCTTTTCTGTCTGAAGACTTTTTCAAACACACCAATGTTTTTGACCATATGACCTTGATATTTCACCTATTTTTGCAAAAATCTGTAAGTGCCTATAACTTGGAACCAGTATACCTAGGACTTCCATACTTGGTATGACCATGCAAACATATTTGCCCTTCTGACATTGACCTTAACATTTGACCTACTTTTGCAAAAGTCTTTAAATGCATATAACATTGGAACCAATAGACCTAGGGCTTCCATACTTTGGATGTATATTTCCTGTCTTAAGACTTTCCAACCATACCAATGTTTTTTACCATGTGACCTTGACTTTGACCTTTGACCTTCTTTTGCAAAAATCTTTAAATGCCTATGCTATTGGATGCGATGGACATAGGACTTATATACTTGGTATGACCATGACAACATTTTTACCCTTCTGACCTTCACCTTTGACCTACTTTTGCAAAAATCTTTAACTGCCTATTACATTGGAACCTGAATAGACCTAGGGCTTCCATATTTGGTATGTATCTTTTTTGTTTAATAATCTTCTTAAATTTATGAAAACTGGTATTTGGTTGCCTTTGGTTGTGATATTGATGCAGTTCAGTTTAAATTGAAAATTGATTTTTTTTTGTATTCAATATGACACGTTTTAGACTTAACTTTTAAACAGGCGAGCATCAGGTGGCTTTGACACCATTTCTGGTTGTGTCAGCTATGAGCAGGTGACACAATGTTATGTTCCTCCGAACACTTGTTTTTATCTTGCGGTAATTTTATACTGGGTTCTAATATGTGTATTTTAGTTTCTACAGATAGTTAGGAGACAGTTTTATAAATATGAAAAAGGTAATGATTTTGAATATACAACAAAACCTGTCTGTCTATAACTCAGGGGTTTTGTCTAGGAGCTTTCTGCATTACTTTCATCCTGCATTAACCCTTTACTCCATGAAAATTCATGTAAGGAATAATGAATATTAATTTAGATTTTTATAATGACATAATGTTCATAATGGCCTCGGGAAGTTTTTGACCATAGTAGAAATTGTTTGGTCATATCTATATTTGATCATAAGCAAACTGTGCAGACCCTCATCAGACTGCTCCTACAGAAGCCATCTGATCTTGGTTCACTCTAGTTACAAAGGCGTATTTATGGAGAAAGGGTTAAGGAACTACTTGCTTTTAACTCATTACTTCATAAGCTATTTTTAGAGCCTACCTCTTTGAAAAAATCTACCAAAAAGGAGCATTTATACTGAAAAGGAAACTTTTATAATTGTGTAATTTTGAAACCATTGTGATAAATAGAGCATTTGCTCCTAAGGAGCAAATGCTCTATTTATCACAATGGTTTCAAAAGGTAACTTTTATAGAGGCGTCAATATGCAGGAATGGGTTAAAGAAATTTATTCATCATATGGTCACTGCATGCAGGTTTTACTGTATATAATAATTATATGAGTTGAAGGTTTGGTGTTGCTTTTAAACCTAGTAAGTGTTGATCTGATGAATAATTATCTCTTTACTCCATCATTATGCCTTTCTACGCCTTTGCAAACAGAGTACACTCATATTAGATGGCTATACTGTAAGAGCCGTCTGATCAGGGTCTGCTCTGTTTACTTATAATAAAGGGATATTCTACATTTTCTGCCATGCCAAAAATTCATGTGCTTATGTGCGATTTTAAGAATTAATTAAATTAATATTCATGATGTCAGTATTTTTTACCTGAATATTCATGGAGAAAAGGGTTGTACATTTACAGTCAACCAATGACAGAGGCGGATGAATTGGATGAGGATGAATGGAAAGCTGCTGGATTCGCAGGACTAGATGATAAAGAAGAATTTGATTTTCCTCCCCCTCCACTACCAGGTGAGACACAGAGTATTTTACTTAAGTATAATCTTATATAATTGTTATACATATGTATTTGACTTTTGGTAATACATTTTCACAATAGCAGCAGTATTAAAGTCCTTATTTGTAGTTTTAACCCTTTCCCACATATACACGCCTTTTCGTGCAAACAGATCAGACCCCGATCAGACCGTGAGACTGCTCCCATAGGAGTCGTCTGATCAGGGTCTACTCTGTTTCCTTTTACATGATATAGATAAGATTCTATAGTGTTTGTCAGTGCAAAAAAATCCTTGAAAATTTTATGCTTTTGAAAATTCAGCTAATAACTATTCATGATGTCATAACTTCTTACATGAATATTGAACAGGGAAAGGGTTACTAACTTAATATTGAACTACAGTAAAACCCCGCTAATGCGACCACCAAAAAGGGGCATAATTCTGGGTGGCAGAGGCAGGTGGTAGCTTAATGCAGGACGAAAGTTATGCATAGGAGCTTTCTGCACAACTTTCGTCCTGCATTAAGCAACCACCTGCTTTAGACGACATCAGTGGCTGTTTATTAAGTGGTCGCATTAGCGGGGTTTCACTGTACATGGTTGTAAATTATAGAAAAACATAAGAATTGTTTACTGATTTATCTGTATACTCTTTATTATTGCTTTCTATCAATTGTTTTTCTTTTTTCTTTTGCAGAGGATTTGTATGATGAAGGGTTTTCACCAACACCGGTACTGTATTCAATTTTTGTTATGTATTTGATATTAAGAAAACTAGATTGAACTCTTTACTCCACAAATAAATGACATCACAAATATTGATTTCATTATGTTTTATTTATAAACTTATTATTTAAGGAAATTTTGGTCCTGGCAGAAATTGTAGAATTATATCTTTATTATTTCATAAGCAAACAGCAAACCCTGATCAGACAGCTCCTACAAGAGCCATCTGATCTGGGTCTACTCTGTTTGCAAATGCATAGAAAGGCGTATTCAAGGAGTAAAGGGTTTAACTCCTTTGAATGTAGAGCATGCATGTACTGGCATTTGCAAACAGTGTAGACCCAGGTCAGAGGACTCCTAGAGTAACCCTTTAACCCATTCCCTCATACTGACGCCTTTTGACGCCTCTGCAAAAGTCACCTGGTAAAACCATTGTGATAAATAGAGCATTTGCTCCTATAGGAACAATTGCTCTATTTATCACAGTGGTTTTAAACTACAAAATTCGAAAACTTTTCCCTTTTCTCTAGTTAATGCTCCTTTTCAGTTGATTTATTCAAAGAGGTTAGATCTAAATATAGCTTATGAGGGAATGGGTTAATCAGGGTCTGCACTATTTGTCATTCCAAATCCTCTAGCAAGTTTAAGCCTTTCATGCTAACTTTATTATACCTTAGATTGCAAAGAGGTCTTGTGGTTGTATTCCTACTTAACCCTTTCCTCCATAAATACGCCTTTCTATGCCTCTGTAAAAGTCACTTAATGAAACCATTGTGATAAATAGAGCATTTGCTCCTCCAGGAGCAAATGCTCTATTTATCACAATGGTTTCAAACTACAGAATTCTAAAATTTATTTATCACAATGGTTTCAAACTACAAAATTATAAAATTTTACTTTTCTCTAGTAAATGCTCCTTTTGGGTAGATTCATTCAAAGAGGTTGGGTCTAAAAATAGCCTATGGAGGAATGGGTTAATTGTTGTCCATCCATTATTCCAGTGCGTTTATTTCTCCCTACATCCTTATGATGAATATTTTCCCTCGTATATTTGTTAAAAGAATAGGCCCAGATTCGACAGCTCATGTAGGAACTGTCTGATAAGGGTCTGCCCTGTTACCTGATAGAGATACCTTTTGACATCTTTGCCTGTAGAGTAGATCAACCCAGATACTCTATAACGTTTGAGATCAGCAGACAAATTTGGGATTACCTACGAAAAAACTTTGGATCCAGATGAGACACTTAGCTATTTGGCCAATCGACTTGAATTTTCACCATGGCAGAAACAGCAGAACCAGATCTATATGAATTCTACAAAAATCATCTGATCTGAGGGCCTACTTTGTTTGTGTCAAAGGCATCAAATATATAAAAAGAGTTGCCCAACAGCATGTTGATCATTAAGGATCAGAACCTTTTTGGCCCTGATAAAAACTGTAAAATCATATCTATATAATTTCATAAGCAAACCATGCAGACCCTGATCATATGGCTCCTACATGAGTGATCTGATCTGGTCTAGTCTGTTTGCAATTTCGTTAAAATGAGTAAAGGGTTAATATGATGATGAAAAATGTCAAATCCAATCCTATGATGAACATACCATGTTATAGGACAAGTACCCTTCTAATGCGACCACCTAAAAGAGGTATAATTCTGGGTGCTAGATGCAGGTGGTAGCTTAATGCAGAACAAAAGTAATGCAGAAAGCTCCTAGAGGAGCTTTCTGCATAACTTTCATCCTGCATTAAGCAACCACCTGCCTATAAAGACAGCCATGTTTATTCATTAAGTGGTTGCATTAGAGGGGTTCTACTGTATTTGGTAATTAACCTTTTACCTGATATCACACGCCAGCTGATGCCTTCGACACAAACAAAGTAGGCCCTGACCAGGTGATTTCTGTTTTTATTTTACAGTTATTGTAATTACCATAGGCAAATAGTATAGACCCAGATCAATCTGCTCTTTCAGGGGCAGTTTGATCAAGGTCCTTACTATTTGCAACTATGTCAGCCTAATTTAAAATTATCAATATAATACCAAATAGAAGTATGCAGCTTTACAAATCAATTGCAAGGTAAGATTGGTTGTCCGGGAGATAGGATGTTCTGGATATACCAGGGTGTAAAGGGAGGTAGAATGTCCAGGAGATTGGGTGTCCAAGAGATTGGATGTCTCAATACTTAGGATAATTAGGGTACAGGAAAGCCTCAATAATTTGAATTTTTTTATAAAGAAGATTTGAGATCTTTTGAACAGCAGTTAATGCTGAGTGAAAGTCGTGCAGGGGAGCTAATTTCTGCACAACTTTTACCCTGCATTAAGCTCCTAGCTGCCTTAAAAAGTGATAATGATACTTATTTGAGTGTTTGAATTAACAAGGTTTTACAGTTTTCTGTTTAATAGGCTGTTGATGATGAGGTTTTTTTTACTGTATTTCTATTTTGCAGGCTGTTGATGATGAGGATTTTTTTTACTGTATTTCTATTTTGCAGGCTGTTGATGATGAGGATTTTTTTTACTGTATTTCTATTTTGCAGGCTGCTGAGGATGATGAGTTGTATGAACCTCTCCCAGAGTAAGTTTCTCTTTTCATGAATTTTGTAACAATAACACTTCACTAATCCATACACTCATACAAGTATCATTATAGATATGTAAGTCTTCTGAGAAAGCTTTCTGCATGACTTACACACTGCATTAAGCAGTCACTGGCCTAAGAAGTCCTCAGTTCTTCTGTATCAAACGTTTGGATTAGAGAGGTTTTACTGTACTGTCTTTCTTCATTGTCAGTACTTTTATTCTGTATTAACCCTTTCCTCCATAAATACGCCTTTCCTATGTAAAAATCACCTATTGAAACCATTGTGATAAATAGAGCATTTGCTTCTATAGGAGTAAATGCCCTATTTATCACAATAGTTTCAAGCTACAAGATTCTAAAATGTTCCTTTTCTCTAGTTAATGCTCCTTTTAGGTAGATTTATTGAAAGTGGTTGGATCTTAAAATAGTCTATGAGGGAATAAGTTAGCTAATATGGTTTATTATAGTAAAATGTCATCAGTTACAAGAGTTAAAGAAGAATTTTTGACCAATTTCTCTACAATAACACAATGTCATAGAGTCAAATTATTTGGATCCAGAATGATGAGATGCCAAATTATTCAGTATCTCATCTAGATCTATACTGTTTTTATGTATTATGACAAATTCGCCATAATAATACGTAAAGAGTTAATATGTAGAATATACATGAATATTTGCTTCACATGTATATTGATATATACTGGTAGTCACTCACTATATGCTAATCTTCTTCAATTTTGATTACTATCCGCATATGACGTGATATACATTTAGTTGATAATGCTCTGCATATGTGATATACATTTAGTTGATAACTCTCCACATTATGTGATATACATTTAGTTATAATTTTGAGTCCTCCTTCAATAAATATGTGTGAAGCAAACTACCAAAACAATTTTTTCATTGCAGAATCTGATTTACTTTTCATTAGGATCTATTTGACATTCTAATGGCCTTTTCTGTGAAATGGAGAAAAAAAAGTCGATAGCAAACAGTGCAGACCCTGATCAGGGGTCTCCTACAGGAGCCCTTTGATCCGGGTCTACACTGCTTGCAAATGACTAACATATCTGTTTCCCACATGCTAAGGGTTAAACAGGATTTATTCAGTAGATTCATATATATTATAAACTTTAAATAAAGTAGCAGGCAAATATGTCTTTATTATCCCTTTCCCTATTGAATATTCATATGAGAAATAATAACATCATGGATATTTGATAATGCCATAATTTTCTACACAGGAGTTTTTGGTATTGGTCTAATTCTACAGTGTCTGCCATGGCCAAAATTTCGTTCATGTGCTGTTATCTAATCAATATTCATGATATCATTATATCTTACATGAATATTCATGGAGTAAGGGATTAGATAATTTGTTTAGCCCTTTTCTCCATAAATACACCTTTGCAAACAGAGTAGACCCTGATCAGATGGCTCCTACACTGTTTAGTGGAAGTAATCTTCTGTTTATCCCTTTCCCTCATATAAACATGTTTTCATGCATTTGCAAACAGAGTAGACCCAGATCAGACGGCTCCTAGAGGAGCCCTCTGATCAGGGTCTACTCTGTTTGCTTATAGAATTTGAAAGATCTATGTCTTCACTTTCTAAAATGGCTATAATGTACCACCTTCAACATTTCATTATAACTATTTTGTCCATGAATATTCAGTAGGTATTGAAATTTGAAATTAACATAGAACAGGGAAAGGGTTAAACATTTCTCACTCTTTTACAGTGATGAACCTGAATCAGCCCCACCACTGGCACCGAAACCCAAGTCGGAGTCATCTGAACCTCCACCAGTGCCCGAATTAAAAACCAGAAAGGCTAGTGAGACAGAAGCAGCCAAAGAAAGTAAAGAATCAGAAAAAGAGAGAAAGAAGAGGGAGAAGGAAGAAAAAGAAAAGAAAGACAGAGAAGAAAAGGTATTTTAATGTGTTACTTGTTTATTTTTGTGTATGTTAACATATTCACAGGTATGACTTGGTATGATATTGGATCAAAGATAGTAGAAGAAAACAAAATTCGGTCATTAGAACTCATTTGGCAAATTTGTTTTTCACCGTGCCAACAGTTTGGATCCAGATTAGGTGCTTAGTAAATTAGCGTCTCAAAGTTTATCATACAACATTCTTACAATGCTCTGTTGCAGTTAACCCTTTACTTCATAGGTTCATTTAACACTTTTGCAAACAGAGAATACCCAGACCAGACTTATCAGGGTCTGCTGTGATTGTTTATGAAATAATAGAGATCTGATTTTACTTTTTTCTGCCATGGCCAAACTTTCCTGTGTTCATTATGTCATTTTATCCAGTCACCAGGCTTCTCTAGTGACATAATAAAGGGGGTGCAAATAAACTTAGGTTTATTTGGTTACTTCCGGTAGTGGAAGGTTTATTAGGTTAGTAGATAAGCGTAATGATTCTATAACCATGGAACTATTTTAGTTTTCTGTAAACATTCATAAACATGTTGATGGAATAGATCTAACAGATCTATTTGGTCACCAGAAGAATTATTCAAATGAGAAAAAAATAAAAATAATTGGCTACAGCTGGATTCGAACCCGCGCCTGATCCTACAAAAACTAATTCTAATCTCTCTAGAGACGTCGCCTTTACCGATTACACCACTGAGGCCACATACAAAATGATGTTGATTTATCACTTTTATTAATTTAATCCACCGCTGGTAAAACCCGTTTTTGATAAAATCAAACCTGGAAGCAAAGATTGACAGATAAATAGTAAATGTTTTCTTTTCACTCTCATGATTATTTGATTGATAAACTCTTACAGGGGCGGTGATAGTCATAAACCTAAATATAGCCTGTTCAGTTCCATCGATTTCTGAGTGACGTTAGGTAGAATCTAAAAATAGAAACCGAGACTACGTAACTCGAATTTGACCAAAGAATATAGATCATGTCTGTTTGAAATAACTTATCGACCCTCGATTCAAATCATCTTATTTTTCAAATTCAACCACGTTTCCCTTCTAGTAATACAAGTATCGAAACTATATTCCTCTGCGGTAGCTCATTAGATCTATTTACGTCTAAATGGAAGTGAAAAGGGAGGGATCCGTTGATCGAAAAACTGCATTTTCAATGTAAATTATTTCAAGAGTGTTATGAGTCTATAAAAAAGACATTTAACTATATTGACTGGATAAATCGAATAATAGGTTAGTGTCGTAGATGGGACGCCTTTATCCGACTCGGAGAGAAAACAGTTGAGGCTCGGCAAGCCTCGCCTCAACGTTTTCTCCCCTCGTCGGATAAAGCGTCCCATCTACGGCACTAACCTATTATTCTCTATATAAAAAAATCATTGAATTAACCCTTCGCTTGCTATTCACATCAATATACCTACCTTAAATAGTGAATACCCAGATGAGACAGCTCCTGCAGGAGCTGTCTCATCAGGGTCTGCACTATTTACAAGTTGATTGTGCAACCAGTGCACTCCACAGCAGTGATTGCACAACGAAATACTTGTACACAGTGAAGATATATGTAATTATACAACAGGGCATGGGTAAAAAAGGAGAGATGTATTTTAAAATTCAGCAAGCGAAAGGTTAACAGTCATGATGTCCATCATAGGAACCATCTGATCGGGGTCTGCTCTTGCTGATGGAATTATATAGGTATGATATACAACCAGTAAGTTATTGCCCTTATCACAGACAATACCATAGTCCTACAGTCATGTGTAACTGGGCAGCATTGTCCTGTGGACACAACTTTCTAATTAATTGTTCCTGTTTCAGGCACTAAAGAAGAAAGAAAAGGAGAAGGAAAGAGAGCTCAAAGCCTTGTTAAGCTCCTACTCGGTAATTGTATGATGGAATTTACTAGCTAGTGAAAAAAACAAACAAATGAAACAAATCAAATGCATCCTGTAGAATTCTATATGGCAAGATTTTGATAAATGAGACTTCTGGGGCATCTGTGTCCTATACTCACAATTTTGGTGTGAATTATTTCTTCAACACACAAACAGATCATGACGAAAGTTAATAGTAATTATAAATATCATTGCATCGTAATTATAAATATCATTGCATCTTAGGCAGATGCAAATTTGTTATGAGTAAATAGATTCTGCTGGGATTATTACAGATCTTTTATGATTTTAACCACTTCCTAGTTTGAAAATAGAGGTAGTTTTAGCTTTTAACCTGCAGTTGGAACTATTTTAGTCCAGAAATATATATACATGTACAGTATAGTATTGTATACAGTACTGTCACTAGTGTATACACTATAGTTTTATATACAGTGTACTGAGTGTAGTAGTGTATACAGTATAGTATTGTATATAATATACCGGGTACATGTAGTATTATATATTTGGTATACATGTGAAGTAATTCTAAGGGAGGAAAAGTTACTGGCCTCTACCGGGATTCGAACCCCGGACTCCTGGATAATAGTCCGACACTCTAACCACGTCTCTAAAGGGTTAACCCAACAGCGAGGCTGTTGGAGATGCCTTATATAGGCCGATCACTACACTCCCCTAGCTCCCTTTTTTAACCTTTAGGAGCCATGCATATACTCATGCATGCCCCTAAGCCTTTACATGCATCCCCGCATACAACCCGAATTATCCTCGTCGCCAATGAAGTAATTCTAAGGGAGGAAAAGTTACTGGCCTCTACCGGGATTCGAACCCCGGACTCCTGGATAATAGTCCGACACTCTAACCACGTCGCTAAAGGGTTAACCCAACAGCGAGGCTGTTGGAGATGCCTTATATAGGCCGATCACTACACATGTAGTATGTTTGCAGCATATTATTGTATACAGTAGTGTTGTACACCGTATAGTAGGCTTATAGTATATTGTTGTATATAGTATAGTATTGTATACAGTATAGTATTGTTTACAGTAAAGAATGTTTGCAGTATATTATTGTATACAGAATAGCATTGAACATTGTAATGTATGTATACAGCATAGAATGTTTACAATAGATTATTGTATACAGTTTAGTATAGTATACTGTTTAGTAATGAGTATAATATTGTATACAGTATACTCCATATCTTTTGGCAACATTTTCAATTTTATGTTATTCACAGATCACTGCTGAAGAGCTTATGAAGTCAGAAGGCAAAGGAAAGATAAAGAAGACAGCCAAGGCCAGTAACAAGAAGTGTCTAGCGGTACAAGAAGGGGACAAAGTGGATATTATACGCATGCAGAACAAAGGGGCCAGAGGCAAATGGCTTGTACGATTAGATACAACAGAAAAAGGTAATGCTTCCAATGCCATAAATCTGTATTTATTCAATGAATAAAATTAATGTTTTAAGTCATACTTTTTTTAATTAAATTGCCAGTATTCTATCTTATGAGTACTAACCCTTTATCTAATGCCTTTGGTAACAGAGTAGACCCAGATTAGACACTCCTATAAGAGGCATCTGCTCAGAGTCTGCTTTGTTCACTTATGGGATAATGTAGATCTGATTCCTTAGTTTTGCCATAGCCAAACATTCCTTTATTCATTAGCTATTGTAAAAAATATTTTAATGAATATTAACACTTTCCTCCATAAATACGCCTTTCTACTCTAGTCACTTCTTGAAACCATTGTGATAATCACAATGGTTTCAAACTACAAATTTCTAACATTTTCCTTTTCTCTAGTTAATGCTCCTTTTCGGTAGATTTATTCAAAGAGGTTGGGTCTAAAAATAGCCTATGAGGGAATGGGTTAATAAAGTCATGAAATTGAGTAAAAATATTCATAAGGTAAAGGGTTAATTATGAGAGTTGAATGATATATAGATAAGTATATAAGTATGAGTACTAGGTTTTTAAGAAACTTATTCATGATTGAGATTGACACTAATTAACCCTTTACTCCATGAATATTCATATAAGAAAAAATGTCATCATGAATATTAACTGGATTGATTTTTATAATGGCAAATGAGCACAGAAAGTTTTGGCCATGGCAGAAACTAGAATCAGATGTACATGTATATTGTTTTCATAAGCAAACAGAGTGTACCCTGATCAGTTGGCTCCTACTTGAGCTTTCTGATATGGGTCTACTGTTTTTGCAAAGGTGTAAAAAAAAAAGGCATATACATACAGTGAACCCCCTCTAATGCGACCACTTATTTAACAAACATGGATGTCTTCATAAGCAGGTGGTTGCTTAATGCAGGACAAAAGTTATGCAGAAAGCTCCTATAGGAGCTTTCTGCATAACTTTCGTCCTGCATTAAGCTGCCACCTGCCTTTGCCATTGTGAATTATGCCCCTTTTTGGTGGTCGCATTAGAAGGGTTTTACTGTACAAAGAGTAAAGAGTTAACCCTTTCCTTCATATAAAAGCCTTTTATATGCCTTTGCAAACAGAGTAGTAGACCCCGTCTGTCTCCACTCCTGTAGAAGTCATGTGATCAGGGACTGCTCTTTGTGCTTATGAAAATATTATTTAATAGATCTGACTCCACAGTTTCTACCAAATACTAAACAATCCTGCGTACATACTATTCTTTTATAAAAAAAAAATCAGCAAATAAATATTCATAATACCAATTTCTTACATGAATGTTCAACAGGATAGGGTACATAAAGATAAAGGGCTAAAGAGTAAAATGGTTGAATTAATTCTCACCTGCATGTATGTTCAGTCTTTTGAATACGGGAAATGAATGATACTAGATGTGACTCTATGGTGTATTGTCCACTCCCATTTTGTTCCAAATGTATACAAACAGAGAGTTATTTAAACATCTAATATGTGTGAATGACAGATTTAATATGGTCTCACTGGTAAATTTTGTTTGAAAATTATACTTTTCTTGCAAAATGTTATTAACAATTCTTACTTACTAACATCTTCAAAAATACTCTTCTTGAGGTTTATGTACATGCTTCGGAGCAATAGATAAAGGTACATTTTCAAATACTCAAATCTTCATTTATCGACCAAATTCTGTATTGTGACACTCTTTAGAATCCTTTCAAAGAGACAATTCTGGCAAGTCAGGTCACAGCACATGGTTAACCCATTACCTCATAGGCTATTTTTAGATACAACCTCTTTGAATAAATCTACCAAAAAGGAGCATTAACTAGAGAAAAGGAAAAATTTAAAAGTTTGTAGTTTGAAACCATTGTGATAAATAGAGCATTTGCTCCTATAGGAGCAAATGCTCTATTTATCACAATGGTTTCACAAAGTGACTTCTACAGAGTCATCAAAAGTTGTCAATATGAGGAAATGGGTTAAGTGGAAAAATAAAAGAGCTATTTGAAAATGTTTTACTTTGCACATCTTATCTGTGCTTTATTGCGGGAAAAATATCCATATAGCAAGCGTCATCATGAATATTCAGTGATGATGGTTTATATATCCTTATGCCATATTTCAGCGAAACAAGGAGTACACACCATCTACAGTCCAGATGAACTGAGTAATGCTTTTTTTCTGAAATGTAGACCTATTTTGCCACCATTTCTAGTACCTTGAAATGACTAGTCATACCTCCACCCTTGATATACAACACCCTATACAATATACATTTTAATACACAACACCCTATACAATATACATTTTAATACACAACACCCTATACAATATACATTTTGATATACAACATCCTATGCAATATACATTTTGATATACAACACCCTATACGATATACATTTTGATATACATCACCCTATACCAGAGCTACAGATAAAGGCACATACCCAAATACTAAAACAGTCATTTCTTCACCAAACTCTATATTGTGACCACCCTTTAGAATCGTCTCAAAGAGACGATTCTAAAGAGTGGTCACAGTATAGGGTTTGGTGGAGAAATAAAGGAACTATTCTTGAAAATGTTTAAATTTGCGTATCTTATCTGGACCTCTGCTATACAATATACATTTACAGTAGACACACTGATATACTTTATAGTTTATAAAATTATATTATAAAAGAAGACAATAACTGACTTAATAACCCTTTGAATGTGGGAAATGAGTGTACAGGCGTTTGTAGACAGTGTATACACAGATCAGAGGGCTCCTAGAGATTCTCTGTGATCAGGGCCAGCATTGTTTGTCATTCATAATCCTCTCACAATTTATAATTTCTCATACTGAATGGAAACTGTTGTTAAACAATGGTGGACCATTTCACTTTGAAAATTCAGCATTTAAAGGGTTAATAAATGTAATTGAAATATCTTTATGTTTAAAGTAAATGTTATATAATACAGTTACGTCTCTCTAGTACGACCACTCAAAAAGGAATGTATAATTCAGGATTTTTGAAACACGTTATTGCTTAATGCAGGACAAAAGTTTCCTGCATTAAGCAACCATATGCCTCGGTTTCTAAAACGGGTGGCATTTAAGTTTACTGTTGTCCATCTGTCTCACTTTTTATACCTCCACATTTTAAGTAGGGGCCATTTAGTGTTTAGGCCATATAGTGAACTCCTCAGATGCATATAACCAGCCTGGGTTAAAACTTACATGATAGGCGATCTTGTTGTTCAGATGCACATAAGGGAGTGCTATGATAGCAACCCCCAACCATTTTACATTATATCAAATGTTTTTGTATATCAAAATCTTGTGTCTGAATTTTCTCCTACACTATTGATGGGATTTGTTTGAAACTTTCACAGATGTACAGCATTAATGTTAAGATATGATTAAAAGAAAAGAGTTTAACTTGCAATTTTATTTGCTAGAATTATGTCCCTTTGTTTTGTTGGCATTAGCTGTAAGATGCCATTCTTAATGCACCTCTAAAAGTTTTCATTACATATACAGTACAAACTTTTATGTACTGAATACCTTCTACACCATTTGATAATACAACATTGATTTAAAGGTGACATGAAGAAAGGAATTCAGCTGTACTTGGTTTATACAGAATTACAATCCTTTGTTTTTTATTTGATATACACATGTAGTCCAAATTTTTGTGTCAGACTACTCTGAAATTGTTGATAGGATTTGTTTGAAACTTTGACAGAAAAATAATATTGATATGAGGATGTTCATAAAGTAAGGGATATTAGTTAGCTGTGGTCATTTTTGACAGAATAATGCTTTCTTGTCACAAAACAGAGTTGACTTAGTGAAAATGGCTGGAATTCATTTCCTGAGGACATAGTTCTAGTCAATTCCGCAGTGTTTGTGGGTATATTAACTCTTTGCACGCTAAGTAATTTTTTGTCTGCAACAATTGTCGTCTGCTTCAATTCTTAAATTAAACTTTCTCTCATTTTATTGCAAAAATATGGTCAAGATGACAAACAGTTTGGATCCTGATGAGACGCCGCATTATGCGGCGTCTCATCTGGATCCAAACTGTTTGCATGGGTAATTACAGTTTAGCCGCTAGCGTGCAAAGAGTTAATGTATGTTTGCCTTTTGATACTGTTTGCATTTGTTACTTATTACATTTATGAATTGTCATGGAAAGTATAATGGTGGTGTCCAACCTTTTGTAGGAATAGGCAAATGTTTTAACCCTTTCCTCCATAAACACACCTTTCTACGCCTCTGTAAAAGTCACCTGTTGAAACCATCATAATAAATAGAGCATTTAGGAGCAAATGCTCTATTTATCACACCATGGTTTCAAACTACAAAATTCCAAAATTTTCCTTTTCTTTAGTTAACGCTCCTTTTGGGTAGATTTATTCAAAGAGGTTGGATCTAAAAATAGCCTATGAGGGAATGGGTTAATGTAATTTTGATCTATTACAGAGCTATAGATAAGATGTGAGCTAACATGTCCAATTCTTATTTCTCTGCCAAACCCTGTCTTGCTGCTACTCATTAGAATCACGTCATAGAGGTGCACACTTCTAGAGTTGCAGCTAGATAAGGTTTGGGGGAGAAATATCAAAATTATCTACTGAGTTTTCTTAACCCTTTCCCCCATATAGACCCCTTTTTCATGTCTTTGCAAACTGAGTAGACCCAGATCAGATGGCTCCTGTTGGAGCCATCTGATCAGGGTCTACTCTTTTTGCTTATGAAATTATAAAAGATCTGACTACAGTTTCTGCCAATACCAAAATATCGAGTGTGTATATTTGCCATTATAAAAAAATAGCTCATAAATATTCATGATGTCTTTATTTCTTACATGGATATTGAACAGGGAAATGGTTAGATACTCCTTATCTACAGCGCTGTGTAAAATGTTTTGTGAAATCTACTAACAATATCTTAAAGTGTGTCTTTACACAAGCTGACTTTCACCAGTCAGCTTCATTGAATACTAACACTTATTTTTTCATTCAATCAAAGTTAATTAAGACATTTTAACCCTTTGCTACATGAAATAATGACATTACAAATATTATTAATTAGATGATTTTTTAGTTTGGCTGTGCAGAAACTCCATACAATCAGATATACGTTATTTCATAAGAAAAACAGAGCAGGCCCTGATCAGACAGTTCCTAGAAGAACCATCTTTTCTCGCTTCTTAGCCGTGCTAGATAAGCTGAGTTACTAAAAATAGCCGTACTAGAAATCCTTATCTGGAACACCCCGTGACTAGTGTATTCATACGCGCGATTGGGTAAAATCAATACAAGGGAAGGAATTCTTACAGAATTATACCAGCATTTCTATAGGCAACAACCTTATGAATTGAAATTAATATAAGTAATTAGCACGAATATGAAATTCTATTTATCATATAAACACTTTAAAAGCCTATTTAGTTAACCGAAGACGTTGTTTGTAGTCACTCAGTCATTTATATTTACACCAAAACGTAACGTTTGTGGTTGTCATAACAAATGACGTCATTTAAAGTTATGCTGCGGTCTGTTGCTATTAGATATGGAAGTCGTATTGCGCAATGTAAAGTAGTACTTCACAAAATTCGTTAATTTAATTGGTTTTAGGGCGTATTTCAGCGAGAAAAATAATCAAGCATGGGTTTTGTTAAAGCCGGGGTGTTCTATACCCTCGGTTGGTCTGTTCCTGTCGGAAACTCGCTAAAGCTCGTTTTCGACTGGAACAGACCAACCTCGGGTATAGAAACCCCCGTCTTTAACAAACCCCATGCTTGATTCTATTAATCTGGGTCTACTCTGTTTGCAAAGGCATTAAAAAGGCTTATCTACGTGTTATGGAGTAAAAGGTTAAATTGTGTACTCTACATTGTGTTTAACATAACATAATGTTATTTCCATTTCATGCACACTTCACTACACTTTTACTCTTTACTTTGATAAGTGTGTGGGGGTATTGACTGGGTCACATTAATGTAGCCTTTCTGACTTGGTTTTATGCTTCAGAGTTTATAGTCTTCATTTGTGTATTGGAACCATTCTTTGAACAAGGATCCTCCTTTAAGTTTTTGAAGTATTTCACCATGGTGTGCCCATTTGTCATTTAAAAAGACTTAAACAATTCTCTTTATGATGCTAAATTGGCCTTGTACAGCAAGGCCTTTGTATGATAAGGCCTTTGTACAGTAATGCCCGAATTTAGTACAGTAAAGACCTTGTACAGTAAGGCCTTTGTACAGTAAGACCCTGAACAGTAAGGCCTTTGTGCAGCAAGGCACTTGTAGTACAGTAAGTCTTAGGACCTTGTACAGTAAGGCCTTTGTACAGTAAAACCCTGTACAGTAAGGCCCTGTAGTACAGTACGGCCGTTGTAGTGTGTACAGTAAGGTCCTTCTAGTACAGTAAGGACCTGTAGTACAGTAAGGCCGTTGTAGTGTGTACAGTAAGGTCCTTCTAGTACAGTAAGGCCCTTCTAGTACAGTAAAGACCCTTGTACAGTAAGAGGTTAACTCTTACATTTTATGTGTTTCTATCTTCAGAAGATTTGTAAGAAAACCTTACATAATCTAAAATCTTTCAAGTTTTTAGTTTTAAACCACATTATATGAAAACTATAAAGAAATGCAAATCAAATGTTGTTCATTTGTTTGTTTTTGGAGGACATTTGTCAATTAAGAATGGTTTCATACACATTTTGCTTATAGGAGTGTGAGATTTGAGAAACATATTTTTCTGCAAGTGTTTCATTTTGATGCTCCCGTCTAACAGGGGGCTATAGATTTACCTCTAGATCTGTCCATCATTGTTGTGTGTGTGTGAATTACTAGAGAGTTTACCTAGAGTTATAAAACTTTGCAGGTTTGTTGATCATTAATAACACTTTCACTCATATAAATGCCTTTTCATGCCTTTGCAACAAGGTTGACCCAGATCAGGGTCCATGCTTATAAAGCTTTTTAGTTGAGTCTGAGTTCATTCTCAACCTCTTGATTAGTCAGATTTGAGTTCTCAAGCTTTTAATTGGTCAGATTTGAGCCAAAGGCTCAAATCTGACCAATCAAAAACTTGAGAACAGACTCAGACTCAACTTAAAGTTTAATAAGCATGGACCCTGATGGCTTGTAAAGGAGCCGTCGTATAAGGCTTCACTCTGTTTGTATGAAATAATAGAATTCTGATTCTACAGTTTCTGAAATGGCCATAAATTCAGTTGTCCATTGGCCATTATAAAATTCAGTTGTTCATCGGCCATTATAAAATTCAGTTGTTCATTGGCCATTATAAAATTCAGTTAATATTCATGAAGTCATGAATTCTTGTAAGTATATTCTATATAAAACCTTCCTTGTTGAAAGTTCATTTAAAAATAATGACAGCATGAATATTATTAGCTGAATTTTATACTGGCACATGTCTGTGAAATTTTGGTATTGATAGAAACTGTAGAGCCAGATCTATTGTAAGCAATTAGCAATCAGGGCATCACTAAGTTAGCTTTGTTTATCATTTTCATTCCTGTCTGATCTGGGTCTACTCTGTATGCAAAAGTGTGAAAAGGTAATTGTATGAGGGAAAGGGTTAAAAGAACATGTGCTTCTGGGCAATGTTTATAATATGTACTCAGTAAATCTAGATACAACCCTTAAGCTTGTCAGACTAAGCCTAGACCATCTTATATATATACTCATAGCCAAATGTAAAATAGGTCTCTTTAAATCTAGTTACATTTTAGTTTTCCGGTTCACTTAAGTTCAAAATTTGTTCATACAGGAGTGTTCTGTTTTACTTTCACTTTGCTTTAAGCAGTCACCTGCCCTAAATACCAACTGATTTACACAATTTAGTGGTTGTTATAGAGACTCGGGTTTTACTGTATTATTTCAGAATAACAAAATGTCAGACCAAACAACTTGCAAAGTTTAACCCTTTCCTTCAAACAAATGTTTTATCAAGCCTTTGTAAACAGAGTAGACCCAGATCAGATGGCTTCTGTAGTAACCATGCAGGGTCTGCTCTGCTGTGTTTGCTAAGGAAATCGTAATAGATCTGACTCTATAGTTTTGATCAATAGCAAAAGTCCATATGTACATGTATATGCCATAATGGAAATCAGCTAATCAATATTCATGAAGTCATGAATATTCTACAGAGTAAGGGTTTGCTAAGTGGCATGATACATTCATTGCTTTTAAGTTTTGTCTTTGTTGCCTTAAAATGGCTTCTGTTTTTTTTAAATTGAAAACTTCCTTGTTTACAAGTAGTTTTGTGTTACATTGCTTTAGCATGGTGACAATTAGGGATCCTTTATGTGTCTGTCCGTCCGTCCATCTGTCCGTCCATCCATCCGTCCGTCCGTCTGTCTGTCTGTCTGTCTGTCTGTCTGTCTGTCTGTCTGTCTGTCTGTCTGTCTGTCTGTCTATGTCTGTCTGTGTCTGTCTGTCTGTATGTCCATCTGTCTTTTATAATGTCCATATGTCTGGCCTATCTGTCTATATGACAATATGTCTATCTGTCTGTCCATCTGTCTGTTTGGCCATCTGTCTGTCTGTCTATGTTTGTTTCCTTTCTGTGGTGCTTTTTGCATGATTTTTGTCAAATTCTGCATGCAGGTGACACAATCATGTGTTTCTTAAAACTCTTTTTCTTATTTAGATATAGATTATGGGTTAAGATTATTTTTACCATTTCAGATATATTGACAACATTATAGCGACAAAGATTAGTTACTATGCTAATTATGAACCCTGCAGATTACTCTAAGTATTCAGGCAGACAAACTTAGACAAATAGTGCAGACACAGATCATTCTGTAGGAGCAGTTTGAGCACTGGATCTTCACTATTTGTCACTCTATCAAGAAATAGAAAACAATTCATTTTGCAGGTGCTTGTTAATCTTTTGCTCCAAGAATTTTCATGTAAGAAATAATGATATCAGTAATATGATTCATAATGGCACTATAAGCATTAGGGACTTTATAGAATTACAGAAACTTAAGAATCAGGTCTACAGTAAAACCTCTCTATAATGGCCACTAAATTACATCAAGTATTTTGTGTTAAAGGCAGGTGGCTGCTAAAAGCAAGGTGAAAGTAAAACAGAACGCTCCTATAGGAGCGTTCTGTTTTACTTTCAACTTGCTTTAAGCAGCCACCTGCCCTAAATACCAATTAATTAACAAAATTTAGTGGCTGTTATAGAGAGGTTTTACTGTATATTATTCCATAAACTAACAGAGTAGACCCTGATCAAATGTCATCTGATTTTGATCTACTCAGTTTCCAGAGGCTTTAAAGGGAGTAAAGAGTTTAAAGTGAAAGCATGAGGAATTATAGTTTTGTGCTTAATCCTTTCCCTCTTATGAATGCTGTTTCACACCTTTGCAAACAGAACCAAGATGAGGCAGCTTCTGTAGGAGCTGTCTGATTAGAGTCTGCAATGTTTGCTTATGAAATTGGTATAACTTTGCCCCTACAGTTTATACCAATACTGAACACTTCTTTGTACACATGCCGTGGTAAAATTCAGCTAATAAATATTCATGATGTCATTATTTCTTACATGAATATTTAACAGGTAAAGGGTTAACTAATGATATGCATTCCTTTCAAAGGTTTGGTAGTACAGTAAGTATAAATCCCCTAAATTAACCTTAATTTTAGTAAAGAAATAGATTTTAGGCAGGTGGTATTAAACTGCCACCAGTGTCTTACACACCAGCATTGATACTAATTTTAACCCTTTCCTCCATAGGCTATTTTTAGACCCAACCTCATTGAATAAATCTACCTAAAGGGAGCATTTCCTAAAGAAAAGGAAATTTTTTAGATTTTTGTAGTTTGAAACCATTGTGGTAAATAGAGCATTTGCTCCTATAGGAGCAAATGCTCTATTTATCACAATGGTTTCAATAGGCAATTTTTACAGAGGCGTAGAAAGGGGTATTTATGGAGGAAAGGGTTAAATGTCAGGTTTGAGGGGTTTTGCTGTATATTACCTCTGGCTGTACTAGACAGTGCATTGCAGTACAGTTGAAAAACATGTACACCACCATTACCCATCAATATACATTAATATAGAAAGAAAGGGTTAAAAGATATCAAAATTGTTCCAAATCTACTTATTTAGCTTTACAAGTGTATGGAGAGGTGAGACAGGTGACCTAATGTTTAGGGTATGTAACCTTGGTATTGTTTTTGTAGGCAGTGAAATTGTTGTCATTATGCAAATATTCCTCTATTCATGCTAAGTGTGTCCTGATTGACATTTGCAAACAGCTTTAATCCAGATGAGATGCCAAGTAACTTGGCATCTCATCGATATCCAAACTGTTTGACACTTGGTCAATAATTTCTCAAACGTTTGTTTAAATCAGAACTCAGAGAAAAGTTCTGCAAATCTGAGATAGGGCAGAGATTTTGTTTACAGCATGAGAAGGGTTAGCCATTGTAATTTTATGTCCTTTAACCCATTCCCACTTAGGCTATTTTTAGACCCAACCTCTTTGATTAAATCTACCAAAACGGAGCATTAACTAGAGAAATGGATTTTTTTAGAATTGTGTAGTTTTGAAACCATTGTGATAAATAGAGCATTTGCTCCTGTGGAGCAAATGCTCTATTTATCACAATGGTTTCATAAAGTGACTTTTACAGAAGCGTCAAAAGGCGTCAATATGCGGGAATGGGTTAATATCTTATGAGATAGTGACATACCAGAAATTTACAAAATAACAATGAAAGCTGTCTATGACAAATTTTCACAGATCTATATGAATAAACTTGTTGTAAGACTTCATTTCACAGAGTTCTTGAAATAGTGTCGAATCTCACTTCCTTGTTTAGATGTTGTTAACATTTATACACATATAGTAGAACCCCTCTAATGTGACCATTTAATGAATAGACATATGTGTCTTTATAAGCAGGTGGTTGCTTAATGCAGGACAAAGTAATGCAAAAAGCTCTGAGGAGCTTTCTGCATTACTTTTGTCCTGCATTAAACAACCACCTGCATCTAGCACCCAGAATTATACCTCTTTTAGGTGGTCACATTAATTAGCGAGGTTTTACTGTATATAATACACATTACATGTATACCGGTATTTGCACGATAAGTAAACATTGTCTGCAATTTGTTTTGTCTGCTACAAATCTGATTATTTTAATTACTTTTCTCTTAAAATATGTAGTAAGTGTGTCAAACTGAGTTTGGATCCTGATGAGACATTGGGTTGCTGTGCATCTCATCTTGATCCAAAATGTTTGCACATGTAAGCACAAGTTTACTACTTAACCCATTACCTCATAGACTATTTTTAGACCCAACCTCTTTGAATAAAAGGAGCATTTACTAAAGAAAAGGACAACTTTAGAATTGTGTAATTTTGAAACCATTGTGATAAAAAGAGCATTGCTCTGTGGAGCAAAAGCTGTATTTATCACAGTAGTTTCAAAAAGTTACTTATTTTATTATTCAAAGTTATCAAAATGGTGTCAAATACTTAGGATAATTAGGGTAATGTGGATCTAGATCAGCCTTTATGTCATACACATTGTATCTAATCAAGGTCTGCAATGTTTTTGTATCATCGAAAGTACTGAACCTACTAAACTTCTGATGAGAGACAGAAAGCAAAGACTTAAAGATCAGATGCTGGTCTTGGTCTGCACAATTTGCACAATCACTGAAGAAACCTTTTCATGTGGCATTGGTTCATATGACCCATGTATCCAGGGCATTGGTAAAAATGTTGGAGCTACACTATAAACTAAGTGGTGTATTTACAAAATAAGCGTCTTTGTCAAATTGTAAAAATCTTCTTTTTTTGAAAAGACTATGAGCGTATCAGATAACACTTGATTACTCTGTATACTACAGTTATACCTGTCTACAATGACCTTCAAAAAATAACTTCAAAAGAGGTGGTAGCTTAACGCATTACCTCATAGGCTATTTTTAGATCCAACCTCTTTGAATACATCTACTGAAAACGAGCATTAACTAGAGAAAAGTTTTATTGGCATGGTCACAAATCAAAGGAAATGAACGATTTCAAAACGTTAGCTCGCAAATCTTATGGAACAATAAAAACATACTTGTCCAAAACAAAACACTATTTCGGAAACAATGGTTTAATAAAGGCATAAAAAATATAAGTGACATATATGACTATAGGTCGAATACTTTCTACACATTCCAGACGTTAACAGAATTATATGGTATATCCACAAAAGACACTTTCTTTTACAACCAACTAAAGTCAAGTATTCCTAAAGAATGGAAAAACAAACTTACAAACGAAACTATTAATGATGCAACACAACGGCGCAAAACTATTTTGTCTAGAATATTAGAAGTTAAACAAGCAAATAAATTTTTATATAACCACCAATTACAACATCAACATTTTGAAAACTTCAAAATACAGGAAAAATGGGAATCTGAGCTAAACAATACTGGAATCAATTGGGAAAAGGTGTATACAAATATATTTGCATCAACAATTGATAACTGTATTAGAAACTTCCAATATAAATATATAATGCGCATAATTCCAACGAACAAACTATTAATGAAATATAGAATTAAAAATAGCAATATATGTGACCTATGCAACATGCAAATTGAAACCATACACCACCTTTTTTGGGAGTGCACACATGTACAACATTTCTGGAACAATGTGTCAAACTACCTAATAAAACTTAACTTTAATATAGACCTTAACTCCGAAGTGGTATCGATAGGACTAATAGAAAATGCAACAAATACGACAATCAAAGCAAAAAACTACATAATCCTACTTGCCAAATATTATATATTCAAAAAAAAATGTTTGAAACAGATTCCAATCTTCAGTCAATTTGAAAGCCATCTTTTAGAAAAAATAAGCATTGAAAAACAAATAGCACAAAACAAGGATAAACTAGATACTCATGAAATTAAATGGAAACCTTTTACTCAAAGGATTTTACAAACAACAGGTAGATAACTTCAAACACGACTAATTAAATCTTGCCCTTAAATTCAGTACCGTGTACCGCTGACAAACCTTTCTTTACGTCCACTCATACATTCACACTGCCCTTGTACAGTACTTCTTCTTCTTCTTCTATTTCTCTCATAAAGCATAGTTTTTCATCTTATATTGATGTAATAATTATAGTATGTAATATATGTTGAACAAAATATAGATGAAATAAAATATGTATTACAAAAAAAAACTAGAGAAAAGGAAACTTTTAGAATTTTGTAGTTTGAAACCATTGTGATAAATAGAGCATTTGCTCCTATATGAACAAATGCTCTATTTATCACAATGGTTTCAACAGGTAACCTTTGCAGAGGCGTCAGATGGCGTCAATATGGGTTAATGCAAGACAAATGTTTTGCAGAATTTTTAGCTCCTCTTGGAAGCTAATCTGCATTGCTTTTATCCTGCATTAATTATATAAGCAACTACCTGCTCTTACAGACCCCATGATGCTTATTCATTATGTGGTTTGTTATAGGCAGGTTTTACTGCATCTGTATCCTCCCTATAACGGCCACTGTTACATCAAGTATTTTGTGTTAAAGGCAGGACTGGGTGCTTAAAGCAAGGTGAAAGTAAAACAGAACGCTCCTATAGAAGCATTCTATTTTACTTTCACCTTGCTTTAAGCAGTCACCTGCCCTAAATACCAACTAATTAACACAATTTAGTGGCCATTATAGAGAGGTTTTACTGTATATGACAAGTTTATCCAATAGATTGTTGTTACAACAGTTTTGTGCTAAGCCTACAAATATATTTTGCTTCAGTAAATGTGTATTTTTATTTACAGTGGGTTGCTTCTCTCTTCTTTTTCAGTTGGTTATGTAGACGCTGACAATATTGAGGTAGACACCGATCAGATCCGTAGTGTAAGCTGCGTTTACAATATTATATTGACACCTATCTGCTACCAACAAATTTCCTTCATACAACTATTTAAACCCATGCTTGCTGAAATGATTTATTCTGAAAATGTTGCCAAGCATCCCACATTAAACCTGTTTTTTAAAAAGAGTAATGCTTGATGAAAACTGTTTAGGGTCAGAATGTATATCAAGCTACTTTCTATCTGGTCTTGAAACTTTCAATTTTTCTCTCTTGCTGGTTTGCTTTGTTGGTTTATACAAGCCAAATAAATTATCTTTGGGAGACACAGGAAATATTGTTGAGTCAAATATTATTTACAGTTACTACAATTTTGAAAATGTTTGAAACTTTAAAAAATCACCAGTTGACACACTGAGGTTCAAAAAACAAATAAATATAGTTTTGCAGAAATTGTTCTGTGTTTGGGTTTTTATCAAGGTATAACCCTTTCCTCAATAGATACGCCTTTCAAAGCCTCTGTAAAAATCACCTGTTGAAACCAATGTGATAAATAGAGCATTTGCTCCTATAGGAGCAAATGCTCTATTTATCACAATGGTTTCAAACTACAAAATTCCTAAATTTTCCATTTCTCTAGTCAATGCTCCTTTTCGGTAGATTTATTCAAAGTGGTTGGATCTAAAAATAGCCTATGAGGTAATGGGTTAACCTTTTAAATACTGATAAAATGATTTTGATTGACAAACCGTACAGATCCTGATCAGAGAATTTTTCTTGTAGCCCTCTGATCTGGATCATGCCAGTTAAGTCAGTGCCTGTATTTAACCTTCGATCTGCTGAGCAAAATTAGTTTTACATAATTTTTCACCCACTACATTTTTAAAATTCAAATTATAATCAGTGTGTATACCAAAATGCAATTAGTGTCTCAAACAGTAGGGATCCTGATTAGACTCCGAGTTACTTGACGTCTCATCTGTATCCAACTGTTTGCTTAGATAATCACTTATCTGCCGGCAACAGGCTAAAGGTTAACGAGTTCAACATTTCAAAGAATAGACATTAGTAATTTATTTCAAAGCCAAATGTATCAAAGCCATTTAAGAGTACATGTACATGTGTATAGAATGAGGGAATTGTATTTATTGCAACAGTTATTTTGGTTGTCTGTACCCTAATTATGAGTACTGTCGGTATTTGGATAGACAAATGTCGACAGATTCCGAGATAGTGCTTACCCACATCAAATGGCTTCTTCAGGAGTCATTTGAGCAGAGTCTACACTATTTGCTATTATGTCAGTCAAATTTACCAAAACATTATCAAAATGTATTACATTGTACAACATTATCAGAATGGTGCCAAATTGAAATATTCAGCTTTACAAATCATTGGAGAGCAGAGATCAAATGTCCAAATACTTAAGATTATATTGAGGGTTACATTAACCCATTCCCTCATAGAACCTTTAGACCCAACCTTAAAAAGGAACATTTACTATTGAAAAGTAAATTTTGAAAGCATTGTGATAAATAGAGCATTTGCTCCTTTGGAGCAAATACTTATCACAATGTTTTCAAAAAGTGACAGAAGCGTCAAAAGGCGTGAATACGCTGGAATGGGTTAAGTGGATACCACAGTACACTGGCTGTGAGCTTTAGGCAATGTTATGGGTTGGCTTGGAGTTTGTCGTGTAAAAAGAGACAACTTTATAAACCCAATACCCGATACTAGAGATGCCTTTAAGCCTTTGCAAACAGAGTAGACCCAGATCTGCTAGTGCTTCAGGAGCGATCTGATCAGGGTCTACTCTGTTTGCTTATTAAATTATATACCACTAGATCTACTATTCTACAGCTTCTGCCATAGGCAAAAATCCTGTGTCATATGACATGAAAATTCAGCTAATTAATATTCATGATATTATTATGTTTTACATGAATATTTATGAAGTAAGGAGTTAATCCTTGACTTGATAAAGACACAAACTTTTCATTTGCAAACACAATAGACCCAGAGTAGACTCATGTAGGAGATGTCTGTCCATGGTCTACTCTGTTTGCTTATGATTGAAAATTATAAATCTGATTTTCCAGTTTTTGCTATATTCAGTAAACCCTCTCTAAAACTCATACTAAATTGTGTTAATTATTGGTATTTAGGGCAGGTGGCCGCTTAAAGCAAGGTGAAAGTAAAACAGAACGCTCCTGTGGCACTTTGCCACCTGCCTTTAACATAAAATACTTGATGTAATTTAGTGACCGTTATAGAGAGGTTTTACTGTATGTCTAAAACTTTCCTTAATTGTTCAAAATTTTAATGCCATTATAAAAATCAAACTAATTAATATTCATGAAGTCATAATATCTAATCTAATATTGGCCAGAGTAAAGGGTTAAAGTAGAAATAGTACATAGAAACATTTTTTTTCTTTTATGTTACAGTGAAGGAAGTAACTATGTCATTATAGATTAGAGTATATCACTTAAATAAGTAAAGTTTATGGAAGAATTACAATTAATAAATTGTTTCAATTGAATTAGGACTTAATTTTGCAGATTTACAGTGTGCAAAATTATAAAAGAGCAATTTCTTGTACAAATTACAGCAGTTCATGTAGCACTAGTGTACATTTTGAATTTTCAAAGAATGGTTCATCATTGTTTAATTATAGAATCCAATCAGTATGACAGTAAACCTTTTGAGAGGATTTTGAATGGCAAACAGTGCAGACCCTGATCAGAGGGCTTCTAGAAGAGCCTGCCTCCGATCTTGGTTTAAACTGTTTACAAATGTCAGTACCCATGATTCTTGTATTCAAAGAGTTAATAATAAAGGGCAAAGTAATGAAAGAATATAAAGTGAGAGATTCATTAATTTGAAATACAGTAAAACCTCTCTATAATGGCCACTAAATTACCTGTTAAAGGCAGGTGGCTGCTTAACGCAAGGTGAACGTAAAACAGAACGCTCCTATAGGAGCGTTCTGTTTTACTTTCAGCTTGCTTTAAGCAGCCACCTGCCCTAAATGCCAACTAATTAATACAATTTAGTGGCCATTATAGGGCGGCTATACTGTAATAAATTATTGGTTAACGATTACTTCATAGGCATGCATTTTAATACATTTGCAAACAATGTAGACCCAGATCAGACATCTCCTGTTGGAACTGTCTGATCAGAACCTACCCTGTTTGCTTACAGAATAATATACATCTGACTTCACATTGTCTTTTGTTCACAGACTGTTATGAAAATAAGCTAATGAATATTCATGATAACATATTTACATGAATATTCTTCAGGTGAAGTTTAGTAAGTTGTATAAATAATGTCAGAATTATACTGCAAATTTAAGCAATTTAACCCTTTCCCTCATATAAACGTGTTTTCACGCATTTGCAAACAGAGTTGACCCAGATCAGACGGCTCCTAGAGGAGCTGTCTGATCAGGGTCTGCTCTGTTTGCTAACAGAATTTGATATATCTGTTTCTTTGCTTTCTAAACTGTCTACAGTGGTCCACTTTCCATATTTCTTTATAGCTATTTTGTTAATGAATATTCAGTAGGTATTGAAATTTGGCCTAAATACAGGGCAGGGAAAGGGTTAAACTCATATCATACACGTTAGAAAGAAAATGATTCTAGAATTTAAGCCATGGTTTATTTAACCCTTTACTACATAGGTGTGCCTTTTAACCCCTTTGAAAATAGAGTAGACCCTGATCAAAAGGCTCCTGCTAGAGTCGTCTAATCAGGGTCTAACCCATTTTGCTTATTAAATCATATATATTTGATTCTACAGTTTCTGCCATGATAAAAATTCCTGTGTTTATATGCCATAGTAAAAATATATTAAAAACACTAATTAATGTTCAAGATGTCAGTATGCCTTACATGAATGATTTATACAGTAAAGAATTAAGATTGCAATGTTGCTTAGCACATCATAGTCTCAATGAACATATTTTCTTTGTCCATCCAAACTAAAGGCAGCAGTAATTTTGTGACTCATTAATTCTTTGAATATGGGATACACATGCACTGTCATTTGTAATTAGTGTAGACCCAGATCAGATGTTCCTAGATGAGCCCTCTGATCATGATCTGCACTGTTTGTCATTCAAAATCCTTTTGCAGGTTTAACCCTTTCCTCCATAAATATGCCTTTCTACGCCTCTGTAAAAGTCACCTTTTGAAACCATTGTGATAAATAGAGCATTTGCTCCTATAGGAGCAAATGCTCTATTTATCACAATGGTTTCAAATTACAACATTCTAAAAAAAATCCTTTTCTCTAGTAAATCCTCCATTTTGGTAGATTCATTCACAGAGGCTGGGTCTAAAAATAGCCTATGGAGGAAAGGGTTAAGCCTTTCATACTGACTTAGACTCTGTAGATAAACACTGAAGGGCTGCTCCACAGTCTGACAATTTAACATAAAAAATGTTAACAAAAAAATCTGGTTAAAATAATTTGGAATTGTTACTGGTAATAGAGACATTGGGTATTGAGAATAGGCTTGAAGATAATGACAGTATTTTAACCATTACATAATGTATATGTAATAGCGACATTGGGTATAGGAAATAGGCTTGAAAATAGGAACAGTGTGATAACCATTACAAATGTATAATGTAACAGAGACATTGGAAATTGAAATATGTTTGAAGATAGGACAGCTAGTATACCATTACAAAGGTATATATGTCAGAGAGACATTGGAAATTTAAAATGGGCTTCTAAGATAGAGCAGTAATACCATTACAAATGTCTATGTCATAGAGGTATTGGAAATAGGCTAGAAGATAGGACAGTATACTATTACAAATATATATGTCATAGAGACATTGGAAATAGGCTTGAAGATCGATAGGACAGTATACCATTACAAATGTATAATGTCATAGAGACATTGGGAATTGGGAATAGGCTTGAAGATAGGACAGTATACCATTACAAATGTATGTATGCCATAGAGACATTGGGTATTGGGAATAGGCTTGAAGATAGGACAGTATACCATTAGAAATGTATATGTCATAGAGACATTGGGTATATTGGGACTAGGCTTGAAGATAGGGCAGTATACCATTAGAAATGTATATGCATGCATTATTATCAAGGAAGGGGTTTTATATAAACAGGATATTTGTAGATGATACTAAGAACTGTAGTCTCAGTTAACATGTATAATATCTAAAACAAAATCAAGTATAATCAAGTACATTGGATACATATTGGATAAAATACTGTAACCAATTGCCCTATACATGCATTTCACTCTGCAAGCTTGTATTAAATGTGGTTCATTTGCATTGAGTTAATAACTCCCGAATTACTTTAACTATTCAGACAGAAAAATGATGTAGACCCAGCTCAAACTGATCCTTCAGTAACACTTTTATCAGGGTCTACGCTGTTTGCTACTTTTTTGCAAGACTTTTGTGTAAATTACAGTTTTCAAAATTTGCCAAATTGAATTATTCAGCTTTTAAAAAGCAGATGGAGAGGGAAAATTTTATGGTCAAATTTTTAGAGAACATAACAGGTAGGTGGTTTGTAAATAAATGCCCAATCAGACTTTTGATGGGTACATTAATTTACCATAATATGACTTAATGTTGTCCTTAAAAAAAGAAGCACAGGGAAATAATATTAGTTATTCGCAGATGAAAATTAAATGTCTAGCTGAAAATAAGTTTCTGTATGTACACGTATATGAGTTTCATTAAAACACAACATTAAAAGGTTGTTTTGCCTTACTAACTTGTATACAATGGAATTACCAACAAAATGAACACATCAAGGATATAAGTTTCTGTATGGCTCTGGCAGTCCTTGTACAAACATTTGGTTATGAAGGGGTAGGTTTTCCCCTCCTTTGGATTTTGTTATCAATAGTGTTCTGTTAACCCTTCGCTTGCTATTCGCGTCAATATACCTACATGTAAATAGTGAAGACCCAGATGAGACAGCTCTTACAGGAGCTGTCTCATCAGGGTCTGCACTATTTACAAGTTGATTGTGCAACCAGTGCACTCCACAGCAGTCATTGCACAGCGAAATACAGTAGAACCCCTCTAATGCGACCGCTTTATGAATAAACATGGGTGTCTTTATAAGCAGGTGGTTGCTTAATGCAGGACAAAAGTAATGCAGAAAGTTCCTCTAGGAGCTTTCTGCATTACTTTTGTCCTGCATTAAGCTACCACCTGCATCTAGCACACATAATTATACCTATTTTAGGTGGTTGCATTAGCGGGGTTTTACTGTACTTGTACACAGTGAAGATATATGTAAATATACAACAGGGCATGGGTAAAGAAGGAGAAATGTATTTTAAAATTCAGCAAGAGAAGGGTTAACAAGGAATAAGTAGGAATACATATTTATCATAATCTGCTGTTATACACACAGCTGTATCTTCATGAATATTTATGAGATTAAAGAAAATAAATGTTGGTTAAAGTGAAGCTTTAATTTGTCAATACAATGAATGTTTAAACATGCTATATATGGATAAATGTGCACTGACAGCAAACAGTTTTGATCCAGATGAGTGCTGATAGTGTTTGGCATTGACCCATTGTAATTTTTTACTTAATAAAATCATCTTTAAGGAATGAAACAGATGTTTTTGCACAGGTTTTACGCAATACTGTATCATATAAATACTACAGTACATACAGGTCAAGATTGTATATTTCAAGTTCAGATTTGTGTTACAGTAAAACCTCTATAACGGCCACTAAATTACATAAAATATTTTGTGTTAAAGGCAGGTGACTATAGGAGTGTTCTGTTTTACGTTCACCTTGCTTTAAGCAGTCACCTGCCCTAAATACCAACTAATTAACACAATTTAGTGGCTGTTATAGGGAGGTTTCACTGTAGTTATGCGCCTTTACTTGATGTAATCTCTATGATGGCCCTGTTTGCAAACACAGTAGACCTGGGTCAGTTGAGCTGCTATAGGAACCATCTGATTAGGGTTGCTTTGTTTTCTTTTCGAATATCATAGATCTCATCACCTGATTCTACCATAACTATTTATTATAGCAATGTATTCATTTTTAGCTTGTCTGTTTCGAAGAAAAGCCGAGCTACTGTGATCACTGGGTCGTAGGCGTTGTTGTTGTCGTTTTCGTCGTCGGCATGCAAACACTTTAATGTAGTTCATTACTCAAAAACTAGAGGAGGTATCAACATGAAACTTCATAGGTTAGTAGATCTCATTGAGGGGAAGGCCCCTACATAAGAACCATAACTCTTGATTTCAAAATTTTGGAGTTATGGCCCTTTATTATTTTCATTTTTTTTTAATTTTAAGCTTGACAAGCACCAAATGAAACGAGTGTTGACGCCGCACATGGCTCTTGTTTGTAACAATGTTAGAAAAACAGCTGATTTTTTATTATAAACCTTTTCCTTCATATGAATGCTTTTTCATACATTAACAAATTTTACAGAGTAGACCCAGATCAGCTCCTGTAGGAACTGTCTGATCAGTGTCTACCCTGTTTGTTTATGGTATAATATAGGTACAATTCTACAGTTTCTACCTTAGCCAAAATGTCCTGTATTCATATGCCATTATAAAGTATACAAGTATCAAGAAAATATTGTTCCTAAATTAAACTGACAAAAACTGAGCTGACCATTTTGCCTGTCATTAAGAATTTAAAACCTTGTGTTAAATTGTATACAAACTCTGAATAAGGAAATGTATTTTCAAATTTTACAAGTTAATTTATTCATTTCCAGGTGTGTTTCAAGAGGAAATTTGTGCTATAACCAATGATACATTTTATAAATTACACATAATTTTAGCCAAAGGGTTTTTTAACCCTTTCAGTACTTAAACTTCAGAGATTAGTCCACTCAGTATGAAAGCTTAAACTTGCTAGAGGATTTGGGGTGATAAACAGTGCAGACCCTGATCAGAGGGCTCCTCCGGGAACCTTCTAATATGGGTCTACACTGTTTGCAGATGCCAGTCCCTCATTCTAACGGTTTTAAAAATTTACATTAACTTTTGTATATTGAAATGAGGTAAATTCCCCTCCTGCATAACCATAGGGGTTCTATACTACACAAAGATTTAATAGTATTATAATTATACAGTAAAACCTCGCTAATCAAAACTTTTTATAAAGAAGAAATGAGAACTTTTAGGCAGATGGCTGTTTCATGCAGTTTGATAGTCATGCAGAAAGGAGCTTTCTGCATGTCTTTCATCTTGCATTAAGCTTCAGTCTGTCTCAGAGTTTAATAATGATACTTATTTTAGTGTTCAAATTAGCAAGGTTTTACTGTATAACAAGGGAAAGTCCCCTAGGACAGGGACAACTTCCCTGTAGCAGAAACAACTTCCTGCTTAGGTGTTAGCTTGGCAGGAAAAGTGTTTCCAAAATGTAATAATATATATATATATGTCTGCAATTTACACTTGACCTATAGTCAGCAATAAGATTTGGATGAGGCAATGTTTCAGTGTTTAACTCCTCTAGCAAACAGCCAGGTCTGATTCAGTATCAGTTTACCTTCTATTTATTAACTAAAAATATTCTATTTTATCCTTAATATAAGAGATAGGGATGTGAATTAGAATCAGTTGAATATTCTCAATGGCTATTGCTTTTAGAGATACTTATACTTCATTGATACTAGCTAGTAAATGAAATAAACATTCGTGAAAATATGCAAAATAGCATTTCAAATTGTCTATAATTATATAAACTGGAATGAATGAATGCATTCTATTACAAAACTGTCCAAATCATATGAGTTGCCAGACAATTTTTTTAAACCCTTTAATTAATAATCCTGCCTTGTCATGCCACTGCAGAGCGAGAAGACCCAGATCAGACAGCTCCTATAAGGAGCTTTCTGATCAGGGTCTGATCTTTTTGCTTATGCAGTACAGATCTGATTCTGGATCTACTATATTTGCTAATAATGGCGTTAAGTTTTTAGCTCACCTGAGCAAAGCTCACCCTGAGCTTTTTGGAGACTTGTACGGTATTTCTGGTGTCCGCCATCAACAATTTGCTTGTGAACACTCTAGTGGTCACTGGTCACAATTTTAGTCCAATTTTCATGCAACTTGGTCAGAATGATTGTCTTGATTAAATCTTTGACAAGTTCTAAAGTGAGTCACTTGGGGTCAAAAACTAGGTCACTAGGTCAAATAGTTGGAAAACCTTATGAACACTCTAGAGGTCACATTTTCAGTCTAATCTTCATCAAACTTGGTCAGAATGATTGTCTTAATAACATCTCAGTCCAGTCTGAAAGTGGATCATGTGGGTTCAAAAACTAGGTCACTTGGTCAAATAGTAGAAAAACCTTGTGAACACTCTACTCTAGGACACATTTTTTGTCCAATCTTCATGAAACTTAGAATGAGTATCTGGATAAAATCTTGAACAAGTTTGAAAGTGGGTCATTTGGGGTCAAAAACTAGGTCACCAGGTCAAATAGTAAAAAAAATGTGAACAATCTAGAGGTGACATTTTAATCCGAATCTTCATGAAGCTTTATCAGAATGATTGTTTTGATTAAATCTCGGACAAGTTTGAAATTGGGTCACATTGGGTCAAAAACTAGGTCACTAGGTCTAACAGTAGAAAAACTTTATGAACACTCTAGCGGTCACATTTTTGGTCCAATCTGCATGAAACTTAGTCAGAATCATTGTCTGGATAGAATCTTGGAGTTTGAAAGTGGCACATGTGGGATCAAAAACTAGGTCACTAGGTCAAATAGTAGAAAAACCTTGTGAAACTCTAGAGGTCACATTTTAGCCGAATCTTCCTGAAACTTTATCAGAATGATTGTTTTGATAAAATCTTGGATGAGTTTGAAAGTGGGCGACGTGGGGTCAAACAATAGGTCACTAGATTAAACAGCAGAAACACCTTGTGAACACTCTAGTGGTCACATGTTTTGTCCAATCTTCATGAAACTTGGTCAGAATGATTGTCTTGGTAAAATCTCGATCAAGTGTGAAAATATTAAATCTATGGTAATCAGGTGATCGATTAAGGGCCATCTTGGCCCTCTTGCCTTATTTATTTTTTATTTCTGAATGGGCTGAATCTAATGCCTGAAACAATATTGTTTGCAACATACAAAATTCTTGATTTTTCTTTCTTCATATTATGTTTAAATGGCTGGAGTAAGCAAACATAAAATTGTTCCACCACAGAAAAAGCTTGTACTTACAGTTTACAGAGCTGTAAAATCTTGTACAGTAAACCCCCTCTAAACTGGAATTCTAGTAGAGAAGCATTTGGATACTTTTAGGCAGGTGGCTGCTGAATGCAGGATGAAAGTCACCCTGCATTAAGCTTCCACCTGGCTCCAATACCGATATTTACACTAAATTTAATGCCTGGTTTAGAAAGGTTTTACTGTATATGTATGTCAAATTTGTCAAACCATGTCAGTCAATCTGTACTCTTACCACCTGTTTCTCCTACAATCTGAATCAATGGTTTCATATCAGGTGATATTTTTACCTCTAAATCATTGTAAAATATTTCAAAGTTATATTGACAACAGGTCCCAGTTGGAGCAGAAGTATGTTGATATAGTGTTGTAAACAGCGGAAGCTGTGTTACTGAAGTTGCTTGACTAACAATACTTAAGCTTTAACCTTTTTATCTGACAGACTCTGAAAACAGAGAAGACCCTGATAAGATTGATCCTGTAGGAACCGTCTGATCAGGGTCTGCTCTGTTTGCTTATGGAATAATGTAGGTCTGATTCTACAGTTTCTGTACATGTAATTTCAAAAAACTCTGTGTTCATAATTATGTCATTATGAAAAAGCATCTAATTAATATTCATAATGTCTTTATTTCTTACATGAATATTCATAAGGTAAAGGGTTAACTTTTAGCATGGTGATTTGTGATGTCAACTACATAAATAATTCTGTAGGAGTATTTGGAAAATCCTAAGAAAATTATTTTCTTTATTTCTGCCAACCCCATATTCATTATTGTTGGTACTTATTATATCCCCACCACCTGTTGTTTGGGCTTATAATATAGGAATCACCTTGTCCATCCGTCAGTCTGTCACGTTTTTCTGGGACATTTGCTTTTTTCTTGAAAACCATTTTTGATACCACCTTCAAACTTGATACATATTATAAGTGTTATGTTGGGACAGTCTTCTCCATGTTTCATAACTCTTGCACAAAATTTGACGATACCCCTTTTTAACTTCATATTTTGTCACTTAATTGGGGCATATTTTTGGGACATGCTATTTTCTTGAAACCTATTTATAATATTATCTTCAAACTTTGTACACATTATGAGTGTTATGTTGAGACACTCTTCTTTAAGTGTCATAACTCTTGCACAAAATTTGACAGGATTCTGCCCCTCTTTAATTTGTTCCCCGTAGTTACTTTTTAGAAGCAAATTTTGTCCGAAGCATAACCTCTCAAGTATTGTAGGCACAACTGCAAAACTTTATATATGGATAGAGGGTGATGAGAGGATATGCAGTCAACAAGGCTTAATTCATTTTTGAGGGAGTTATCCCCCTTAGTTACTTTTGAGAAACATTTTTTTGTCCAGAGCTATTAACTTCTCAAGTATTGTACCTGGCAACTGTGAAACTTTATATATGGATAGAAGGTGATGAGAGGATGCAGTCAACAAGCTTAAGGGTTGTAACTCTAAAGTCATTTTTAAAGGGAGTTATTCTTCTTAGTTGCTTTTCTGAAGCAATTTTGTGTCCAGTGCATAATTTCTCGAGTATTGTAGGCACAACTGTGAAACTTTATATATGGATAGAGGGTGATGAGAGGATGTGCAGTCATCAAGGGTTTGTAGGAACAACTGTGAACCAATGAACCTTAAAATTTACATATGCATTTATAATGATGTGTAGATGTGTATGACTTAATTTTCATGCGAGTCATTCCCTGATTGGACTTTAAAAATCTTCTTTTCACAAGTGTGGATGAAAGGATTATTGAGCAATTGCCTCTTGTATTGAAGTCTTTGGATCTTGTGACAAGGTGGTGCGTGGGGGTATTAATCACCTTTAGTGACAGCTCTAGTTAGAATTGCTCTGGAGAGGTGATTCTAATACAAGGTAGAGTTTGGTAGAGAAATAAGAGATTTGTCGTAGATAGATTAGCATGCCTTTATTTGCAGCTCTATAATCATCACACTAGTATCCAAACTGTGCTTTTCTACTCATGTTCTTGAAGAAAATCAAAAATGATATATACATTCATAAATGGCATACAATTTCTAGCTAAAGACAATTTTATAAAGTGCTAAGTGTTAAAAATGCTAAAACCCCAGTGCTACAGGTGAAAGTAGTAGCAATAAGAAATAAATACCGTAAAGTCTCCCTAATATTATGACCACTCAAAGGAATTCTAATTCTGGATTTTTAAAACATATGGTAGTTCGATTGCAAGACAAAAGGGATACAGAAAGCTCCTATGGGAGCTTTCTGTATCACTTTTGCCCTGTATTAAGAAACCACCTGCTTTTGCAGTCTCCTGTGTTCATGAGTCATGTGGTCACTTAAGCACGACTCTGTCGTAATCCATTTATGTATCGTTTATGTATTCTAGTTATCATATAACCTTCAAGAAGCTTTAATTTTGGTACCAACTAAATGCCTAGTTTTCCAGTAACATCCTGTAAAACTTACAGCAGGTACACTAATATATTTTTGGTTTAATAGTAATACTGTCCAACTATTGGACTCCAATAGTAATATACTTTTTGTTCACTTTCTTGGTTTATATAATAACAATAGGTATTATTAAAAAGTATTATTTTGGATCAAATGCTGCTCTACCTCTGTGTTTCTGTTAGATATATTTCAGACTCCCTGTATGTTAGCATTCTACATTTCATATTGCTTTTGCAGTTATTCCAACAATGCCATGCAGCAGTTTCACTAACATTTTGCTTGTATGTTTCAAGGGTTGAGCACAAAACTGCCGTAGCAACAATCTATGATGGGAACATGTGATTTCCTTTCGAACAATTTGGATCCAGATTATTGTAATTTTGCATCTCATCATGATCCAAACTGTTTTTTCTCTCTGATAGAATTTTTTAATAGGAGTTAAAGAAAACATCAACCTGGTTTTAGAAAAATGTTTATTTTAAATGCTTATAAAGGTTAAATAATGTAGTTACTACAGTGTTGCACTCAACACTTGATCTGTTGAAACAGTACATGTAAGTGCACAGCTGTAAATGAGAGAAGTATTGATCTACCCAAAACTCTCATTGCTCTGCCAGACACTATCCTGTTGGTACTCATTAACCCATCACCTCATAGGCTATTGTTAGATACAACCTCTTTGAATAAATCTACCGAAAAGGAGCATTAACTAGGGAAAAGGATTTTTTTTAGAATTTTGTAGTTTAAAACCATTGTGATAAATAGAGCATTTGCTCCTATAGGAGCAAATGCTCCATTTATCACAATGGTTTCACAAAGTGACTTTTACAGAGTCATCAAAAGTCGTCAATATCAGGGAATGGGTTAAAGTTGCCTTGGAGAGACAATTCTAATGAGTTCCCTATATGTTGTGACCACTCTTTAAAATTGTCTCAAAGAGACGATTCTAAAGAGTGGTCATAACATAGGGTTTGATGGAGAAATAGAGTAATTATTCTTGAAAACATTTTAATTTATGCATCTTATCTGGACCTCTGAAGCTTTAGCTAGATTTCCAAAATATTCCTCTTATCTAGAATGCATTCTTGTCAGAATAGGTTATACAGTAAAACCTCTCTATAACAGCCACTAAATTACATCATACATCAAGTATTTTGTGTGAAATCCAGGTGGCTGCTTAAAGCAAGGTAAAAGTAAAACAGAACGCTGACCTATAGGAGCGTTCTGTTTTACATTCACCTTGCTTTAAGCAGCCACCTGCCCAAAATACCAACTAATTAACACAATTTAGTGGCCGTTATAGAGAGGTTTTACTGTATATAGACCTGTGATAAATTTCTGCATGTTTGGGTCAAACACTGGTGTATGCTAACTTATTACTATACATGTATATGTTTACCTTTCCCCTGTGAAGAAGACTTTATTTGATTATAAATCATTGTTGAAGATAATGAGTAATATTTAAGTTTGACAATAAGAAGCAGTTATATTGCCTATGGCAGTGTGAAATTTTACTAGATTATTTCTGTTTGTAACAGAAATATGTCAGTCACTGTTAAACAAATAATAGGGGCTTACTTCAGGTCAATATGTGTTTTTAAAAATGATATTGACCAAGGTCAATGTTATTGTTTAGGTCCATAAAAGTAAATATTGACTGAAACATAAGTCTATATGCCAAAAATTATTTATGCAAAAGCAATGTTGACTCAAGTAAGTCTGAGTCATTTTATAACCACTTTTGTGGCTCAGTATTATTGTTTTGGACTGACATGTAAGTGCAGGACTCTAAACCAATCAAATGAACGCATTTATATAATGTATATATACAATTCAATAAAATACATTTTTTATATATAATAGTATCAGTGTTCTTTGCATAATTTGAATTGTTTTTATATACACATACCTCTAGGGGCTTGAGCAATTAAATATCATTTGAATAAACTTGAGTCTGCAATTTTCTACTTTTGCATTTCTACTTTTGCTTTCGAAGGATCACCCATTTTCAGAATATATGTACTTCACAACAGCAGGTGTTAAGTGCTTGTGTGGCGGCCATAAAAAGTCGCCCCGTACTTCATTCTCAGTGTTGTTATATTTTCTGGTCCTTCGGGATCATTAGTTTTGATGTTATTAGTTTTGAAAATTGAATACTGCTTAAGCCGGTGCTAGGGGGCGTGAGTAGTGTTGCACTTTTAATTACTACTCATGAACAGACTCAATAAAACCGAGTCTGCAATTTTCTCTTTTTGCATTTCTACTTTTGCTTTCGAAGGATCACCCATTTTCAGACTATATTAACTCATTACTCCATAAAACTTCATGAATATAAGTTAGATTGATACAATGTAGTTATAATTGTAAATGAACACAGGAAATGTTGACCTTGGCACAAACTGTAGAATCAGGGTCCATGCTTATAAAGCTCTTTAGTTGAGTCTGAGTTCGTTCTCAAGCTTTTGATTGGTCAGATTTTAGTTCTCAAGATTTTGATTGGTCAGATTTGAGCCAATGGCTCAAATCTGACCAATCAAAAACTTGAGAACGAACTCAGACTCAACTAAAAGTTTTATAAGCATGGACCCATATCTATAGTACTCCATTGGCAAACACAACAGACCCTGATCATATGTCAGCTCATTCAGGAGTCATCTGAGCTGGCTCTACTCTGTTTGCAAAAGTGTATATATAGAGTAAAGGGCTAATCATAGGTACAGTTGAACTTTGATATCTCAAACTCAGATAACTCAAAAGTAAAAGTACTGTCCTTCCAAAATTTACAATACAGAATTGTTCTAAAATGTATCACAATGCATATTTAGAAACACATTGTAACAGCTTAATGAAGGTTGAAAGTAATGCTGAAAGCTCCTACAGGAGCTTTCAGCATTACTTTAGACCTGCATTAAGCTGTGAACTTGGGAAATTGTTCAGATTAGGAATCGGATGACTTGAGCCTCTGTTATCTCAAAGTTCAAGTTGTACATTGGTCTCTTGAAGTTCCAGATATCAAAGTTCAGCTGTACATGATACCAAAACTTGAGCCAAGGCAAAAAGCTTTGATGGTAATTGATGATTGCCACAAATATTTCCTTCACCACATCTCTTCAACAGGATAATATTGCGTACTATAATAGAAAACAATAAGGATATATCTACAATAGACGACACAAACCATTATAAACCACTTGTTTTAACCAATTACCGCATATTGACGCCTTTTAACGCTTATGTAAAAGTTACTTTATGAAACCATTGTGATAAATAGAGCATTTGCTCCACAGGAGCAAATGCTCTATTTATCACAATGGTTTCAAAACTACACAATTCTGAAAATTTCCTTTTCTCTAGTTAATGCTCCTTTTTGGTAGATTTAATCAAAGAGGTTAGGTGTAAAAATAGCCTAAGTGGGAATGGGTTAAGTACAATCATGTATATTTGAAATGTTCTCCCTGCCTTAATCTTCCTTAATAGTCTGTTATCACTTCCTTCATTAGTATTTTAGGTGCATAACTGTAGTCCTATAAGTGCTTTAACCTTTCCCTCATATAGAGACTTTTGGTTGATAATTATATAAGTTGTCAGAATAAAACTCCTTTAACTCACTAGAAGACTTTTGGTTGACATATGAGTTGCCAGAATAAAAACCTTTTCTTTATAATCCTACCATTTTATGCATTTGCAAATAGAGTTAACCAAGATCAGACCCGTGGCTCCTGTAGGAGCCGTCTGATGAGGGACTTCTCTGTTTGCTTATAACTTTCAGTCTACTCGAATCTAGAATTTTAGAGTACGGGTACATGTATTTGTAAAAATATAATCAAGTATACATGTTGATATTCATTATTCTGTCTACAATAGTCATATTTTAAAGTGTGTGAAATTTTAAAGTTTGTTTCCTTCACTGATATTGAGGCCTAGTGATTATGGTCTTCTCCTGACATTGTGACCTTCACTGGTATTGAGGCCTAGTGATTTATAATGGTCTTCTCCTGACATTGTGACCTTCACTGATATTGAGGCCTAGTGATTATGGTCTTCTCCTGACATTGTGACCTTCACTGGTATTGAGGCCTAGTGATTATGGTCTTCTTCTGACATTGTGATCTTCACTGATATTGAGGCCTCCGTGGCCTTGTGGTTATGGTCTTCTTCTGACAACCACTTATAGGCCTTGACCCTGTCTGAGCATTTGGATATTTCAGACATGGAAGCTTTCCAGCTGGCTTGCTGTAGGTTGGTGGTTCTATCCAGGTATTGCAATGCAGTTTGTTCCATGCACAGATCAGAACCTCTGGGGTTTTCCTTCACCTTTAATTGGCTTGACATTACTATATATGACTGAAATACATGTACTGTTAAAGTGACATAAAAACCCATATTCAAACCAAAAAAAACTTCACTGAAAACTATGAAAGCTAAAAGAGGCAGTCATTGCCAAAATTTTATCACAAGTCCTCAAAACCCTGGTTAAGTGTTACACTGATAATATATGCAAAAGACAAGAAAATGCTGTGTCAAATTATTTTGACGGTTACAGTTAATTTCCCTGTTTAAATCACATAGTCATCTTAATCACTTGCCTGCTGAAAAAAAGATGCTTGCTCAAACTTTGATTTGCGACTGCCTCTCAGTTCAAACGTTTGAAACTATTAACCCATTCTCTCATATTGACGACTCTGTAAAAGTCACTTTGTGAAACCATTGTGATAAATATAGCATTTGCTCCTATAGGAGCAAATGCTCTATTTATCACAATGGTTTCAAGCTAAAAATTTCCTTTTCTCTAGTTAATGCTCCTTTTCGGTAGATTTATTCAAAGAGGTTGTATCTAAAAATAGCCTATGAGGTAATGGGTTAATGGAGCGGCAAACAACTTGGATCCTGATGAGATGCCGGGTTACATTTTACTTGACGTCTCATCAGTGTTTAACAATAAAGATCCTTTCAGTATGAAAGGGTATAATTTGCTAGAGTATTTTAAAATGCTAACAGCACAAATCTTGATCAGAGGCCTCCATTATTTGCTTATTGGCAAAACTGCTAGATTCTGATATTAGACTGAAGGTTGTTTGTAATTGTACATGTCAGGCATGTCGAGGTAGCAGGGGGAAGGTTGGTCTAGTTGCTAAACTGTAATGTAATGTTTGTGACTTACACCTATCGGCATTTTATCACAGCTGTTCATCCATCTTTACTTACTTTACTCTATAGAAATACACCTCTTAACCCTTTCCCTGTTCTATGTTTATTTCAAATTTCAATACCTAATGACTATTCATTATCAAAATGGTCGTAAAGAAATATGCAAGCTGGAACATTGTAGACATTTTAGAAAGCATAGAAACAGATCTATCAAATTCTATTAGCAAACAGAGTAGACCCTGATCAGACAGCTCCTCTAGGAGCAGTCTGATCTGGGTCTAACTCTGTTTGCAAATGCTTGAAAGCACGTTTATATGAGGGAAAGGGTTAACACATTTGCAAACAGAGCAGACCCAGATCAGACAGCTCCTGTAGGAGCCATCTGATCAGAGTGAGGTCTGTTCATAGAATAACTCCTGTTTCTGCAATGGCAAAACAATCCTTTGCTAAAGAGATATTTTAAAATTTATCTAATTAACATTCATTATTTTTTACATGAATATAATATTCATGGACTAAAGGGTTATCTAACTATTACAGTAAAATCTTTCTACAGTGACTACCTAATAAACCTTGGGATATGTCATATGAGAGCAAGTGTACATGTTCTTGCTTAACCCATTCCCACTTAGGCTATTTTTAGACCTAACCTTTTTTATTAAATTTATCAAAAAGGAGCATTAACTAGAGAAAAGGAAGTTTTCAGAATTGTGTAGTTTTGAAACCATTGCGATAAATAGGGCATTTGCTCCTGTGGAGCAAATGCTCTATTTATCACAATGGTTTCACAAAGTGACTTTTACAGAAGTGTCAAAAGGCGCCAATATGTGGGAATGGGTTAATACAGCTTTCTGTGTCAATTTCACCCTGCACTAAGCCACTGCCTCTCTGAAAACTGCAGTATTTGATAGTTTTTACTGTATTTTGTTACTGTATGTAACAGTTCTTCTATGATCTAACAGATTTACTTTTTGGAAGATATTTAGATGTTGAAGATTGCTGTATATGTATTTGAAAGTAAATAGATTATAGTATTTGTTTTAATATGAATGAAAACAATGCTAAGTTTATACCTTTGTATAATTGGCACATACAGTAAACCCTCTCTATAACGGCTACTAAATTGTGTTAATTAGTTGGTATTTAGGGAAGGTGGCTGCTTAAAGCAAGGTGAAAGTAAAACAACGCTCCTAATACCTATAGGAGCTTTCTGTTTTTCTTTCACCTTGCGTTAAGCAGTCACCTGCTTTTAACACAAAATACTTGATGTAATTTAGTGGCCATTATAGAGAGGTTTTACTGCACTAGTGCATATTACAAAGACTACAATAAATAAATAATGTTTACTGGATAGATTTAGATGAAAAATGATTGGAATCTATTTAGAAATTATAATAATGATAGTTTAAAAGCTTCCCTAAATGCATAAAAAAGTTAAATTATATTTTCAATTATTATTTACACTTTATTACAGCAATAAAAAATTATTTATTCACTAGTCTGAGTGTTTACATAAACAAGAAGTCAGGATATTAATTACATTGACATTTGACCGTATACTACTCAACCCTTACAGTGCGGGACACGAGTCAGTAATGTCCTTTGCAAACAGTGTATACCCAGATGAGAGGGCTCCTAGAGGAACCCTCTCATCAGGGTCTGCACTGTTTGTTATTTAATACATTTCTTTAGAAAAATCCCTAAAGATTCACCGTAAGCTTGACCGGTGTGAATTTTGGAATAGTCCATTTTAAAATTCAGCGTTGTAAGGGTTAATCCTTTCAGTGTTGGGAAACAAGTGTACTGGCATTAGCACACAGTGTAGACCTGGATTAGAGGGCTCCTAGAGGATTAGGCTCTGATCAGGATCTGCACTGTTTGTCATTTAAAATCCTCTCGCTAATAATAACCTTTAACACTGAATGGTCTCTGCTCTTAACCCTTTCCTCCATAAATACCTCTTTCTACGCCTTTGCAAACAGAGTAGACCCAGATCAGACGGCTCCTATAGGAGCGTCTGATCATTTTTAGTCTTCTCTGTTTGCTTATGATATGATATAGATATGATTCTATAGTTTCTGCCATGACTAAACTAAAAATACCCGTGTTCGTGTACTTATAATTATAACCAATTAATCTTGTTAATATTCATGACATCATTACCGGTATTTCTTATATAATTATTCATGGAGTAAAGGGTTAAGCAATGGTGGGCCATTTCACTTTGACTATTTAGCATTCAAGTTACAAGAGACCAGTTTGGATGTACATTACAAGTAAAAGTGGTTCACTTGTGTTCCTTTACAAATAATACCAAAATGAACTGGTATTGTAATAATATTAAGTCTGAATTTGTTAATTTTTTCAGTTGATGGTGAACAAGGGAGATAATATATCAGCATCTGCGCCAGGGTAAGGCAATTTACAAGTTGTGTGACTTATCGTTCAAACATAAATGTGGTAACTGCTTCTTTTCAAAACGAAAACAAAGAAGCAATTAAGAATCACAAGCATAAAACATTATGCTGTTTCAAACAAAAGAAGGGCATATTGTTAATCATTACATTAATACATTGTGTTTAGCAAAAACATACGAGCTTTATTTATAAAGTCTAAAAGAGTATGTGTTTAGCCTGATAATATAATTAGGATAAACTGTATGAAAAAAGGGACTATTCATTCGACTCCTGTGTTGCTCTGGTAACGTAATCCTTCCTTCACTTGAGTGCATAAAATAAATACAAACTAAAGCAACATTTTAGTTTGACTTGATTGGCTTTGAATAATACCGGTAGTTACTCTGATATTAAGTTTTTAATTTTGTATCATAAAAGAATATGTAGTTTTAATAATAATTAAGTAAATTGTGATTCGCCTTTTGTTTATAGGGATGATCAGGAGGTGTATGAAGCCGTTGATGGCGAAGATGAAATGAATGGCTATGAAGAAGATGGTAAGTGATGGGAAAATGGCACCTTCCTTTAACACTTGACCTCATGAAAAATTATGCATGAATCAGAAACTATCACTTCATGAATTATTGATTGACTGCTGTTTTATAATGGTTGATATAATTACATACAAGTATATAAGGGAACTTTTAGCCATACCAGAAACTTTAAATCAGACCTACATGTATATAATTCCATAAGCAAATAGAGCAGACTGATCAGACCATCTTTTTAGGATCTGTCTGACCTGGGTATACTCTGTTTGCAAAGGGGTCAAAAGGCATTAATAGAATCTCTATGAGGTAAAGGATAAAACTGCCTTTTACAACAAAATGTGTTGTATTTGAAATACTGATCAGAGTAAATGTGTTGTATTTGAAATACTGATCAGAGTAAATGTGTTGTATTTGAAATACTGATCAGAGTGAATGTGTTGTATTTGAAATACTGATCAGAGTGAATGTGTTGTATTTGAAATACTGATCAGAGTAAATATGTTGTATTTGAAATACTGATCAGAGTAAATGTGTTGTATTTGAAATACTGGTCAGAGTAAATGTGAAATACTGATCAGAGTAAATGTGTTGTATTTAAAATACTGATCAGAGTAAATGTGTTGTATTTGAAATACTGATCAGAGTAAATGTGTTGTATTTGAAATACTGATCAGAGTAAATGTGTTGTATTTTAAATACTGATCAGAGTAAATGTGTTGTATTTGAAATATTGATCAAAGTAACAGTATAAATCCTTGGGAAAGTTATACTGCATCTGATTTCAATCAAGGCTATTTGCAAAGATTATCATGAATTATGTCTCCCCCCATATTTATATGGGGGAGACATATTGTTTTCGTGAGAGTTGTCTGTCTGTCTGTCTGTCTGTCTGTCTGTCCGTCTGTCCGTCTGTCCGTCTGTCTGTCTGTCTGTCTGTCCGTCACACTTTTTGTCCGGACGATAACTTCAATATGCCTGATGCCAGTTGATTGAAACTTCATATATGGAAAGAGCATAATGAGAGGAAGTGTCATGCACAAGGTCCATAACTCTGGCTTCACTAATATAGGAGTTATTGCCCCTTGTAAAAAAAAATCACACTTTTTTGTCCGGACGATAACTCCTATATGGCTCATGCCATTGTATTGAAACTTCATATATGGAAAGATCATGACGAGAGGAAGTGTCATGCACAAGGTCCATAACTCTGGCTTCGCTAATATTGGAGTTATTGCCCTTTGTAAAAAAAATCACACTTTTTTGTTCGGACGATAACTTCTATATGGCTCATGCCATTGGATTGAAACTTCATATATCGAAAGATCATAACGAGAGGAAGTGTCATGCACAAGGTCCATAACTCCGGCTTCACTAATATTGGAGTTATTGCCCTTTGTAAAATAAATCACAATTTTTTGTCCGGATGATTACTCCTATGTGACACATGCCATTGGAGTGAAACTTCATACATGGAACAATCATAATAAGAGAAAGTGTCATGCATAAGATTCTTAACTCGAGCTTCAATAAATTTAGAGTTATTGCCCCTTGTACATTTATTTAATTCTTTCTTGTCCGGACGATAACTCCTACATGGCTCTTGCCATCGTATTGAAACTTCATACATGGAAAGAGCATGATGAGAGAAAGTGTCATGAACAAGGGCCATAATTCTGGCTTCAATACTTTTGGAGTTATTGCCCTTTGTTACATTTTTGGCCGATCAATAACTCCTGTTCGACTGATGCTATTGGAATGACATTTTATTTTTGGAAAGAGCATGATGAAAGTAAGTGTCATGCACAAGGGCCATTAATCTGTAATCAGTATTTTTGGAGTTATTAGCTGTTATCATTTTCTTTTTGAAAAGTGTAGTGTGGAAAACGCATAATGAGGGGAAGTATCATTCATCAAGACAGTAACATTTTTAGTGATTTCCCTTTACATATTGCTTTTATTAGAGGGGAGACATCTGTTTTTGTGACAAAAACCTCTAGTTTGAACATGATGTTAAAGCCCAATCACCTACATGTATTTATTTCTTGAAACTTCAGTGTGTGCCCTTTGTTTTTGTTTTTAAAGAAAACAATGCAAGAACATTTAAACCTTTGAATGATGAATTTTCAAAGTGGAGTGGTCTAACATTGTTTAATGATAGAGTCTATTATGTTTGAAAGGATATAATTTTCAAGAGTCCTATGAATGGTACACTGTGCATACCCTCTAGGAGCCCCTTTTTGAAAATGTTTTGATGTAGATCTAAGACACCAAAAATTAAGTAGTATCTTCAGAACCAAAACTATCTGAGACTGTTCAATTCTTTAAGGAAAAGAAAATATACTTTGAAAAGTAAAACATATGGACAAAATTTTATTATAATTCAGGAAAGTGGTACTGTAGTTAAGTATTGACACTTAACCCTTTGACTGGGAAATAAGTGCACTGCCTTTTGCAAACAGTGCAGACTCAAATCAGAGGGCTCTTAGACGAATATTTACCTTTTCATACTGTATGCACCCTTCATATCAGTAAACAATGATTGACTATTCCACTGTGAATATTAAGCATTGAAGGGGTAAATCTATGCAGTGAAAAATCTTTTGGCATACAGTAAAACCAGTGTAATAAATGACCACAAAGGAATGAATGTAGTAGTTACCCAATATGACTGCTTAAGGCAGGAGAGAAAAATGATGCAGATACATGTACATGTAGCTGTTTTGAGAACATTCTACATAACTTTTTGTTTTGTATTAAGCTACCATCTATTTTAAATTTTTTGATAATTGTATATGGACACAGGACTGTAGAATCAGATCTATTTTATTCTGTAAGCAAACAGAGCAGACCCTGATCAGACATCTCCTACAGAAGCCATCTGATCTGGGTTTACTCTTCATGCAAAGGCAATAAAAGGCAAATTAATGGAGTAAAAGGTTGATAGAGGTTTTGCTGTATCATATTTTAAGGCTTTTGACAATGTTAGTGACGGTGATGGCTATTGCCTTTGGATATACAGGTATAACTGTTAGTATGTAACTGCCTGGTCCATATAATGGATACATAGCTGTTAGTAACTGTGATGGTCATCACCATGGATATATATATATATATCTGTTAGTAACAGTGATGGCCATCACCATGGATATTTAGCTGTTTAAGTAACTGTGATGGCCATTACCATGGATATATAACTGTTAGTAACTGTGATGGCCATCACCATGGATATATAGCTGTTTAAGTAACTGTGATGGCCATTACCATGGATATATAACTGTTAGTAACTGTGATGGCCATCACCATGGATATATAACTGTTTAAGTAACTGTGATGGCCATTACCATGGATATATAACTGTTAGTAACTATGATGGCGATTGCCATGGATATATAACTGTTAGTAACTGTGTTGGCCATAGCCATGGATATATAACACTCAATAAAGTTTCTTTGAATATGATTAGACAGAGAAATTTATCATATTTTATTCTTTAATTGTCTTGCAGAGAAGTTTGAACAAGGTAAATTTATTTCAGAATATATATATAGGCAAACCATGCAGTATTAAGCCATAATTAATGCTATAACATATACATATACATGTAGTCTGTATTGCTTATAATTATTACGGCAACATTATATACAGAATTTTATCAAGTGGTTAATTTTGATTGTACCAGATTAATTAGATGCGCCAATTAGATCTACATTATATTGTTAACCCTTTACCTGATATAAATATTTGTTCACATCTTTACACAAACAGAGTAGAATCAAATCAGACAGGCATTGTAGAGTGTCTGATCAGGGTCTACTCCATTTGCTTATGGAATTATGTCCTACATGAATATTATGTATATATATTATTATATATAGTATGTAAGAAATAATGACATGGTGAATATTGCTTACATTTTTTTATAATGTAGTTACCATAGTTACCAGAAGTCTTCGTACACCTCATCTCAACTTCTAAGTAATTGTACACTGTACCTCAACTCTTTACTGGTTTGTAAAGCTGAATCTGCCAATTTGGCACCATTATGGTAACTTTAAATTTAACTAGACTGAGATTAGTAGCAAACAGTATAGACCCTGGTCAAACTACACCTTTAGGTCTACATTGTTTGCCTAGCTTTGTTTATCTGAATACTTAACCCTTTCCCTCATAGGCTATTTTTAGATCCAACCTCTTTGAATATATCTACCGAAAAGGAGCATTAAGTAGAGAAAAGGAAAATTTTAGAACTTTGTAGTTTGAAACCATTTTGATAAATAGAGCATTTGCTCCTATAGGAGCAAATGCTCTATTTATCACAATGGTTTCCAGAAGTGACTATTACAGAGGCGTCAATCACTGGCACTTGATCGAAAAAGACTATAGTTTATTTATAGCAACTAGTACATTAATACACTATATGATGTAACTATTATATTACACAACTATAGTCTGTTTCGATCAAGTGCCAGTGGCGTCAATGAAAGGCGTATTTATGGAGGAAAGGGTTAAGGTATAGTAATTAGGATATGGTGTATGTGTACTCCCTGTGTGTAAGGGTAATCAGTTTAGATTAGCCATTAGGGTAATCATTTTAGATTAGCCATTAAAGGGTAACTTTATCTATCTTTATTAGGTAGATTTATAACAATTATTTTGGCCAGGGGTATTTTAGATTTTAGATTTTATTGTCTTAAAGCTACAAATATGATATAACTCCATATCTATTTACCTTATGAATATTTATAATGAATGAATGTACATGGGAGTCAATAAGAGCAGGTGGCTGTTTAACCCATTCCCTCATAGGCTATTTTTAGATCCAACCTCTTTGAATACACTCTACAGAAAAGGAGCAGTAACTACAGAAAAGGAAAATTTTGTAATTTTGAAACCATTGTGATAAATAGAGCATTTGCTCCTAAGGAGCAAATGCTCTGTTTATCACAATGGTTTCAAAAAGTGACTATTACAGAGGCGTAGAAAGGCGTAGTTATGGAGGAAAGGGTTAATGTATGCTGGTTTTACTATAAAATGTTTTATATCATATATATTGTGTCTGATAGAAATTAACCATTATAATTCAGATGCTGGATGTAATACCTATTTGTAATGATCGGTTAAAGATGTTGGTAAGTGGTGTGGCTACAAAATAGTTGCCAAGGTGATCAGATGGCAAGGACTATTATTACTTTCAGCACTCTACTTGCGACTTTATAACCTTTGCAAACAGTGTGGATCCAAATAAGATGCTGTACGTGTATCTCTGCATCTTATCAGGATCTAAACTGTTTGTCAGTTTGAAAAGATATGGAAGGGAAAATATTTTTTAAGAATTGTAGCAGACAGCATTGTTTGCAGTTGGTAATTGCTCATGTTTGTGGACTAGTAGCTCCCTTGTCTACGCTCGACAATAAAGGTGTAGTTCTAGGACTGGTCGGCCCGGTGTCAGAATAATGTGACTGGGTGGGGTGCCCTTGCCATGTACCTGCGGCAGGAGTATTCCAGTGAGGCAGCACTATAACTTGTCTCATGCGGGTGCCGTCTGCAAATAACTGAAATACTGTTGGTCGGACGTAAAACCCAACTCACTCACTCACTCATGTTTGTGGTTGACTGATACAATTGCTATGTTCAATTCTCGTACAATATTCTTCCTTATCTGTATAGAGCAACAGATAAACATGCATACTCAAGTACTAAAACCGTCATTTCTCCACCAAACCCTACGTTGTGACCACTCTTTAGAATCATATCGAAGAGACGATTCCAAAAAATGGTCGCAGCATAGGGTTTAATTGGTGGAGAAATAAAGATGTTATTCATAAAAATGTTTTAATTTTCGCATCTTATCTGGACCTCTGCTATACAAGAAATACTATCGGAGTGCTGACTGGATTCTTACATGATCCATGACTCACCTGGATACAAACTACATGCACAGGCTATCACTTAGTCTTATTCACCTCAAACCTTTACCTGATAGAAACACCCTTATAAACAGACTAGTCCCAGATCAGGTGGTTCCTGTAGGGGCTGTCTGATCAGGGTCTGCTCTATAGAGACACTTTTGTAAACAGTGTAGTCCCAGATCAGATGGTTCCTGTAGGGGCTGTATGTTCAGGGTCCGCTCTAGATCGGTTTATTTACAGTTTCTGTCATGGGCAAAATTTTCTTTGTTCATATTCCATTATATATATTAATCTTATTATTTTAAGTGTTAGTTTTTAACCATTTTCTGCATAAATACGCCTTTGCAAACAGAGAAGGCCTAGATCAGATGGCTCCTATAGGAGCCATCTGATCAGGGTCTGCTCTGTTTGCTTATATGAATATAATATAGATATGATTCTTCAGTTTTTGGGACAATAATAATCTGCCATGGCCAAAAGTTCACATGTCCATGTGCTACTATAACAAATTAATCTAATTGATATATATTTATCACATCATTATTTCTGACATGAATATTCATGGAGGAGAGGGTTAAATGAATATTCATCAAGTAAAGGGTTCAAGTCTATGTTATGACCCAGTCAAGTGTAATATGCACCATCGACAATCCCTGGCGGTCACAACACCAGCCAGTGACCAAGCAGTCTGTGGCATTACTTCACAACATTTCCAAACACTTAAACTATGTTGCCAAAGGGAAAGCTCTCCGGCAAGGAGAGTGTATAGTGCATTTATACCCAACAGTCTCGCTGTTACACTGATAAATGGTACCAGTGACCTACAGTTTCTAGAATGAATCTATTACCACCTGATCTATCGAGATTGTAACCCAACATTGATAGTGCTGATTAGGTTCAAACAACTGTTAACCCTTTTACCTTATAGAGACACCTTTTCATGCCATTGCAAACAGAGAAGATGCAGATCAGATGGCTCCTGTAGGAACCTCTCTGATCAGGGTTGGCTCTGTATTATTGTGGAATACTATAGATCCAATTTCAGCCATTGCCAAAACCTTCTGTGTTCATTTTCCAGAATAAAAAGTAACCATTATAAATATTCATGAAATAATGAATTTTTGTATGAATAATCATTTAGTAAAGGGTTAACCCATTCCCACTTAGACTATTTTTAGACCCAACCTCTTTGATTAAATCTACCCAAAAGGAGCATTAACTAAAGAAAAGGAAATTTTCAGATTTGCGTAGTTTTGAAACCATTGTGATAAATAGAGCATTAAATTTTGCTCCTGTGGAGCAAATGCTCTATTTATCACAATGGTTTCATAAAGTGACTTTTACAGAAGCGTCAAAAGGCGTCAATATGCGGGAATGGGTTAAAAGACCTTAATCATATTCCACATGGCAAACTTGATGAACTGTCTGGAACTACTAAATTTACCATGCCCAGCTGTTGTGCTACCTTTAATATTTGTCAGTAAATGTGATCCCCATAAGTTCACAATGTTTATCCTTTGAATGACCTTATGTATTCAGACAGACAGACCTACCAGGGTTGTTCGAAAAGTTTGAGGACAAGTGCTGTAATTTTTTAATATGTAAATATTTTTCTATGAAATTTTCATAAATGATAGCTGCGACTGTATCCTATTGATTTATTGTCATATTTAAATATTTGCACAAGCAATTCGCGATATATTGTCACCATAGCAACGTCAAGTCGACGTGAGCGGGGCACTTTGACGTCACAATGCAAATACAGTGACGGATTAGTATTACTCAAAGATAGGGTGTTAAGTCTTTCAATAATTCGAATTTAAAATATTTATTACCTTACATGGAATAAAAATACTGTTTGATAAGTATAATGAAAATATTTCATTGTTGCATAGATATTGATGCATATATGCACTCATTATAACGTTTCGGGTGCTGTGACATGGTTTGATCAGGGCTGTGAGGAAGAAGCGACCTGAAAATGACAGCAATTTCTACCTGCATCATGACAATGCAATGCCTCATATCGCATATGCAACAAAGGAAGTACTTGCTGAGAGAGGAATTGACATAATTGCGCACATACCATACTCCCCAGACCTTGCACCGTGCGATTTTTGGTTATTCCCGACAATCAAGTGTGACTTGCGAGGCTGACGTTTCGATGACGTCAATGACCTGCCAATTGTTGTCAGAGAGTGCATTAGAAACATTTCATCAGAAAATTTAAATATTGTTTCACTTCATGGTTAAATAGGCATCAGAAGTGTATAAAGTATGCTGGGGAATATTTCGAGAAAATTTGAGTGTTTCAGACCTATATAATGACAAGCCATTATTGAGTATACCAAGGTGCCCCGTTCACGTCGATGTGACGTTGCTATGGTGACAATATATTGCGTCTTGCACACACCTAAGATTAATTCTGGCAATAAATCAATAGGATACAGTCGCAGCTATCATTTATGAAACTTTCATAGAAAAATCAATTAACAAATAAAAAAAATTACAGCACTTGTCCCGAAACTTTTCGAACAACATTGTAGGTAAATAGTGGGGACCCAGCTCAAATGGCTCCTGAAGGAGCAATTTGGTCAGAGTCTACACTTTTTCAACTATGTCAGATCAATTTAAAGTTCTCAAAATGTTCCTAAACTGGGTTATCAAGCATTACAAACCCTGGATATGGAGAGTGGATATTGGGTGTTTACTGTAAAAGCCCTCTAAACCAAACTTTCAATTTACCGGTAGTATACTAGTATAGGTATCGGTCTTGGCAGCTTAATGCAGGGTAAAAGTCATGCAGAAAGCTGCATTACTTTGACCCTGCATTAAGCAGCCACCTGCCTAACCGTATCTAAATTCTTCTCTACTAGAATTCCGGTTCAGAGGGTTTTACTGTACATACCTAGGTTACATTCTGTGACTTAGGCCACTACTGTCACAGTTATTGAGTCTTAATTGTGTAACAAAATATTTAAAGAAACAATTCAAAATTAATTACAGAGCTCCAGAAATAGCAGTATACAAGTAACGTATATGAAAATTGAGATTTCACTGTTCACATATTACATGAGCTAACATTAGTCCTTGTGTTGTGTAATTGTGATTTTTAACATTTGTTTTGCTGAACTATTTAAATACAGTAAAACCTCTCTATAACGGCCACTAAATTGTGTTAATTGGTTGGTATTTAGGGCAGGTGACTGCTTAAAGCAAAGTGAAAGTAAAACAGAACGCTCCTATAGGAGCGTTCTGTTTTACTTTCACCTTTCTTTGAGCAGTCACCTGCCTTTAACACAAAATACTTGATGTAATTTAGTGGCCATACTATAGAGAGGTTTTACTGTAGGAATTATCCATCATTGTTTAATGATAGTGTCCATCCAGATTGTCAGGTAATAATTGTGAGATGATTGAAATGACCAACAGTGCAGACCCTTATCAGAGGACTCCTTGAAAAGTCCTTTGATCAGGGTCTGCATTGTTTGAAAATACTATTATGTGATGTACACTCTTACGTTTGTAATTTATAATCTTCTCTCACTGGATAATAATTGTCCGTTAATAGAAATACTCCTGGTTTTATCAGGGACATTAACCCTTCACTTGCTATTCACGTCAATATATGTACCTGTAAATAGTGAAGACCCAGATGAGACAGCTCCTGCAGGAGCTGTCTCATCTGGGTCTGCACTATTTACAAGTTGATTGTGCAACCAGTGCACTCCACAGCAGTGATTGCACAGCGAAATACTTATACACATTGAAGATATATGTAATTATACAACATGGCATGGGTAAAGTAGGAGAAATGTATTTTAAAATTCAGCTAGCGAAGGGTTAAGAGGCATTAAGGATCACACATTTAATTGTTTACCGGTAGTCACTTTTGCAGCATCTTTTCATGAAGATTAGAAAGTTTGAACCACTCACAGAAAATTGGGGCTTATTGCATTGCAAATAGTGAAGACCAGGATCAGACGGTGTCCTAAAAAATGGCAGATGTCCACAGGATTTCTGGGAATTGGTATAAACTGTGGAATCAGATCTATTGTAAATTCACCAGCAAACATGGCAGACACTAATCAGACAGCTCCTAGATAGGAGTGAGGTGTCATGCCTGGTGTTGGTCTACACTGTTTACAATGCAATAAGACCTTTACCTTGAGAGCTGAGGTTATTTAACAGTGTGGTGTGATGTGTGTTACTGTAAGTATCAACCACCATATTCTTTGGTGTATGTACAGCCTAATTGTGTGATCATTAGCTAAATTATATATCCTCGATATTCCACATACTCCACAGGCGTGTAAAGGTGAATACATGTAAGTCAATTTGGCACCATCATGATAACTTTAGATTAGAATTAAGTAGTAGCAAATAGTGGAGACCCTGATCAAATGGCTGTATGAGTTGTTTGATCTGGGTCTGCACTGTTAATTAATGACAAGACTGATGTCAAAACACGTGTAGCAATTGTGTGCAAAAAAAAAATTACGCATTTGCAAACAGAGTAGACCAAAATAAGATGACCATGTGATCAGGGTCTGCTCTGTTTGATTATGAAATCATAATAGACTTGACTCTACAGTTTCTGAAAATAACAAAAAATCCTATGTACATAAACCATTATAAAAATTCAGCTAATAAATATTCATGATGTCATGAATGTCAAACAGGGACAGTGTTTGAAGAGGTGCTTATAATAAGTACTTATGTTATTCTCAGTATGGTCCTATAAATCCTCTCCTACTGAACTTTTGTGTTTTGTTTTAGCTAGTTACATGGCTGACATTATAAACATAAAAAAGTATATTCCAGTCCTAGACATCAAACAGTGTAGACATAGTTCAAGTTTCTGTGTGGATTATGGCATAATATCAGGGTCTGTGGTACAGTAAAACCTCTCTGTTACGGCAACCTGGCCCCAGAATTAAAATGGAATATACATGGCAGTCTAGAAGAACACTGGTGATTGCTTAACCCTTTCCCTAATATAAACGTGTTTTCACGCATTTGCAAACAGAGTAGACCCAGATCAGACGGCTCCTAGAGGAGCTGTCTGATCAGGGTCTACTCTGTTTGCTAATAGAAATTGAAAGATCTGTTTCTTTGCTATCTGAAATGTATACAATGTTCCACCTTCCATAGTTCTTTATAACTATTGTGTCCATGAATATTCAGTAGGTATTAAAATTTGAAATAAACACAGAACAGGGAAAGGGTTAATGCAGAACAAAGGTAATGCAGAAAGTTTCTATGGGAGCTTCCTGCATAAGATTTTGCCCTGCATTAACCTATTCCCTTGTAGGCTATTTTTAGATCCAGCCTCTTTGAACAAATCCACCAAAAAGGAGCATTTACTAGAGAAAAGAATTGTGTAGTTTTGAAACCACCATAATGCCCTATTTAAAAGTTACTTTTAAAGAGACATAGAAAAGCGTATTTATGGAGGAAAGGGTTAACCCTTTACTCGATATACCTTTTAACACATTTGCAAACAGAGTAGAACCAGATCGGATGGCTTCTGTTGGAGCTAGCTTCTCAAGATCAATGCTCTGTTTGCCTATGCAATAGTATAGATCAGGGTTGAGTTTGATTGCGTTCTCAAGCTTTTGATTGGTGAGATTTGAGTTCTCAAGCTTTTGATTGGTCAGATTTGAGCCAAAGGCTCAAATCTGACCAATCAAAAACTTCAGAACGAACTCAGACTCAACTAAAAGTTTTATATGCATGGACCCTGATTCTACAGTTGGCGAAATATTCTTGTGCTCATAATTATGTCATTATGAAAATTCAGCTAATTAATATTCATGATGTCATTATTTCTAATATGAATATTAATGGAGCAATACATGAAACCTCAGAAATAGACTATTTAAAGTAATGATCGTAGGGATGTTTTGTTGTATATGTACTGTTTATGAGACTTCAGGGTCATTAACCCATTCCCTCACATTCACGCCTCTGTAAAAGTCACCTGTTGAAACCATTGTGATAAATAGAGCATTTGCTCCTATAGGAGCAAATGCTCTATTTATCACAATGGTTTCAAACTACAAAATTCTAAAATTTTCCTTTTCTCTAGTTAATGCTCCTTTTCGGTAGATTTATTCAAAGTGGTTGGATCTAAAAATAGCCTATGAGGTAATGGGTTAAGGCAGATGGTAGTTTAACCATCTCCCTGTTCTATGTTTATTCCAAATTTCAATACCTACTGAATACTCATGGACAAAAAAGTTATAAGTGAAATATGGAAAGTGGAACGTTATAGCCATTTTAGAAAGTAAAGCAACAGAGTCTATCAAATTCCATTAGCAAACAGAGCAGACCCAGATCTGGGTCTACTGTGTTTGCGAATGCATGAAAAGACATTTATATGATGGAAAGCGTTAATGCTGGAGGGAAGTTATGCAGAAAGCTCACCACCTGCTCTTACAGATGTAATTTTAAAGACACTTGTGTTATTTTTTAACCCATTCCCTCATTTTGATGTCTCTGTAAAGGTCACTTTTTGAAACCATTGTGATAAATAGAGCATTTGCTCCTATGGAGCAAATGCTCTATTTTTCACAATGGTTTCAAAATTACACAAATCTAAAATATCCTTTTTTCTAGTAATGCTCCTTTTTGGTAGATTTATTCAAAGAGGTTGGGTCTAAAAATAGCGTATGAGGGAATAGGTTAAATGATCACTTTATAGAGGTTTTGTTGTATACTGTTAAGTGTTTGCATTTACATGAAGGCTTTTCCCTAGCACACTAAGTCTTGTCCCATGTTTTTGTATGCCGAGAGGCAGTGTGTCACATAGGAATCACTTTTCCGTCGTCTGTCTGTCTGTCAGTCACATGTTGCCTCGTAGACAGGTGACACATGTGTTTTGTGAACACCTCTTGTTTTGATATATGTTTTTGAATTGCTTGACTTTTTATATTTCAGAAATCTATGAAGAGTGCAACTGAATGTTCCTAGCCTGGTTGATTAGCATTCCAGATTGTGTTTGATATGGCTACAGACTGTTAGGTTTGAAGTGCAACATCTTCCTGTCTCTTGAACTGTAGGTACTGGTACCCTACAGAGTCGGACACGCAGTCTCCAGTCTCCATTTATCATGCTGAATAAGTCATTTGATCAATTTAACCCTTTACTCCAAAAATACTCTTTTCTCTGCCTTTGCAAACAGAGTAGACCCAGTTCAGATGGATCCTGTAGGAGCCATCTGATCAGGGCATGCTCTGTTTGCTTAAAGTATAATATGGATATGATTCTACAGTTTATGCCATGTCTCTGTCATTTCAAACATTCCTCTGTCCATGTACTATTATAACAGATAATCTGATTGATATTTATCATGTCATTATTTATTATATTAATATTCATGGAGTAAAGGGTTAAATGTTTTTAACCCTTTCCTCCATAGACTATTTTTAGACCCTACCTCTTTGAATGAATCTACCCAAAAGGAGCATGTACTAGAGAAAAGTAAAATTTTAGAATTTTGTAGTTTGAAACCATTGTGATAAATAGAGCATTTGCTCCTATAGGAGTAAATGCTCTATTTACCACAATGGTTTCGAGTGGTTATTACAGAGGTGTGGAAAGGTGTATTTATGGAGGAAAGGGTTAATGTAATTGCAAATAGTGTAGCTGCCTCAGGAGCAGTTTGATCCTGGTCTGCATTATTTGTCTAAGTTTGTCTGGCTGGATATCTAGGGTAATTATGGTCAATCTATAACAGTGATAAGCCCAAAGATCTATAACAGACCAAAGATCAAACTGGATCCGAGCTACAAGGCTGATCTTTATAGCAGTGAAAGCAAAACTTCCAACACTTTGGCATGTACTATTGATAACTCTTTCACCACAAAGGTTGCTGGAAAGCGTCTTGCAGGGCTCATTGCAATGGGCCTATCAGGAAAGTGACTGACAGGGCTCTGACTGCAATTGGCATATCAGGAAAGTGACTGACAGGGCTTACTGCAATGGGCATATCTTTGATTATCTTTGCAAATAGTTTGTATCCAGATGAAACACCAAATCTTATGGCATCTCATCAGGATCCAAACTGTTTGACACACCACTCAAATTTTAAAGAACAAATTGCAGGAAAGTGCACTCTGAAAGTTAATGAAGCTGATATTGTTTGCAGACAAAAAATTATTTGGGCTGAAAGAGTTATATACTATCAATGTCAGTAAAATGGAAGTTATATTACTGGAGAAGAAACCAAAGCCATCAACTTCACAATAATATAGCTCAATATTGCTTTTGTTTTTTGTAAATAAGTAGATCTGTACATTTGGGGCACTAGCATTATGTATTTGAAAAGAATGTAAAAGAAATATTAGTAAATATCGACTTGACTTTGAATTCAACAATATTATTGACAGAGCATCAATGTGACCTAGACACCTTCAAAATTAATGACGATATTCAATATCAGGATATTGTTTACAATAATATGGACAAATTGATTGTATGCATCATTGGTAAAAAATTATTCATTTTTGCTTTTTTAATTATAAGAAGTGCTAAATGTAAAACATTTCTTCAATTAAGTGTCAATTTAAAAGATTCTGGATCTTTGACCCAGATCCAGATTTTTCGTTGTACAACTAAATATTATCTGCCTATTTCGAACAATTATGAAACTAAGATGTAACCCTAATAAGTACATCAGCGAATATCCTCAGGGACGCTGATGTCAAACACATGAAATATTTAGGCATTTTTAAAATGAGGCCATGGTGGCTTAACCTTAGTCCTTAGTAACCTTACCTGATGAGTACAAAAGAAATAATGACATCATTAAGTTTTATAATGGCCTAATGTACTCAGGAGTTTTTGGTATTGGAAGTTAGATCCATTATAATTTCATCAGCACACAGAGTAGGTCACTAGACCCCAATCAGATACCTCCTAAAGGAGCAGAAACTGTAAAATCAGGTCTAGACTGTTTCATAAACAACATACAGAAGCCATCTGATCTGGATCTACTCTGTTTGCAAAAGTGTTCAAAGGAGTACATAATTATGGAGTAAAGGGTTGAAGACACAGGACTAGGCGTCTTTCAAGTGGTCATATTATAGAAAGGTTTTAATGTGTTCATTTTTTTCAAATGCCCTTTTCCTTCAACAGCAGCCATATATTTTTTAAAACTGTTATTCGCTTGATTTATGTCATGGTATAATTATCATGGAACGAAGTTTGCCATAATAAAAATCTCAGTTTTTAATTTCTGCTGGTTCAGTGTAATATTTGTACATAGAGCTTATTAATCAAATTTTATTAAAGTGCCATAATATAACAACAGATATAGTTATATATTTGTTCTTAACTTTCTTATAACTTTGCAAAATATTGCTCAGTGAAGTCATACATGTACTATATACTAAGTATGGCTACATGAAAAACTTTGAACATTTAACCCTTTCCCTAATGAACATTTTTGCATGAATATTTATTGACCTTTTTTTATAACAGAATTTTTGGCTCGAACAAAAACTGTTGGATCAGATCTATATTATATCATAAGTAAACAGAGCAGACCCTGATCAGACAGCTGCTACAGAAATCATCTAGGTACGATCTGTAAAGGTGTGGAAAGGTGTTAACCCTGTCGCTGCCAATGCCGGATCAGTGATTACCTATGCAAACAGTTTGGATCCAGATCAAACGCCGAGTAACTCGGCGTCTCATCTGGATCCAAACTGTTTGTTACTGTTACTATGTTTTTGAAACAAAAATGAAGAAAATCAAAAGAATGAAAATTTGTACCAGACGACAAAGTTAGCAGACGACAGAGTTTGGCAGTGAAATGGTTAATATGAGAGAAAGTATAAATGTGTTTTTCACACATTTGCAAACAGAGTAGACTCAGATCAGATGGCTCAAGTAGTAGGAGCCATCTGATCAGGGTCTGCTGTGTTTGCTAATGTAATTTGAAAGATCTGTTTCTTAATTTTCTAAAATGGCTACAATGTTCCACTTTCCATTATTTCGTTATAACTATTTTGTCCATGAATATTCAGTAGGTATTACAATTTCAATTATTTGGAATAAACATAGAACAGGGAAAGGGTTATGCAGTATTAGGTGAGTGTAAGATTACTTAGATCCTGTTCAGGTACCATGTTGTGTGCCATTTAATCTGGATCCTAGCTGTTGTAGATGCTGTTCTATTATAAAATGTAAAGGAAAACATACTGTTACTATGTGAAAAGAATTTTATGTAATATGATTGGCTAGTTGACCCTTTACCTCATGAATATTCATGTCAGAAATCATGACATCATGAATATTTATTAGCTGCATATTTATAATGGTATATATGAGAAAGTGTGTTTTCTGACCATGGAAAAACTGTAGAATCAGGTGTCAGAAGTGTCTCTATGAGGTAAAAGGTTAAGCTGGCCATTTTAGATAATATGAGCATTTCTAATTATTTAATTTTACAGATTACCACTATGTATAAAATGGCTGTCTACAACTGATGAAATCAAACGTCTTCCAAGAAGGCTGCTCTGTTTGCAAAGGCATTAATAGGCATAATAATGCTGTAAAGGATTAGCTCTTTGCATCCTAGCAGCAAATTTGTGATAACCAATGCTTACAGTTTGGATCAAGATGAGATGCTATACATATAACTCATGGATCAAAATGAGATGCTATGTTACTCATCAGAATTCAAACTGACACCCTTTTAAAAAGATATTTTTAAGTGCATTTAAATTTGCTTTCAATATATATATATGCCATTAATGTTCATAAGTTGAAGATAATTTTTTGAAAGATGTATTATTTTGATATTAACTTATTTTTGCATGTTTGAACATTTCAAAACTTTTGTTATATGTTATGCATTGTTGAGACATTTATTACATCTCTAACAACCAGCAAGTAATAATAAAAACTAACCTAAGGCTAACACGCTTCTCTAAACAGTTTGACATCCAGTATCCCCTCCTCATGAACATGTATAGTTAAATTAGTCCATTAAGCACAAATTTGGTAGCTTTAACCCATTCCAGCATAGGCTATTTTAGATCCAGTCTCTTTGATGCAATCTACCAAATAGGAGCATTTACTAGAGAAAAGGAATTTTTCAGATTTGTGCAGTTTTGAAACTATTGTGATAAATAGAGCATTTGCTCCTGTGGAGCAAATGCTCTATTTATCACAATGGTTTCACAAAGTGACTTTTACAGAAGCGTCAAAAGGCGTCAATATGTGGGAATGGGTTAAAGTGCACAGACTGAGTAGCCAATAGTATAGACCCGGATACAACTACTCCTTCAGGAAACTGGAGCAGTTTGATCAGGATCTGCACTATTTACCTAAGTCTATCTGTAAATTAGGGTATAGTTGAGACAGAAGACAATCGTTACCCTATTTATCCAAAGTATTTAGATAGATAAACTTACTAAAATAGTTGACATACAAATCAAACGGCTCCTGAAGGAGCAGTTTGATCAGGGGTCTAAGCTTGACAAATCAATGGAGAAGAGAGATTATGTGTCCAAATACTTTTAATTAGGTTAGTTGGTATAGGGGACAATAAACTACATCAGTGATGGTGTTATTCATCTTAGCTGAGTTCCAAGTCACATTTGATTTCAGCAAGAAATGATCCAACTGTGACCCATTTATAAATGTTGTTCAAGCCATTGTGATTCGACAAATATATGGCCATCAGGGGTGTAGCTGTTTTTCCTCATGTATGGCTATGGTAAAAAATTTAAAATGTTCTCTGAAACCATGGACCCAATTTTAATGTTTTTTTCATGAATGTTCCATAACTGACCCTTTACCAAACATTAGTTTTCTTTTCGTGGCTTTGTTAGGTTTTAAATATCAAACAAAGCCCCTATATTGTGTACATGATAACACGCATGACCTATTGACCCAGACAAGCCATATAGGGCTATCATGGACCTCTTGTTATTCATAGTTCATGTTTTTTGTGACAAGAAGTAGTTGAGGGTCTGATTAGAAATAAAACCGTTGGACACTCTGATTGTATTTTTGAAGATTAACATAATTTACAGATGATAGTTACTTGGAATACAAAGAATGAATGGAAAAACGTTTTTGGAATTTTTTTTGTAAATAGTGCAATACTAACTGTGCTCCTACTGCCGGTTTTGTAGTTTTATGTTAACCCTTTAGGTGCAAATAAAAACATCCTGTTTACAAATAATGTTTTTGATTTTGTGATTTCCAATTTTTAGGTCATCTGTTTCGAAGAAAAGTCAAGCTATTGTGATCACTGGATCGTAGGCATTGTCGTCGGCGTGCAAAAACTTTAATTTAACTCATTAATCAAAAAGTATAAGAGGTATCAAGATGAAACTTCATAGGTTAGTAGATCTCATTGAGGGGAAGGTCCCTTACCTAAGAACTCTTGATTTCAAAATTTTGGAGTTATGGCCCTTAATTTTTTTATTTATTTTTAGCTCACCTGAGCAAAGCTCAGGGTGAGCTTTTGGGAGACTTGAATGTCCGTCGTGCGTCGTGTGTCGTCAACAATTTGCTTGTGAACACTCTAGTGGTCACAATTGTAGTCTAATCTTCATGAAACTTGGTCAGAATGAATGTCTTGATAAAATCTCGGACGAGTTCGAAAGTGGGTCAAGTTGGGGTAAAAACTAGGTCACTAGGTCAAATAGTAGGAAAACCTTGTGAACCCTCTAGAGGTCACATTTTTAGCCCAATTTTCATGAAACTTGGTCAGAATGATTGTCTTGATAAAATCTAGGAGAAGTTTGAAAAATGGGTTTTGTAGGGTAAAAAACTAGGTCACTAGGTCAAACAGTAGAAAAACCTTGTGAACACTCTAGTGGTCACAATTTTAGTCCAATCTTCATGAAACTTGGTCAGAATGAATGTCTTGATAAAATCTCGGACGAGTTTGAAAGTGGGTCAAGTGGAGTTAAAAACTAGGTCACTAGGTCAAACAGTAAAAAAAACCTTGTGAACACTCTAGTGGTCACAATTTGAGTCCAATTTTCATGAAACTTAGTCATAATGATTGTCTTGATAAAATCTCAAATGAGTGTGAAAGTGGATTATGTGGGGTTAAAAACTAGGTCACTAGGTCAAATAGTACGAAAACCTTGTGAACACTCTAGAGGTCACATTTATAGCCAAATCTTCATGCAAATTGGTCAGAATGATTGTCCTAATAAAATCTTGGACAAGTTTGAAAGTGGGTTATGTGAGGTCAAAAAGTAGGTCACTGGATCATATCTTAGAGAAATCTAGTTTACACTCCAGTGGCCACATTTTTAGCCCAGTCTTCCTCAAAATTGCTCAGAGTGTTTGTCTTGGCGATATCAAGGTTGAGTGTGATCATGGGTTGGGTGGGAATAAAAAGTAGGTCACTAGGTCAAATCTTAGAAAAATTACTTTAGAGAGCACATTTTTAGCCCAATCTTCAATGGTCAGAATCATTGTCTTGATAAAATCAATATATACTAAATCTTTGAAAATCTTGTTCTGCAGAACCACTGCTAATCTATGGTAATCAGGTGAGCGATTAAGGGCCATCTTGGCCCTCTTGTTTTAATTTAGCTGGACAAGCTCCAAAGCATGCAACTCTTGTTAATCCATTACCTCATGAATTTACATGTAATAATGGACACAGGAATGTTTGACCATGACAGAAATAGAATGACAAGTTCGATCTATATACCAGTACAGTGTAATTCCATAACCAAACTAACCAGACCCTGATCAGACAACTTCAAAGGTACCATCTGTTCTAGGTCTACTCTGTTTGCAAAGGAATCAAACAGCATCTCTGTGAGTGAAAGGGTTAGGTCAAGATCTCTTAAGAATAAATTGAGTTGAATGTAAACATAATGGAATATAGGTAGACAACTGTGCTCCAGTCAGTGACTGGCTTTCTCATGCAGATTTTTAATTTCAACATGTTTATGTATATAAAAACTGTGTATATATTTAATACTGATAATTTTATTTGTATTGTTAGAGAATATAGTTTTTGTGTTTGACATAAATTATGTGAATAATAAATGTACGAAAAATGTTATTGTCCACTCGATGGACAATTTAAATTGTGATGCAAGTCTGTGTTTTGCAAGTCTGAAAAAAATGGAATGTAATACATTTATAAATATCTGTTTTGTTGCCAAGCTAATATGCTGGTATTATTTGGATCTGTTCTGTATTATACACGAATATATGGATATTTTAAGTCTCTATGCCTTATGTGGCCTTCAGAAATGTGTATGTAGAGACCGGCCTCTTGTATACAAAATGTCTGCCGTCTGGTCTAACATCTAAACTTCTACTCATTATTACATATAACCATTATTCCATATATATGCCTTATGGCAAATTTGCAAACATGCAATTTTGGACACAACTGAAACTGCAGAATCAGATCTATTTTATTTCATAAGCAAACAGAGAAGACCCTGATTAGATGGCTCCTATAGGATCCATCTGATCTGGGTCTGCTTTGTTTGCTACTTTACAGAGAAAACACTCCAAACTGTTTATCTTACCTCTTTGTTGTTGATTCCTGGGTTTATATATCCGAGGTCAAGGTCACACTTTATGGTCAGATCCCCACTTTGTCATTTATCACTGTCACTTTGCAGTGAAAACACTTATTTCATTTTTTGTTTCACTATTGTTTTGTATAAACAACTGTTCCAAGCATCGCCCTATGACTATGTTTAACCACATAAATTCATCTTTCAAGGGAATAAAATATAATCAGTTTTATATTATCCCATATGTTATGGTATTTTCTTTGTTTCCATTCACACTTATGAATTATCCCGGTGATGAAATATGCAAATGTCCGCTAACCCACTTACTCATGAAAATTCATACAGGAAATGACATCACAATTCTGGAACATGAACACACAGTTGTTTTGGATATACAGTAAACCCTCTCTATATCAGCCACTAAATTACATAAATTATTTTGTGTTAAAGGCAGGTGGCTGCTTAAAGCAAGGTTAAAGTAAAACAGAACGCTCCTATAGGAGCATTCTGTTTTTACTTTCACCTTGCTTTAAGCATCCACCTGCCCTAATACCAACCAATTAACACAATTTAGTTGCCATTATAGAGAGGTTTTACTATAGCAAAAAGTGTGGAACCTAATCTGTATAATCCGTTACACCAGGAATATTCATATAAGAAATAATGACATCATGAATATTAATTAGATAATCTAATTTAGATTAACCTTATCCCTGTTCTGTATTTAGGCCAACTTTCAGTAACCTACTGAATATTCATTAACAAAATAGTTATAAAGAAATATGGAAGGTGTTACATTATAGACATTTTAGAAAACAAAGATACAGATCTATCAAATTCTTTTAACAAACAGAGCAGACCCTGATCAGATGGCTCCTCTAGGAGCTGTCTGATCTGGGTCAACTCTTTTTGCAAATGCGTGAAAACACGTTAATATGAGAGAAAGGGTTAATTGTTATTATATCACATGCACTTAGGAATATATGGCCATGGCAGAAACTGAAGAATCAAATATGTAGCATGTTCTTGCCTCTGTAAAAGTAACATTTTGAAACCATTGTGATAAATAGAGCATTAATTGCTCCATAGAAGCAAAACTCTATTTATCACAATGGTTTCAAAACTACACAATTTTAAAATTCTACTTTTCTATTGTTTATTAATTTAATGCTCCTTTTTGGTAGATTTATTCAAAGAGGCTGCGTCTAAAAATAGTCTAGGAGGGAATGAGTTGATTTCTAGACAACTCGGCACCAAACCAACTCGGCCCCTAGACAATTCGGCCCATAGACAACTCGGCCCCTGGACAACTCGGCCCTAAACGATTCGGCACCTATATTGCATTAGAATTGTGCCGGTAATTTCAACCTGTTTAAACCATGTTTTTGTGCTTACAGTCTATTGAAATGATAATTATAGATTTTAATTGCATTGACCTAAATTTATCACTGTTTAGACCCAGATGAACGTTTTCCGTACCAAGCAGGTATTCAACAGATGCACCCAGGGCTCGGGACGTGGATCCTGCTTTCACGAGCCCCAAATTCTGAATTTTTATTGTGTCATATATGATGTATATGTCCATATATCCCTCCCTCCTTCCCAAATTAGTAATCAAAAAGATGATTGACAGAACAGCAAATATGTAGTTAGATAATTTTAACATTGTTACATAAAACTATAGTGGCACTCTGGTATGTTTAATAAATACAAGTATAAATGGATGAAGATAAATAATTGCCATATTTGAGATTGATACAAACAGTATAGACCCAGATAGAGTACGTATGTCTGATCTGGTTCCGATCTTTTTTAACATTGCCGAAACTAAACACGAGGACCAAATACACATGTACAAAAACATATAAAAGATGATATTGCTGATTGAATTAAGCCAACCGCTGCTTTCGTATTTACACGTGCCAATTAATATTGTCCGCCCCGAGATCACAGGTACGGCCGATAATCGTATGTGACACTGATTGAATTAACAAATACTGCAAGTGGGAAGAAAATATATGCGTCACTGTAAGACATACGCAAAATGCATTAGTGCTAATTTTTCATTGATATAAAATACGTTTTCTAAAGAGTTCAGATTAAAAAAGGATATGTCGAATCGTTGATATGTACAGTGCATTACTATCACATAAAAACTCAATCATTACTTATTCACTTTTATTTTAAAGTCCGTTAACCATCTACCTGTTATTCAAGTTTACGAATGCGCAAACTCTAGTCTCTTTAATTTTTATACGCCCGTCTTCAGACGGGACGTATTATGTCGTGGCGTTGTCCGTCCGTCCGTCCGTCCGTCTGTCTGTCTGTCTGTCTGTCCGTCCGTCCGTCCGTCCGTGAACTTTTGTTTGTCCGCTCTCTAACTCGAACAAATTGAATCGGATCCTTTTCAAACTTGGTCAGCATGTATATGGCCAAAATGACTCGGCTAAGTTCGATAATCAGCAACATCGCCCTGCACACTTCTGAATTATCTCCCCTTTTTTAATAAATTTTTAACAAAATTCTCTTGTCCGCTCTCTAACTCGAACAAATTGAATCGGATCCTTTTCAAACTTGGTCAGCATGTATATGGCCAAAATGACTCGGCTAAGTTCGATAATCAGCATCATCGCCCTGCACACTTCTGAATTATCTCCCCTTTTTTATTAACTTTTTAACAAATTTTAAACAAAATTCGTTTTTTGTCCGCTCTCTAACTCAAACAAATAAAATCCAATCCTCATCAAACTTAGTCAGCATGTATATAGTCAAAATGACTTGGTCAAGTTCGATACACCTGGAAACGTTCAGTGTATTTTCTATTTTCTTTTAAAAATCTATGTATGAAAAGGGGGGTTACTGCAGGAAAAGTCATTGGACTTGTCACAAAATCAATAGCTGTCTTCCCTGTATGGTGATGAAGCTAAGTATTTAATTTGGTTACAACAGGTCTATATTATATATATAGCTCTACTAGGCAGTTGCCAATGATAGTTTCACATTGTAACAGATTCAATTTCCTATTAAATTGGCTT